>OY987190.1:5319014-6017295 GCA_963920625.1 Dinocampus coccinellae | reverse complement strand
TATTCTCATTGTTCTATCAGCATACGACTGCGTTACAACATCTCATAAATCGTTCTCAGATTGTATTTTCACCATTCACTCATAAATTCATGTGACAATAATTTACATAAATTTCTCACAATTCCAAGTGGATCAATAATATCCTCCCTGGTGGTGTTTCATTCATTCCAAATAAATTACTCATCAGTCTACATTTCAACGATTTCTCACGGCGTGCTTGATCAATAAGATCAACGCACTTCTCTCTACAAGTGCAGTGCATTTCATCATCTTTCTCAACCGCTCAAGTTTGTAAATAGTGTAAATACAGTGAAAAGTGCTTTTCTCAATAAATATTACATATTTAAGGACATTCATGTGCGAATGTTCATTTCACGATAATTACAATCCCATCAGTAATATTACCGGCTTCCTATCTGATTCCAATTCAGACTCCCATATATAGTCAACTTCAATCGAACATTGATAATTTATTTTTCATATAAACATTTTTACTTTTTTTGGTCCTTCGAGCCGGATCGTGATGCATTTGTGTATTTTTGTGCAAGTGATAATCTCATCGAAAAGTGCTTCTCATTATATTTGCCAAACGGTCAGTGTATCAGGTGACTCAAGGTCAAGCGAACATCCTCATTGTGCGCGTAACAATTGTGTAGTGCGGCACATTCCAAATAATTTTCGGCACTCGCTTGCAAAACAATAACATTGCGCCAAGTTATTTCTTCGTCTCATTTCCAGTGAAAAATTCTCATTGTTCACAGTGTTTCTCATTATACAGTGGTGCTCAAATTAAATTCGAACAATTGATTTTCATTAAACTTTAATTTCGTTTTCAAGTGAATTTCTCATTGAATAATAAATTAATCAACAAAATAATCAATTTCTCGAAATTAAAATCAATTTTTCAAATTATTTTTTGACTTTCAATTTCTGTGTTTTTTTTTTGTGATTTGTGAATTTCATCAATTAATTTTCATCATGAGTGGAAAAAGTGCCAACTCAACCAAATCATCAAAGAAGGCAGAGGATATCTCATCAAGGCCATCATCGCCGGTGCCATCTCATACCTCTCAACCATCTCACCCTTCAGCTATTCTCACAGTGCCTGGCCCATCTCATCCCATGGAGAGTCGCTCATCACGAGCAAGTTCACCGTTGGGTTTGCCGTCTGAATTAGTTTGTGAATATAATTTACAATTATCACGCATTAAATATGTCAAAATAATATTAGCCAAGGTACCATCTGATGATGATATGGAAAAGATGGAAAAAATGTCAACATCTGCCATAAAAGCATTTTTGGCGGAAACAGTCTCACTCATTTCTCAACTCGATGAATTTGATAAATCATTTCAAAAGGAGCACAAATATATGGAAATGACTTGTCCTGCCACTCAACTCTCACATGATTATTTCACTGACCAATGCTTCGATGTGGAAGCTGAGGAATATCTCACCACAAAACAGCAGCTCATCAGTCCCAAGGCGCATATTGAATCTCTCATCACCGTTCCAACTACTGTCTCAAAACAAAACACTAAGTTGCCCAACATCTCATTGCCAACTTTCGCTGGCGACTATTTGCAATGGCGTGCATTTGATGACATGTTCTCGTCACTCATAATTAATAACAGTAATCTTTCAGATGTGGAACGTTTACACTATCTCCGGTCAAGTTTGAAGGGTGAACCCGCTCATATCATCTCATCACTCACACTCACGGACGACTCATTCACACTGGCATAGCAATCGCTAGTGGAAAGATATCAAAACAAACGAATCATAGTACAATTTCAATTCGACAAACTGTACTGTATGCGCCCAGTCACCACAAAACATGCTGAGGCGTACGATCATCTCACACGTACAGTAAAAGAAGTGATGCACACATCCTCATCGCTTGGCATTCAAGATATCACTTCTTCGGTATTCACTTATCGAGTTGTCAAGAATATTGAAAAACCAACGAGAGAGGCATGGAAGCTATCTCTCAAAAATTCTCATGAAGTGCCAAAGATAGATCAGCTCATCGATTTCATCAATACGAAAGCAAGAGCAATTGAATGTGTTGAGGCACCATCTCACTCATCTGTTTTGCGAAAGACATCTCAACCACCATTCCATCCTCAACGATCAACATCTCATCTAACTTCTCAAAAATCTGCATTCACACAAATAACATATCCATGTGATTTGTGTGGTGCAAATCATTTTGAAGTCACATGTATCAAGTTCAGAAATCTCACCGTGCCAGAAAGGCACAAACTCATTGATAGAAACATGTTGTGTTTCAATTGTTGTGGACGACATTCTGTGAAAAATTGCAAATCTCAGATAAGATGTAAGACGTGTGGAGGTCATCACCACACAATGCTTCATCGATCTTCAACTACTTAAGAAACTCAACAGGCAATCTCACAACCACAATAATCTCAACAACAATCTCAACCATCATCATCACAAAACATCGATGATGCATCTCCATCGACTCCTCATGCTCATTGAAGAGTTGGTACAATCATTCAAGAACGGTCATCTTCTCACAATCTCAACTTCTCATCATCTCATCAGGTGCTCAATCAAGAAAACATCTCAACTTCAAACTCATCAGCAATTGTCGATAAACCAAATCTCAAACTCACGCTGTTGGCAACAGCACAAGCTCGACTAATCTCATTGGTATCGGGACAGCAGGTTAGATTGTTGGTTGACGCTGGTTCTGAGCTCACTTTTGTAAGGGGAGATCTCGTCAATCAACTTAATCTAACTCGCTCACGCTCATTAATATCGACCATTGGAATTGGTGGCAGACAAACAACACATACTCAAGGAAGTGTCTCGATCAATTTACAATCAAATTACAACAAGAAGATTGTGAAAATACAAGCCCACATCCTTCCAACACTCACATCATTGCTGCGATCATTCAACTTGCCAACACAACAGTGGTCACATCTCAAGAACATTTATCTCGCTGATCCCAATTATATGGTGCAACGCTCAAATGATATATTATTAGCGCAGACTTATATGGGCAGGTCATTATGCCTGATCTCATTGAAGGTTCACCATCTGAACCAATTGCTCAGCTGTCAAACTTCGGTTGGTTAATGATCGGCTCAATCAATTCATCATCATTTCACACTTGTACATCTCATCACATAAAGACTATAAGTGATGATGAAATAACATTGCAACAATTATTACAAAAATTTTAGCTGCAAAAAGAATTACCAACTGATCATAATTCTCAACTCACACCTGAAGAACAAGAGTGTGAAGATCACTTTAAACAAACTCATTCTCGTGATCAATATGCACAATATGTTGTGCAATTACCTCTCAAATCAGATCGCTCATTGTTGGGGACATCCTACTCAACAGCACACTCATGTTAAATGCGCATCACTAACAAACTTGAGAGAAATAATGATTATCAACAACTTTACACAACGTTAATGGTTGAATATGAAGAGCTCAACCACATGGGAATAGCACCATCATTCTCAAAGGAAAATTCCACGGTACTTCACCTTCCTCATCATGGTGTGTTGCGACCTGATAGCACAACCACGAGGTTGCGTGTTGTGTTTAATGGCTCAAGTCCTACATCATCAGGCCATTCTCTCAACGACATCATGCACACCTGTCCCAAATTACTCCTCAATATTGCTGATGTTTTTCTATGGATTCGTCAGCATGCATGCATTTTCTCAACTGACATCACCAAAATGTACAAGCAAATCAATGTACATCGAGATTATTGGGACCTACAAAAAATACTGTAGGTGGATCACAATCTCAAAGAAATACCATATCAGCTCACCACTGTTACATATGGAACAAGAGCAGCACCATATCTTGCAATAAGAGCATTACTGCAATTGGCTGAGGATGAAGGAAAAATTATCCACTAGCTGTTCCATCTCTCACCCATGCCAGATATGTATATGACATATTTGGTGGTGCTGACTCATGTGATCAATTGAAGATAATTGCGAAACAATTACAGGGTTTATGCAATGCTGGATGTTTTCCACTAGCCAAGTGGCATTCCAACAAGGCTGAACCCTTAGAATCAATTCACCTGAAGCTCATGCTCATGAAAGGAAGCTGTCACTGAATGATTTTAATACCAAATTACTCGGAATGGAATGGAATCCTCTTACAGATTCCTTTTCTCTCTCACCAAGATTAAACTCATCTTCGAACCTCATCTCACATCTCAAAGCGCCTCATTTTATCTCAAGATGCACAAATTTTTGATCCATTGGGTTTACTATCACCCGTCATAATTCGAGCAAAGATCCTGTTACAAGAACTATGGCTGCTCAAAATTGATCGGAATGATCCACTCTCAACACATATTGCAACAAAGTGGCTCACACTCAGAGAAGATCTCAATTGCCTGGCCAGGCTATCAATTCCAAAATGGTTCAACACTCATACAACTTCGAGTATTGAACTACATGGATTCTCTGATGCTTCTCAACTCGCCATGGCGGCAGTGATGAACATCACTGTCTTCTCACCGTCCACAAACACTAAAGTGACGTCACAAGTGTGCTCGAAGACACGAGTAGCACCTCTCAAGAGAATCTCAATCCCGAAATTGGAGCTCACAGCAGCTCTAATGCTTGCCAAGCTGTCAAGCCATGCTCAAGCAACACTCAAGCTCACCAACGCTACAACTCATCTGTGGACGGATTCTCAAGTCTCACTATCATGTATCAGCACTCATGCATCACGCTGGGAAGAATGTATGAGAAATAGAGTGTCAGCAATACAGGAGCTGACCTCACCTGCACAGTGGAGATATGTGCCAGGAATCTCAAATCCAGCTGGTTGCGCTTCACGAGGCCTTTCGACATCTCAGCTTGAAAATCACGGGTTATGATGGACGGGACCACCATGGCTATCTCAATCCAGTGGCTCATGTCCGGCACGACTAACACTCAAGGACGCCTCAACTGCAGTAGAAGCGCGTCCACAATTCTCAAATTTGCTAGCATCTCAAACACAGGAGTATCACTGAAATCTCATATACAAATATTCGAATCTCACGAAACTTTTTTCTATCACAGCTTCATATTCCAGATTCATATCGAGGTTGAAGGAAGCTCAAAATTCCCTTTCAATGACGAGCAACATTGAAAGAGCACAAACATTTCGGATAAAGGCAACCCAATCCACATACTTCTCACACAAGTTACGAATGCTATCTCAGAACCCCAAGCTCTCATCATCTCACGCATTGAATAGACACACTGCCTTTATCGATGGACAAGGAGTTATTGGAGTTAGTGGAAGACTAAATAACTCTCATCTCAATTATGAAGGTAAACATCCTGCGATCATGCCTCGCCACTCACGTTTGTCGGATTTAATTATAGATTATTCTCACAAATTCACACTTCATGGAGGAGCTCAACTAACTCTCGCTCATATCAGGCAAACATACTGGATCATTGGAGGACAAGCTCCAGTGAAATCTCACATTCTCAAATGTGTAGTGTGTGCTCGTCAAAGGGGAATCCGTGCTCATCAACTGATGGGCCAACTACCTCTTTCGCGAGTCACACCATCTCAACCGTTTAATCATACTGGAATTGATTATGCTAGTCCTATCACTCTCAAGGCATGGAAAGGAAGAGGCTCAGGAACGCAAAAGGGATGGATTTGCGTATTCGTATGTCTCACAACATCTGCTGTTCATCTGGAAGTGGTGACAGATTATTCAACATAAGGGTTCATAGCAACTTACAGACGTTTTTCATTTCGACCTGGCATACCACACACACTTCACAGTGATTGTCGAACCAATTCCATCGGTGCCGACTCAAACCTCAAGGCAATGTTCACAGAAGGTATGGAGGAATGTTCTCAACTCACAGTTTTGTTTCAGAAAGACAAAACAAATTGGCGTTTCAACTCACCAGCTGCTCCTCACATGGGAGGAAAATGGGAAGCGAACGTGAAATCGATCAAATTTCACTTGAGGCGAACAATCTGTGATACTCTTCTGATATCTGAGGAGTATAGTACATTGCTCACACAGATTGAAGCCATTTTCAACTCACGACCGCTTGAGCCGCTTACTGATGATCCTGAATATCTATCAATCCTCAGGCCAGCTTACTTCCTCATTGGGAAGACACTCACAACTTCGCCTAAACCATCCATTCAAGACGTCTCACTTTCACCAAGAGGAAGGTGGCAATTGTTGCAAAAGAAAATGCAGCAATTTTGGACTCACTGTCTCCTCACGGATGAACGATTGCCTCCTTGCAAGAATTATTAAACTTCATCTTGGACCAGATGGATTGACACGGGTAGTGTCAATAAGGACAGTCACCACCACACTCATCAGGCCTACTACCAAGCTGTTCATATTGCCCATCTCAAGATTATCAACAACAAGCTGTTGATGGCAGGGAAAATGTGAAATATTGAATAAATATTTATGAAATCTCTTTTATCATTTTGCCATGCGGATGGCAGCACGTCCAGGACAAACACACTGCTCTTGTCTTGGATACTCAACTGCTCCTCCCACACGCGGGGAGGGGGGGCGCAATTGACCAATTTGGGTCAATTGCACCGAATCGACCAACGCGCGCATCGATTATACGACGATGCGTCGATATTACGTTGGAAACATCGATATTCTATTCTCATTGTTCTACCAGACTACAACCGCGTTACATCTCATAAATCGTTCTCGAATTGTATTCTCATCATTCACTCATAAATTCATGTGACAATAATTTACATCAATTTCTCACAATCCCAAGTGAATCAATAATATCCTCCTTGGTGGTGTTTCATTCATTCCAAATAAATTACTCATCAGTCTACATTTTAACGAATTCTCACGGCGTGCTTGATCAATAAGATCAACGCATTTCTCACTACAAGTGTAAATCATTTCATCATCTTTCTCAACCGCTCAAGTTCGCTAATAGTGTAAATACAGTGGAAAGTGCTTTTCTCAATGAATATTACATATTTGAGGACATTTATGTGCGAATGTTCATTTCACGATAATTACAATCCCATCAGTAATATCACCGGCTTCCTATCTCATTCCAATTCAGACTCTCAGATGCAGTCCAGTACAATCAAATATTAATAATTCATTTTTCTCATAAACATTTTTACAATGAGTATGATCCATATTCCTTATTCGTCTTTCTAATTTACGATAGTAATTTAATAATTTCTTATTGATAATATAAATTAATATAAATTATTCATATAATTACTATTTTTATTTGATTTGATATTATTTTATTTACCATTTGAACGAGCTAATTAGCGAAATATTTCATCAAAAAGAAGAAAATTAATATAAATCATAGATAGTATGAATTGATATGAATTATTTATATAATTTATTGTTTCGTTTTTTATCATTTTATTCTATTTCCCTCCATTTTATTCATTTATTCATTTTCTTTTCTTTCTTATTTACTATCCAATTAAACTCTTTTTTCGTTTTTTTTTTTTTTTTTTTTTTGCGCATCGAACACTCAGTCTGAACAGACCATTGTGCTCGGGCCCCCAGGGTGTTTATGACATATGACTGACAAGTCCAGACGCAGCGTGTTCATTCTAAATATTCAGTGATTCCTGCCTTCACCACGAATTGCAGGAGGCCGTGCAAATCAATATTGGTGATCTTGATGTAGGTCTGCCATCGAGCTCCCAATGTTGTCATTCGGACTGTGTCGAGTTCCGTGCAATTCCTGATAAAGTATAGGGGGGTTTCCTCCTCCGTGTTGCATCTAGGTCAACAGAATTGGTTGTCCGCCCTATGTTTTTGAGATGTGCACAGGTGAACCAGTGTCCTGTTATCAGGCCTACTGCCACCCGGAGCTTTTTCCTACAGAGGCCAAGTAGTAGCCTGCCTGTTTTTAGCGAGGGTTTCTGTACGAAAGCCTTCATGTGTGCCATACCCGGGGTACGCATACAGAGATCTGTAAGTTGCTTGTTTGACCATACCTCCAGAGGTCTCTTGATGTGCTCTCCCGTGATACCGATGTTAGTCCCATCAGCGTGAGGGCAGCCAGACTGTGCTCCTTGTCGGGCCAGTCTGTCCGCCATTTATTAACGTGGATGCCGCAGTGATTTGGCACCCGGAGTAATTTTACGAAGTTGGCCTCCGCCAGATCCTTCAGTTTGCTTTTGCATTCATGTACTAGATTCGATCTAGTCACAAATTGCTGTGGAGATCTCAAATCCACCCAGCTGCCACTGCATATGTACAAGTGTTTGCTTTGGTAGGTTTTGCTCAATGCTCCATCAACACATGTGAGAATTGCATAAACCTCCGCCTGGAAAGCAGAGGTCGTTGGGTCCAGTGCTAGTGAAAGCTCCGTTTTCGGCCCATCATTCCATACACCAACTCCTGTTCCACTCTCACCATAAAGTACGCCTATTTAGTAGGCTAGAGTCTCGTTCGTTATCGGAATCGACCAAACAAATCGCTCCACCAACTAAATATGGCCATGCACCACCACCCACCGAATCAAGAAAGAGCTATCAATCTGTCAATCCTTCCAGTGTCCGGGCCTGGTGAGGTTTCCCGTGTTGAGTTAAATTAAGCCGCAGGCTCCACTCCTGGTGGGGCCCTTCCGTCAATTCCATATAGTTTCAGCTTTGCAACCATACTTCCCCTGAAACCCAAAAGCTTTGGTTTCCCGGGAGCTGCCCACTGAGTCATCGGAGGAACTTCGGCGGATCACTAGCTGGCATCGTTTATGGTTAGAACTGAGGCAGTATCTGATCACCTTCGAACCTCTAACTTTCGTTCTTGATTGATGAAAACATTTTTGGCAAATGCTTTCGCTTCTGTTCGTCTTGCGACGATCCAAGAATTTCACCTCCAACGTTGCAATACGAGTGCTCCAATCTGTCCCTATTAATCATTACCTCGGAGTTCCGAAAACCAACAAAATAGAACTGAGGTCCTATTCCATTATTCCATGCACACAATATTCAGGCAAAATAAACCTGTTCTGAGCACTCTAATTTGTCGTAAGTAAACGTACCGGCCTACCTCGACACACGGTGGAAAGCATCGCGACGGGATATTTGTTGGATCGCCATACTTTCTTACAGCTAAATCCACCGGTAGGACGTCTTACAATCATGTCAATTAAACACCGCGAGCGGTGAACCGACAGCGTGGCACACAGATTCAACCACGAGCTCTTTAACCACACCAACTTCAACATACGTTATTGCAGCTGAAATTACCGCGGCTGCTGGCATCAGACTTGCCCTCCAATGGATCTTCGTTGAAGGATTTGAAGTGTACTCATTCCGATCACGGGGCCTCGGATGAGTCCTGTATCGTTATTTTTCGTCACTACCTCCCTGTGCCGAGAGTGGGTAAGTTGCGCGCCTGCTGCCTTCCTTGGATGTGGAAGCCGTTTCTCAGGCTCCCTCTCCGGAATCGAACCCTGATTCCCCGTTACCCGTTACAACCATGGTAGGCCCATAACCTACCATCGACAGTTGATAAGGCAGACATTTGAAAGATCCGTCGCCGGCACGAGACCATGCGATCAGCACAAAGTTCTTCAGAGTCACCAAAGTGAACGATGGACGAGCGTCAACTCGCCACCGATTGGTTTTGATCTAAAAAAAGCATCCCTACCATCTCTGGTTGGGACTCCAGTTTGCGTGTATTAGCTCTAGAATTACCACAGTTATCCAAGTAAATGTAGGTACGATCTGAGGAACCATGACTGATATAATGAGCCATTCGCGGTTTCACCTCAATACGGCATGTACTGAGACATGCATGACTTAATCATTGAGACAAGCATATGATTACCGGCAGGATCAACCAGGGAGCTTCGAAACGAAATATGTCAGTACGAATACTCTATCCATACATATAATATTTTTTCTTTCTATATGTATGGGTGTTGGGCATCAATGTCATGAATATAAACGAAAAATTTATATTTTTCATGACTTTGAGCAACCCGTTATATTATTATTATTATATATTTCTTCGATATATGAGTGTGAAACGTGAGTAAAATATATATTATTCATTTTATATACACAATTTATACACTAAAATCATGATAAATTTCAACGTTCTCTATATTATAAGCAATAAGTTATTATTGCAACTCTCGTAAAATATATGATATAAATCAAAACGACATGGATAATCGTTTATATATATTATATAAATATTGTCACGTTCCTCCGGTCCAAGCTGAAATTATTTATAATGAAAATCTACACTTAGCTTTGTTGGTCCCTTTATTCCAGAGGAGCGGTTGGAAGACGTTGTTTCCTTTAGGATGCCACCTGTTTTTTATTTTACAAAAAATGATACAAGAGAAAAAACAGAAAAGACTTCATAAATGATGATGATAATTTTATTAACAATTCTCTGATATATTTATTTATTTTTATTGGATTACTTCTATTTATTTCAATCCAATTAATTCATTTGACGAATATATTCATACGGCCCTATCTTATACAATATTGCCCGGGCGGGCAGTGTGGATAAGGAAGGCGGTGCAGCTATACTTGATACGATGCTGGCGTGACGTCACAGCGCCTACGTCACCACGCGCCCCACTATATAACACGTGAATTGTTCTCGCCACCGTATACTCTACCGCCTACAGTACACTCTACAGCTAACCTGGTTATTTTCCATTATATTAATTTTATGAATAATAATTACACAAATATGATGCTTCTATGTGACTCCTCGTTGAACGATGTGGATAGATGTGGACGAAGATCTTCACTCGGCAACGGGACTCGCACACTCTGATTTTTTAGTTCAATAGTTTTACAATAGTATCTTTCCTTTCTCTTAATAGTATTTTATCTCACTTTTCTCATTTATTTTTCACACAATGTTATTAATATTCAATTCAATAGTTTCTGTTAAATATTCAAGGAATATTTAAGTCACTCATATTCTCATTTTTGCCATGATGATGGCAGCACGTCCCGGACAGGCATACTGCTCTTGTCCTGGATGCTCAACAGCTCCTCCCACACGCGGGGAGGGGGTGCGCAATTGACCAATTTTGGTCAATTGCACCGAAATGACCAACGCACGCATCGATCGCCAATACATTGCATCGATATTGCGTTGGAATAAATCATTCTCATTCGGATTCTCATTACGTTTCTCATACGATTCTCATTCCGTTTTTCTCACTGTGCGACACAACATACAATTGTGATTTCACGTGCTCAACTCTATTCTTAACAAATATCTCACTCATCTCATCAGTTTATGTAATTCACAAGTGCATAGACATCTCAAAATTCCAAGTGGATAAATAGTATCCTCCTTGGTGGTGTTTCATTTATCAGTAATAATAATAATTCACCAGTCTACATCTCAACAATTCTCACCGCGAGCTTGATCAATACGATCATAGCTTTTCTCAGTAAAGTGTTCATTTGTATCATCGATCTCAACATCTCACGATCTCATCATCTTCGTACATATTGTAAATATAATGAAAAGTGCGCTTCTCAATAAATATTAATTATTTAAGTATATTCACATGCAATTGTTCATTCGCGATATTCACAACACCAGCAGTGATACAACCGGCGTCCCATCTCATTCCACTCTCATCAATTACAGTCCACTTTAATCCAACATCAAATAACCTTTTTTTTCTCAAGTAAATATTTTTACAGTTTCAATAGTCACTTTTACATTTCTTTGTAATTGAACAATATGATTTCGATGCTTTTTTCAATACTCTTTGTGATATTTTACACTCGACAGTACGCACATCTGTACTTCACGAAGATCCGGAGACTAATCGTTGCACAATGGCCGGTCTAGCCACGTTTTTCTAACCGGCCCCACGCGGTGACTGACCACGCCTCACGCGGTCTCCTTCGCTAATTAATTGCCCAATTATTCAGAATTGATGAATTTATCGATTGCGCAACGCCGGGCAGTGACCCTAGATGGCCCTGCCCGTACCTCCGGAGACGTTATCCGAATGAATCGTCACAATATATATTGTGATACTTATTCTTCGTAAAATATTCTCTCGTAGGATATCTCGTAGTACCTCTCGACGTTAATGATGATTTTCTCGCCGACCCCTTTTTGCTTTTTCAGCTCAGCGATTCCCAGGTTTCGTCAGTGCGGGGTGAATCGTCACAAATAATTACTAGATGACTTCGTATAATTTTCCTCTTTATTTTCTTCTACATATATTTCTAAGACTTGGTACAATTTTCATTCTCGTCAACTATTCCAAATGAATGTTATTATTGCACGATAACTCTTGTGTTCATAGCATGGCGGACTCACTAATCATTCATTGTCATCAGAATAAATGATTCAAATAATGTAATTCTACAACAGATGAGGGAGTATTCATCGTCAAAATAATATATGAAAAATGTCACCTTGCAATAATCACACCAAAACTGTATATGATAACCGTGGTTGTTAATGAATACTATATAATTGCAATAAATGATTTTGTAATCAAATAATAAATCCAAGAAATATACAAACATGATGTGTCGTCCACTTGTTCAGATAATAAATGTGAGAATTCAGTTATAATTTTATCATCCAATAAAATTTTAATTATTCCACTACTAATTTATCAACCCCATACTATTGAAAGAATAATTTATTATGAACTCAAATAATGAAATCTTTGAACCATCAAAGTGATTAAACAATAATAATGAAATCTCTAAATAATGAAATAATAATCTATTGAATGTAATATTCATATAGTAATTTGTCATGGAATCTTTGTATGATAATAATCCAATAATAGTTTATCAATAATAATGTAATAGTGGAATAGTGGTTCATCAATGCAATAATAATTTATCCATGTAATCTTGAATTAACAGTTTATCGTGGAATCCAATAATAATTCATCAATAATGATATAATAGTGAAATAATAATTTATCAATGAAATAAAACTGTGATATCGAAATACTAATATCAAAAAATCATAGGAACAATAATGCTTCTATATAATACAATGTTTGCTTTTTCCTGAATTATTAGAGTGACCATTGGATTTTATTATTCCCCTATTCGCGAATCTACTTATATTTTTTTATTTTTATTTCCGTTGACCAGGCACCAACCTCTTTTCGAGTAGAGCGCACACTGGTTCACAAAAAACAAATCCACTGACCCCGCCGATTCACAGGTGATATGGGCCAGCGATTTGTGAATAAGATACGAAAAAAGAAAATACTCCGACTCAATCACTCTGAGATGACACCAACCTTCAATCCCCCTGTGATGCCGCGTACTGCTCCCTTGCGGGATTGTACCATCCATCCACCACAGAAGAGATCAAGCGGACTCGTCCCAGTTGTCGTTGAGATGACGAAGTCTACACCCTAGTCAATACAGGTCGTACCATCCATCAACTCTGTACAAGACGCCGCGCACTGCTCCCTTACGGGATTGTAATATCCATCCGTCTTGATACAGAGCTCTGCGCACTGTACCTGCACCTTCTTGAGGTGGTTAGAGTCGACTTTTACCTAATTAACTCAAATCGGACCAACCATCAACTCTGTATAAAACGCCGCGCACTGTTCCCTTGCGGGATGAACCATTGATCCGTTCTATTGCAGAGCCCCGCGCCCTTTCAATTAGTTTCTCGGGTGAGAATTCTCCACTATAATCAATAGATCTTTGCGGGATACTCAACTGTGCATCGGTCTGATCGAGGTGACTCTCGGTCAATGACTGAATTTACCCTTCCATTTGTCGCGGTTTAACACCGTCCGACCCAAGTTTTTGCCGCAAGATGCTCGGAGCCCCTAGCGGCGCACCGCTCGATTTCTGCGGAGAGAGAAGACTGCATCGCGCTCATCTCCCCTCTTTGTCGTGCCCCTCACTCTCGCTCTATCGGTTATTGTAACGTTCGTTACAATATATCTTTATATATAAAATTCGACCGTCAGAACCTTTGCAATCATACTCCTCCTAAACGGCTGGACCGATTTCGATGAAATTTTTTTTTGTTGTATTCCTCTGAGCTCGAGGATGGTTGAGATTCACAATTCAGTCCACTGGAATATGTTTATTACATTTTTTTAACAATTTCAAGAGAAAAATTTGTATTTTTTTCAGATAACTGAAAAACTACTGGACCTATCTTAGAAATTTTTCCACCCTCAGAAAGCTATATCATCCCCGAGTGACATAGGCCATATTATCCACTAGAAAATTCCGAAGATGAGTAGTACAACTTAAAAAATGTGAAAAAATCAGGAATTATCAGCTATTGTCGTGAACGCTGCAAAAACCGTAAGACGTACATCGAAATAATGTATGACGAGAATGTAGCTCTTTAATAGTTCCACAAAAAAGTCCGCGACAGCATATGTTCATCTCTCACGGTTAACATATTATTACCCTCTTATTGCAATAAAATTTTTGCCAAAAAAAAGCATTATTTCAAAGGGTCTTTTCATGAATATAATGTTGATTCTCATCCGAATAAATACGTTCTTCATCACAAGCATTTAATTCAGTACAAAATTGCCCCCTACATCATTAGATTTTAATAAATATTTCAGGAGATATCGCAGGTTGAAGATAAAGCCGTAAAAAATAATTCTGCGGTGCTTGACGACGGCAATCCAAAGTTTTTTTCCCAAAATCAGACAGTGCTGCGATCAGTAGGCGCTGCGATAAGTAGGCGTTGCGATAAGTAGGCGCTGCGTAAAGTAGGCGCTGCGATAATTAGGCGCTGCAATAAGTAGGCGCTGGAATAGATTCAGCAATGTTTTTTTTGTGTCATTCACTTCGTTTTTGTTATCAGTGGTCTTATTGTTGTGTTAAAATAAATCACGTGCTTATTCGAATATTATATTTAGTGTGAAAAAGATTTTGAAGAATACGTAAAAACATATACATTTCGCCAATACAGAGTGAGTATTTCACAACATTTTTCATCATACATTCTAACCTACAAATTTATTCGAATAGTTTCTTCGATTTCAGTAACTCATATTAGTCGTTTACTTTTTTACAGTTTTCCACTTACACATAAAAATGCCTCGTCTTCGTGGAAGAGCAAAAAATATTAGTTGACGTACCCTAAACACGCAACGGGTCCGAAATATTCGATTGAATAGAAGAGTTGAAGAACAGTCGATGGTTGATGTAAATTCAGGAGAAGTTGTGGCAAATACACGTGCAAATATAAATTCAGAACAAAAAAATCAACGTCTTCGTGCACATACACTAAGACAAAGAGGCACGTCTACGAGCGACTGACGCACACAGAGCACGTGGACAACAGCATGTGGAAGATCATCGAGAATTGACACGTGCATCACTTAATCGTACTGCGTTCAAATATAATCCTGGAATCGACTATTCGTCACATGCACTAATCATGATCGGTAGTATGGACAAAGAGTGTCAATATTGTCATGCCTTTAAGTATAAAGGTGAATCGCCTGGTCTGTGTTGCGCATCGGGAAAAGTTTCACTTCCACCATTGAATCTACCTCCGGAACCATTGAAAACATCATTAGCCGGAACCACATCTCAATCGAAATTGTTTTTACGTGAAATTCGAAAATTTAATTCTTGCTTCCAAATGACATCATTTGGAGCTACAAAAATTATTCATGATGATGATGGCCGCAATTTTGAATCTACATTCAAGATTCAAGGTCAAGTGTATCATCAAATTGGTTAATTGCTTCCAATGCCTGATGCTGATCCAAAATTTTCACAAATTTACTTCATGGGTGATGAGGAACGGCAAACTAATACACGCTGCGTATACGACCATATAGAGCACATGGAGGAGCGAGAAATTGTGGAAATTTTGGGAACATTTTTGCTATATCACAACCATTTAGTACAGTTGTTCAAGACTCTTTCCAATAGACTGCAAAGCGACAACTGCGTCATTGTCATTAAAGCAGACAAAGTTTCGTATGGAGAGCATGCAGGCACGTATAATGTTCCAACTATCAATGAAGTTGCAGTTGTTATGGCTGGTGACCCATCTAAACGTCGAGATATACGTATACAACGCAGAGATAATACGGTCGAAACAATTCAAGATGGTCATCGTTCTTACGATGCATTGCAATATCCGTTGATATTTTGGGAAGGAGAGGATGGTTATCATTTAAATATAAAACAGAGGAATCCAACGACAGGTAAAATTCATGAATTATTAGATAAATCCTTTTTTTTTTACTTCAACAACTTTTGTGTATTTTATACATGCTTTCATTTCCAGGTGTAGAACTAACCGAGAAAGTTAGTGCGATGAACTTCTACGCATACAGATTAATGATTCGCGCTATTGAAGATAATAACATTCTACGAGGCCGACAGCTATTTCATCAATACATTGTGGATATGTATGTGAAAATCGAAAGTGATAGATTACGATACATAAAGTTTAATCAAGCGAAACTTCGTTCTGAGGAGTACATTGATTTACGTTACGCCATAATTGGTAATGTAGATGCAACAAATAATCTCAACAACATTGGTACCGCATATATTCTTCCATCATCATACACTGGCAGTCCGCGTCACATGCAAGAATATATTCAAGACGCCATGGCTTATGTACGTGCATTCGGCCGGCCTGATCTTTTCATCACATTTACGCGTAATCCAAACTGGGAAGAAATTAAAAATATGTTGCTGTCAGGTCAATCATCAATGCATCGCCATGACATCACTGCACGTGTGTTCACACAGAAACTGAAATCTTTGATGAATTTAATTACACATCACTCGGTATTTGGCGAAACACGTTGCTAGCTTTACTCTGTGGAATGGCAAAAACGCGTTTTGCCACATGCGCATATTTTGATATGGTTGGTTGATAGAGTTCATCCAGAACAAATTGATGAAACTATTTCAGCAGAAATTCCGGATGAAAATATTGATCGAGAATTGTTTGACATCGTTACAACTGACACGATTCATGGTCCATGTGATACTCTAAACATGATGTCACCATGTATGGACAATGGAAAATGTACGAAGCGTTTTCCAAAACCATGTATACCCGATACTATCACCAACATCGATGGTAATCCATCTTACCGTCGTAGGTCCACAGACAATGGTGGCCAATCATATCAATTACGACTATCAAACGGTGAAAGAGTGGACATTGATAATCGCTGGGTGGTTCCATATTCACCATTGCTGTGCAAAACCTACAAAGCACACATAAACGTTGAGTTATGCAGTTCGGTAAAATCCATGAAGTACATTTGTAAATATGTTCATGAGGGCAGTGATAAAGCTATATTTGTTGTTCAAAATGTGAACGAAAATGACGAAATAACACATCATCAATTGGCCGATACATTAGTAGTAATGAAGCTATTTGACGCATTTTTTGTTTTCCCATACATGAAAGAGATCCTGCTGTTATACATTTGGCTGTGCATCTTGAAAATGGACAGCGTGTTTATTTCACAGAACAGACTGCTCTACAACAAGCTTTAACAGCTCCAAAAACAACTCTCACTGAATTTTTCAATCTTTGTAATCGACAAGATGTTGTCGGTCATTTTGCGAAGACATTGATGTATACAGATGTTCCAAAATTTTTTACATGGTATAAACAAAGCAAAAATTGGGAACCACGGAAACGAGGCGTGCCAGTACCAGGATTCGCCAACATATTTATGGCAAATAGTTTAGGCCGATTATATACAGTTCATCTTAAGCAACGCGAATGCTTTTTTCTGCGTTTGTTGTTGGTTAACGTTCCTGGACCAACATCCTCCCAATATTTGCGAACAGTCAATGGTATCTTATACAACACTTTCTTCGATGCGTGTCGAGAATTACATTTATTGGAAGATGATAACTGGAATCTTACACTTGCAGATGCAGAACTGAGTTCATCGCCACAAAAAATTCGTCAACTATATTCAATAATATTAACAACGTGTTTTCCGTCTGAAGCATCGACTTCGTGGAACAAATATGAAAACTTAATGAGTGAAGATATTCTGCATCGGATTAGATATACTAATCAAAATCCCAATATTGAATTTTCGGCTGAAATATATAATGAAGCACTGATAATGATTGAGGATATTTGTATTCTCATTTCGAATAAACCGCTCATCCATCTTGGCATGCCAGCGCCGAACCGCTCAGCAGCAGATATCATCAACAGCGACGTTCAACGTGAAAACCAGTTTAATATAACTTCTTTGGCCAAATTTGTTGCTGATACTGAACATTTGCTAACTGATGAGCAACGAAAGGTATATGACCAAATCAATGTATCAATTTCAGCTCAACAAGGTGAATTCTTTTTTTTTGATGCGCCAGGGGGCACTGGAAAAACATTCCTTATCTCACAGATACTTGCAAGAATTCGATCGCAAAATCATATTGCATTGGCAATTGCTTCATCAGGCATTGCAGCAACCTTACTTGATGGTGGACGAACTGCGTATTCAGCTATTGAATTACCTCTGTATTTTCATACGAATCCCGACGCAATGTGCAACATAAAGAAGCATTCCGGCATGGCTGAAGTCTTGAGAAAATGCCAAATTATTATCTGGGATGAATGTACAATAGCCCACAAGCATTTGCTCGAAGCTTTCGACAGGTCACTGAAAGATATCAGGGATAATATTAGGCTTTTTGGTGGTGCCTTAGTGCTCCTGTCTGGTGATTTTTGACAGACATTGCTCGTCATTCCACGTGCTACATATGCGGACGAAATAAACGCATGTTTGAAAGAATCTTATCTATGGCGAAGTGTCAGTAAATTATGCCTTACCATGAATATGCGTGTTCAACTTCAGAATGATGCATTAGTGTCAAAATTCTCCGAACAATTGCTCAACATTTGTGATGGTACAATTCGATTGTATGTAGATACACAAAATATTCGACTTCCAGAAAATTTTTGCAACATGGTAAACGCCAAAGATGAGTTAATAAAAAGTATCTTTCCAGATTCACAAACTAATTATACCAATCATGCATGGCTACGTGAGAGAGCTATTTCACCCGAAAAAAATTTAGACGTTGACGCCATCAATCTCGAAATACAACAGTCATTGCCTGGTAATGGAATTACATTCAAATCGATTGACACTGTTGTTGATCCTGATGAAGTTGTCATCTATCCTGTAGAGTTTTAGAATTCACTGGATTTACCTGGAATGCCAACACATATCTTGAGATTGAAGATTGGCTCACCTATAAGTTTGCTTCGAAATTTGAATGCATCAAAATTGTGTGATGGCACGCGGTTAGTCATGAAAAAAGTCATGGGCAACGTATTTGAAACCACTATTTTGAGTGGCGAATTTCAAGGTGAAGCTGTACTTCTACCACGGATCCCAATGACTCCTTCAGATTCACCTATTCCATTCAAAGGTTTGCAATTTCCAATATGCTTGGCATTTGCTATGACTATTGATGAGGCACAAGGTCAAACAATGAGGATTTGTGGCTTAGATTTGGAAAATCCGTACATTTCTGACGGACAATTATATGTTGCGTGTTCCAACGTTGGCGAACCATCTAATTTGTTCGTTTATACGTCTCAAGGATTGACCAAAAATATTGTACATCCAATGGCATTAAGATAAATAAAATATTTGTACACAAAAAATATACCTGCCTATTTGTACATAAAAAATGAGATACCTATATCACATGTGTACAGGACAACGTCTGTCAGGTCCTCTAGTATATGTTGTCACGTTCCTCCGGTCCCAGCTGAAATTTATAATGATAAAAATTCTCACTTAGCTTTAGTCCCTTCATTCCGGAGAAGCGGTTGGATGTAGTTCCCTTCGGGATGCCACCTGTTTTTTATTTAAATTAAACAAGAAGAAAATGACAGGAAAAATCTTGTATCAATGGTTTTATTTATTAATAGTTCAAAATATGTATTTATTTATTATCATTATCATTAATAAACAATTGAACTTTATTAATTGTTTACAAATATATTATATCTAATTTAATTGCCTGGCGCGTACTATTCGTACGGCCCTGTATGTTATATCGTTGCCCGGACGGGCAATGTGGGCAAGGAAGGCAGTGCGGGTATAGTATGTATGCCGAGGGAGTGACGTCACTGCGTCTACGTCACCGCGCCCCACTACTGACTCTCGCGTTGTTCGACTACGCCGCAAATCTATGCATCTATAGCCTCCTACAGCCAACTTATATTGTAAAATAACGAGAAAGAAATGTCGTAGAATATTTACACTATGCTCTGGAAAATCTGTAGATGAGGCCTCTCCTCGTTGAATGATGATGCTGGATGTCGGTGATGGTTCCGACACAGCTAGCAAATAATTTCAGTAGTTTTATGACTATAAAAGTCTACGTTATTAATTATTACTGTTCACTTTCTTACTAAAAATTGTCTTATTACCACCAAATTCAGTTTGGCTACAGTTTCTCACTACTCAATATCACTTTTCTTTATTCAATATCACTTTTCTCTATTTAATATAATTAATTCAACTCAATGTTCTCTGATGTAGGCACGCACGTCTGCACTCAAGGGCTAGATACGTTGTCATGGCCGACTTAGTCACGTTTTCCATAGCCGGCACCACGCGGTGATTTAGCACGCCTCACGCGGTCTTCTACGCCTATTAATTAATTACATTGGCCTATCGATAAATTTATCGATGGCCCTGCCAAGGGCAGTTGCCCTAGATGGCACCGCCTGTACCTCCGGAGACGTTGCCGAATGTAACGTCACAATATATATTGTGACATTCGTAACATCGCCGGAGGTACAGGTGGTGCCATCTGGGGCAACTGCCTTTTGCAGAGTAATCGATGAATTCATCGATACATAATTTTGATTTATTAATTAGCGAAAAAGAACGCGTGAGGTGTGGTCAATCACCGCGTGGTGCCGGCTAGCAAAACGTGGCTAGACCGGCTATTATGCAATTATTAGCCTATGGATTCTCCAAGTAACCAGACGTGTATGAACATAGTGAAATTGGATAGTGAAAAGAAACGTATTAAAATTGTCTGGGGTGATAAAAAAGTGTAGAACTACCGAATATAACTATTTGTGAGAGGTAACTAAGTGTGGAGAAATGATAAAACGAGTGAAATATTATTGGACAATTGAAAAAACTATTATTGGAAAGAAACTATTGAAAATGTGGTGCGAGTCCCGTTGCCGAGTGAAGATCTTCGTCCATGTCTATCCACATCGGTCAATAAGGCGTCATCCAGTTTCATCTCGCCTCCGTAAATATTATTATTCATGAAATTAATATAATAAAAAGCAGCAACGTTGGCTGTATGGTACTATAGGCATAGAGTTAATTGCGGCGTGGACTTTCCACGCATAGAGACTATAATGAGGCGCGTGGTAACGTAGGCACTGTGACGTCACGCCCGCATCGTATGTACTACAGCTGCACTGTCTTCCTTTCCCACATTGCCCGCCTGGGCAATACTATAACATATACAGGGCCGTACCAATGTAATAGACCAAATAAATGAACCGGATATTATTAGATAACTAATAGATTAAAAATCACTACGAACAATAAAATGATAATGAATAAATACATTAGATAATTAATAATAAAATTATCATAACTACCTACGAAGATTTCTCCTGTTTTTTTTTTCGCTTGTATTAATTTTACCAAAAAACAGGTGGCAAAAAACAGGTTGCCAAGTGTAGATTTTTATCATAAATAATTCTGGCTTGGACCGGAGGGACGTGACAATATCTATATTGTGACGTTACATTCGGCAACGTCTCCGGAGGTACAGGCGGTGTCATCTAGGGCAACCGCCCTTGGCAGGGCCATCGATAAATTTATCGATAGGCCGTGCGAATTAATTAATTATGCAAGAAGACCGCGTGTGGCGTGATCGATCACCGCGTGGTGCCGGCTAGCAAAAACGTGGCTAAGCCGGCCATTACGACGAGATTAGCCCTCGAGTACAGACGTGTGTTTGCGTCGAGGATTGTTAAGTTGAATTAAGCAGTAAAAAGTAGTGAAAAGCATTGATAAACTGAGTTTGACGCTATTGAGACTAATTGTGGTAATTGTTAAAGTGAAATTGAACCATTTAACGTGGGATTAAACTATTGTAGTCATTAAACTATTGAAGAAACTATTATACTAAAGTGTTAAACGGTGCGACTCCCAAGTCAAGTGGAAACCATCACCAGCATTCACCACCATCATCTTACGAGGAGAGGCCTCATCGGTAGATTTTCATCCGCAGCAAAGAGTAATTATTCTGTGATATTCTTCTCACGTAATATTATAATACAAGTTGGCTGTAGGGAGCTATAAGCGCATAGAATTACGGCGTAGTCGATCTACGTGTTGAGTCGGTAGTGGGGCGCGCGGTGACGTAGGCGCAGTGACGTCACTCCCGCGGCATCGTACTTCAGCTGCACTGCCTTCCTTGCCCACATTGCCCGTCCGGGCAACGCCATAGCATACAGGGCCGTACGAATATTACGCGCCAGATAATTAATTTAGATACAATATATTTTCGAACTACCAATAAAGTTCAAATGCTTATAGATAATAATGAATAAATGAATACTTTGAATGATTAATAAATAAAATTACTTGTACAAGGTTTTTTCTGTTATTTTCTTCTTGTTTCATTTAAATAAAAAACAGGTGGCATCCCAAAGGAAACTTCATCCAACCGCTTCTCCGGAATAAAGGGACCAAGAGCTAAGTGAGAATTTTTATCATAATAAATTTCAGCTGGGACCGGAGGACCGTGACAATATATAATAATATATATTGTAATTAATTCCATATGTTATATTATTTCAAAAAGAAAAAAATAATATAACAGATAATCTCACTCGGATATTTGTGAGTACGATACTCTGTAAAATATATTGTATAGTATTGGGCAATATGAATAATATGCTACCAATATGTATGACAAATGCTTTCAGCATATTACCAAATATTGAGCCATTTTGTCCCAGACATCGACCCGTGGTAGTGCAGCGCATAAACATAAACACAAGTTATGCTCTGAAATCCAACATCGTTCCGGAGTAACATGTTTCATACTAGTACCGGCATATGAAATTCTCCCAAATGCGAACTAACGCTATCCTATGTATTTGGATGGGGCAAAACACTAATGATACAACATAATGCGTATCACACAACGTGACACTTTAACGAATTGTTGATATTTTTTCATCAATACAGTAGTTTTCTTATAAAAAATGTAAAATTGATCAAAAATTTATTTCATATAATGTGATATATTATTTCATATTTGAATATTATAATAAATATATATATTTGATGTTATATAATGGAAGAAATTATATAAAATCATCGTATCACATAGTGATATCATACTGTTATAATGAAAATGAATGAATTTTATTGATATATCCCGGAAAATATCATGATCTTCATACATATATATATTTTAATTGTATAATATATTATAACGATATAATTTCCAAAAATGAGAATGTATTCATTGCATCATATAGTGATTTGATTCCGATCATTCTGGAACGAAGTAAAATAAAATATAATAATGATATGAAAATATTGATATTATCATGTGATAATATCATATAGTTATTGATTTAATTAGAATTATATGAGTATGAATGATTATATTTAAATTCAACATTAATCATCAACAACATACAATTCATATAACAATGACACATGAAGTACTATTTGTCGTTTTTTCAAGTGTATAAGGCAGTACGTTACACACTAAATATTTTCTTGTTATTATTCAATATATGAGATGTTGTTTACATTAGATGATATGGATTCATACATTCATATCATACTAACTCGTATATAATATTAAGATACAATACTTTATGATAATATATGGAAAAAAAATTATATTTGATTGGCGCATCATATAGTGGTTGGCGTATAATAATTGGCGTATCATATAATAATTTATTATCAAATAAGGATGATATAACATGATATAAATATATATACATAATGAATGGATAATATGTATTGTGTTGGAGAACAATGGATAGATGTAACGTATCGCATAGTGATTTCATACAGTTATAATGAAAATGAATGAATTTTATGGATATATTCCAAAAAATATTATGATGAAATATAGATAATGATTATATAATATATATAATACATATATATACACCGTGTCCAGGAATCGCTAGTCCAACCGGATTGTGAGGATAGTGGAGGTGATACTGATTACAGTGGATACCCATACCATAGTTGCATATTGGTTCGTTTGCGAGATATTCACGAATGAAGTTTATATGCATTAGCCAATCAGAGCGCAAAGAAGTAAATCATGCAGAGGTAGGCGTGTTTAAATTTTTGTAGGAGAAATGATAAAATGTATGTACCGACTCGAAATAAACATAATTACAGTCGATAATGATATGGGTATGCAGGTAATTTTCGGTAATAGAGGGCCCTACAAGATGTTTTTTTATTTGTTTCTGACAAAATATAAGATTCAAGATTTTACAATCTTCTACCAGGCATTCTTGAAATATTTTGAAATAAAATTTTTCATGGTCTCATTGTCCAAGTGCGCTAAAGCGTTGCCGATAACCACTCGAAGGAATTGAATAAGGTTCGATTCTCGGATGGGGCTTTTTCTCTCCTTTTTTTGAATGATGATTCATTTTTCTGAATAAAAACTTCATAAAAGTGAAATAAAACTAGGCGTGCTTATTTGCTCGCTCGCCATTGCATATTTAATATCGATAGGTATCATATCGAAAACTTCCTGATACTATAGGCGCAAAGTAATATGTTTATTCTATTTTGACTGAATCCCTTGCGCTTCGATTTTAATCGAACCCTTTTGAACGGAAATCTGGTTCGCGCTGAGTTATATCAAGACCTATCGATGAAGTCGTTCGAAAGTGATTTTTTATTCATTATTTTCATTCATTTTTACAATAATTAATGATTTGTTTGAGCATGCATTATGAATTCTTGCAGAAGTTTTGCGACAATTCTAAAATAAAAAATCGACAAAAATAATCATACTAATAAGAAATTCGAATACAATATTTCATAATAGCAAAATAAGGGAAGTATTTTGCGAAACATTATCAAGGGGGTAGCCGACCTCAAAAGTAAGTGGCACTTTTATGATTTTTTCAAGAATACATAAATGTTAATCAAAACATGTTTCCAACGAATCGAAGAATGTGTTTATACATAGAAACATATGCCTCCATGTGTTGGAACAACTATTTGAACAGGAACTATGCAACTGTTCATATGATTCAAATTATAAATGTACGTAAAAAAACAAAAGAAAGAGACGAATCCAAAAGGATCATTGTTAGTTATCGTACCAACCGAACGATCACAAATGAAAATACTCAGACATAAAATACCTTTTTCAATCTCGTAATGATCATTACGGTACCGTTACTTATTGTTCTTATAGGAATTCCCCCTTTAAACAAACCTCTGTGTTGAAATTTTGATGTCCCTTTTGATCTCTTACCAGATTTATTTTATTCACTTCTCTAAATTTATGTCTGTTCAAATCAATTACATTCATTTTATTTTTTTTTCAATAATTTATTCCAAAAAATTACTATTATTTCTTCATTTTTTATTGTTTTCTTTTGTGTTCTTCCGTTTTGTTCTGTTTGTTTGTATTCATTTCAGCTATGGTTAAACATATTCATTCGGCGAACGAGTACCACGATATAGTCCGTGTATATCGTGAGGCAAGGGGCAACGGTCGACTCGCCGCCCGAATGTACCGCGAGGAGTACCCCGAGCGTGTGCATCCGGATTACCGAGTGTTTATTGCCGCTGATCAACGGAGTCGCGAGGAAAGCGATTGTTGCGTTGATGCACACGTCAAAATCGACTGTGCACTCAATTATCAGCAGAGCGGATTATCACCCTCATAAGTTCATGTGGGTGCAACGCTTGGAGGAAAGAGATTACCCCGCGAGACGTGCTTTTTGCAAATCGCTGCTGCACCAGGTGGCAGCCAACCTAGGATTTCTGGAGAAAATTATGTTCTCTGACGAATGCACGTTTTCCAGGAGTGGGCCATTCAAGAGGAGGAACAGGCATAATTATGCCAAAACAAATCCACGGGTTATCGACGATGGAAAATGCGTGCGAGGACGTGTTTAATTGAACTTATGGGCCGGCATGATCGGAGACGTAATGGTGAACATTAATTTTTATTATAAAATTATATATAATTCAAATTAGTATATGATAATCCATGTCCAATTTATTGATTCATTTTTAATCAGCATTGATTGACGGTGAAAAATTTTTTTGAATGCGCAGATTGGATTTCACGAGTTTCAAGGGACTCTTAACGCCGACAAATACACGAAATTTATCAGTCAGAGACTTTGGCCACTCAGTAGAGCAGCAGGTGTCACTCGAGCAGCATACCAGCGGATAACATTCCAACCAGCGGATAACTTTCCAACATGATAGTGCACCCGCGCACACATCAGTGATGACACAGCGATGTCTACAGAGACATTTCCAGGACCGCCACATCGGAAAAGGAGAAGGCATTAATTGGCCGCCACGTTCTCCAGATCCAAATTTCCTGGATTATTTCCTATGAGGATTTTTAGAAGATCGCATCTACAAAACTCCCTTCAATAGTGAAAATGAATAACGTCGACGGATTGCGGAGGCGCGAAATGAGATCACGCCAGAAATGTGCCAGAAAACAATCAAAAATTTATTGGGAAGGGCACAATTGTGTATTGAGCACGATGGGGGGCATTTCCAGCAGTGGATGAAATGATGTGAGTATATTTGATAATTATAGAATATAATTCTACATTTTATTGCTTTATTCTATTCTTTTCTATTCCCTGATTATCATTTCCTTCTTTTATAGATCACAAACTTATGGGAAAACGTGGATATCGAGACAATCGATTGTAGTCTATGGAGGGACCCGATCCAATCAATGCACTATTGAAGTTGAGTAAATTGATAGATAAAACAATAAATCGAACAATACCAAATAGATTAAAATACTAATTATATTTGATTTTTCAGATCAGCAGGGACGCAATAAAGATGAGTACCCAATATAAATATGATAAATAATTCATTATTTATTGAAAAATTATATATAATAAGTATGTTTGTATTTATGTTACAGTTATTCGTCGAGGCAACAGGTACAAGAGGGAAATGGAACGTGCCAGCCCCCGAAATCAAGAGAATTCATGTTTCCGATAGTTGATAAAAGTGAGGGGGAAAGCATTTGGGATCAGCTACCTGGCAGTCGTTGCTTGAAAATATATTTTCATATAAAAATAGTTTTTCTATATATAACATTTGTATGCCCCATGATTGTAATACAATTTCACATGAATCCAATAAATTATTTTGCAAGTCTCTGTTGAATTGCATGTGAGAAAATATTCGCAAAATTGTTCATGGAAATTAAAACAAATTAAAATGAAAATAGTCCACTCTTTGTTACTCGATTTTTCGTATTTGATATTGCAGATAAAAAATGAGAATTTCTATTTAACATTGTCATTGATTCATTTACATAATTGAATATTTTGTTTCCGATGTGATGGAAAAAAATTGAACAAAATTCATGATATCTTATAGTTGATAAAACTGAGGGGGAGAGCATTTAGGATCAACTGCCTGGCAGGCTTTGCTCGGAAATATATTATTTTCACACGCAAATAATCTTTCTATTTATTGAATTTGAATGCCACATTATTGCAATTCAATTCCACATGAATCGAAATAATTATTTTGGGAGTCTCTGTTGAATTGCATGTGCAACAATATTCGCGAAATTGGTTCATAGAAATCAATCCGAATCAAAATCAATATTGATCACTGATGATCTTCAATTTTAGAAGAATGAATCATTCTATTTTCGAGTTGCTGTGACACAACGTTTTGATGAATCATTCGATTATTCCTGCATGTACAATGAAACAAATTTTTTGAACTATTTTCTTCTAGGATATATTAAAAAAATTTCCATTGTTGAATAGAAGTGTTCAGCTGTATTTTCTCCCAAACTTATCTGCATTTCATAAATAGGGACATCAAAATTTCAACACAGAGGTTTGTTTAAAGGGGGAATTCCTATAAGAACAATAAGTAACGGTACCGTAATAATCATTACGAGATTGAAAAAGGTATTTCATGTCTGAGTATTTTCATTTGTAATCGTTCGGTTGGTACGATAACTAACAACGATCCTTTTGGATTCATCTCTTTTTTTTGTTTTTTTACGTAAATCTATAATTTGAATCATATGAACGGTTGCATAGTTCCTGTCCAAATAGTTGTTCCAACACATTGAGGCATATGTTTCTATGTATGCACACATTCTTCGATTCGTTGAAAACATGTTTTGATTAACATTTATGTATTCTTGAAAAAATCATAAAAGTGCCACTTACTTTTGAGGTCGGCTACCCCCTTGGTAATGTGTCGCAAAATACTTCCCTTATTTTGCTATTATGCGATATTGTATTCGAATTTCTTATTAGTATAATTATTTTTGTTGATTTCTCATCTAAGAATTGTCGCAAAACTTCTGCAAGAATTTATAATGCGTGCTCAAACAAATCATTATTTATTGTGAGAATGAATGAAAATAATGAATAAAAAATCACTTCCGAACGACTTCATCGATAGGTCTTGATATAACTCAGCGCGAACCAGATTTCCGTTCAAAGGGGTTCGATTAAAATCGAAGCGCAAGGGATTCAGTCAAAATAGAATAAACATAATACTTTGCGCCTATAGTATCAGAAAGTTTCCAATATGATACCTATCGATATTGAATATGCAATGGCGAGCGAGCAAATAAGCACGCCTTGTTTTATTTCACTTTTATGAAGTTTTTATTCAGAAAAATGAATCATCATTCAAAAAAAGGAGAAAAAAAACCCCATCCGAGAATCGAACCTTATTCAATTCCTTCGAGTGGTTATCGGCAACGCTTCAGCGCACTTGGACAATGAGACCATGAAAAATTTTATTTCAAAATATTTTATGAATGCCTGGTAGAAGATTGTAAAATCTTGAGTCTTATATTTCATCAGAAACAAATGAAAAAACATCTTGTAGGGCCCTCCATTACCGAAAATTACCTGCATACCCAAATCATTATCGACTGTAATTATGTTTATTTCGAGTCGGTACATACATTTTATCATTTTTCCTACAAAAATTCAAACACGCCTACCTCTGCATGATCTATTCTCTTGCGCTCTGATTGGATAATGCATATAAACTTCATTCGTGAATATCTCGCAAACGAACCAATATGCGACTATGGTATGAGTATGCACTGTAATCAATATCACCTCCACTATCTTCACAATTCGGTTGGACTAGCGATTCCCGGACACCACGTATATATATATTTTGACGTTACATTCGGCAACCGGAGGTACAGGCGGTGCCATCTAGGGCAACTGCCCTTTGCAGTGCCATCGATCAATTTATCGATAGGCCATTTGAATTAATCAATTGGCGAAGAAGACCGCGTGTCGCGTGATCAATCACCGCGTGTGGCGTGATCAATCACCGCGTGGTGCCGGGTAGCAAAAACGTGGCTAGGCCGGCCATTATGAGAAGATTAGCCCACGAATTCATAGAGCGAAGACGTGTAGATTTGTACAACGAAATATTGAGTTGAGATAAATAGTGAAAAGTAGCTGAAAGCAGTGAGAAATATTGATAAACTGAATCTGAAGCCATCAGGACTATTTGTAGTGATGATCGAAGTGAAAATTAGACAGTATTGAATAAGTGAAATTGAACTATTGTAGTGATTGAAACATTAAAAAACTATTGTGATAAATTGTTGAACTGTGCGTGTCCCGTCATCCAGTGGAGGACCACGCCTACATTTACCAACACCATCCAACGAGGAGACATCATAATTCACCTCACTTCCGTGAATATATTTAATATAATTAATATAATAAGAACCAAGTTGGCTGCGTGAAGCTATGCGAACATAGAATTGCGGCGTAGTGTATCTACGTGTCGAGTCGGTAGTGGAGCGCGCCGTGACGTCACTCCCGTGGCATACGTACAATAGCTGCACTGCCTTCCTTGCCCACATTGCCCGTCCGGGCAACGCTATAATATACAGGGCCGTACGAATAGTACGCGCCAGACAATTAAATTAGATAAATATATTGTTGAACTGCTGATAAAGTTCAATTGCTTATTGATGATAATGATGATAAATAAATACATATTTTGAACTATTAATGAATAAAACTATTGATACAAGATTTTTCCTGTTACTTTCTTCTTGTTTAATTTAAATAAAAAACAGGTGGCATCCCGAAGGGAACTACATCCAACCGCTTTTCCGGAATAAAGGGACCAAAAGCTAAGCGTGAATTTTTATAATACTAAATTTCAGCTGGGACCGGAGAAACGTGTCAAACGGCATCCCTTGTGGGGAAGGCAGGTCGGCAAATAATAAATCAATAATAATTAACAAAAGAAATGAAAAACAATTAGACGTTGAATAATTAATTAATTATATCATAATTAATTGAAAAACTTCGAATGGAGATGGAATAAATTGAGTATTTTATCAGTGAATAAATTATTATTGAAAATATACTATCTTTAAAAATTTTATTGGTGAAAAATATAAACAATTGTTGTGACCAATAACAATTTTGTGCAAGTAAATATAATTATTGTGGGATAGTAATTATTATTGAGAAATAAATAAAATAGCACTACAGCCAACCAAATAGACTATTGTGAGTTATTATCATTATTATTAGAGAATAATAATGAAGCGTCCAAATAATTAATGAAAAATTATTGTAAATGAATATTGTCAATTATCATGAATAATTAATATCGATAGTGATAATAATTAGTTATTATAATATTTTTGAATTATTTTGAATATTATAATAATTTCGAATTATTATTATATTTTGAATGTTTGGATATTTTTGAATATTCTGGAATGAATGATTATACCTAACGTGTATAATTCATGTTTATGTTAAATTTATGTAATTTAACACATTTTGCTCACTTTCCTACTGCTTTGCTTGTCGTTAATACTTTTCTTCCAGCTTTTGTTTCTATTTCTAATATTTTGGTTTTGGGCATTATTCGCTTTGTGATGATAATACTTTGCAACCATTCGGACTTAGAGTGATCAGAGGTTGATCATTGCTATTTAATATTGTTTATTGAATCAAATTGATATAATTAATAGGATTAATTGTTATTTTGAGCTCAATGCTAATTGCTTGTTGAGCTTATTGTACAGTTAACTGATTTTGGGGATTATTAACTGAGTTTTTTCATGATCGGGTTTATTTGCAGAGTAAAGGGGATATCACATCGTAGGTCGTCAAAATGCCGGCAACAAAAAAAAATAGAAAATTAATCACGCGTATTAAGAAAAACGTTGCTGATTTGACTCCTCATGAACTCATCACATATTTAGACCTCAAAGGCTTAAGTGTAGAGGGCACCATGAATACATTGAAAGATCGGCTTATTCGATATGAAATGCGGGAACAGCTAGGTGGGGAGGAGGCTCATTGGAGTCCGCGGGTCGACGAGAGGCAAACGGCTTTGCCAAAGACAATGTCCGCATGGAGGCGAGAACCATCAGTTGATGACGATGGGATCGCGATGAGGAACGGGAGTCAGGGTGAGGGGATTAAGGAAGATAATCCTAACCTTTCCGCCAAGCTAGCTGGGAACAAATTTATCCGGAATAAGGGGTCGAGATGATGTGAAAGTGTCGGTCACGAGGATCTTGGAGATGAGAGTGACGGTAGCATTGGGAGGTGTGATGAGGTGGATGAGGGGGACGAAATTGATCATTCTCGACGTCATGACCCACAAGTGGGGGGTCATCGAGAAAATAATAATAGAAATTTAATTCAAATAGATCGTAGGGTACAGGTCACGTTTGCTGACGAATTTGGTAGGAGGGCTGATCAATTTGTGGGAATGAGGGGTAGAAGGAGGTCGGAATTGAATCCTTTCGCACCAGCATCTCCTGGAGGCAGCCGACGAGATGACTTTGAGAGCAGAGATCCGGAGCCAGAGAGTACTCGCAGGAGAAGCGCAGAAGTTTTCGGTCCAGAGGTTGAGCGTGGGTGTGGTGATAGGGTACCACCCCCGTTTCCAAGTCATAGAGTTTATGACGATCAATCCAGTTATCCTAGTCCCGAGTGGAGCGAAAGTAATAGTAATCGGATTAGGTGTGATGATAGGAGTCCGAGGAACTCCAGAAGCTACTCCGATAGAAGGCCCCAGTTTGGGCAATCAATTTATTACCCCAGCATGCATGGAGATGGTTTGTCGTCCAGGTCCAATCCATTCTCCAGAGGTCCAAGGGAGGTGGTATCCGAGAGGGTAAATCGGCTGGGCTTGAGACTTCGAAAAATGAACATAAAATTTTCTGGAGGCGAAAAAGACGATCCGGAAGAATCGTTTAGACTGTTAGCTGATGCAGTGGAATCAATGGGCATAACACAGAGAGAAATCTTCTTGATTTTCCCATTTGTGTTATCGTCCACTGCTATGGGATGGTGTAGAACTGAGAAATATAATTTTGTCGAATACTCAGAATTCTTATACCAGTTCAGGTTGAGATTTTCAAATGTTGATCTTCAGTCTAGATTGTGGGACGAAATCAAACAACGGACGCGAGGCGAGCACGAGCCGGTTGTGCAGTTTATTACAAAAATGCAGATTTTGTTGAGTAACCTCGAGATGGACCTTCCGGAGAAACAAAAAGTAGAAATTGTTTGTAGGTATATGCATCCAAAGTGTATCAGACATTTGGACATAGGAAAAATTAGGTCGTTCGCGGATTTATTGTATGAGGGGCATTTAGTAAAGACTAAATTGACGCGTATTGCCGAATACGTGCCTCCTCCACCGCCAGAAAATACTCTTTTTCCTGGAGCTGCATATAGTAGGCCAGAAAGGCGAAATAAACGGGTAAGTAAATTTGAGAGTACCGGAAGGGCATTTGCGACGAGCGAGCGGAACGAAAATAGCATCCGGAATGGAGTCAAAAAAGATAAGAATAGGTACGACAAAAGCAATACGCCAAAAGATGGATATGTATGTTTCAATTGTAGGAAGTCCGGGCACTACATGAGGGATTGCAGAGAGCCGCGAGAAAAAAATGGTCCAGATGTAGGTCGAAAGGGGAAAAAGAGGGAGGAATTCAAAGGGAAAATTGCCAATAAGGACAGTAGAGATAGTAATAGAAAAGAATCGGGGAGAGCTGCTGTGAGAAATAGCGCGATAAGAGATGAAAGCCCGAGACCGAGTACGTCAAGGGGATCAGTACGTGAACAGGGAATTGAGGAAATTCGAAGTCCGGAAATGATTAATGCCGCGGAGGAAAATCTTTGTATTGGAACGTTGGGAGCTAATGCTCATGGTAATGTACAGGAATTGATGATAGGTATTGACGACTTCCTAGAAGCGGCAAAAAGACATCCAATTGGAAATAGGACGTTTGTTCAGATAGTAATGAGGAAAAGTAAATTTAAAGCGTTGATTGATTCTGGAGCTACGAGGACTCTTGCTAGTAGTAGTTTGTTCGATGATTTAGAAACATATTTGATTCCCATGAAAGGCGCAATGAAAGTCGCAGATGGAAAAACTGTCGAGGTGATAGGATGTATTACAGGGAAATTCATGTGTGATAAGACGCAGTGTACTGAGCCAATTCGGATAACGCACACCATTGCGTATGAGATGGTTATCGGTATGGATGTGTTAGCGGAGTTACATGTTGTAGTTGATAATGGTAGGTAAAAGTGGAGAGCCGGCAGAGGTGCAGAGAAAGATTTCTGGTCTGGAGATAGTGACTCTGAAAATATTTCTCGTATCAAATTAGCTCCGGTACATTTAGATGGGCATCGAATAGATCATCAGGCAGAAATACAGGCCGCTTCTTCTGAGCCTATACACATTATATCACTGTCGCAAGATAATAGTGACGAGATGAGGGAAATGTTGAAGGGTTTAATTCCGCTACTTCCGGCGAAGGTTAGAACTACACCGTTGATAAAGCACAATATTGATGTGCAGGGACATTCCCCTATTCGTCAAGGAACTCGGAGAAATGCTCCGGATATATTAAAAGTCGCTCAACAAGAGGTGGACATAATGTTAGAGGAAGATGTGATCGAGCCATCAAACAGTCCATGGTGTAGTTGGCCGGTCTTACATCGAAAACCCAATGGCGAATATCGATTTTGTGTAGAATTTCGGAAATTAAATGAAGTTACTAAGCACGACTCAGTGCCCATGCAGGACTTGAAGGAACTGTTAGATAGCATTCAGGGTGGAGTAATTATTTCTAAATTAGATTTGAGCCAAGCTTTCTTTCACATTGCTCTAGACGGAGAGAGCGAACCAAAAACAGCCTTCGCAGTGCCTGGTCGTGGCTTATATCAGTTCAAAAGGATGGCATACGGTTTGAGAAATGGACCGGCATCTTTCCAGAGACTAACTGATTTGGCGATTCCGAGGGAATGGGCCACGAATGTCCGGAAATATGTCGACGATTTTATCATCTTCACAAAAACGTTCGAAGAACACGTTTTTTGGATAAAGAGAGTAATCAAAAAATTAACCGAGGCTAATTTAGCAATTTATCCCGAGAAGTGCGACTTTCTTTGCCAAGAAGTCACTTTTTTAGGGTATAAATTAAATGAGGATAGACTATTTCCGGATCCAGATTGTATAGAGCCAATTATGAAAATGCTTGAACCACGTAACGTAAAAGAGGTGCAACGATTTCTGGGTGCCGTGGGATGGTACGCTAGATTTTTGCCTAGGTTGTCGGAAGACAAAATTCCTCTGTTGAAATTGGTAAAAAAGGATTGTAAATGGTATTGGGGTCCAGAACAAAAAGAAGCATTCGAGAAAATGAAACATTCTCTAACAGAAGCTCCAGTTTTGGCTCGTCCAAATTTTAGTAGGCCGTTTACAATACAAACAGACGCTAGTGATTCTGCTCTAGGAGCGGTATTAACACAGCCGACGGAATTAGGTGATGACGTGGAGGCAAGAGGCTCGAAAGTGGGTAACGAACATGTGATTAGGTATGCGAGTAGGGTGCTTACTCCGGCACAGCGAAATTATACGGTTACGGAGAGAGAATGTTTAGCCGTGTTGTGGGCCATCGAAAAATTCAGACCGTATGTTGAGGGGAGCGAGTTCACCGTTATTACGGATCACAGTAGTCTCTGTTGGTTTAAGGGGCTCCGAAATCCATCAGGTCGGCTTGCACGGTGGGCTCTGGCACTTCAGGCTCATGCTATTAAGGTTGTGCACCGTAAAGGTTCTTCGCATGTTGTTCTGGACGCACTGTCTCGCATGTTTGATAATGAAAACGTTGCATTACAGGCCATTTCAGATGCCGAGGATGAATGGTATCACCATAAAAAGAGGGAAGTGTTGGACTTTCCGGATAGAAACCCAGGATGGAGGGTCGTGGATGATCAGGTGTACTTCCTCAAACCTAACCCACAAATTGACCCCACCATGCCTGATGACAATGGGTGGAAGTTGATTCTTTCTAAGGATGTACGGCACAGAGCAATAGTGGACGCTCATCAACTGCCTCAATCCAGACATTTAGGCGTGGGAAAAACATCAACGTTTGGCCCAAGATTTTTATTGGCCTGATATGTTTCACGAGGTGGCACGGTTCGTGCGCTTGTGTGATGATTGCCAACGGCATAAGGTTGAGCAACAAAGACCCCGAGGATTTATGCGAGAAAGGACGGTGGAAGGCCTATGTTCGATGGTCACAGTGGACTTCATGGGACCTCTCCCCGCAAGCATGGGGCAAAATAAATATTCAATCGTCTTCCAAGACTACTTTACAAAATATGTCGAGATGCGTGCGGTGAGAAAAGCCGACGCAAAGACTGTGTGAAAAGCTCTTCACGAGCTAATACTGAATCGATGGGGAAGACCTTAGTATCTTCTTTCGGGCCATGGGACAGAGTTTATAAATAGGGAGCTTGAAAGTAAGTTAAATGGAAGCGGGATTAAGCATGTTACTTCACCTCCTTATCATCCACAATCCAATCCGGTAGAACGAGTGAATAGGACTCTGAAGTTGATGTTAAGTATCTATTTGAGGGATAGGCAAAGGGATTGGGATGTTCACCTTCCGGAATTAGCGTTTGCATTTATACGTCAGTTCATAGTACGTTAGGGGTCTCACCGTCGTTTCTGAATATGGGAAGAAATCCTCGACCAGTCCGGAATTTGAGAGACGAGATGGAAAATAACACTATGATGACTCATGGAGATCCGGATGGTTGGAAAACACGAATCGAAAGGATGAAATACCTGCACGATTTGGTACGGAAGCAACTAGGAATTGGATTCATCAAACAGTCGAGAAACTATAATAAGAGAAAACGAAATATACAATTCAAAGTGGGAGATTGGGTTTTGAAGCGGATCAAGCAGCTGTCTCAAGGCTCCCAATACTATTCATCCAAGTTGGCTCCGAAATTCACTGGACCGTACCAAATCAGCGAGGTGATCTCTCCGGTTATTTACGCATTGAGGGATGCTAACGGGAACGTGGGGAAGAAAGCCCACATAGCTGACCTCCGGAATTGTCACATGTTGCAGGTTAACGAAGGCTCAGGAGCATTGCTCTTTTGTTAGTACTAGTTTCTCATTAGTTTTTCTTACTTACACACGTTGACTTTTCTTTTTGTCTTTCACGTATACCATTGAGATTTTGGTCCGTTTTTGCGACAAATGGCTTATTTTTTTTCTATTTTCATTTTTGTATTCCTTACTTTTCTATTGTTTTTTTTTTGCACTCTACTATTATTTGTGATGATATGCCAAATGGCTTTAATAAATGTTAAAATATTTTGTTTTGCGTAAAAATATGCATTCTTCGTTTGCACCGCGTCCTCTGACCCTACTGTTCCTGTATATTTGTACTTTAATCGCATTTTGGTCTGCTTTATGAACGACTAGGTGTCGTGTCTTCATGTTGTCTTGCTATTCTAAATCTTTTTGTTGCTTGCGAACGGTCCGGAAAGAATAGAACTGAAGATTCTAGCGGGAAAGCACGATTGATGATGGTGAATAGAATAGCACGGAAAACTGGTTGCAAAGTATTGTAACGAAGCACCGAGTAAGGGGTGATGTCATGCACTCTAGTTTCAAAATCAATGTTTATTTTTCAGCATTCTTTTGTTTTCAGCAAATTGGAGCTAAGTGTGTTGAAATAGTATGAATGATGTTATGGGTAATGACGAGTGTATGTGAACAATAGAATTAAGAATTTAGTTAGGGAAATTGCCCGGGCGAGGTACATGAAAGGGAAAAAGGGAGCAAGGAACCAGAAGGAGCCCAGGAAAGGACACACCAGAGGGATACAGGATCCCGGAAATGGGAGCACGAGAATGTGCATATGATGAAAAAGTACCTTCCGGAAGTGACGTCCGAATGTACCGATGATCGAAGGGTCGATGGGACCAATGACTCGTAAAAGCCTCAAGCCCAATCTAAGTGGGGGGTTTTGTGACGTTACATTCGGCAACGTCTCCGGAGGTACAGGCGGTGCCATCTAGGGCAACTGCCCTTTGCAGTGCCATCGATCAATTCATCGATAGGCCATTTGAATTAATTAATTGGCGAACAAGACAGCGTGTGGCGTGATCAATCACCGCGTGGTGCCGGCTAGCGAAAACGTGGCTAGGCCAGCCATTATGAGAAGATAAGCCCACGAGTTCATAGAGCGAAGACGTGTAGATTTGTACAACGAAATATTGAGTTGAAATAAATAGTGAAAAGTAGCTAAGAGCAGTGAGAAATATTGATAAACTGAATCTGAAGCCATCAGGACTATTTGTAGTGATTATCGAAGTGAAAATTGGACAGTATTGAATAAGTGAAATTGAACTATTGTAGTGATTGAAACATTGAAAAACTATTGTGATAAATTGTTGAACTGTGCGTGTCCCGTCATCCAGTGGAAGTCCACGCCTACATTTACCAACACCATCCAACGAGGAGACATCATAATTCACCTCACTTCCGTGAATATATTTAATATAATTAAAATAATGAAATCCAAGTTGGCTGCAGGGAGCTATGCGAACGTAGAATTGCGGCGTAGTTTATCTACGTGTCGAGTCGGTAGTGGGGCGCGCGGTGACGTAGGCGCTGTGACGTCACTCTCGCGGCATCGTACTATAGCTGCACTGCCTTCCTTCCCCACATTGCCCATCCGGGCAACGCTATAGTATACAGGGCCGTATGAATATTACGCGCTAGATAATTGAATTTAGGATGATATATCTTTGAACCAATAATGAAGTTCAAATGCTTATTGATAATAATAACGATGAATAAATAAATGTTTTGAACATTAAATAGATAAAAATCAGTTGTGAGGATTTTTCCTGTTGTTTCTATCCTATTAAAAAACAGGTGGCATCCCAGAGGAAACTTCGTCCAACCGCTTCTCCGGAATAAAGGGACCAAAAGCTAAGTGTGAATTTTTATAATACTAAATTTCAGCTGGGACCGGAGAAACGTGAGGATATATATCATAATATTATTGAAAAAAATGAAAATGTAGTTATTGCATCATATAGTACTTGTCTTCAATCGTTCTGGACCAAAGTAAAATTCGAAATGAAAATAATGTGAGAATATAATTATTATTATATATTAATATGATATATCAACTATAAATGTATGTTGAATATTTAATAATATGAACAAAATTATATGAATGTATATATTTTGTGATGATGCATCATCACAGATGTTGTGCACATGTTATGGCAATCTACGACGCACAGGCAAGCCATCGTCAACCGACACTCGAGCATCAATGGAATTTTCCATGCACCGAGTGGTGGGGAGATCCCAGGCACGTGTCGCCGGTCGATGTAAACATCGATAGAGCGTGTCGTTGTTCTCCCCGGAAAATAGAAGGGGTTTTGTCCGTTGGACCCCCTTTGAAGGGAGTGATTGGTCATTTGTCAAGACAAAGAACGTCTTGGGCCAATCATTCAAGGTTATTGTCGCATGATGGACTGAGTGGGAGGAAAAGCCGTTGCAGAAATGCATTTATGAGTACGGCCCCTCGCCCTTTGTGCGACACTTCTCACGGAAAATTAGTACATTTTAAAGCGATTACGAAACGACACTCCTCTCGAAAAACTTCCTGCGAGAAATCAACAAGGCAGTCGAATACTCGTACATGTAATAAATAAGTAAATAAACATTGTATTTTGATACAGCGAGAATTAACTCAGTGAACATTATTAATTAAGTGCTGTGCTGTGAATTCTAATCAACATCATATTCTCTTTGACATACCAACGATTATTGTAAGTAAATTCTACGTGTCTGGAATCAAATTGTAAATAAAAATAATCTGGAATTGAATTATATAAATTCACTGTATGCATGCACCTGGTATTCTTGTTGTGTGAAATTGTACGTATTAATTGAGAACAATTAATGAGAAGTCCCCAAAATTACGACCAGTTCGTTCGTTTGTTGATATTAATTGTTCAGAAATTAATTAACATTTTATTAATTAATTTCCCCACCATTTGGAACAATACCCGTATGGCACGCGGCCTTTATGGAATCTTTCCCCATCTGGAATAATTATTGGAGACAAATAATTATTTAAATCAAAAATCACAAGTAAATTGGGATTATTTTCCTACCTATTTGAAGGATTCACCGGTGATTGTATAACCAATCCTTCCCCCCTTTTGGTACGAGAAACTGCAACAAAGTTGCCGTGACGTCATTGACTCGCGGGACTTAGAAAAATTCCGAGAGTCGGGACTTTTATCACGAATTTATTTGCAGTCTTCAAATCAGAATAAAGTATATAAATTTGACACTTCGGTCAAATTTATAGTAAATCGAGAGTTTGTAATCGAGTTAGAATTCAATATTTAGTTTCCTCATTTTTCATACAAGCTGTTCCTTCTGAACAGCAAAATAAAGTGGCATCCCTTCATCCCCTCCAATTCCCCAGTAACCTCGCTCTCTCTCAGGTAGTGAAAACTCACGGGAAGGGTGAGCGTTACAATTTAAATTCATATTCAACATTTGTCATCGACAACACACGAGTCATATAACAATGACTCATGATGTACTATTTGTGATGTATCTAAGTATATAGTGCAGTACGCTACACTCGACATATTTGTTTGAATTCCATATAATTTTTTTCTTTCACGTAAAACAATATTGATCATCATTATAATATTATACTTGGTTGTATATAATGATAAAATATGAAGAAAAAAATTATATTGGATTGGCGTATCATATGGTGATTTATTATCGAACAAGTTTGATATAATAGAATATAAATTTATATTATTGAATTTATATATATGAATTATTTATATAGCACAATGATATCAAACACCACATATTCCAATGTATATAATGAATGTATAATATGTATTGCGGTAGAAAAGAATGAATATATGTAGCGTATCACATAGTGATTGAGAAAATATCACGTAAATCAAAGAAAAACATGAGTATTTAATGAAATAAACAATAGATATTGATGAATAATATCGAAATATATATAATTATTTCTGTTGTGATTGCTAAAAATATTATAAAAAATTGTATTTCCAACAAAAAAAAACATGATGTTATTTATATGTTGTTACTGGCATGTGTTTACCATGGCTATATAAACGTAGTTACTCCCTATCATTTACTATGTACTTGACGAATTCGCATTTGGAAGAATTTTATAAACTCGTAACATGGGGTGTTGGTAGTTGTAGACGCGTATTGTATCATTTGCATTCCAATATTCCGATTCTAAACAATCAATATCACTTTCACTATTATCATGAATTATGAAGATTATATAAATTATCAGTAGAGAAATATGAACTGAAGGTGGGGGAAATTTAAAACAATAATAATAATAATAATAATCATTATTATTATTGTTCATCATTATTTATATTGTCATTATTTCTATTATTATCCAAATTATAATAATGATTATAATGATTATAAATAAAAATATTATGATGAATAAAAATATGATAATAAATACAGTGTTCGTTGGAGAAGGAGTAATTTGGTACTATACGGATGGGGTGACGTGAGTCCCAGGTGGATACCATTATTCGTTATGTAGGATTCTCAAATGTCAAAATGTATCACATAGTGATTTCCGGATCTTCGAGCGCTATAATGAAATTCACATCACATAGTGATTGAAAACACTGTATCACATAACATTAATCATATTTGTACAGTGATAATTCAATATTACATTTGCCATGATTAAACTAATGAAATTCTTTTCATTCATTATAATAATAACAAATAAATAATCAAACCACTGTATCGCATGATTTATGGAGACATATTCACAATTTCATAAATTTTCGAATGAATCCTAATTGAAAATTTTGTAATTACCAATTTATTGATAAATTATGATATTTTTATTCAATCATAAAATATTACATCCTTTTTCATGTGCCGAATGGACGAATGGAAAAATTATAAATAATAATTATAATTATAACGGTAAATTTTTTTTTGTTTGTCATGGTTAAAACTTGTACATACAATATATATCTATTTTTCGTCAGCGGCTATATCATAATGTATGCGCCAGTTATCGTCCGATCACTGAAGCTAAGCATGATTGAGCGTGGTTAGTACTTGGATGGGTGACCCTTTGGGAACACCGCGTGCAGTTGACATATTTTTTTGGCGATGAATACCAACATATATATGAGCTGCTCAGCAGAATAATGGCCTAACCACTTGTAAGTGCAATGGAAATAAATGCAAAAAAAGAATGAGTGAAATTTGAAGAAATTTTATCTCAACTTAAACGTTAAATTTTTGATGAACTTTTAATGTAGTCTAAATAAATGAAGTAGAAGCTAATTGAATATACAAAAAAAGCTAACAGATGACAGTACTAACCCCATATTGTATATATCGTGGGTTGGGCCATTATACTGCTGAGCAACTCATATATTGGGTGAGTTTATTTTCACAACAGTATACTGTTCATTATTTCATGATTCATATTGTTTAACATATGATCCCATTTGATATTTTTGGGAACAATATTCAAGTTGTCATATTATCTCAGTTGTATATTTTTCAATTTTTTTTTCCAACTATAAATATATTATGATAATTAATTCTTTTTCTATATTTTAATCATATTAAATTGTATGACACATTATTGTTATTGTTATTGTTACTGTTTTTTTTTGTTTTTGTTTTTTTTTTCTTTTTTTTTTTTGACAATATATTGTCTAGCAGCTCCTCTACGAATCAATTGAATGGAAAAAGCGAAAAAATGAACAAAAGCATCGACAAAATTGACTAACAAACAAGAAAAACACATGAAAATATGTGCAACTATCCAACATCATCAACCCCATAATATATACCTAACTTATATATGTGAGAATATCTCTTATCAGAGAATTGGTGAACTTGAAATGTTGCATGAACGCTAATACAAACTATGGAATATATTTGGTGCACGTTGGTTATATTGACGCGAATTGTCATAAGTGTGAACACAAAAAAAATATTCTTCCATTTCTCATTCATGTTGTTAAGATTCACGCGTATTGCCATAAGTGTACATACAAAAAAAATCTATGTTATGATTTCCGATCATACTGGTTTGATTCACGCGCATTGGCGAAGAAAATTTCGAAAAAATAAAAATGATAGTGGATAAATAAATTAACTTCTATCATGCATGCATATATATATATATATATATATACAAATTGATATGAGAAAACTTTTTTTTTGTATATCATTTATATGAAAAACTTATAATATAATATTATATTATCATATATATTATGATAAGGGGCCTCGTCTCATTGACAAGACAAATCCCCAAGCCAAGGGTTGAGTCTCAACAGATCGCAGCGTGGTGACTGCTCTACCGAATACAACACCCCGCCAGGTACCTAAGTCCTCTACAGACGATTCCGAGTCTCGACATCGAACTTATGAAAACTCATGGTCGACCGCTAGATGTCTGACCAATGTTCGGTGCGATCCCGACATTGATATACCAATGACAACATGCGGCAAACGGGGCTTGTGCAATGGTATATCCGTGAATACATCACCTAGTAGTGTCACATTGTATTGAGCCAATCGACTCACGAGACTCCTATAAATATCGTTGCCACCTTTGACTGGAAAGGATACGGCCTTGGAGGCGTTCAGGCATAATCCCACGGATGGTAGCTTCGCACCACCGGCCGCTTGACCGAGTGCATGAACCAAATGTCCGAACCTGCGGTTCCTCTCGTACTGAGCAGGATTACTATCGCAACGACGAGTCATCAGTAGGATGAAACTAACCTGTCTCACGACGGTCTAAACCCAGCTCACGTTCCCTGTTGGCGGGTGAACAGTCCGACGCTTGGCGAATTCTGCTTCGCAATGATAGGAAGGATCAAAAAGCGACGTCGCTATGAACGCTTGGCCGCCACAAGCCATTTATCCCTGTGATAACTTTTCTGACACCTCTTACTGAAAACTCTTCAAGCCAAAAGGATTGATAGGCCAGGCTTTCGCAGTCTCTATGCGTACTGAACATCGAGATCGAACCAGCTTTTGCCCTTATGCACTACGTGAGGTTTCTGTCCTCGCTGATCGGGCCTCAGGACCCCTGCGTTATTCTTTGACAGATGTATTGCCCCAGTCAAACTCCCCGCCTGGTAGTGTCCTCGAACCGGATCACGCGGGAGTATATGAATTGGCGATAAGTTTTCGCAAACCTCTCACCACTCTTACACGTTTGGCTCGAGAACACCATGACAATTGGGATTATTAGTCCAAAATGCATGCGCTCCGCCTAACCGAGTAAGTAAAGAAACGATGAAAGTAGGAATATTTTAACGTCGATATGTTACTATCCCCCACTTGCTACGCTATGCTACACCTCTTATGTCTCCTTACAGTGCCAGACTAGAGTCAAGCTCAGCAGGGTCTTCTTTCCCCGCTAATTCTTCCAAGCCCGTTTCCTTGGCAGTGGTTTCGCTCGAAAGTGTAGAGGGACAGTTAGGGAATCTCGTTGATTCATTCATGCGCGTCACTAATTTGATGACGAGGCATTTCGCTATTGTTTTTTTCTTTTTTTTAAAGACAGGTGGAAATCCATCATGGACGAACGACGAAAGATGTTGCCACGCCGAACAGTGTGGGACTCTTCCACACTAAAACCACCTGTCTTCGGCTGTATTTCGTGCTGCCGTCTTAGGATCGTAGAGCGCAAGTTACTTTAGAACGTGTTCCGATCAACCTACGCCCCGCCGCGGGTAGCTGTTCGTCGTCATCCTGTTCCACCGTACCCAATTCATATGACTGCCTCGAAGGGCCCTGAGTGTGATGAAGGAAAGGAGCCCCTTAGACAGGCCCATCCCCAACATATCCATCGCCGATTTGGGCGACCACACTCCGCGCCAGGAGACTGTGCACGTGTAAAAGTGGACTGCTGAAACGGCACATGGTATTTCGCCGTTATTTGCCTGCATGGGTCGACGTTGGTCTCATAGTACGCTGTTTTGCTGGCATGCGCACCATCCAGAAGGGATGAGTCACCTACCACTTGCGTATCAATCACGTGTACGCAATCATCTTTAACAGCCACTATGTCAGGTTTTCGCCTTCCCTTATATGTACAGACAGGGCTCCTCATTTACTGTATACCCTTTATCACGGAGGGCGCTAGAGAGGACATTGCATATAGCATTGTGCCTCAGTATACGTCTGCCGTGTGTGCGATGGCATGACTAGATGATATGTGCTGCAGTTTCAGAGCAATGACATCCTGCCCTGCAGCCCACGTCCATGTCACCCCTACGCAATCCTCGAGAAGTTCGCATTCGAGTAGGTAGACAGTTGACCCTTACATGATGATACTGTACATAATTACGGCTGCTAAGAAACATCCCGTGGTCCACCCAGGAGCTGGCAGCTGAACATGCCGTCCTTTCACGCAGCTCGTATCCATCAGTTGATCCATGAAGCTTCACCGCCCACCAGCGTTTGGCGTTTTCTGTATTCCGCAGCACCTCTTCATCAGATTTTGTTGTCGCATGCTCGGTACAACGTAAACGTCGTTGCACCCAAAGAGAGTTATGAGCCGCCCGCACGGACGATGAAGAGGGATTTTCCAAGGAGGAAAGACGGCATTCCACCAGACATGGGATGAATGTTTCGAATGTCGGGATGCCCAAGCCGCCATCACGGCACGATGCGTGGAAGTAGCCTTCAGCGACATCGCGAAGGAGTCGCAGACACTGGCGCACGAAGCTCTTGATCTGGACATCCAAGGCCTTCAACTTTCCTAATGTGGCTCCGGGCAAGATCATGTTTATGATCGGGGCAAAAGGAAGGACCGCAATATCAACAAATGTTGCTGTGGCTTCAACAGGGCCTTCGAGATTCTCTTCAGCTCCGAGATAAGTGATCCGTACACCTTCTTGGGTTCAGAAGATTCGAAGTCAACACCAAGATAGCGCCACTCATCCACAGTTGATAGCTGCTTCAGAGGCATATAGTCATCAAGGTGGGAAATGTGTGTTGTTATGACTATGATTTTCTTCTCCCTTCCGGATGGGACCAATGATAATGCCAAATACTTTTCGATATTCAAGGATAGTCCAACTGATCTTGCTTCCGCCTCGAATACATCCAAGGACAATTGTATTCCACGTTTTGTAGATGAAACCAGGATCGTGTCATCGTCATACAGGAGTGCGCCGACTCGACAGTCACGCATATCGTATCCCACGCTGGACGGTAACTTCTCAGTCACTTGATCTAGTACCGAACAGAGGACAAAGGTAGTCAAGGGATCTCCTTTGATCCTTAGATGTTTTGAAGGTTTGAGAGCAGTCCGGGCATGGATCAGATCGCCCGCATCGGTGGTAGTAGGTTGATTGGAACAGGTTATGGGACCGACAGTCCGAATGAGGCGAACCCCCTGCCGGAGATTGAGATAACTATTTTGTGAACTTGTGCTCATGATTGAAGCCGTGCAGGGAAGGCAACCCTACATAGCTATTGATAGCCATCACGAATCTCAGCCGGTCTCAGAGGAATGGCAACATCCTTCTGAGACCGTTGCTCGACTCTCGTCACAAGAAGGCGTTCGGTTGGCACTTGGAGATCAGGTCTCCATAAGGGATCCAGACTCCTTAAGAGAGTCAAGTTACTATTTTTTTTTTTTTTTTTTTTTTTTTTTTTTTTTTTTTTTTTCATAGACAGGTGGAATCCATAATGAACGAACGGCGGAAGGTGTTGTCACGTCGAACAGTGTGAGACTTTTACTCATTGTAACCACCTGTCTGCGACTGTATTTCGTGCTGCCGACTTTTGTATGGTAGGGCGCACGTTACCATGAAACATGTTCCAAATTAACCCACACCCTGTCGCGGGTAGTTGTTCATGGTTGTCATCCTCTTCCATCGTCGCCAGTTCATGTGACTTCCTTGGAGGGCCCTGAATGTAATGAATAGAAGGAGCCTCCTAGACAGACCCATCCTTAACATGTCAATCGACGATTTAGGCGACCACACCCTACGCCAGGAGACCGTACGGGAGGAAAAATGTATTGCCGAACGAGACACATGATGTTTAACCGTGAATTCCCTGCAGAGGTCGACATTGGTGTCGTAATACGCAACTTTCATGGCCTGCGTTTCATCCAGAGCGGAAGAGCCGCCCACCACTTGCGTATCAATGACATGCACACACCCATCCTTGGATGCCACCATATCCGGTTTCCGTAGTCCCTCGGATGTACAGAATTGTGGCTCAGCTTCGACTGCATACCCTTTATCACGGAGAGCGCTAGAGAGGATATTGCAAATCGCATTGTGCCTCAGTATACGTCCTCCGTGTGTACGATGGCAGGATTGGATCACATGAGCAGCAGTCTCGGAGCAACGACATTCCGCCCTGCAGCTCACGGCTGCACCGTCCTCGAGAGGTTCGGACTCGGGTGGGTAAGCAGTTGATCCTTATGTGATGGTACTGGATGTAGTCTCGGCCAGTAAGAAACATGCTGTTATCCACCCAGGAGCTGGCAGCTGAACACGCCGCGCTTTCGCGCAGCTCATAGTCATCAACAGATCCATGAAGCTCCGCCGTCCACCAACGTAGGTCATAGTTACTCCCGCCGTTTACCCGCGCTCATTTGAATTTCTTCACGTTGACATTCAGAGCACTGGACAGAAATCACATTGCGTCAACACCAGCGAGGGCCATCGCAATGCTTCGTTTTAATTAGACAGCCGGATTCCCCATGTCCGTGCCAGTTCTAAGCTGAGCGTTTAATGACGGCTGAAGAAAGCAATGACTATGCTGAGGCACAATAAAAGTTTCATAGCAAGGAAGATCCGGAGGAGGCCAAGGCACAGGACCGAGCTCAGATTATGACAAAGTCACGAACTTCACCCAGGCCCGGCATGTTAGCCAAACCCACTTCCCGACCAAGCCCGACACGTCCCACTTCTCAGAGCCAATCCTTGTCCCGAAGTTACGTATCCAATTTGCCGACTCCCCTCACATACATTAGTCTATCGACTAGAGGCTCTTCACCTTGGAGATCTGCTGCGCGGGGCTCTGCAATAGAACGGATAAATGGTTCATCCCGCAAGGGAACAGTGCGCGGCGTTTTATACAGAGTTGATGGTTGGTCCGATTTGAGTTAATTAGGTAAAAGTCGACTCTAACCACCTCAAGAAGGTGCAGGTACAGTGCGCAGAGCTCTGTATCAAGACGGATGGATATTACAATCCCGTAAGGGAGCAGTGCGCGGCGTCTTGTACAGAGTTGATGGATGGTACGACCTGTATTGACTAGGGTGTAGACTTCGTCATCTCAACGACAACTGGGACGAGTCCGCTTGATCTCTTCTGTGGTGGATGGATGGTACAATCCCGCAAGGGAGCAGTACGCGGCATCACAGGGGGATTGAAGGTTGGTGTCATCTCAGAGTGATTGAGTCGGAGTATTTTCTTTTTTCGTATCTTATTCACAAATCGCTGGCCCATATCACCTGTGAATCGGCGGGGTCAGTGGATTTGTTTTTTGTGAACCAGTGTGCGCTCTACTCGAAAAGAGGTTGGTGCCTGGTCAACGGAAATAAAAATAAAAAAATATAAGTAGATTCGCGAATAGGGGAATAATAAAATCCAATGGTCACTCTAATAATTCAGGAAAAAGCAAACATTGTATTATATAGAAGCATTATTGTTCCTATGATTTTTTGATATTAGTATTTCGATATCACAGTTTTATTTCATTGATAAATTATTATTTCACTATTATATCATTATTGATGAATTATTATTGGATTCCACGATAAACTGTTAATTCAAGATTACATGGATAAATTATTATTGCATTGATGAACCACTATTCCACTATTACATTATTATTGATAAACTATTATTGGATTATTATCATACAAAGATTCCATGACAAATTACTATATGAATATTACATTCAATAGATTATTATTTCATTATTTAGAGATTTCATTATTATTGTTTAATCACTTTGATGGTTCAAAGATTTCATTATTTGAGTTCATAATAAATTATTCTTTCAATAGTATGGGGTTGATAAATTAGTAGTGGAATAATTAAAATTTTATTGGATGATAAAATTATAACTGAATTCTCACATTTATTATCTGAACAAGTGGACGACACATCATGTTTGTATATTTCTTGGATTTATTATTTGATTACAAAATCATTTATTGCAATTATATAGTATTCATTAACAACCACGGTTATCATATACAGTTTTGGTGTGATTATTGCAAGGTGACATTTTTCATATATTATTTTGACGATGAATACTCCCTCATCTGTTGTAGAATTACATTATTTGAATCATTTATTCTGATGACAATGAATGATTAGTGAGTCCGCCATGCTATGAACACAAGAGTTATCGTGCAATAATAACATTCATTTGGAATAGTTGACGAGAATGAAAATTGTACCAAGTCTTAGAAATATATGTAGAAGAAAATAAAGAGGAAAATTATACGAAGTCATCTAGTAATTATTTGTGACGATTCACCCCGCACTGACGAAACCTGGGAATCGCTGAGCTGAAAAAGCAAAAAGGGGTCGGCGAGAAAATCATCATTAACGTCGAGAGGTACTACGAGATATCCTACGAGAGAATATTTTACGAAGAATAAGTATCACAATATATATTGTGACGATTCATTCGGATAACGTCTCCGGAGGTACGGGCAGGGCCATCTAGGGTCACTGCCCGGCGTTGCGCAATCGATAAATTCATCAATTCTGAATAATTGGGCAATTAATTAGCGAAGGAGACCGCGTGAGGCGTGGTCAGTCACCGCGTGGGGCCGGTTAGAAAAACGTGGCTAGACCGGCCATTGTGCAACGATTAGTCTCCGGATCTTCGTGAAGTACAGATGTGCGTACTGTCGAGTGTAAAATATCACAAAGAGTATTGAAAAAAGCATCGAAATCATATTGTTCAATTACAAAGAAATGTAAAAGTGACTATTGAAACTGTAAAAATATTTACTTGAGAAAAAAAAGGTTATTTGATGTTGGATTAAAGTGGACTGTAATTGATGAGAGTGGAATGAGATGGGACGCCGGTTGTATCACTGCTGGTGTTGTGAATATCGCGAATGAACAATTGCATGTGAATATACTTAAATAATTAATATTTATTGAGAAGCGCACTTTTCATTATATTTACAATATGTACGAAGATGATGAGATCGTGAGATGTTGAGATCGATGATACAAATGAACACTTTACTGAGAAAAGCTATGATCGTATTGATCAAGCTCGCGGTGAGAATTGTTGAGATGTAGACTGGTGAATTATTATTATTACTGATAAATGAAACACCACCAAGGAGGATACTATTTATCCACTTGGAATTTTGAGATGTCTATGCACTTGTGAATTACATAAACTGATGAGATGAGTGAGATATTTGTTAAGAATAGAGTTGAGCACGTGAAATCACAATTGTATGTTGTGTCGCACAGTGAGAAAAACGGAATGAGAATCGTATGAGAAACGTAATGAGAATCCGAATGAGAATGATTTATTCCAACGCAATATCGATGCAATGTATTGGCGATCGATGCGTGCGTTGGTCATTTCGGTGCAATTGACCAAAATTGGTCAATTGCGCACCCCCTCCCCGCGTGTGGGAGGAGCTGTTGAGCATCCAGGACAAGAGCAGTATGCCTGTCCGGGACGTGCTGCCATCATCATGGCAAAAATGAGAATATGAGTGACTTAAATATTCCTTGAATATTTAACAGAAACTATTGAATTGAATATTAATAACATTGTGTGAAAAATAAATGAGAAAAGTGAGATAAAATACTATTAAGAGAAAGGAAAGATACTATTGTAAAACTATTGAACTAAAAAATCAGAGTGTGCGAGTCCCGTTGCCGAGTGAAGATCTTCGTCCACATCTATCCACATCGTTCAACGAGGAGTCACATAGAAGCATCATATTTGTGTAATTATTATTCATAAAATTAATATAATGGAAAATAACCAGGTTAGCTGTAGAGTGTACTGTAGGCGGTAGAGTATACGGTGGCGAGAACAATTCACGTGTTATATAGTGGGGCGCGTGGTGACGTAGGCGCTGTGACGTCACGCCAGCATCGTATCAAGTATAGCTGCACCGCCTTCCTTATCCACACTGCCCGCCCGGGCAATATTGTATAAGATAGGGCCGTATGAATATATTCGTCAAATGAATTAATTGGATTGAAATAAATAGAAGTAATCCAATAAAAATAAATAAATATATCAGAGAATTGTTAATAAAATTATCATCATCATTTATGAAGTCTTTTCTGTTTTTTCTCTTGTATCATTTTTTGTAAAATAAAAAACAGGTGGCATCCTAAAGGAAACAACGTCTTCCAACCGCTCCTCTGGAATAAAGGGACCAACAAAGCTAAGTGTAGATTTTCATTATAAATAATTTCAGCTTGGACCGGAGGAACGTGACAATATTTATATAATATATATAAACGATTATCCATGTCGTTTTGATTTATATCATATATTTTACGAGAGTTGCAATAATAACTTATTGCTTATAATATAGAGAACGTTGAAATTTATCATGATTTTAGTGTATAAATTGTGTATATAAAATGAATAATATATATTTTACTCACGTTTCACACTCATATATCGAAGAAATATATAATAATAATAATATAACGGGTTGCTCAAAGTCATGAAAAATATAAATTTTTCGTTTATATTCATGACATTGATGCCCAACACCCATACATATAGAAAGAAAAAATATTATATGTATGGATAGAGTATTCGTACTGACATATTTCGTTTCGAAGCTCCCTGGTTGATCCTGCCGGTAATCATATGCTTGTCTCAATGATTAAGTCATGCATGTCTCAGTACATGCCGTATTGAGGTGAAACCGCGAATGGCTCATTATATCAGTCATGGTTCCTCAGATCGTACCTACATTTACTTGGATAACTGTGGTAATTCTAGAGCTAATACACGCAAACTGGAGTCCCAACCAGAGATGGTAGGGATGCTTTTTTTAGATCAAAACCAATCGGTGGCGAGTTGACGCTCGTCCATCGTTCACTTTGGTGACTCTGAAGAACTTTGTGCTGATCGCATGGTCTCGTGCCGGCGACGGATCTTTCAAATGTCTGCCTTATCAACTGTCGATGGTAGGTTATGGGCCTACCATGGTTGTAACGGGTAACGGGGAATCAGGGTTCGATTCCGGAGAGGGAGCCTGAGAAACGGCTTCCACATCCAAGGAAGGCAGCAGGCGCGCAACTTACCCACTCTCGGCACAGGGAGGTAGTGACGAAAAATAACGATACAGGACTCATCCGAGGCCCCGTGATCGGAATGAGTACACTTCAAATCCTTCAACGAAGATCCATTGGAGGGCAAGTCTGATGCCAGCAGCCGCGGTAATTTCAGCTGCAATAACGTATGTTGAAGTTGGTGTGGTTAAAGAGCTCGTGGTTGAATCTGTGTGCCACGCTGTCGGTTCACCGCTCGCGGTGTTTAATTGACATGATTGTAAGACGTCCTACCGGTGGATTTAGCTGTAAGAAAGTATGGCGATCCAACAAATATCCCGTCGCGATGCTTTCCACCGTGTGTCGAGGTAGGCCGGTACGTTTACTTACGACAAATTAGAGTGCTCAGAACAGGTTTATTTTGCCTGAATATTGTGTGCATGGAATAATGGAATAGGACCTCAGTTCTATTTTGTTGGTTTTCGGAACTCCGAGGTAATGATTAATAGGGACAGATTGGAGCACTCGTATTGCAACGTTGGAGGTGAAATTCTTGGATCGTCGCAAGACGAACAGAAGCGAAAGCATTTGCCAAAAATGTTTTCATCAATCAAGAACGAAAGTTAGAGGTTCGAAGGTGATCAGATACTGCCTCAGTTCTAACCATAAACGATGCCAGCTAGTGATCCGCCGAAGTTCCTCCGATGACTCAGTGGGCAGCTCCCGGGAAACCAAAGCTTTTGGGTTTCAGGGGAAGTATGGTTGCAAAGCTGAAACTATATGGAATTGACGGAAGGGCCCCACCAGGAGTGGAGCCTGCGGCTTAATTTAACTCAACACGGGAAACCTCACCAGGCCCGGACACTGGAAGGATTGACAGATTGATAGCTCTTTCTTGATTCGGTGGGTGGTGGTGCATGGCCATATTTAGTTGGTGGAGCGATTTGTTTGGTCGATTCCGATAACGAACGAGACTCTAGCCTACTAAATAGGCGTACTTTATGGTGAGAGTGGAACAGGAGTTGGTGTATGGAATGATGGGCCGAAAACGGAGCTTTCACTAGCACTGGACCCAACGACCTCTGCTTTCCAGGCGGAGGTTTATGCAATTCTCACATGTGTTGATGGAGCATTGAGCAAAACCTACCAAAGCAAACACTTGTACATATGCAGTGGCAGCTGGGTGGATTTGAGATCTCCACAGCAATTTGTGACTAGATCGAATCTAGTACATGAATGCAAAAGCAAACTGAAGGATCTGGCGGAGGCCAACTTCGTAAAATTACTCCGGGTGCCAAATCACTGCGGCATCCACGTTAATAAATGGCGGACAGACTGGCCCGACAAGGAGCACAGTCTGGCTGCCCTCACGCTGATGGGACTAACATCGGTATCACGGGAGAGCACATCAAGAGACCTCTGGAGGTATGGTCAAACAAGCAACTTACAGATCTCTGTATGCGTACCCCGGGTATGGCACACATGAAGGCTTTCGTACAGAAACCCTCGCTAAAAACAGGCAGGCTACTACTTGGCCTCTGTAGGAAAAAGCTCCGGGTGGCAGTAGGCCTGATAACAGGACACTGGTTCACCTGTGCACATCTCAAAAACATAGGGCGGACAACCAATTCTGTTGACCTAGATGCAACACGGAGGAGGAAACCCCCCTATACTTTATCAGGAATTGCACGGAACTCGACACAGTCCGAATGACAACATTGGGAGCTCGATGGCAGACCTACATCAAGATCACCAATATTGATTTGCACGGCCTCCTGCAATTCGTGGTGAAGGCAGGAATCACTGAATATTTAGAATGAACACGCTGCGTCTGGACTTGTCAGTCATATGTCATAAACACCCTGGGGGCCCGAGCACAATGGTCTGTTCAGACTGAGTGTTCGATGCGCAAAAAAAAAAAAAAAAAAAAAACGAAAAAAGAGTTTAATTGGATAGTAAATAAGAAAGAAAAGAAAATGAATAAATGAATAAAATGGAGGGAAATAGAATAAAATGATAAAAAACGAAACAATAAATTATATAAATAATTCATATCAATTCATACTATCTATGATTTATATTAATTTTCTTCTTTTTGATGAAATATTTCGCTAATTAGCTCGTTCAAATGGTAAATAAAATAATATCAAATCAAATAAAAATAGTAATTATATGAATAATTTATATTAATTTATATTATCAATAAGAAATTATTAAATTACTATCGTAAATTAGAAAGACGAATAAGGAATATGGATCATACTCATTGTAAAAATGTTTATGAGAAAAATGAATTATTAATATTTGATTGTACTGGACTGCATCTGAGAGTCTGAATTGGAATGAGATAGGAAGCCGGTGATATTACTGATGGGATTGTAATTATCGTGAAATGAACATTCGCACATAAATGTCCTCAAATATGTAATATTCATTGAGAAAAGCACTTTCCACTGTATTTACACTATTAGCGAACTTGAGCGGTTGAGAAAGATGATGAAATGATTTACACTTGTAGTGAGAAATGCGTTGATCTTATTGATCAAGCACGCCGTGAGAATTCGTTAAAATGTAGACTGATGAGTAATTTATTTGGAATGAATGAAACACCACCAAGGAGGATATTATTGATTCACTTGGGATTGTGAGAAATTGATGTAAATTATTGTCACATGAATTTATGAGTGAATGATGAGAATACAATTCGAGAACGATTTATGAGATGTAACGCGGTTGTAGTCTGGTAGAACAATGAGAATAGAATATCGATGTTTCCAACGTAATATCGACGCATCGTCGTATAATCGATGCGCGCGTTGGTCGATTCGGTGCAATTGACCCAAATTGGTCAATTGCGCCCCCCCTCCCCGCGTGTGGGAGGAGCAGTTGAGTATCCAAGACAAGAGCAGTGTGTTTGTCCTGGACGTGCTGCCATCCGCATGGCAAAATGATAAAAGAGATTTCATAAATATTTATTCAATATTTCACATTTTCCCTGCCATCAACAGCTTGTTGTTGATAATCTTGAGATGGGCAATATGAACAGCTTGGTAGTAGGCCTGATGAGTGTGGTGGTGACTGTCCTTATTGACACTACCCGTGTCAATCCATCTGGTCCAAGATGAAGTTTAATAATTCTTGCAAGGAGGCAATCGTTCATCCGTGAGGAGACAGTGAGTCCAAAATTGCTGCATTTTCTTTTGCAACAATTGCCACCTTCCTCTTGGTGAAAGTGAGACGTCTTGAATGGATGGTTTAGGCGAAGTTGTGAGTGTCTTCCCAATGAGGAAGTAAGCTGGCCTGAGGATTGATAGATATTCAGGATCATCAGTAAGCGGCTCAAGCGGTCGTGAGTTGAAAATGGCTTCAATCTGTGTGAGCAATGTACTATACTCCTCAGATATCAGAAGAGTATCACAGATTGTTCGCCTCAAGTGAAATTTGATCGATTTCACGTTCGCTTCCCATTTTCCTCCCATGTGAGGAGCAGCTGGTGAGTTGAAACGCCAATTTGTTTTGTCTTTCTGAAACAAAACTGTGAGTTGAGAACATTCCTCCATACCTTCTGTGAACATTGCCTTGAGGTTTGAGTCGGCACCGATGGAATTGGTTCGACAATCACTGTGAAGTGTGTGTGGTATGCCAGGTCGAAATGAAAAACGTCTGTAAGTTGCTATGAACCCTTATGTTGAATAATCTGTCACCACTTCCAGATGAACAGCAGATGTTGTGAGACATACGAATACGCAAATCCATCCCTTTTGCGTTCCTGAGCCTCTTCCTTTCCATGCCTTGAGAGTGATAGGACTAGCATAATCAATTCCAGTATGATTAAACGGTTGAGATGGTGTGACTCGCGAAAGAGGTAGTTGGCCCATCAGTTGATGAGCACGGATTCCCCTTTGACGAGCACACACTACACATTTGAGAATGTGAGATTTCACTGGAGCTTGTCCTCCAATGATCCAGTATGTTTGCCTGATATGAGCGAGAGTTAGTTGAGCTCCTCCATGAAGTGTGAATTTGTGAGAATAATCTATAATTAAATCCGACAAACGTGAGTGGCGAGGCATGATCGCAGGATGTTTACCTTCATAATTGAGATGAGAGTTATTTAGTCTTCCACTAACTCCAATAACTCCTTGTCCATCGATAAAGGCAGTGTGTCTATTCAATGCGTGAGATGATGAGAGCTTGGGGTTCTGAGATAGCATTCGTAACTTGTGTGAGAAGTATGTGGATTGGGTTGCCTTTATCCGAAATGTTTGTGCTCTTTCAATGTTGCTCGTCATTGAAAGGGAATTTTGAGCTTCCTTCAACCTCGATATGAATCTGGAATATGAAGCTGTGATAGAAAAAAGTTTCGTGAGATTCGAATATTTGTATATGAGATTTCAGTGATACTCCTGTGTTTGAGATGCTAGCAAATTTGAGAATTGTGGACGCGCTTCTACTGCAGTTGAGGCGTCCTTGAGTGTTAGTCGTGCCGGACATGAGCCACTGGATTGAGATAGCCATGGTGGTCCCGTCCATCATAACCCGTGATTTTCAAGCTGAGATGTCGAAAGGCCTCGTGAAGCGCAACCAGCTGGATTTGAGATTCCTGGCACATATCTCCACTGTGCAGGTGAGGTCAGCTCCTGTATTGCTGACACTCTATTTCTCATACATTCTTCCCAGCGTGATGCATGAGTGCTGATACATGATAGTGAGACTTGAGAATCCGTCCACAGATGAGTTGTAGCGTTGGTGAGCTTGAGTGTTGCTTGAGCATGGCTTGACAGCTTGGCAAGCATTAGAGCTGCTGTGAGCTCCAATTTCGGGATTGAGATTCTCTTGAGAGGTGCTACTCGTGTCTTCGAGCACACTTGTGACGTCACTTTAGTGTTTGTGGACGGTGAGAAGACAGTGATGTTCATCACTGCCGCCATGGCGAGTTGAGAAGCATCAGAGAATCCATGTAGTTCAATACTCGAAGTTGTATGAGTGTTGAACCATTTTGGAATTGATAGCCTGGCCAGGCAATTGAGATCTTCTCTGAGTGTGAGCCACTTTGTTGCAATATGTGTTGAGAGTGGATCATTCCGATCAATTTTGAGCAGCCATAGTTCTTGTAACAGGATCTTTGCTCGAATTATGACGGGTGATAGTAAACCCAATGGATCAAAAATTTGTGCATCTTGAGATAAAATGAGGCGCTTTGAGATGTGAGATGAGGTTCGAAGATGAGTTTAATCTTGGTGAGAGAGAAAAGGAATCTGTAAGAGGATTCCATTCCATTCCGAGTAATTTGGTATTAAAATCATTCAGTGACAGCTTCCTTTCATGAGCATGAGCTTCAGGTGAATTGATTCTAAGGGTTCAGCCTTGTTGGAATGCCACTTGGCTAGTGGAAAACATCCAGCATTGCATAAACCCTGTAATTGTTTCGCAATTATCTTCAATTGATCACATGAGTCAGCACCACCAAATATGTCATATACATATCTGGCATGGGTGAGAGATGGAACAGCTAGTGGATAATTTTTCCTTCATCCTCAGCCAATTGCAGTAATGCTCTTATTGCAAGATATGGTGCTGCTCTTGTTCCATATGTAACAGTGGTGAGCTGATATGGTATTTCTTTGAGATTGTGATCCACCTACAGTATTTTTTGTAGGTCCCAATAATCTCGATGTACATTGATTTGCTTGTACATTTTGGTGATGTCAGTTGAGAAAATGCATGCATGCTGACGAATCCATAGAAAAACATCAGCAATATTGAGGAGTAATTTGGGACAGGTGTGCATGATGTCGTTGAGAGAATGGCCTGATGATGTAGGACTTGAGCCATTAAACACAACACGCAACCTCGTGGTTGTGCTATCAGGTCGCAACACACCATGATGAGGAAGGTGAAGTACCGTGGAATTTTCCTTTGAGAATGATGGTGCTATTCCCATGTGGTTGAGCTCTTCATATTCAACCATTAACGTTGTGTAAAGTTGTTGATAATCATTATTTCTCTCAAGTTTGTTAGTGATGCGCATTTAACATGAGTGTGCTGTTGAGTAGGATGTCCCCAACAATGAGCGATCTGATTTGAGAGGTAATTGCACAACATATTGTGCATATTGATCACGAGAATGAGTTTGTTTAAAGTGATCTTCACACTCTTGTTCTTCAGGTGTGAGTTGAGAATTATGATCAGTTGGTAATTCTTTTTGCAGCTAAAATTTTTGTAATAATTGTTGCAATGTTATTTCATCATCACTTATAGTCTTTATGTGATGAGATGTACAAGTGTGAAATGATGATGAATTGATTGAGCCGATCATTAACCAACCGAAGTTTGACAGCTGAGCAATTGGTTCAGATGGTGAACCTTCAATGAGATCAGGCATAATGACCTGCCCATATAAGTCTGCGCTAATAATATATCATTTGAGCGTTGCACCATATAATTGGGATCAGCGAGATAAATGTTCTTGAGATGTGACCACTGTTGTGTTGGCAAGTTGAATGATCGCAGCAATGATGTGAGTGTTGGAAGGATGTGGGCTTGTATTTTCACAATCTTCTTGTTGTAATTTGATTGTAAATTGATCGAGACACTTCCTTGAGTATGTGTTGTTTGTCTGCCACCAATTCCAATGGTCGATATTAATGAGCGTGAGCGAGTTAGATTAAGTTGATTGACGAGATCTCCCCTTACAAAAGTGAGCTCAGAACCAGCGTCAACCAACAATCTAACCTGCTGTCCCGATACCAATGAGATTAGTCGAGCTTGTGCTGTTGCCAACAGCGTGAGTTTGAGATTTGGTTTATCGACAATTGCTGATGAGTTTGAAGTTGAGATGTTTTCTTGATTGAGCACCTGATGAGATGATGAGAAGTTGAGATTGTGAGAAGATGACCGTTCTTGAATGATTGTACCAACTCTTCAATGAGCATGAGGAGTCGATGGAGATGCATCATCGATGTTTTGTGATGATGATGGTTGAGATTGTTGTTGAGATTATTGTGGTTGTGAGATTGCCTGTTGAGTTTCTTAAGTAGTTGAAGATCGATGAAGCATTGTGTGGTGATGACCTCCACACGTCTTACATCTTATCTGAGATTTGCAATTTTTCACAGAATGTCGTCCACAACAATTGAAACACAACATGTTTCTATCAATGAGTTTGTGCCTTTCTGGCACGGTGAGATTTCTGAACTTGATACATGTGACTTCAAAATGATTTGCACCACACAAATCACATGGATATGTTATTTGTGTGAATGCAGATTTTTGAGAAGTTAGATGAGATGTTGATCGTTGAGGATGGAATGGTGGTTGAGATGTCTTTCGCAAAACAGATGAGTGAGATGGTGCCTCAACACATTCAATTGCTCTTGCTTTCGTATTGATGAAATCGATGAGCTGATCTATCTTTGGCACTTCATGAGAATTTTTGAGAGATAGCTTCCATGCCTCTCTCGTTGGTTTTTCAATATTCTTGACAACTCGATAAGTGAATACCGAAGAAGTGATATCTTGAATGCCAAGCGATGAGGATGTGTGCATCACTTCTTTTACTGTACGTGTGAGATGATCGTACGCCTCAGCATGTTTTGTGGTGACTGGGCGCATACAGTACAGTTTGTCGAATTGAAATTGTACTATGATTCGTTTGTTTTGATATCTTTCCACTAGCGATTGCTATGCCAGTGTGAATGAGTCGTCCGTGAGTGTGAGTGATGAGATGATATGAGCGGGTTCACCCTTCAAACTTGACCGGAGATAGTGTAAACGTTCCACATCTGAAAGATTACTGTTATTAATTATGAGTGACGAGAACATGTCATCAAATGCACGCCATTGCAAATAGTCGCCAGCGAAAGTTGGCAATGAGATGTTGGGCAACTTAGTGTTTTGTTTTGAGACAGTAGTTGGAACGGTGATGAGAGATTCAATATGCGCCTTGGGACTGATGAGCTGCTGTTTTGTGGTGAGATATTCCTCAGCTTCCACATCGAAGCATTGGTCAGTGAAATAATCATGTGAGAGTTGAGTGGCAGGACAAGTCATTTCCATATATTTGTGCTCCTTTTGAAATGATTTATCAAATTCATCGAGTTGAGAAATGAGTGAGACTGTTTCCGCCAAAAATGCTTTTATGGCAGATGTTGACATTTTTTCCATCTTTTCCATATCATCATCAGATGGTACCTTGGCTAATATTATTTTGACATATTTAATGCGTGATAATTGTAAATTATATTCACAAACTAATTCAGACGGCAAACCCAACGGTGAACTTGCTCGTGATGAGCGACTCTCCATGGGATGAGATGGGCCAGGCACTGTGAGAATAGCTGAAGGGTGAGATGGTTGAGAGGTATGAGATGGCACCGGCGATGATGGCCTTGATGAGATATCCTCTGCCTTCTTTGATGATTTGGTTGAGTTGGCACTTTTTCCACTCATGATGAAAATTAATTGATGAAATTCACAAATCACAAAAAAAAAACACAGAAATTGAAAGTCAAAAAATAATTTGAAAAATTGATTTTAATTTCGAGAAATTGATTATTTTGTTGATTAATTTATTATTCAATGAGAAATTCACTTGAAAACGAAATTAAAGTTTAATGAAAATCAATTGTTCGAATTTAATTTGAGCACCACTGTATAATGAGAAACACTGTGAACAATGAGAATTTTTCACTGGAAATGAGACGAAGAAATAACTTGGCGCAATGTTATTGTTTTGCAAGCGAGTGCCGAAAATTATTTGGAATGTGCCGCACTACACAATTGTTACGCGCACAATGAGGATGTTCGCTTGACCTTGAGTCACCTGATACACTGACCGTTTGGCAAATATAATGAGAAGCACTTTTCGATGAGATTATCACTTGCACAAAAATACACAAATGCATCACGATCCGGCTCGAAGGACCAAAAAAAGTAAAAATGTTTATATGAAAAATAAATTATCAATGTTCGATTGAAGTTGACTATATATGGGAGTCTGAATTGGAATCAGATAGGAAGCCGGTAATATTACTGATGGGATTGTAATTATCGTGAAATGAACATTCGCACATGAATGTCCTTAAATATGTAATATTTATTGAGAAAAGCACTTTTCACTGTATTTACACTATTTACAAACTTGAGCGGTTGAGAAAGATGATGAAATGCACTGCACTTGTAGAGAGAAGTGCGTTGATCTTATTGATCAAGCACGCCGTGAGAAATCGTTGAAATGTAGACTGATGAGTAATTTATTTGGAATGAATGAAACACCACCAGGGAGGATATTATTGATCCACTTGGAATTGTGAGAAATTTATGTAAATTATTGTCACATGAATTTATGAGTGAATGGTGAAAATACAATCTGAGAACGATTTATGAGATGTTGTAACGCAGTCGTATGCTGATAGAACAATGAGAATAGAATATCGATGTTTCCAACGTAATATCGACGCATCGTCGTATGATCGATGCGCGCGTTGGTCAATTCGGTGCGATTGACCGAAATTGGTCAATTGCGCACCCCCTCCCTGCGTGTGGGAGGAGCAGTTGAGTATCCAAGACAAGAGCAGTGTGCTTGTCCTGGACGTGCTGTCATCCGCATGGCAAAATGATAGAAGAGTTTTCTTAAATATTCGTTCAATATTTGACACTTATGAATGAGGAATATTATTAAATTCGTATGATAAACATTTCTTTTTGTTCATTCATATTCATTATAGAAATATTTAAAAAAACATACATCATACATGATTTATTACATGTTCGAAAATATGTGACAATATCTCTTCGATAATTTTTCATATCTTATGAAATAGTCAAGTGCATCGGAAATTATTAATTTTTTGTTACGATTTCCTAAATTTCCTCCCGGATCTGAAACAAAAAAAAATATTTTCATAAATAAACAATCGAAAAAATCAATAAATGAGAAAAATAAATGGATTTATGTATATGGAAAAATACTTATCTTCCGTGGTCCCCCTTTCTGGATCTGGAACAAAAAAAAATATTTTCACAAATAAACAAATGAAAAAATCAATAAATGAACAAAATAAAGAAATTTATATATATAGAAATATACTTATCTTTTGCGGTCCCCTTTTCTGCATCTGAAAAAAAAATGAATAAAAATAAAACAAGGTTAACATTATAAACAACATGAATAAAATTGATGTATGAATAAAACAAAAATAAAAAATTCTATTCGTCATTTTATACTTATCTGAAATGATGAATTCTTCTCACTCATATGGAGCTCCAGACTAATGATCCCAAACTGTTGTCGAGTGCTGAAAAAGAAAAATAAAATGAGAATGATTATAAACAAGAAAATAAATGAGGAATATATGAACATCCATCGAATTTCTGAGGAATACTTACGTCATTACATTAGTCGTTGAAAATGACCCCCATTCTGTTCAATACAAAGTTGAGCACGTTTCAATAAATTTCCGATGGCCTTCGAAAATATTTCAGGAGTCATTTCGCTCCTGGCCTGATCTATCCGTCGACGAAGCTCAGCTTCATCATCGATCGGGGTTTTATATCCCCGATCTTTCATGAACTCCCAAAGAAAATAATCAAGGGGATTCAAATCAGGTGATCGTGGAGGCCAATTGATCACGCACCCGCTGCCGATGAAATGATCCTGAAAGTGCCGTTGCAGGCATCGCTGTGCTTTTAATGCGATATGGGCCGGTGAGCCATCATGCTGAAACCATATCTCCTGATAGGCTCCGCGGGTGACTCCGGCATCTCTTGATAGCGGCCAAAGACGCTGGCTCATAAAATTAATATATTGTTTGGAGTTCACGGTACCCTGGAAACTCGTGAAATCTAATCTAAAAAAGGATAATAAAATTCTTTAAATTAAGTATTTATTCATTCAAAAATATTTGAATAATGATAATGATAATAATAATAATAATGATAATAATAAATTATCATATCCTACTATTTCCTCTCCTGTCATGCCTGCCCATAAGCTTTTTTTGTTTACTTATTTTGAAACGCTCCGGCACGCTTTCACCCTCATCAATGACGTGAGGGTTTTTTTGGCATAATGCCTATTACGCCGGTTGAGAGGCCCGTTTCGCGAGAATTTACATTCATCGCTGGATATAATTTTTCCCAAAAAACCGGAGTCCATTCCTACTCGGTCCAGGATCCACTTATAAAACTCCTTACGTGCAGGATAATCTTTTTCCTGGAGTCGTTGCACCCGTATGAATTTATACGGGTGATAGCCCAATTTTTTGATTATCCTATGAATCGTGGATCGTGACGTGTGGGTCGCGGTCGCCAACTCGCGAACACTTATTTGGGGGTTAGATTCTAATTGATTGATCTCGTGACGTCGACGCGCGCTCGATCGCACTGATCTAGAGCGACCTCCATTCCGGTCTAGCATGAAGCCGCTTTTTCCGCGAATGCGTCGATCAGCGGTGATAATAGCGCGATGGTCGGGATGCGCACGCTCCGGATAATCTTCTCCATAAATTCGCGCCGCGAGTTTACCATCCCCCCCCCCCCCACCCCCCACTTCACGGTATATTCGTACGATATCGTGGTACTCATTCGCGCTGTATACAACCATTTTTGAAAAAAAGTGAATGAAACACAACAAACAAAAATACCGAAAAATAATGACAAAAAAAAAATAGAGAATATTTATAAAATATAAAACACGAAAATCGCGAACAAAAATAAATTGTGACACTATTCGATTGTATATCGGGTCAAGACAGAATAATATTGAAACTTGTGAGGGTTTAAGTACCTACAAAGAAAAGATGAGAGCAATAAAATGCTCATAACGATAATAAAATGAAAAATATATACAATGAAAATAAGAAATATCAGTATATAATCCGGTTCGTATGCAAACTGATAATTAGAAACATATAACCAGACTAAAAACTGGACAAATAGGGGTGAAATGTAAACGAAAATGAATTTATAATGAATATCACGATGACACACCTGCAATAACAGACTTTAAAATATCTCATTCCAACACAAAATAATTTTATTTTTCGGATTTAAATAGTCGATTTCGGATTAAAATACGTAAGATACCCAAATATTTTACAACAAACGAAATTTTATTGCACCTAGTATCAACATATTCATAGATTTCACGAAATGATGGAAATTTAATTTATTTTGTTCATAAGTATACATTGGAGGATAGGAAAAAAAAGGACGAAAAAAAATTGAGAGTTCGGCAAACCCCGGGATAACTTGAGGAAGACAAGTAATAATACAGTATCATTCATTCATGAATATGGAAAAATAATCTGATTGAGTATTTTTATTCATGATACTTCAGTCTTATACCTCAACAAATTTAAGAAAATGTATGTTTGTGACTCATGAAAAATAAAATTCAATAATTAGTATTTTAATGATGATGAAAAAGAATTCTGAACAATTTTATAGTATTTATTCAGAAATTATTTACATATTTTTCCTATCATCCCACATATTTTTGAATCATCAAATCCAAAAGAATTATTTACTAATTTCCATTCTTCTCAATTTAAACATTCAGTCGATTTGGAAAAAAAAACATGTAAGGAAATTTTTTTTGTTTTGAATAATAAAAAAATGTGTCCTATGATGAATATTATTATATTATTATTAAATTTATTTTATCACGATCAACTTTTACATGAAATTTAATGTGTGATAGAAGCGGTTTTCATTTATAACTCCATGGATGAACAATTGAAACGTTTTTTTTTCTTGTTATGTTTCATATTGCATGATGAAGACTCATATGTCAATAATAGAAAATTAATTTACTCGTCATTGAAATCCAATATTTCACAGACCTAAAATGAAGAAAATATATTTGTAAGCCATGGAAGTGCAGGTAGCCGGTCCCAAAATAAACGGTTACTTGTATAATATTTTTATCAATAGATAATTATTCAGTGAAAATAGTTTTCATGAATGAAGGAATCTTATTCATCATAACAAATACATGAAAGTGATGCAACAGTCCGTAATTTTTTTCATGCTCGACATTTTGCAAAATGATTCATTTTTTAATTTTTTTATAAATAAATATGATTATCATAGAATAAGATACGAATGTTTATTTATTTTTCATTACGTATTGAATGGTGTTTTGCGAATATTCACAAATATTCTATTACAATTCAAAAACATTCGATTTTCCTGTCGGGCATTCGAATTATGAAAATGAGATTATAGTCAAGACGACTCGAAAATATTTCTAGCGTTTCGGTGCCAGGTATACGATTCCAAATTTTCTTCATCGCCTTCAAGACCAATATAAAATTATTCCGATACCAGTGCGATGAAATCATTTTTTTATTAAAAAATGCATATCAAATAATTTCATATCATTTTCGATTCGTGGAAAAATCACAGTTGTGTAAATAAAGAATAAAGGAAGAAAAAAAAAAAAAAAAAAAAGATTAATATGTTGTTAAATTGAAGGCATGAAAGATATAATGGGCTGTTTTGGGAATCACAAACTCTCTGCAACAGTGAAAATTCCTTTTTTTTTCTCAAATTCATGATGTTATACTACAATATGAAAAAAAATAGCCAACAGATAAAATTCCCAATCAGGGGAAATCCCGCTGTAGTACGAAAAGGACAGATAACAAAGGGGCAATAACCATTTAAACATCTTTGATAATAATCTGTTTGTGAATTTTCATTTATGAGACTTTGGTTTTATGCCACAACGGACTTGAGAAAATCAAAATTATTACTTTTGTGGAATAAAATTCTTCATTCTTCAATAATTTCCATTCTAAATTTTTTTGCATATTACTCATATATTCATCATGAGAAATGAACATTATTTCATTCATGAAAATTATTCTCATCAAATAATTCTGTATTGATATAAATATTACTATTAAAGTAATCATCAGTTTCGGGACAGGCTACCTGCTCCTTTATGGATCAAAAATATCATATCTACATTTTATATTTGTAAAATAATAGATTTAAATGCCGCATGAATCAATTCTCTATTATTGACGTATCAGTCTTTATAGCACAATATCAAAAAAATAATGTTATAAATATTTGTCATTCAGTATTCGTGTAAACATGAAATAAAAAAAAATGCCTTGCGATTAGACTTGATACGTAGTCTCTTCTCTTCCATCGCATAATTTTCATTTGAAAATTTCATAAATAAAAAAATATAACTCATCTAATAAATCATGCATATTCCACAAGAACTATTGATCGCGAATAATTTCGAGTTAATGTGGAACTTTGAAAAGAATGTCGACTGTGTATATAACGGGTGTGGATATCTATTCGGCGATACCTAGCAAGATCTTTTTCCATTTTTTAAAATAAAAATACAAATATAAATGAATTAAAAAAAAAAGCCGAATCCTAGAATCGAACCTACTTCGATCCCGCCTCGTGGCCAGCGAAAGGCTCTAGCGCACTAAGCCAACTCGGACATGAAAAATTTTATTTTAAAATATTTAATGAATAACAGGTAGGAAATTCGAGTAGAAACCTAGATATTACAGCCTTACTATTTCCGTAAAATATATAAAAAAATAATGTGCAAGGCCCTCTACTACCGAAAATTACCTGCAGACCCAAATCATTACCGACCGTAATTATGCTTATTCTGAGTCGGTACATACATTTTATCATTTTTCATACAATAATGTAAGCACGCCTACCTCTGTATGATCTACTTTCTCGCGCTCTGACTGGTTAATGCATATAAACTTTATTCATGAATATCTCGTAAACGAAACCAGATGTAAGTACGTTATCACTATGCATCGTGATCAGCATCACCATATATTTCTCCACGATCTGGTTGGACTAGTGATTCTGAGACACGGTATATACATATGTTTTGTCTTAATTCGATCATATAAATTATTATTATGCATCATTTACATATTTCTATTATAAAAAAACCATACATATTGTAACGAACGTTACTAGGCGCATCCCGACTACAACGCGAGCGGCGAGAGTGGGGCGCAAGACCGAGAAGGAAGAGTGAAAGCGCGGTAGCATTCTCGCTCCGCACGGTTTTCGCGGTGAACCGCTAGGAGCACTGGGCATCTCGTGGCACGTTCATGGGCCGGTTGTCGTTAACCGTCGTTGCCGTGAGCGAAAAAAATCAGTCAGCGAACAAGAGTCATCTTGAACGGTTCAACACGAATGTGAGTATATCGCAGCGATCCAATTGATAATAATCGAGTCCACTCACCTGAGAGATTCAGTTCTAGTTCGCGGGGCTGTCTTCAGACGGATGAATGGTACCGTCCCATAAGGAAGCAGTGCGCGGCGTCTCATGCAAAGTTGATAAATGGTACTGTTCTGAATTAATTGGGTAACAGTCGACTCACAGCACCTCGAGGAGGTCCAGAATCAGTGCGCGGGATTTTGTTAAAACGGATGAATGGTACAGTCCCGTAAGAAAGCAGTGCGCGGTGTCTCAATAAAATCAACGGTTGGTGCCACTCTAGATAGACCGAGTCGGAGTCGAGTCAGCTTATTTCACAATTCTCTGGCCCGTATTACCTGTTAACTGGCGGGACCAGTTGGTTTGTTTCTGCTTGCCAGTGTGCGCTCTGTTTCTAGGAACAGAAGTTGGCACCTGGTTAGGGCTACTAATCGCAAAATTCATTCTTCTAGCATCACACGTTAGAGAAAGAAATAGTCACTCTATTCATTAAGAGTAGGATGGAAATTTTGCATTATATCGAGCCACGATTAATTGAAGTACGGGACCATTGCATTGTATTGAGGCAATACTAATTGAAACAATTATTTAATCGATTAAAAAAATAGATTATTGGAAACAAAAGCATTAACCCTTTCGCTACGGACGAATTCTACGGCTCGGTACTGCCGCAGAACGGGCCACTGCGCCACAAGTGCGCACTAGTGGAAGAACTAAAGTCGCCTGCCGTACGTTCAGAACCACTGCATCTTATCCGGAGTGACTGTAGTTGCTCGTTGAAAGGAAAGGGTCATCAAATGATTAAATAACAAATAATCACATGAAAATATATTTTTTCCAATTATCACATAATGCCAACAAAAATATATAATAATGATGCAATTAATATGTGTAATAATGTAATTTCGTATGAACAGTTTCGGAACACGGGCATACACATAGTCCAACGTCACATATTTTACATCGGTAATGTGTTCGTCTAAAGGGATATTCATCTTCAGATCCCAGACCACATTGCTCCAAATTCACGATATTTTTCTGAAATTTGTCGAATCAATTCGAGATGAAACGCAGCAATTGAAATACTTTCGTGCGTTTTGTATTCATACGAGCAATATTCATTCCACAAGGAAATATCCAATAAATGAAAAAAGTACTTTTCACATCACTTCAATGATTTTCTAACGGATTGAATGGAACTAATAATTATATCGCATTTGTCGACAGCGCCCATTGAAGAATTATGATCCACTATATATTTCGGTTTGCGTACAAATTTGTCAGTTCTATAATTTCTCTTCCTTGTACTCATTAATTTATTAGTGTCGAAAGTGGATAACATGAAAATGTCTTTTTTGTCATGCCATTTGAGAGCCAGCAAATTATCAGTGGTTCGAAACTCAACCTTGCCTATTTTCAATTTTTTAGTCAATACAGGCATTCCTTTTCGCCTTCGTTTCACAGTGCCGCACGCATTTGTTGCATTTATATGTAATGAATTAAAAAGTGCAGGGCTGCTGTGAAAATTGTCCACATACAATATGTGGCCTTTTCCCGAATAAGGCTTTAAAAGCATCAGAACGATTTTTCCAGTTTTGCCAATATCTGGTGTGTCCTCCGTTATGCGTGTTTCACCACCTGCATATTGTGACGATGCGTTCGAAGACGCCTCCGGAGGCACATGCGATGCCATCTATGGCAACAAAAAATGAGGGCGCATATCGATGAATTCATCGATGCGCCTATTGATTGAATGATCAGTGGAGAAGACCGCGGGAGGCGTGGCCGTCCACCGCGTGGTGCCATCCTGTACGACGTGGCTAGCCAGCCATTTTCTTCACTAACCCACGGATCGTCGTAGCGTGCAGACATACGTATAAAGCGACCAGTGAAACACATTGAAGTGAATAAAAGAGTTAGTGAAAAAGTTATCGATAAAGTGAGTTTTGGACTATTAAAACTATTGTAGTAAGTATTTACAGAGTGAAATATTGAACAATTGCATTATTGAATTATCGAAAACTATAAAAAGAAGTGAATAAAGATTGCATAGATGTTAAGACGAGACACGGGTAGGGACATCGCAGTTCATCATCCACAATCATCTTCTACAGCGAGAGAAAACTAGCGTAATTATCTCCTATTGATTATCGTAGCAATTTTGGATGAATTTTATAGTGATTCTGGTTGGCTATCTATTGTCGAAATATTTCAAGGCCACATTCTACGTGCGGCACACACGAGGCTGCATATGGAGTGGCCGCTTAGCGCGTAGTAGTGCGAGTGTACTACGTCATCGTGCGAAAGAGACAGAGAGTTGGCAATGCTATAAGGCTAACTGCCTACCTTGCCCATAACATTAATAAGACGAGTAGAAATCTACTCTTGCTCATTATCATAACAGTCGATAAACGGGTAACACTGTTTCACCCGGGCTAATTCAAATAATTAGAATAGTGAATTTTGTATATCTTTGAAATAATAAAGACTTATAATGAAATAATTGAATAAAGAATAATAATAGAGTAAACAACGCATCAACAAATGAAAGAATATTGTTTAAAATAAATATTGGAATATATTTGAAGGGTTTCTCCTGCTGTTTTTTCTTTTTCTTTCTATTCAATATAAAAGCAGATGGCATCCCAGGGACCAGTTCCAATGCGTCTTCCGGAGCAAACAAGGGACATCAAAAGATAAGTGCGAATTTATATCATTAAATAAATTTTAGCACCCGAAGCCGGAGGAACGTGACAATATATATATTCACATCCAGCACGTAGCCTGTTTTGCAGTCGAATAGTACGTATGTTTCAATGCCAAATCGGCTTCTTTTAGATGGTATATATCACTCAAATGGAAGTCTGTCCTTGGATAATGACAGACTTTCGTCCATGCAAAAATTTTGAAATGGAGAAAATGAATCTTTGAATGACTCTTGAAGTTTATCGCAAACACTACTGATTTGATGTAAACGGTCAGCAGATTTTTCATTATGATTTACAAAATGTAATTCCTGAAAAATTGTTGAATACCTATCTCTAGACATAATATCGGTGAAAATATCTGATTTCAAAAGTTTGTCCCGCAACCAATACTCGCTGAGTCGTAATTTTCTGTTTCGCGACATTAGCAACGTGCATTTTTTTGTTTGAGAGTATAATTCGTCAACAGTTGTCCCAATGTTATAATTAGATATATTATCATTCACTGTATGTGCCCAGTAGTTATTTGTCTCATTTGCTATGAAGTTCACCAGTTCAGATGAGAAAAATATTTCGGAACAATCTCATACTGAAAAGGAGAATTTGATGTCATCTCTCAAAAGTCCGGCATTGAAGGCATTGAATTTGTGAAATATTAAGTCAGCATTCTCCATAGTCTATTGTATGTTATTAGGATTCGATGGAGGTAAAGCATCGACGACATAATCTCCTTCTGATTCTGAGGTACTAAGTACATTTTTATTGGGAATACTTATTATCTTTCTTCTGGCACAATTATTATTTATCTCAATATCACTATCGGAGTCCGATGTATCATCATGTGTGGTATACCCCTCATTCTTGTTTTCCCTTCTTCTTAGCAAATTTGAATTCATTATCTTCAAGGTATGAAAAATGAACAAAAAATTAAAAACGAGATGCAATGATGCGAAAAATTGAAAAAAAAAACACACCGTGAAAATGTTCCAAACGAGTGGGCCAACTCAAGCAAGCGTTCTGCCGAAACGTTTCTTGTATACTGATGCTCATAATTTTCACAATAGTTATCAGAGTAATGTATCAAGTCCAAACAGAAAATGTATGAAAGAAAAAGACGAAAATGAAAACGAGAATAATATTGAAAATCGAGGAACTTGTAACAAAAACTTATTTGTGACGACCCACCCCGTCCTGACGAATCTCAGGATACTGAGCTAAAATAGCGTATGAAGGGTCGACAAGAAATTATAAAATTCAAGTGGTCGCGAGGTCGGAATATTCACGGGAATATTCAGCTAAGAGCATTAAAATATAAATATAATCGTAATACTTATGAAGAAAAATTGACCAAATACATATATATAAAATAAGAAAGCACATAATAATAAAATTTATGTATATAAATAACAATTGGAAAAATATATAATAAATAAAGTGGAATTATTATTAATTTTTTTTGTTTTCAATCTATTCTACTCTGTAAATGATAATGTTAAGCGACAAATAATTTTTTTTTCTATTTTACACAATTCCCCAATTATTTTTCATACATATAAATTTTACTATGTGCGCTTTCGTATTATATATAAATGTATTCGTTTAGTTACCTTTCATAAGATTCATATCCACATTTGTCTCCTGTACGAAGTTAGCCGAAACGCGCTGCTCGAATGTACGTGACATACATTTGTGTACGTCCCCTTCTACTTGCTGCTAGCATCTTGAATTAATCATACTGTTATAGATGTAGTACGTAAGAAACAAAAAAAGAGAATAATTTCAATTTGTTGAACACAATCTGTAAAAGAACTCTTGATCATTGGCAGATGACATGATTTTGGATAGAAACATACATACTTTTGTAGAAGTGGATTTTTCTCTGGTGCTGGTATGTCTCCCAATGTGTATCCTGGTATTGGCATATATTCTGGTGTGTTGGCGAGAGGAGTCTCCTCGCCGATGAGACTCCTCCCACCTTATATTAACCATCCGATTGCGTTTTTGGGCGTATTTACTTGAAATCCGCTTGGATGGCCCTACTCACTGCAACCAAGTGAATTGCGAGGAATCATGTGAATGAAAATATATGACCATTGCAGGATTCGAACCCGCATCATTATGATTAATAAACATTCATTTTATCCACACGAGTAAGAATTCTATAAAAATAATATGATCAATCTTTTCACATGAGCAACTTTATAAGCATATTATCTACAAATCCAGTTGCAATCAATTTCCTTACAGAGCGTTGATATGATTTTTATTTCAAAAAATCTGACTTGTTATTTACGGATATGATCATGTAATTTCACGGAAAATATAAGATAAGTGGAATAAAATTTTCTGTGGCGGACCTGAACCTCTGGAATGAGAACTCAACGCACCTTCCTAGTTTCATCAAAAGCAAAATAATTATGTTCAAATACTTTAATCGACTATCCAAAATTAATTGTATCCGTTGATCAAACATTGATCATCACAATTGATAGATGAATAAGTATTTTTAAATTGATACACGATTCAGTAAAATTTATTCATTTCAAACAAGAAAATACAAAATTAACAGAAAAATATATTTCATTTCAAGTGTCAGTTGTAGTGTTGTTCATATGGTATTCGAATTCCAATTATATAAACAAATCATCATTTTATTTACAATATTCCTTTTCTCACCATGGGCATGACGGGGGGATTTGAAATGTAAAAAGATTACCGAAAGGGGGAATTTGGATGCCACTTCATTTCTGTAAAATCAAGAAAATAGTTGAAATCTGGAAATGAAGCTGAAACAGGAAATAAAAGAAAAAAAAAAAAAAAGGATGTGTGGAAGTAATGGATTCTATCAGGTCGTGAATCAGGATTGAATCTACACTAGAAATAAATATTTCACATCAGAACCAGTCTTTGATAATTCAAATTATAATAAACTTCATTTATTTCCGTTATTAATATTGAAATTGCAATAAATTTGAATTGATTATGATTATTTCACAATATTGTTCTCAAATATTTGTTATAGTTGAATATTGATTTTATCAATTCATCTCAAAATTTACTTATTCACAATCTAACTTCATTTTCCATTATCAATTATTTCTGAATAAATTGTAAATTATGATGGAATATTATTAATTCTTTTGTCGATAGATTCGTTCATTTCAAGCGCTTGAATCTACTCGATTAATTCTGATAATCCTATATTAATTCTATTTTTGCAATTTTTATTTGATTTTCTAATTATTATTCAATATTCCGATTTTATTGTATTTCAATATTCTTTTTCATTCGATAATAATCAATTTTCTTATTTATTCATCAATTCCCCAATATACTTTCTTATTTATCCATCAATAATAATTCTTGTTCCTTCGTTAATAATAAATTTTCTTATTTCTTCGTTAATAATGAATTTTCTTATTTCTTCGTTAATAATGAATTTTCTTATTTCTTGGTTATTAATAAATTTTCTTATATCTTTATTAATTGTTCCACAATACCTTCATTTTATTTTATTATTAATTATTATTCTTTTTCATTTATTATCAATCAATTTTCTTATTTATTCATTTATACCGTGATGTGATTGGATAATAGAAAGTAGCTAGAAATGAAGAGAGGAATTGGTACTATGCACAATGAGAACAATGGGTGGTGACCCCGCAATGCAAATGACGCCACTTATATGAAAATCTTTTATTGAAAAAATATGAAGTTATTTTTAATTAATTTCAATTTGAATGAATTATTGAAGTTTATGTGATGATCATTTGATGAATTCAATTGAATCTGTTGATTGGAAAGGGGAATATACCGAAGGGAACATAATCGCAGTACATGTAATATAATTCAATTCTGAACACAGGAAATATCTTATCATAACCGACGCGATGCGATGAAATTGGCGGCAAGTAGGTGAAACAAGATGGATGCCAATATGCGTAGAATGAATGACGTGGTGCAGCAGCAGCGTATGTTTTCTCCGTACGAAATTATGTTTTTGTAGCTCACTTCCTTCATTGGTAATGGATAAATCGGGTGAATTACGGATTAAGGTCTGTCCTGCCTCTTCTGATGTGTATGGAAAAATGTCTCACGTTGCTGCAGTTGCTGTGGCTATGATAGCGTTGCCTCGGGGAATACTGCGTTTCTCCGACTTTATACCTGTTTCACCCACTTACTGCTTCACTTTTCACCTAATTATCGTTTCGGTTTTCTTTATTCACACCAATTCCGATTTGAGTCACTTTTTTCCAATTTTATTTACTTTTTCGTTCAATTCATATGTTTCAATTCGATTTTATTTGCTTTTTTCCGTAACTTCACTCTTTTCAGAAAAAAGTTGTACACTTGTTGCTTTGGTGATATCTATCCGTGGAATGTCGTAGTCAAATCCTTTTCTAATGCAAGCCGGCTAGCATGCGCCGACCGGCATGTGCCTTCATATACAGCCTTTTTTCCTCGCGCTTGCACCCACATGGTGCATTGCGCCCCAGCCGTTTTCATCGATCTTCCGTCGTGATCGATGTACGCGCCCTCGTACTCGTGCTATTGAAAGTTGACATATGAGAGTTAGGAAACATAAAAAAGCATTAGACAGTATAATAACGCGTCCTGATTGTCGAGAATAATTATGAAAATGGTGAAAGTTTAATTGCCACTATTCGTAAAGTGCGTCCAATGTTCGGTCGAAATAATGGGCCTAATTCATCTACTGTGGAAAGAATAATCAAAAAATTCGAAAGTACTGGTTCGGTTAGTGATGTGAAATACACGATACGGGCTCGTTGAGGTCGTTCAGAACAAAACATTACGGCAGTTCGTGAGAGTGTGACAGAAAAGCCAGAGACGTCAATTCGCCATCGGGCACAAGAATTGGACATTTCAACAGGCACTCTTCAGCGAATTCTCACTAAAGATTTACAGTTGCATGCCAACAAAATCCGACTGAATCAACGACTTCTGCCAGTAGATCATGAACAGCGAAGAGAATTCACCAATTGGATCCTCGAGCAAACTGCTGATTTTGCGAACGAAATCATTTTCAGTGATGAGGCCCATTTCCACCTCGATGGCTTCGTTCATAAGCAAAACTCTCGCATTTGGGGCTTAGAAAATCCACGAGTGATCCATCAGAAAGCAATGCATACACAATGGGTCACTGTATGTTGTGCATTATGGTCTGGAGAGATAATTGGACCGTTTTTCTTCGGAAACGAAGAAGGTAATGCAGTAACGGTGAATGGCGAACGTTGTCGTGCTATGATAACACAGTTTCTTGTGCCTCATTTGGAAGCTATTGATCTTGACGACATCTGGTTTCAGCAGGACGGTGCCATATGTCATCCCGCCCGTAAAACATTGACGATCTTGCACGAGTTTGCTCCTGGTCACGTCATTTCCCGACTTGGTGACCAGAATTGACCTTCACGCTCTTGTCATTTAACGCCTTTAGACTTCTGGCTGTAGGGTTATCTGGAGTCACAGGTTAATGCCAATAAGCCTGCAATGATCGAAGCATTGAAAGCCGAGATTAGCAGCTGTATCAATGAAATACCACCACATGTATTCAATAACGTTATTGAAAATTTCGTCAAAAGGGTACGGATATGCCAGCAAAGCCATAAACAAGATATTTTATTTCATACATAATTCCCAAATGTATATTTTCCAAATCAATAAATATTACAATACTTTGCTACAGAAAACCATGTTTTATTGAACACTGAAATCTTGTGCTCTCATTGAAACACCCTTTACAATTTACGCAAGGAGATTTTAGTGTTCTCTCTTGGATCTCTTTTCCCTTCCAGCTTGTATATGCTTTCCAAGAGTTCCTCAATTTTTTCAACTTATCTCTCTCCCATGTTTCTGTCTTCCTCAGACGTTTTCGTGTGTTTTTCATAGGTAAATCTTCATTGGCACTGGCCTATGATAAGACTGAATCAATCAACACCGTTATTTTAGGAATTGGCACTGTAGAATCTGGATCCCTTCTATCATCACCAGCATAAGAGTTTGAATCGGATGATGAAAGCATCAAATTGTTTTCTAGAATATCTTTGGAAACAATATTAGGATCCACTCTTGGATTAGAAGGACCAGCTTCTGCGGAATCTAAATATTTTTCCAGGACCAGTAAGAATTTCAAAACATCATTATTGGATGTTATTCTCGTTCCTCCAGAAAGTGGATATGTGGGTATCCGTTAGTCAGCATATCCGTTGACAAACTTGTCGATTTTCGGGACAGTTTTCCTTGATTCTTCTTCTATATCTGAAACGAGTGATGCTGAATAAATTTGTGTTTTCGATGTTGAATTGATATCAATATCAATGGTAATGAAAATGAAATGAAATATTGACGGTTTCTCACGAAATTCCCATGAACAAAACTAATGTAAAGAAAATCATGGTACCACATCAAAAGATTATTTCACAAATTAATGTTAATGATTGAATTTTGGTGCATGCAAAACATTTTATTGAATTCGAAATTTACTTTCCTTTATCCGCAACGAGATCAAAATTTTTTGGCTTCTCGATATCATCGTCCTGATAGTAACTGGTTTACTTGATATCACACACACTTTCCAATTCGAATACTAAGACCTCAACAGAAGCAGAACTAGTTCATGTCTTTTCAAACACAATATCATAATGCACATCAACAAAGCAGATTCTATTCTAACTCCAACGCCCAAATATACTGAATACGTCAAGTAGTACTCAGACTAGTATATGTACATGGCGAAATTTTGGGGATTATCTGGTGCAGTGGAGTTATAATGCTTCTGCACCAAATGGAATAATAAAAGTCCTCATCGAATCTGACAAAAACCCATTTTCGTGAATTTTGGAGTTGGAATAGGTCTGCTCCAAAGTAACGATATATGAACTCATGCATAAATTATTTGTATATCATGTATATAATGAATCATATATTAGAGGAAGGTGCCTCGTCCAACTGACAGAACGAATTCCCAAGCCAAGTGCTGAGTCTCAATACATCGCAGCGTGGTAACTGCTGTACCGAGTACAACACACCGCGAGGTACCTGAGTCGTCTACAGACGATTCCGATTCTCGACATATGTATCTCGACTCATAAAAACCTATAGTCGACCGTAGTATGTCTGGCCAATGTTCGGTGATATTTCGATATTGATATAGAAATGACGTCATACGACGAACGAGGCGCGTACAATGAAATATTCGTGGATATATCACCCAGTGATGTCACATTGTATTGAGCCAATCGACTCACAAGACTTCAATGAACATCGTTGCCACTTCTGACTAGAAAGGATAAGGCCCTAAAAGCGTTCAGGCATTATCCCACGGATGATAGCTTCGCACCATCAGCTGCTCGACCTAGGACATGAACCAAATGTTCGGACCTGCGGTTCCTGTCGTCCTGAGCAGGGTTACTATCGCAACGACGAATCATCAGCAGGGTAGAACTAACCTGTCTCACGACGGTCTAAATCCAACTCACGTTCTTTGTTGGCGGGTGAACAATCCGACGCTTGACGGATTCTGCTTCGCAATGATAGGATAAGTCGACATCGAAGGGTCGAACAGCGACGTCTCTATGAATGTTCATCCGCCACGAGCTAGTTATTCCTGTGGTAACTTTTTTGCTCACTTTTGTTGGAAACTTTTCGAGCCAGAAGAATCGATAGGGCGTTTTTCCGCAGTCTCTATGCGTACTGAACGAAATCAAGTCAGCTTTTACCCTTTTGCTCTACGCAAGGTTTCTGTCCTCGCTGAGCTGGCCTTAGGACACCTGCGTTATTCGTTGACAGATGTACTACCCTAGTCAAACTCAAGGCATTCGGCAATTTTTTTTTTTCTTTAATAGGGAAAATGCTTCATGCACACCCTCGAAATGACGTCCAAGTGATGGTATGTGACTCCACGTTTCATCCCGTTATACTCACCAGAACCTTCTCTTCATTATGCCTGAGGATGTAGGCAGCACATTCAGATGAGATCAACAATATACACAGCTCGTCTGAGCTCTTCTTCCGAAAGAAGTAGGAAATGTGATGTGGTCATTGAACACCTCAATCGCATATAGTTCACCAAACAACGTGCGTGTCGACAGAATATCAGCGTCGCTTCTCCACATGAGTCCAAGGCCAATCAAATGCTCGAAAGATTTTTTGCTCCATACACCGCGAGCAAAAAATATTAACGATGTAAAAGCTACACTCACGAAGTATGTTTGTTCAATATCATTCGCCAGATGCTTATATTTGTCAATTCTATCCTGATGTGCTCAGTCAAGTTGAGCCCGCTCACCAGCGATCAGGGCGTCGATGACAATTTCCTGCTCATCATTCACGAAGATCGCATCGGGTTTTGATTTTCTTCCATCCATATGAAACACGTAATCTCTGTCAATCGAGAACTAAGCCTTCTGCCGTCCAAGTACAAATTCGGGGCAGGTGTTATGACGGTCAATACACGCTTTGTGTGTCCTACAGCAGCCTGTGAGACATGGTGGAGTGTTTCACTGAACTTACAGCATGCTTGACAGTGCTAATCCTGCACTTGTCCCCCTGCTATCTTTACTTCAAGTAGAACAGCATTAATCTGTAATTTATTCATTCGCACGAAATCCCTATTGGATATAAGACGAGAACTGTCCGTTATTCAGCAGTGTTGATTATTAACATCACATGAGTTACTGGATGGGCTACCATTATTGGATTTGTATGAAATTGATTTACTGCAATCCGTCTTTGGGGCGTTGTTCAATACGTCTAACTCTACTTCCGCAAATTTCGTTATTGCGTCTAGAATCTCTCCATTCTCCACTATTTTGGAATTTTTTGGACGTTCAAATCCCTACAGAAGGATAACCTAACGCAGCGATGGCAGAGACAGCCCTTCATCTCCAACATCTGCATGAAATTACTTATTTGGAGTATCACGTGGTAGATCGAGCCATTCACGAACAACTGCACACACAGTCAAATTAGTTGTTGTGGGACCCAGCACCAAGCCGTGGTATGAAGCTGGTAGCGGGTTAGCTGGTGCGGGAAGCAATGCGAACAGCCGTTGCTCTGGCTTTAGAGGGGCTGCACTTTGAATTCTCAGGCTATCTCTGAAGGACTCCAGTGGAGATCCACTCATACGATCTTCTGGAGTGAATGGTACTCCTAAGTACGTCTACTCTTTACTTCTGAGCGCCGGTAAGACCCAGCCGAGACACGTAAATGTCGGACTCGCATCAACTACTGATCTCTTTTCTTTTGAGACGTGTTCTTTTGGTCATTCAAGTTTAATTCACCCAACTTGAGTCCATCCTTCTGCGGAAGTTCAGACAATAATCGATCGATTATCAAATTGAAAATGGTAGGCGATCACTGATCACTTTGTTCCACCTCACAAGAGGGATGAATAGACAGTGAATGCGATTCCCATCCGTCACCAATGAGATGAGTTTCATATACGTGATAATCGATCAGATTGGGAACCCACGATAAGGGGGAAAGTAACCAATATCGTCGTACGAGAAACGGAGTCAAATGCCTTGGCTACATTTAACGAAACTATACTGCGTGAGCCAGAAGAATGGTTCTTCTTCCATGCTTTTTGAACTCGAGCATACTCAACTCTACGAGCCTTTCTGCAAGGAAGTGGCGCGGCTGGTTTAGTCAACGGCCCACACCCGTTCCCAAGCCTCGGTCAACTAGGGAAAGTTTCTTTGGAAAACAGAAAGTTCTTCGAAGATGCGGGCATCGTCTCAATTCGCTGAAGACCGACAGATAGAATCGAGTCGATCAGCGTTGAATTGCTTGGTTTCACATGGTAGAAAGGTTTCCAAATATTGCATGATGCAGGTTCTGATTTTTCTCAAAGAGATCGCATCACCGCTATCATCAAGATCACCTCCAGTTGTCAATTTCGTAGGGTCCAAGAGTGGCATGTCCTCGGCCTCCTGCGAGCTCATGCTTTTCAGCATTTGCCCTACAGTGGTCTTGGACTATCCTTCCCCCGTTGCCCTTCTATGGATTCAAGAGTCCTGTTAGGGAAAGCTTTCAAAAGCTCCCTCTGTGAACTTTTTGATGATGAACACCATGACCGATCTTGGTCGAAAATTCCATCTACAGCCAGGATGTTCACATCTGAATTTACCCTCAGTCAGAACGATAGAGCTCGAAAATTTGCCTTCTATAACAGGGCCGAATTCACCTCAGGGTGGATCGGTATTGTGATGATCGCCGAATTTAGGCACATCATTCATCTGAGGCATTGTGTGATCAGTTAGGCCTGTTATAGTTTGAGCTGGACGGGCTGGCGACACAAAAAGCCAAAAAACACGAGAGTAGCACTCAACCTAGCCAATGACTAGTTTTTGACGGAACCCACGGAATGGAGCCTACTTGCTGAACTATTTTCCCTCTCAAAGCTCTTCCGTTGTATAAGAACTCACGTGCATTGGCAAGCCAATGGCACATCAAAATATAATACAAAACTTCAGAATCGCTTCACGTGAAATGTCGCGCCCATTGCGTGGTCACCACAGGACGCCTCGATTGCATGTATAATACATGATGTTAGTGTCACATAGTAACATTGGAAATATTGCTTCAAGAAAGTCCTGGTTACTCCCGCTGTCCACCCGCACTCATTTGAAATTCTTCACGTTGACGTTCAGAGCATTGTAGTCCACTATTCAGGGTAATCATCATATACGAATATTTTTTTATTCGATATATTATATTATTTTCGGGAAATTCAACAACTTAATCATGTTGAAATGAGCTATTTTTTAATAAAAAAGAATATCTGTATTTATACACATATATTAATAAGACACAATGTGATATAATATGAAAATGTTATGTTTATTACATTAACTACCGTACATAGTATACACAGATTTCTGTTGACTTAGGACGAAAATAGAGCAAACAATCAATGTATATACACCGTGTCCCGGAATCGTGAGTTCAACCGAATTTTGAAGAAAAAGGAGGTGATGCTGATTACATTGCATACTCATACTATAGTCACATATTGGTCCGTTTTCAAGATATTTACGAATAAAGTTTATATGCATAAGCCAATCAGAGCGCAAGAAAATAGATCATGCAGAGGTGTGCGTGCATTTTTTGCAGGAAAAATGATGAAATGTATGTACCGACTTGAAATGAGCATAATTACAGTCGATAATGATTTGGGTTGCAGGTTATTTTTGGTAGTGAAGGGTCTTACAAGATGTTTCTCTATTTGTTCCTGACAAAATATGCGATTCAAGATTTTACTATTTTCTACCTGGCATTCTTAAGTTGTTTTGGATTAGAATTTTCGCTGTCCTCATTGTCCAAGTGCGCTGAAGCGTTGTCGCTAGCCACTCGGAGGAATCGAAGAAGGTTCGATTTTCAGATGGGGCTTTTTTTTCTTTTTCCGAATGATAATTTATTTTTATGGATAAAAACTTCATGAAAGTGGGATAAAACTGGGTGTGCTCATCTGCTCGCTCGCTGTTGCATATTTATCATCGATAGGTATCATATTGAGAACATTCTGATACTATAGGCGCAAATTGATATGTTCATCCAATTTTGACTGAATCCCTTGCGATTCGATTTTAATCGGATCCTTTTGAACGGAAATTTGGTCAGCGCTGAGTTACATCAAAACCTATTTTACATTCATTATTTTTATTAAGGGCCAACACCACTGTGACCCCCTGTTTTCCTACATTTTTCAACAATTTTTTTTCAAGGGAAAAATAAGAGACATTCGAAAAATTGTTTTTGCGTCTCTCTCCTTATTTTTTTGTCAATTTTTCAAAAAACATGCTTTACACATTTTTCATGTCGCATGATGGTGCTGAGGAAGCTCTTGCGTCGGGTGCTGTTGTCTCCGCAGTGGTTCGTGGCACGCAGAAAAACTTTCATCAACGTCGATCTGAAAAAAAAATTCTCAGTCTTTCCGCTGATAATATGATATCTTGGAGTGTAGTACGTAGGGATTTGGGAAAACATTGATTTTCGAAAAAAAAGGCATGCTTTTGAAATTAGAGAATGATTTTTGAGCAAAATTTCTCGTCGAAAATAGGCTATAACTTTTATTATCATTGACATATTGGAAAAATCCTATGTAGTACATCAGATAATCTATTTTTATCGACACAGTAGAAATTTGGAGTCGATCGGATAACGATTATTCGAGTTTTGCTGCGGGCTGCACTCAAAAAAGTGGTTTCGAAAAAAACGCGGTCAAAGTATTAGGTTTGTTAACTTGTGTGATGTGTTGAAAAAAAAAAAATTATTTACCTCCAATCAGCGATGCCGGCACCATATATCTGGCCTTCAAGATGCGAACCATTGTCTCCTGGATGTTTCCACGAACTTGTCGAGGCTTTTCTTGCTTCTTTTGCAGCGTTCGTAAGCGAGCGCGTCGTCAGCTGGATCCGCGCTGCGTCGGTCTCAACGCAAAAGTTGAAACAATTTGGGCCGATGGTTATCTCGAACGTCTCTAGAATTTTCATGAGACTTCTCAGGCCATTATTGAACACTGATACCGCGATATCAGTTGCAATATCAACGATTTTTTTGCTTCCGGACTGAAACTTGGGGGCTATTTTGAACTGATTTATCGTAGCTTTCGTTATTGTTTCGCGTATAGCCACTCGAAAAACGCTGCAGCAAATCGTCCCTACCCAAATTTTCGAAGATTGGCAGAATTGCCTCTAATACTCGCTGAGGAAGAGGCGGCTCATGGAGATATTCAGAAATATCACCATTTGCAACCACACGCTGCCACGAACACCTTGACTCGTCTCCCTCCGGGCAATCGTTATGTTGTGGCTCACTGTCTGTGGACATTTTATGTTTGATAGTTGCCCGAATTTCCCTCCTCATTTTGGCGATATCATCGCTGTTCCTCCGAATGGCCAAGCCGTAATATGTGCTCAACTCGTCAATCAATTTTCCGGTGAGTTTTCCTCTGCCAGACAATCCTTCTTTGTTTTTCACGATTCCGCGGAGGCGCGTCCCCATACGTAATTGGACATGATCGATGCATTCTCCTTTTTTCATCTCGGAACCGTCGTATGGATCGCTATTCGATATGCCCAGAAACGTTTTAGAATCGCCGTCACCAATATAATGTTGATATTCCATGTCATAGAGCTCTTCAGACCGTTGAAACTTTTCGATAGCTGCGTCGACTTCCATTTTTCCGAAAAAGCCGCTATGATTTGCCTGGCACTCATTATCGTAGGAACTTTTACATTCCCAGTACTCTGCGGTGCTTTTTTTTTCTTCCCAATGCTCGCGAGCTTTGCAGTATTCCGATATAACCATAACGTCGATCACTTCTTTAGTGTACCAGCCGATTAGCGATGTTATGCTAAAAAGCAAGCTGAAACCGCGCTTTCGTCACGATCTATCGCCTGAAACTATAATTCCATCTGCCACCCCATTTTCCAACGAAATTCTCTGCTCCTCAAGTGCAGCCTTTTTTTGTCATTGTGATCACCGCTCTAGTAGCAATCGGAATCGAATTTATAATCCGATCGTGGGAAGACTGGAATATGAGGCGCGATAGGTTCATGAATGCACGAAATTTCATCAGGCCATTCAAACCGACGCCGAGAAGACGCATATTGAATACGATCCGACGATTTATGTCGTATGCATTGTCAATCATAGGACAAATCGATTAAAACTTTTTCACGAGGGCCCTAATCGACCTCGACTTTGAACCCGAGTCCGCGCAAACTTTTTTCGGTGAATTTTATGTGGCGACCACACACTTTGCATTTTACTGACGTGAATATAATGTTCGATGCAGTGAAAAGATGTACTATACGATAACTGAAATCATTAGTAACATCGACCTCCAAATCGTCCGATTATTTTAACTTTTCCGCCGACGTGCTCACATGCTCTGCAGAACTGTTTTCGGAGCTAGAACAGTTGAACTGTTTTCGATTCAAGATTTCCGACCGATTCCTCATCACATAACCCTGTTTCGTTCCCTCGCTCCCTGCGTACGCTTTCTTATTCTTCATTCCAATGTGGAAAAAATAATTCGGAGCGTTTGATATTCACGAACGAAACGATTCGGAGCGATTCGATATTTCAGACATGAATAACGTCGCTCCTATCAGCAAACTGACGCTATGACGCTATCCCTAGCCTGCCTATATCTGCACCTAGTGCTATTTTTCGAAACTACATTGTTAACAATTGCCGATTTTTGTGAAGGGAGCCAACAGAATACCTGGGAAAGGTAGGAATACCTGGCGACCCTGAGGCGTCCAGCTGCGCGGGACCTCGAGTCTCGCGGAGTGCTGCACCGCTCCACAAAATATTTGATATCTACGAAAATATTTCCTCGACCTGAGTCCAACGGCATCTGAATCTTAGAAGTATTCTAGATTACACAATAGTTTTCAAGAAATCGATTTTTTGAAACCGTCAAAGTATGTTGTCCCTTAATTTTGACAATAATTAATTATTTCTTCGAGCACGCATTGTAGAGTCTTGCAGACGTTTTGCGACAATTCCAGGACCAAAAATCAACAAGAATGATCATATTTATAAGAAATTGAAATACAATGTTTTATAATTGCGAAATGAGGAAAGTATATCGTGGAGCATTACCAAGGGGGTAGTTGACCTCAAAAGTAAATGGCACTTTTATAATTTTTTCATGTATACATAAATTATAATCAAAACATATTTTCAACGTATCGAATAATGTGTACATACATAGTCACATATGCCTAAATGTGTTAGACCAGCTATTCAAACAGATACTATACATCGGTTCATATAATTCAAATCATAAATATACGTAAACATACAAAAAAAGAGACAAACCCAAAAGGATCAATGTCAGTTATCGTACCAACCGAACAATCATGAATGAAAATACTCAGACATAAAATAACTTTTTTAATCCTGTTATGATCATTACGGTACCATTACTTATTCTTCTGGAAGAAATTCCCCCTCTGAACAAACCTTTTTATGAAAGTTTTTGATGCCCCCATTCATGAAATGCAGACAAGTTCAAGATGAAATACAGCTGAACACTCCTATTCTACAGTGGAAATTGTTCCAAAATATTCTGAGAGAAAATGGTGAGAAGAATTTTTTGCATCGTACATGGAGAAATATTGAAATAATTCATCAAAATTTTGTTTCACAACGACTCGAAAATAGAATACTTCATTATTCTAAGATTCAAGATCATCAGTGAATGATATTAATTTTGATTTGCAATAATTTCTGTGAACCAATTTTGCAAAAATTTTTTCACATGCAGTACAACAGAGACTCGTCAATAATTCATTTGATTCATGTGAAATTGAATTACAATAATAGGGCATTCGAATTCGATCAATGGGAAATTTTTTTTCCAGGTTCAAATAATATATTTTCAAGCGAAGACTTCAGGTGGATGATCCCAAATGCTATTCCTCTCACTTCTATCAACTATAAAAAATTATGAGTAATGTCTTTCCTCTTTTGGTGATGTTTCTCACGCTTATAATACCGGAGATGAGACATTCTGAAGATAAAAGCATTTAAAATGCAAAATACAAAATACAAAAGACCCATTTCTTGTTTGCATTTGAATACTTTTTTCAGAAAACTATTTTCTATCCTATTTGAAATACCTTTCGGGACATATATTTTATCTGCAAAATGCACAATATTTTTCGATAAGTTTTGTTAACGGCACAGTGCTGCTCTTTTTGTTTATTCGTCAGCACTGAATTGAACTTTTTTTCGAGCTACCCAAAAACTTATGGTCAAAGTACGTTTGTGTTATGTAGTCTTGACGTTTGGTATCCGATTCGGACAACTGTGGGCTGCAATCATCTATTATCGCAATGTTACTGTCGCGTGAATATACTGGAATCAGTTCTCGCACGCCCGTGATTTCCCATGTTTCCGCCAATCCATAGATTTTTATACCAAAAATCCTCCATGCGTCTATGCCGAGGATAATCTCGTGACCTAATTTCGGAATGACATGAAATTCTAGGGTGTTCAAAACACCTCCGATAACTACGGGTATGGTAATTGTACCAACCATCCCTGCAGTCTCTCGCGTTGATGTAGAGACCCACGATGCTCGCGATGTATCAATTTCCACTGCAAAATGTTTTTCCCATCCTGGACGCACCGCTCGAATACACAACCGCGTAGCTCCCGTGTCGAAAAGCGCAGTGCATTTCGCATCGCCTATCGATAATGGAATGAGAATGCGTGCATTCAACATACTATCCACGTCTTCCATCGCGAAAATTTCACCCTCTCCATTAATTATTGAACCTATTCCAAGCTTCACTTGGCCATCTCGAATAGTGTTCTTTGGCGTATTATTAATTTCTGTACGAGCCATATCCGTTTTCCTCGTCACATTTTTCCTACAGGACATATCCGTTTTCCCCGATACGTTTTTCCTACGGCCCATATTCATTTTCCCCGATTTTATTTCCCTCATTACCGATAACGAATTGCGTGGCCAGACAATCTCCGATTCGAACCTTTCTGTAGTTTTCTGGGTTCTTCCCACGCTACGAGAGAGGGTTGAACCCTTTACGACCTCTCTCTTTTCTCGTTTCCCAACTCCATAACTTCCAAATTTTCACTGATCGCGGTCTGCTTTTTCCCGCAATTTGAACAGTCGGGTGTCTTGACATCGGGCTCTCGGCATTTCCAACAGAACAGCTCCTGTTGTTTCGGACATTTCCTAAATAGGTGCCCTTTTTGCCCACAATTGAAGCAATCCATTTGAAGATTTGCTCCAATTTCCGCGATATTTTTTCTAGCCACTTTTGGCTTCCTCGCGTTCTGTGGACTAACATTTGCGACCACACGAGATATCTCCGTCCACCCTTCCCCTAGTGCCCCTCTTGACGTATCTTTCTTCGTGATACGCGCACGATTGTTCGTAAGTGTCTTTTATCGATGGTGGCGCTCGGTAAGTTGGTCTTCGTCGCAATTTGTCCAATTCTAATACGAGAGATTCTAATTCTTCGAACGACTCATATGCGTTCCTACTAATTATATTAATATATCCTATTCCTATTAATATATCGCGCATATTTGTCGCTGAAATTATTATGGTCTATATCCAATTTGTCTTCAATCGGTAATTTTGATTTAGATTTCAACCACATACTTCGTATGCTATCTAGAAAATCTAGACCCGATTTATGCCTACCTCGTGTTCGCGTAATAATATCTGCCAACATACGACTATTCGTATCCGGTATTCCGAATCGCGATCTTAAAGCCTCAATAAATTGTGGGTATGTCTCGAATTGAGCGTTTTCAACATCCTACCAATCACTCGCAGCATCCCTTGAGAGTAATGGCATTCCTCTATATAAATCGTCGTGAGTCAATCCACATGATAGACTACATTGTTCCAATTTCCTAATAAATGCTTCTACATTCTCATTTTCTAAGCCTCGAAATCCCAACCCCCCAAGCTTTTACTCTTTCGATCATCCCCGGATGATAATGCGAGCTAATTCTCGGACTTTGTCTAATTTCGCTAATTTCATCATGATCTTGTAACCTGACATTTGGAACATTTGTTGTAACAGGGCTCGATACCTGTGGAGACCAAGGGTCCATGTTACCCCAAGTCCTCCTCCTAAACGACTCCTGTTTATTTTTAATTATATCGGTTTGACCGATTTGCGCTTCTGCGTCAACTAAATCCTGTAATCTCGGGTCTGCATCATCTGATGCCTCCCATCATGTTGCCGGGTTCTTTATTTTTCGCATTGCTCTCGTCGCGCGGTCGCGTAGTGTGTCGATTGTGCCATTTGGATTCGCACCTAATCCTATCAACATTTGTGTCAATTGAACATTATCTAGATGTAATGTCCAGTCATCAATTTCAAAATTTAACAGCTGTCTCGAAGGCCCTGCCATCGCATTATCCTCCGATACCGTTTCACGCGTTGATCTACGTGGCTTGATGATGCTTCTCTGCATCATGATTTGCGAAAAAGAGAAAAAAAAAAAAATTTAACAAAAATAATTTCTAATCATAAATTTCTAATTATTCCGCGCCAAAAATTTTCAATTGAATCTAATAATTAAGGGGGTATTCTAGTCCAGAACTTCGAAAAAATCGAAATTTCTTTTTTTCATAATTCGATAGTGTAGGTATTCAAAAATATTTCCCTGAAATGATTTTTCAAAATTCAAATCATTTTCGAAGTGTAAGTCATTTTGGAATCGTGGCAACTGAACCGGTTGAGCGGACGACTGCAACAATAGGCGACTGGAGGCCCGTGCTACCTGTGTATGAATAACTCTCTCTCCTTCTTCCTATACTACTTCCAGTATACTTCATCAATAGTTTGAAGGTCACTGTAACGTATTATACAAAAATCTATATTCAATTTGCTTTTAGTTTGTGTTGCGGATAGCAACGTTTGAATTTTATCGCCGGGAAAGGATGTTGAAATTGGTGGAGGAGACAATGATTAGCACAAATTTATTGTAGTGAAATTTGTATAAAGATTAAATGAAAAGATGTTTATTTACATATCACTAAATTATATACACTTCTATTGTAATTAACACTAGCGTGGCGAATGCACGTGGGTCGTGAAGCCACGTGCCGTCGGATGAAATATAATTATAATTGCAATGAATTCTCACTTAGAGAAGGCAGATTCTGATTGTGAATGAAAAGGCGAATTGAACAATTTCATTTGATTGGAGTGAGGCTTCAATTGAGTGAGCAATATTTGAGAAAAGCGCTATTATTCGAACGAGAGTAATCAGTGATGCGTACAATGCAGGGGCACTTGAGATCATGGTCGTCCGTAGGGCGTTTCCCAACACGAACGACCGAGTCCGACACTGAGGTTTCAGTTTGGTCTGAAATTGCAACATTTTCATGTTGCATTCCCAAACAGTTTGAGTGAGTCACGTGTTGACCTTAAAGCAGTGAAGACGTACAGTCAAGTGAGAAATTTTCTTTGAACTCTTCTAAATTGCAAGTGTATATTTTATTTGTGTTTGTAATGTGGATGAAAGAAGTAGCAGATGAGGTACCTATCGTCTAAGCAGATCAAAAAAACGGAGGTTCAGCGGCAATCAACATACTCTCGAAGAGGATACGTCTTTTACTAGTGCGTCACGGAAAGGTTAAAGAACTGCTACTTATAAGGACAGAAATGCTGTAATCAATCAATATGAAGTGGAGGAAGGCACAATGTATGAAGCTCGAATGGCTGATCAAGAGAATGTAGGTTATACGTATTATCCTATCAGTTACGCTGCCTGAAACTTAATTTAAAACTTTAAGCTTGTTTTTCTCGAAACTACTTTTTTCGATGCACTTGCCACAATATCTCGAATTCTAATCAGCCGATGCACTTGAAATATGACATGAATATCCTTTGCATATCTTCCTATCGCATAAACCAACAAAAAATTGAAATTTGAAATTTGAAATATTTTTAAAAAATTCGACCTAGTTAAAAAATTAGTGCAAAAATCGACCTTTTTTTGAGTAACCGCCATTTCATGAAAAAAAATTTTATTCCAGTCTTGCAGGTTTATGAGATAGCGAAATTTGTACTTATCAAGAATCCATCATTGTGTCATTTTTCAGATAACCACAAGGGAAGGAATCATGGCGATGAAGACATGGCCTCTCTTTTCCCCCCTCTACTTCAAGGACGCATAACTCAATGGAAAAATTTTTTTTTTTTTTCAATTAATTTCGTGTGCTCTTCAAATATGAATAAACAAATGATAAAAAAAGGGATGGTAAAAATATCAAATCCTTTTTTTCATCAACTACCGAAAAACGCTTGGAATTCGGGGCTCTGGACTAGAATACCCCCTTCATTCTCAATCGTCTTTATTCCGATCAGGTGGAATTGAATTATTTGCGTTAATACTAATTATTGGTATCTTACTATTATTGACTAACAAAATTTCAAATTTCCCGCCTAATCTATTAAATTATTATTAATTTCTGAATTTTCGTTCTAATATGAATTCAAATTTTCCCGCGAAAATTTTTGAATTTAACCTGGATAATTAATTTTCGACTTCATTTCGCCTATAATTTCCGAAAACAATCAATTTGATTCGAATCATCAATTTCGATATTATTTTAAATTTTGATTATCCCGCGGGAATTTCTAATTATTTGTAATTAAAATCCTCCCGCCCAAACGTTGGATTACATTATTCACAACTACGAATTTTTAATTCTATTTCAAATTTTAAATTTTCCCGCGGAAATCGAAAATTATTCATAAGTTATTAATTCACCATCTTGGAAATTTGAATTTTCCCGCGAAAACATTGAATTATATCAGGAATGACAATTTCGCCTTCATTTTCAAATTCACTTTTTCCAACGAAATTATTTAATTTTCTATGTATCATAAATCCTAAACTTTATTTCAAATTCAAATTTTCCCGCGAAAATATCGAATTATCTAGAGTTCAAATCTATTGAAATTCATTTTAATATCTGGAATTGATTGATAATTAATACACAATCAACACTGTACATGAATCAGTATTCAAAATGTAAGACAAAATCTGTTCGATTTTGTTCTCCTTCTCGTCCAATAATTCTGAAAAAATTATTTATCGCGAAAGAAAAAAAAAAAAACAAAATCCAAAATAAATTATCGTTAGATTGCAATTAATTGCTAAATCACAACCAAAATATCCGAATTTGATATATATCAAATTTCTCATTCGTCGATAATTAATTACTATAGTAGCCGGTAAAATCTAATCTATTATCGACTCATCGAATCAATTCCACTAGGACTAGTACCTATTCAGTCCGTTAGCACGCTCTCTATTCGTATTCGCACTATTCCCTCTTCCTAACACCTATTGCCGGTGTTGACACGTCAGGCGCCAATAATTTGCGACGGCATTTCCCCTTCCGTCCTGGTTCGTGAGGGAGCCTGTAAATGAAATAGGTAGGGATGGCCAGTGAATGGGGATATCAAAACAAACAAAATAATTCTCGAACAACAAAATTCTAATGAATTTGCGGAATTCATTTCACAAAGAAAATTTTATCACTACGAGAAATGAATAACATCATGTAAAGGCCGGACATCAATAACGGGCTAAGTCCCAAAAATGAGATTTCAAGTGATTCAATATTTTTTGTTTTCTCAAAGAACTTTTGATTAAAAAACCTAAACCAAGTTTTTTATCCATCATATAGGGTGAGATTGATATGTCTATTGCAAAACAATTTAAAATTTCCTTCCTCCTATGAATCAAAACTAATATTTCATTCAAAAAACGTAGAACGTGCTAAGTGAGATACGATTACAAGTAAACACGTGTCAAGTGCCATTTCAATAAATGTCAAGCTTTTTTGGTAATTTTTTATCCAAAAAAACCTACAGTTACATTGTTGAGGAAGTAGAATATGAAATAATATTGATTGATTAATGGATGAAATTAATAATTCTTTCAATGAAAATTCTGTACAACTACATTATGAAGTGATTAAGAAAATCCAAAGGTACTTTAATTTATGAATTCTTCGAAAAACGTTCTATTATCTGCCTCCAAATATGTCAGCATCTGTTGCAAATCCTTCTTCTTCTCAGCTGATGAGTTGTTTTCACAGGGTTGTGACGGTAAAATCAAGTCCTTGATTAGATTAGTGGAAACCCCTTCGTTGAGAGCCTTTCAGGTGCTCCATGCTTCAAGTTCATCAAACATTGTTCTCGTCTTCACAACTCTAGGTGCTGCTTTTTCAACTTTAATCCAATTGCATTTGGGAATATTCAATTTTTTCGTGTTGATGTATGATTTGGCAGCTTGCTTGAAGTCAAAAAAGTCTTCAGGTTGTAGAATAGTAGCTACGAAGGGGTTGTTCCGTGTTGCATTTCTCACAAGTTTAACCAGGTCCTTATGAACTTGACACTTCTCAACTCTTCTACGTTTCTTGATTCATCTCACCGAACTTGCCTGTAATCGTCAGATAAATCCAGAGAAATATCATCATTTCATTTTTATTCTGGCAAATGCAGTTATCAGACCAGACGGTAAGTTTTCGTTTCCTCGTAAATTCAGGTCTGCCGAGTTCTTTGAAAACGCATTTTCTTAACTTTCACGAGAGTTTCAACTCTGCGTTTACTTATATTGAACACGTGCATAAAAGTATTTTGCCGTCTGCTGTTTTTTGCATCATCGTACTGACCATGACGCCGTCGTTTCACAGGAGTGATGACCATCAGATCCATCAAAAAGGAGTTTTGTTTCACATTGTCTTTCAGGGCGTAGAAATCGTGGAACAAAACTTTTTTCTGTGTATACGGGACCCCAACACATCGAAACTTACACTTGCAGCTGAACTGAAATGAAACAAGACATATTCTTCTAGAATACTCAAAATCAAGTTCAGCAGAGCTGCTTCAGGCTCCAGTGTTCGGATAAAAGAAGAACAGTAATATTGAGCACTTTTGGAAATATCCAAGTATGTTCAGAAATTTAGATATTACAAGAAACCACAATTCTCTTGTAAAAATTTATAAAAGAATGTAACAGTAGGCAATAACATTGAATATTACAATTAATTATTGAATATTTAGCACATACCTCTTCTTTAGTTTCAGTTTCTCCTTTCACTAACAAATTTTTAGCGTTCCCATGGGGTTTTCCTTCACTTCTAAGACGCTCCTTTTCGTCCCGAATTGATTCTCCCTTTTTTTGTTTTTTGCCCGTATCGAGATTCAATTCCATTGTCTATCCTGACTATACTCTATTCTGTGACACCTAGCACAAGCAACAAGTTTTATTCGAAAGATGAAGTTGGAATTCACTGATGTTATTTACCAAAGACAACACTCACAATCAAATATCAACAACTACTACTGTTGAGTTTCAGTGGTACTAAGTCCATTTTAACCAAACTAGCTGGCTGGCACATACCTCGCATGCTATCTGCTCGGCCTTTTTTGAACAACTAATAATGATCATGGCACCTAGCCCGCTTTTTAGGTTGTTGGCAACAGTGCTAAGCTTGCTTTCTCGGTTCCAGCTCAATTTTTATTTTTTTGGCACTTAGCCCATTATCGATGTCCAGTCTTCATATGTACAAAAAATTTAATAATAAATTTATCACACATATTACAATAATTTTTATTTTATTTATTTTATTTCATCTGAAGTCATTTTCGCATCGATGAATCCAAATCGATGTAGTGGTGCCATCTTGTCCGCGACTTGAGAGCTTCGCCAAATCCTTGTCATTTGGATATTAATTGTGGCGCTCTCGCTCTTACTCGTCCCAAAACGCGGCAAGCTTTATGGTCGCCATCTATCCCCCCTCGGGGAGTACCTATGACCTGAAAACAAACTCACCACCTCGTTGCAAATAATATCAAATGTTATCAAAGTTGGGTATGTCCCACTGAGACATACCAGCACGCAGTGACGCGAATAATAACATTAAAAAAAATCAAAATAGTTCAAAAGCGAGCGACACCGAGGTGGCCCAGTCGAGAAGATGACTGGTGGAAATCCACCACGTCACAATATATAAAATTAATATATGGAGGGTTCAGAATACAAGTGAACCAAGTCCACTTTAGCTACTTTTGAGCTACAGAAGTTTGAAGTTGAGGCTTCATATCAAAATTACCTGTTAACATTCTTTAAAAGTACATATTCCATTCAAAATGTTCAAGGAGCAACTCAGACATTTACATAGGTTTTATTGGCCAAATTTCATGTTATAACCCCAAAAAATCTAAAATAGTGGACTTGGTTCAAATGTATTCTGAAGAATTTTAGGAAGATGATGAATCAACTTCCAGTGCTGTTGATAACCTTTATTTTTTAATCCACTTAGAAATCAAATTAGAAATCAAAAAAAAAATCACTTCTGAGTTTAGAGGAAAAATTAATTGACATAAAAAATCTCATCATCGCTGTCATTTCTTCCAGTTGCTTCGTTTTCCTGGGTTTGACGAGTTGACTGATTCCCTGGAAGGTTCCTGAAGTATTCATGATGTATAGGGGGTATGAAAGGAAGTAAGGATAACATGTCTTTCTTTTTTTTGAAAGTCATTGGTCTCCTGGTTGGGTAAAGATGACCCTGCTCTACAGTCAACAAGGTTTGCACTTTCACGGGTCTTCCTAGCCTGCATTTTTTACTGGTCTTTTTCGAGACGTCCAAGGTTCGGAACTACGAAATTTCACTAAAAGATTCATTTATTTTTATTTGGAAGGGTGCTCCCTTTTCAAACCTCAACCACCGTATCTTAAGCCAATTGATTTTTCTTCCTTCAGTGTCCTTTTTCCTGTTTGTGATTGAATCTTCGAGGTTTTTTGTGCTCAAAAACTCTTCTCGTTGTATTTTTACAACTCGAAACTGAGGCTTCTTCACTTTTGCAGTTTCAATGATTTTGTACCAGTCACCAGGTACATTGATGGTCCCATGTTTCTTGCTTGCTCTTTCTATTATGCCGAATTCAATATCGTTGGGAAGGAATGAATGGCCTGGTATCATGAATTTCATATCAATTATTTCCACATCCAATAAGGGGTCTTGAACAAGTTTCAGTAGAGTAAGGCTAGTTTTTATTTTCCTGTTTTGCCCAGTGCATGAGTCAGAATACAGAACAACGTGTTTGAATGTCCTGGCATGTTCATACAAATGTTTCCTAAGGCATGAAACTAGATCTTCAGAACCCCTTCTACCAGTAGTCTCATCCCAGACGTGCATATAAGCAGTATTATTATGAAAACAATGAATACCAAAGTTGTAGACAGAAAGATTTCTCTTATATAAATAACTTGTCACAGTTGCTGCAGGTGTCTTTTGAAGGAAGTTTAAAGTGCAAGTTAAATTTTTAGCTGAAGACTTGGTAGTAAAATTTTTCTTTCGCAGGATTTTTATTCTCACTTTTACATTTCAGTTTGTATAAATCATACATTTTTTTCATATTCAAATCTGGGCTTGAGTATCTTTTGTTATCATCGTCCTTTCTTGTGTAGTGGCTTTGGTAGCAGGGGAATGACTTTATGTGCTCAACAACATCTGAGTCGTCAATTTTACGCGATGATGCTTTCCCCCTCGCGTCAATAACAGCAGCAACCTCAGTTTTATTCAAACATCTGTATAATCTTCCCCAACTTATTTGTAACATTGCAAGAAAGTAGGTCTTACAAACCCTCAGCTGATTATTATGTTCATCTGGAATAACGTATTCATACACCTTTGATTTTGCTTCTCCTGATCCGTCTCTTGTCCTACACCTACTGACAGGTGAGGCCTTGACTAAGCCCCGTGAAAAACAGTTTTGTTTCGAGTAATCTGCCAGTTTCCAAAATGAATCAAAAAAAGATTCCAATGTATCTTCAGAAAAGAACTTCTCAGAGCACTCTCTGGGGCATTCACAGTTATATCCGGAGGAAAATATCTTTGCATCTGTTACCTTATAACTGCGAGATGTGTATTATTTACCGCTGTTACGATTCAACTTCCTCTTGTTAATTTTTCAATTTTCAAAGTTCCTCGGGCGCTTTCTTCCTCGAGAAATCTCTTCATTTTCCCAATCTGAATGAACAGAGGAAGGAATGATGTTGCTATCGTTTGTGTCCGAGGCAGGTACGATGATGTCACCTGGAGCTCCATCACCTTAAAACAAATTCAATTTCAAAAAATATTTTCCCATAAAAAACATTAGTAAATAATATAGATCAATTAACCCGTATAATCATAAATAATCCGTATAATTATAAATAATCCAGGCTTCAAATATTTTGAGCATTACACAGGGTATTTGGTTGAGGCCTACACGTTTCAACCAATTGAAAATATTTTGAGTAGCAATCCTAACATAAAATATAATAACATTGTATTTACCTGTGTCACATTCTTCTGGCGACTACTCTTCACCTGATCCAGATGGATTATCCATTGCAGAATACAACTAGCCAAAAAATTAATGTGCAATAAACTGCCAAATGCTCTGAATAAAGAGTTCAAGACACGTTGACACAGAACTGTAAACAGTAAACAACAATAACCTGGACTTAGTTCAGTAGTATTCTGAAAGAAAATAACAATCTTTCACTAAGCAACAGAACTTGCTGCTGCCAAGCGGATATTATCAGAACTAGGACTTGGTTCAATATTACACTGCAATTTTACATAGGTAGTGCATGTTGTAGCGTTGCTAACTCGAAAATGACAAAAAGTGGACTTGGTCTACTTGTATTCCGAGCCCTCCATATATTGAATATATTTTAGATAAACAAATGAATGAAATATCAATTGCAAATATTTTCATACAGTTAATTATACAATGAATGATAGTCTTATGTATTAACACGACTGTGTTCCAATAAGTAACTGGTACGAAAATAATGATTTTGAAAATATTTGAAAATTTTTCTGATTCACAATCGAAAATGATTGGACGTAAAAAGAGGAAAGGGAAAATTATGGTAAACAAAAAAAAAAGTCAAAAAATAATTCTCTTGAAGAAAAAAATAGGAAAAAACCAGTGCACAAATACTGCACATAGAAAGATTTTGAGAATGATGTTTTTTCTATGTTTAGATATATCCCCAGTAACCACATCTGCGGCAGATTTGTGGCAGAGATTGGGAGATTTTTCTGCCAGCAATCTGCCGGCAGACTGCACTTTTTCTACGGCTTAATCCGTTATCAAAACTACCGCAAGAACTTGCGGCAGTTTTGCCGCAGAATTGTGACGATTTCTTGCGACTGCTGTAAGTGAATGAACATCACTGCATAGCAATGATGCCGACACTTGAGAAATGTGTGAATGTGAGCGCTTCGTTTGAAAATTTCCAAATGAAAAATATGAAGATGATAGAAAGTAAGAGTCCATGTGCTAACGCCACCGCACTGCAATCGCATCTGTATTATCTTCTCCAAATTTCTGTGCTCAGTTGCTCATGTTGGTCATGTGGAAACCCACTGTGGTGTACGGCTATAATTTTAATACAAAATAAATTGGAAATTCAAAATATTTCTTGTTTTTGAATCGTTGTTGACGATGAATCTAAATTATCACTGAATATAACATATTTTCGATTTGATATTGTTTTTTTTCATACATATTGATAAATGTAGAAATTTCAGTCATATAGTGCTGCAACTTCTTATCAAAGAGGGCTGAGAGAGCCGAAGATGAAAAATGTCTATACGATTATTTATACATTGTCACGTTCCTCCGGTCCCAGCTGAAATTTATTATGATAAAAATTCTCACTTAGCTTTTGGTCCCTTTATTCCGGAAAAGCGGTTGGATGTAGTTCCCTTCGGGATGCCACCTGTTTTTTATTTAAATTAAACAAGAAGAAAATAACAGGAAAAATCTTGTATCAATAGTTTTATTTATTAATAGTTTAAAATATGTATTTATTTATTATCATTATCATCAATAAGCAATTGAACTTTATTAGCAGTTCAACAATATATTATATCTAATTCAATTGTCTGGCACGTACTATTCGTACGGCCCTGTATATTATAGCGTTGCCCGGACGGGCAATGTGGGCAAGGAAGGCGGTGCAGCTATTGTACGTATGCCACGGGAGTGACGTCACTGCGTCTACGTCACCGCGCCCCACTACCGGCTCACGCGTAGATCGACTGCGTCGCAATTCTATGCGCCTATAGCTTCCTACAGCCAACTTATATTGTAAAATAACGTGAAAGAAATATCGTGGAATAATTACACTTTGCTGTGGAAAATCTGCAGATGAGGCCTCTCCTCGTTGAATGATGATGCTGGATGCCGGTGATGGTTTCAACACGACTAACAAATAGTTTCAATAGTTTAATGACTATAATAGTTCACTTTCATAATTATCACTGTTCACATTCTCACAAAAAATCGTCTTAATACCACCAAATTCAGTTTGTCTACGGTTTATTACTACTCAATATCACTTTTCTCTATTTCTTTATAATTAATTCAATTCAATATTCTTCGATGTACGCACACACGTCTGTGCTCGAGGGCTAAATTCGTTGCAATGGCCGGCTTAGCCACGTTTTCACTAGCCGGCACCACGCGGTGATCGATTGCGCCACATGCGGTCTTCTTGCATGATTAGATAATTGCATTAGCCTATCGATAAATTTATCGATGGCCCTGCAAAGGGCAGTTGCCCTAGATGGCACCGCCTGTACCTCCGGAGACGTTGCCGAATGTAACGTCACAACATGTATAAAGTATAAAAAAAAAAAAAAATCAGCACGTCATGCTGACAAATGAAACTTTTTTTTTAAATTTTTCACAATCATAGAAACGAGGATTGATTACATGTGAATCATTTTAATGGGAATTATAATCATGATTGCAATTAATAGTTTCCATTTTTATCTGCGATGTCGTAGTAATCTGACTTTTATATATATTTGTCCATGCATTAAGTATATATCTATATACGAAGTTGAAAAATGGATGAAGAGAAGAAAAGAGCTGGTGAATAGTAGGAAAGAATGATACATACATACTGCTATGGTAACAACGATATTACAATGGAATGGGGCGTCATAACCCGTACAGTTTTTTTTTTCGTAGGACCCTAATGAACAAAAAAAAAGGACTGCCTGAAATCGTTATGTACCATCGAAAATGTATCAACATTCTTCGGCGAGCGGACACTATATTTTCAATATTTTTATGCATACGTATGACAATTCATTTATGTTAATACAATATATAGTTGATGATATCGTTAGTGTTTAATTTATCGTAATTTTTTATTCCTTCAATTATGAAAATTATATTTTTTTTTTCGTAACGAACATAAAAATGTAATTTATATATTATTATTCACCGTAGCCTCCAACATGTGTTTCGTAGTTTTAACCTATAAAACCATTATTAATTAAAACTATTGCAAAACTCCTTACCAACTAATGACACATGATTTTACAGTGATAAGTGGTCCAAAAAAAATAGAATAAATAATAATATCATGTAAAATATGTGTTCATACTTTGCACATTTTATTTGAATTAACACAGAGAAACATTGACACATGAAAATTTTGATATATACACCATAGCATATAAAAAATGATTAATTCACAATTATTCATCACAGCTAATTATTTTGAAGATATTTTTGTCAAATTATTTTACACATATATATGCATTTGACAATGATTGTATATTCATAAAATGTTGAAAGAAATAAATCTTGTACGCTCCCACTTAAACACGCGTCACTATATCTATAGCGCGCCAGCATTTTCAAAGTGACAGTACTCTCCCGCTATAATACAAATGAAATATGCAAAATATGATTTTGAATTTTTGATTTTATAATCATTATGATTACATCTTATTACTATTATATCTCATCACTCATTACTATACAATCAATTTTTTATTCCTCCAATCATGTAAACTATATTAGAATTATATAAATATAATAAAACTATATTGTTTTTGTTCATGAATATTTGTAAACCATCCTCAACTCTCGTCATACGTCGCCAGGACGGAAATATCTGTAAACTTACACTTTAGGACTTATATTTGAATTTGTAAGGTGGCTCTTCCCACTATCTTAATTACCCTCACCTAGAAATTGCCCTCACCACGTTCGGTGAGTCACGACTCACTCGACATAATATATAGTCATTTACACATCTGACACATCGAGAGCAAGACCTTGAAGGTGGAACAAAAAAAAAATCAATAATAATTTTCATAGAAAATCTTACTATGCATTCATATAATTATATGTAATACATATTGATTATTATCAATATAATTTCATATTTTTTCATTCACAGAAACATGGAATCGTACAAGAAGAACATGGAAAAAACCCGAAACTAATTAATTGATGACTTGGGGAAACTTATGATAAAAATTAAAATCTTCGAGTGAGAGCTGGAAAAAAAACAAGAAATTATTGAAGATATGCTTAGAACGAGAGATGAAAAAATAAAAGAACAAGAGGCGGAAATTGATATATTAAAAACTGAAATAAAAGTACTACGAAAAAAATATTGTTAAATAAAAATAATCGATAAATTATTTAAATTAAATGTATATATATATCTCTTGTCTTGTTTATTATATTAGAAATAAATACATCTCAATATTACCTCCAATAATAATTAATTAACAAAATTATAATTGAGTTCATGAAAACGAAAATAAATATATATACAATATACACATAAAATATTGTAATGGAGTGATCCATCAGATGAATATTACCATAGGGAGATCATTACAATTTCAAATATTGCCTCCATTCCCCTTGGCAACAAAAGCTATGGTATAGAGACTTATAGGAGGCAGGTCGGTAGCAAATATATGGTGGCGCATTGATCGATCATCGAGGACCAATCAATGAGAGTTACGAAAGCGCGAAGGTATCATGCGGGTGCAAGAGAGATGGACGATTTTATATCTGAAGGCGCATGCCGGTTGGCGCATGCACGTCTACATGCATTAGAAATGCATTAGGCCACGCATTCCCCGGACAGCAATATAGTAAGCAGGACCTACGTCACCTTGACAAAGAAAATAAAACCAAAATTAAAGATGAAATGAAATTGATAATGAACTGAAATGAAATTAAAAGTAGAGTAAAATCGATAAATAACTGAAAGTGAATGGGAGGGAAATAAAGAACTTGAATAAAACGTGAATAGAACGTGATTAAAAGTGATAGTACAGCGAGGCGAAGCGGCTTCCCAGATCCACGCGGCAATCAATCCGCCACACCACCAGCACATCATCACAACATTATCATCACGTCATCAGCATATCATCAACACATCATCTAATATCTACACGCTGCGTTCATCCATTCAACAACAACAAATTCATTGATTTAATCCATTCTTTCTACGACCACAAAAAAAAAGTAAGTCTTGAAATAAAATATCAATACGAAGAAGTGTCGCCGCTACTGCACCACGTCGCTCATCACGTATCGGCACCCATCTTGTGTCGCTGCCTTGCCGCCAAATTTCACGGAATAGCGTCGTTCAGAATAATATTTTTTGTGGTTAGAATTAATTCATATTTTATGTATTTCAATTACTGTTACCCCTTACAGTACAATTCCCCAGTTAAATTCAACTAAAATCATTCCATTATTTAGAGTCAAATTCATTGAATAAATTGAAGGATAAATTTTTATGAAAATAATTTCGTAAATTTTTCACGAAAAATTTCGAACTAATAGCGTCGGTTGGATTGTGACATCATTACCCTTTGTCCATACTGCGCAATAATAATTTCATTTTCATTGTTCCCATTTTCGTGCCCCAATCCTTTTACGGTATGAACAAATGAAATAAAAGAAAATATTTGAATCGGATAAATTCAAATAAAAGAAATTATTTCAATTGGAAAAATTAAAATAAAAGCAAATATTCGAATTGAATAAATAAAATAAAATAAAGCATCTAAAATTGACAAATGAAATAAAATAATAAGTTTTGTAATAAGATAATAAATTATAGAAATTTATTAACAAATTAATAAATAATAAATAACAGAAATTGGGTAAAAGATTATCAACAAATAACAAATAAGTTGATGTTAAAAAATAAAAAGCGATCATTAAAAAAGTAATAAATAATTAACAAAGTAGAAGGAAAGAGATTATATCCATTGATAAAGAATAATACTATAAATTGTAAATTCAGAAAAGTATTGATAAAATTCACCGAATATTCAGAAATTAATTAACGATAAAATAAAATAAAATTCGAACGGCAGGAAACAGATTGTGAGATAGATTTATAAAAGTCAATATTCAATAATAAACAAATATTTGTGAACTATATTGTGAAATGATATCATTTATATTAAATTTAGTTTCAATTTCCATAAATAATAAATAACATTCAATTCATTTCATATTATAAAAATAACTGGTTTTGATGTGACATTTATATCTAGTGTAGATTCAATCACTATTCACGACCTGGAAGAATTAATAACCTCCATATATATTATTTTTGTGTTTGTAATTTTTCTGTTTCAGTTTTTTTTCCAGAATTTAATTATTTTCTCGATTTTGAATAAATCAAGTGGCATCCCACTTCCCCCTTTTAGTATTATTTTCAGTTTCAACAATTTATTTCCCCTGTAATGCCTATGGTGAGACCAAGAAATATATTAAATGATAACATAACCTTGTTCATATGATTCAAATTCGAATACTGTAGGAACAACATTACAATATATATTTAATTCAAATGATTTATTAATTATTTTTGTTTGACAATTTTTTTTTCGTAGTACTTCTATTTCATTTTTTAATATATTAATTTCCGCCTCTTGTTCTTTTATTTTTTCATCTCTCGTTCTAAGCATATCTTCAATGATTTCTTGTTTTTCCTCCAGCTTCCACTCGAAAATTTTGATTTTTATCATAAGTTTCTCCAAGTCATCAATCAATTTGTTTCGGGTTTTTTCCATGTTCTTCTTGTACGATTCCATGTTTCTGTGAATGAAAAAATATGAAATTATATAAATAATAATTAATATGTATTACATATAATTATATAAATGTATAGTGAGATTTTCTATAAAAATTATCGTTGATTTTTTTTTGTTTTACCTTCAAGGTCTTGCTCTCGATGTGTCAGATGTGTAAATGATTATATATTATTTCGAGTGAATCGTGATTCACCGAACGTGGTAAGGGCAATTTCTAGGTGAGGGTAATTAAGATAGTAGGAAGAGCTACCTTACAAATTCAAATATAAGTCCTAAAGTGTAAGTTTACGAATATTCTCGTCCTAGCGACGTATGACGAGAGTTGAGGATGGTTTACAAATATTCATGAACAAAAACAATATAGTTTTATTATATTTATATAATTCTAATATAGTTCACATGATTGGAGAAATGAAAAATTGATTGTATAGTAATGAGTGATAAGATATAATAGTAATAAGATGTGATCATAATGATTATTAGATAAAAAATATAAAATCATATTTTGCGTATTTTATTTGTATTGAAGCGGGAAAGTACTGTCACTTTGAAAATGCTGGCGCGTTATAGATATAGTGACGCGTGTGTAAGTGGGAGCGTACAAGATTTGTTTCTTTCACCATTTTATGAATATACAATCATTGTTAAATGCATATATATGTGTAAAGTAATTTGACAAAAATATCTTTAAAATAATTAGCTGTGATGAATAATTGTGGATCAATCATTTTTTATATGCTAAGGTGTATATATTGCAATTTCTATGTGTCAATGTTTCTTTGTGTTAATTCAAATGAAATGTGCAAAGTATGAACACATATTTTACATGATATTATTACTTATTCTATCCTTTTTGGACTACTCATCACTGTAAAATCATGTGTCATCAGTTGATAAGGAGTTTTGCAATAGTTTCAATTAATAATGGTTTCATAGGTTGAGTCCTGATAAAAATGTTTTTCATGAATAAAGAAGAGCAAAACGTCGTTCTTTATGTAAAATCATTCCATTACTTGCATTCGTTATCGGTATATATAGCACGGCATATAATAAACAAAAAAAAACTTATGAGGGAAAAAAAAAAATCAAATAACAAGTCATTAACGGAAAATTGTACGGTAATGTATTTGGATCATCAATATGTTTTGAAACTAAAATAAATTTTCATTAATTTTCTCCATATTTTTTTCGATTCTTTTTATTATATAATTCATCACATGATGATCAAAAAAATTAATTCATTCCATTTTTTTTTCAAGGTACCAAGCCACATCCATAAGAATGGAGATAATAAGGTGAAATATCTCAACGTTATGAACAAATTGCAATCATTAATGAACAATGTATTTTTTTTTGTTATCTAATATATTTTTTTCTATATGTTTTGTATGTATATGTATATGTATATGTATAATATAAATCGTATGTAATTCTGTTAGAATTATTTACAATGTTAATATATTCTAGGTTGAAGTAGCTCCGGGTTGTGAGTTTTACATGAATGAAACGATGATGGCATTTATTGAAGCAGAAGCTGCCACACCAACTCGGGGATGGAATCATTTAGTCCGAGAATGCTTATATAACGTGTATGGGAAAAATATCATACATTATTCGGCGACTGAAAAACGGTCTCGTCGCCCCTCTATCGAGATAAAATTATATAAGCGATTATTCGGTGAGTCCCAATTTGTATTTACAATATAAAATATTGTGCAACTATTTTAATTTTTATTTATTCATTGTAAAAATGTTCAATGAGAAAATAAAATTATTGATGTTGGATTAAGGTGGACTGTATGTGAGAGTATGAATTGGAATGAGATAGGAAGCCGGTAATATCACTGATGGAATTGTGATTATCGTGAAATGAATAATTGCGCGTAAATGTCCTTAAATATGTAATATTTATTGAGAAAAGCACTTTTCACTATATTTACACTATCTACATAGATATTGAGATAATGAGATATTGAGATCAATGATGAGAATAGATACACTTTAATGAGAAGAGCTGTGATCGTATTGATCAAGCTCGCCGTGAGAATGTGTTGAGATGTAGATTGGTGAATTAATTTATCTTGCAATAATTGAGACACCACCAAGTAGGATATTATTTATCCGCTTGGAATTTTGAGATATTAATGAACTTGTGAGTTACATTAATTGGTGAGTAAATGAGATATTTGATGAGAAAGGCTTTGAGAATGTGAGAACACAATTGTAGGTTGCGTAGCACAATGAGAACAGAATTGATTTATTCCAACGCAATATCGACGCATTGTCTTGCGATCGATGCGCGCGTTGGTTATTTAGGTGCAATTGACCAAAATCGGTCAATTGCGCACCCCCTTCCCGCGTGTGGGAGGAGCGGTCGAGCATCCAAGACAGGAGCAATATGCCTGTCCGGGACGTGCTGCCATCATCATGGCAAAATGAGATTATGAGCACAATTAAATATTCATTGAATATTTAACATTTATATAACGAATTATAATTACTAATACCTGAAGATTTGATATTTTTCACTTTTATTTTTTTCACAGAATGGGCCAATAGATTCAATACACCAGTGGCCATATCATGGAAAGAATTTCATGACTGCATTAATTCTTGGACAAATAACAAACGGCGGTACGAAGAAAGTGTGAGAAAAAAATAATAAAAAACAAAAAACAAATTGAAATACATCACTTCTCTTAGCTATATTTCATTATCATTATCATTATTATTATAAAAATAGAAAAATGTAATCATTTAACTATAGAAAACAATATTTGATAAATAATTTAATGAATCACATTTTTCTATTTAAAATAATGCCATTTAAAAAAATACTTCGTTATCACTTCAGTTTATGTAATATATTATTACTTCTCTATATGAATTACAATTCAATTATAACTAAAGAAATAAAATTTATTCACATAACTGCAAGTTTGCCGCATGATCGATGGACAAGTCATTCGAAAAATTAAAAGTGATTATTTGAATGTTATTGATTGAAATCATTATTGTAGTAATGATTCCCAAGATTACTCGACGTCGGCATTGTGCGTCTTTATTATAAATTGTGTAACTTCATGATGAAATATATAAACCAAACTTCCATTGTTGATAGTGTTTCCAACAAGATTGAATAATTTGGAAAATATATTCTGAAACATCGTTACACAACTTGCCCGCTTCCGCATTGGTATGTGTTCCGATAATTGTTTTCAAATCCAAGATTCTTCTCTAGATCTCGTTGAGAATATTGACAGTCGCAAATGAATATCATGTATAAAAATGTGATATTGATTCGCAACCATCTATCCAATTTTGGCTTAATAAATGGATAAATACATACACACATGAAAGAATAAAAAAAAAAAATCAATAAATGAACAAATAAATAAATGAATGAAAAAATAAGTAAATAAATGAATAAATAAATTAATGAATAAATGAATAAGTAAAAAAATGAATAAACAAATAAATGAATAAGTGAATGAATAAATAAATAAATAAATAAATAGATGGATAATCAATTAATTAATTAATTGATTGAATGAATAAATGATTAAATAATTGCTCAAATGAATGAATAATTGAATAATTGAATAAATAAATAATTATATATGGCTGTTTTCTTTGTTTAAATTGACGTGATGACGAAATTATAACACTTATCGAAACACCTAGGAAGTATTCAAAATTATATCTATAATGTACTGGTCCACTATTGGAGCATTACAATCCTCCCAATAGGGCGTTCTCATACAATTTGATATTATATCCCCAGGCTCCACTATTTTAGAATTTTTCGATGAATTTTTACATTTATAACTACCTAAAACCGAAGATGGTATCCCTAATTGGAACCACGGTTCCTTGAATTCAAATACTTTTATTAATACTAGTATTTCATCATTCAATTTTATAATATTCTCAACAAGACACACGGAAGAATCTTGAAGGAGAAAACAATCATCGGGACATTGTCTACTAATACGGAAGCGGGGTGTTTGTAGAGCTTCGTATTGATATATATGTTCGGACAACCCATCTGGTACAGGTCCATGATTGTGACGCCTAATCAATTTTTCTCCCTTGTTCACACAACTTTCCCGTCGCAACGTCGAATAGCCCTTCCGCTCAGCAAGTCGAAGCGCTATTTGCTGTAGCGGTTTATTCGGGGCATGGCGATATTAACTAATATGCCGGATGTTATTTTCGTACGGGAAAGCCGAAAATGAGTCGAGAGGTCCAAATCTTTCAACGTCATCTACAAGATGAAGTAGACCATGTAAATTATAAGATGGGAAGTTCGGTCCATATATAGGAACACAAAGCTCTGCAAATAATTTCAATGACTGTCTGGCAACATTTAATTGTGATGAAGTAGGATTGGGCGAAACAAGACATCGTAATGCTACACGAAACAGCATGAAATGATCATACTGTTTCTTTTGCATGATACCATTGAGTACTACAGGACTAGTGTGAATCGGCAATGTTCTATATTCCGTAGCCTTGAAACGCCGGAATTTGGTGGGGGGAGCAGGAAGTCGCGAAAACTCACGTGGGCAGAACTCTCGCAAGTCGTACAATCGTTTGTTGATTGCTACGAGTTTCCCCCTACTCAATTCCGCGCTTCGCTCGAATTGGTTTTCAATCTAACCCATCATGATTCTTTTCGTTGTTCCAAACAATGCAAGGTGCATATGATCAAATAGGACCTGCGTGACCATGCCGATGCCGAGTAATTTTAGAGGACTGTCACCATAGTGATGGTCCTCATCGATTTTATTAATATAATCATTATCCGTTCTTGGAATGACATGTTCATCTATGTTACGACATTTCGAACATGAATTCAACGCATTATGTCCCTTATGATTAAGTATAAATGCACGTGCAGGTGCATCAGCAATGAATCAGCGAAGCGCGAAATTGATCTTTTTTTGTTTAAAAATTATACCACCCTCGGATTTCAATTCAATACTTCTTTTATAAATTTATCAAAAAATTCTATAGCATTATTAGGCTTCGCCTGGCCACGATACATTCCCACTACCTCGGGCATGCATCCCGGGATATTGACGATCATAATCTGGATGGGCCAAACTGTTGATCGTCCATCCCGATCAAGGCTAGCCACATCTGTTGAGAAATCAATCTCAAGAGATGTTGGCATGGAAAATGTTGCTGGCAATGTACTCAACGTTCGAATAATTGCCGAGGCAAAACCAAAATGCAAATATTCCCCACCAGCTATGGGAAATAGTTCAACCCGGTTCCTAGGTGTTTCTAACAGAGTTCGCATGTCGGCCGGAAGGTATTCGAAGCATTTGTGTGACCTGAGCAATTTTAATATTGAGCTTCCTTGCTTTTGATTCAAGTTCAGCTCAATAAAACAATTGCGCAAGTCTTCTTCAAAACCGTCATGCCTCTCATATAAGTGTATATAACTAAAGGAATTACTACTACTACTACTACTACTACTACTACTACTACTACTACTACTACTACTACTACTACTACTACTACTACTACTACTACTACTACTACTACTACTACTACTACTACTACTACTAATACTTATGCTACATTTATCTGAATCATCTAGACCTGCATCTAGCGATTGGTGGTTATTTGATTTTTTCCAGCTCACGATTCGGCACATGTTGGGTGTATACGGCCCCATCATCTCCTACACTCACGGCTGGAACCGCATGGGCATGCCTGTTCCATTCGAAGTTTGATGGAAATTCTGGAATCGCGGCTGATTTACTATTCATGCGATTCCAGCATTTCGATCGAAGCTTTCGAATGGCACTCTGGGATAGATTACCAATTGGCTTTCTACCCAGCTCTGCCCATTTCGGTAATTCGAAGTATTTCGGCATGCGCGAAGTTTTCATGGTAGCTGAAACAAACAAAACAAAAAAAAACATGAAATAAGAAATATTCGTATACGAATGTAAAATTTTGCCCATTCACAAAAAAAAAACTATTGGAATATATCTGTGGTATCAAGTTGGAATTATAGATTTATACTGTATTGATCAAATATTTCATGAAACAGTTGCGATAGATTTTTTCTTTTTTTTTTTTCATTTCCGATTCATCTCACTTTTTTCCTTTTTTGCTCTTTATTCATTATTATTATTATTTTTTTAATTTTTTTTTCACGCATTGTCTCGTTACGTGGAGGTACCTTGAGCGATTGATATCAATTTTACATAAAAATTTCATTGCATATTATTCGAATGCAAAATATTATCAACAATTATTTCAACTGTCCACAGACATTTATATATATTTCAATATATCCTGACATTTTCAATGAATACGTTGAGGTGAAAATTTTTTTATCAGATTGGAAAATTTCATCTAAAAAACCTCATGTGCGTGTATCTATATGTGTGTGTGAATATATAATCGAATCATTTATTATCACATTTGATAAAAGTCAGTTGAAATGAAATATCAATTCATGTATTATAAATTAATATGATTATATATATATTGTAATTTTCAATGGTGCATGTTCAAATGTGTCATATAAAAATACGATTCAACAAATGATATATAAATTGTGATGGAGTGATCCATCAGATGGATATTACCATAGGGATATCATTATAATTTCGAATATTGCCTCCATTCCCCTTGGCAACAAAAACTTTGGTATAGAGACTTATAGGAGGCAGGTCAGTAGCAAAAACATGGTGGCGCATGGATCGATCATCAAGGACCAATCGATGAGGGTTACGATGGCGCGAAGTTATCATGCAGGTGCAAGAGTGATTGAAGATTTTATATATGAAGGCGCATGCTGGTTGGCGCATGCACGCCTACATGCATAAGAAATGCATTAGGCCACGCATTCCCTGGATAGCAACGATAAGAGTAAGACCTGTGTCGAAATAGCTAAGTAATTACAATAAATGTTAAAACTGAAATAAAAGTCAAGAATAAGTGGGAAACAAATAGAAGTGAATTGATAAAATAATATATTGAACAATACAGAATAAATTTAGACAAATGAAGTGAATAAAAAACTGAACTAAAAAGTGATCAAAAGTGATAATAAGGCGAGGAGGAGCTGTGCATCCGGGATCCACGCTACGATCTTCACCCTCACATCACCGGCCCAACATTAAATATTTCCACGCCACATTCATCGAGTCAGCTTCAATCGGACAAGCAAATCACCGATCAGACCTAAACTTCTCATTACGACAAAAAAGTAAGTCTTGAAAAATTATTGATACGAAGAAGTGACGCCACTACTGCACCACGCCGTTCATCACGTATCGGCACCCATCTTGTGTCGCCGCCTTGCCGCCAAATTACACGGAATAGCGTCATTTGGAATAATATTTTTTGTGATTGGAATTAATTCATGTTTTATGTATTTCAATTATTGTAACCCCTTACGGTAAAATTCCCCAGTCAAATTCAGTTAGAATCATTTCATTATTTCGAGTCAGATTCATTAATTGAATTAAAGAATAAATTTTCATGAAAATAATTTCGTGAATTTTTCACAAAAGATTTCGAGCTAATAGCGTCGGTTGGATTGTGACGTCCATTACCCTTTGTCCATACTGCGCAATAATAATTTCATTTTTCATGTTTCCTATTCTCGCGCCCCAATCCTTTTACGGTATAAATAAATAAAATAACAGAAAATATTCGAATTGGATAAATAAATAAAATAAAAAAAAATATTTGAATTGGATAAAATAAAATAAAAGAAAATATTTGAATTGGATAAAATAAAATAAAATATTTGAATTGGATAGATAAATAAAATAAAAGAAAATATTTGAATTGGATAGATAAATCGAATGAGAGAAAATATTTGAATTGGATAAAATAAAATAAAAGAAAATATTTGAATTGGATAAAATAGAATAAAAGGAAATATTTGAATTGGATAAAATAAAATGAAAGAAAATATTTGAATTGAATAAATAAAGTAAAATAGAATATTCAAATTGACAAATAAAATAAAATAATAAGTTTTGTAATAAGATAATAAATTATAGAAATTTATTAACCAAGTAATAAATAATAAATAACAGAAATTGGGTAAAATATTATCAACGAATAACCAATAAGTTGATGTTAAAAATAAAAGCGATCATTGAAAAAGTGATAAATAATTAACAAGGTAGAAGAAAAGAGATTTCATCCATTAATGAAAAAATAATATTATAAATTTGAAGTTCAAAAAAGTATCAATAAAATTCATCGAATATTCAGAAATTAATTGACAATGAAATAAAATAAAGTTCGAACGGCAGGAAACAGAGTTTGAGATAGATTTATAAAAATCAATATTCAATAAAAAACAAATATTTGTAAACTATATTGTGAAATAAAATCATCAATCTTGAATTTAGATTTAATTTCCATGAATAATAAATGATATTCAATGCATTTTATACTATAGAATAACTGGTTTTGATGTGACATATATTTCTGGTGTTGATTCAGTCATTATTCACGACCTGGAAGATTCCATAACCCCGTATATATTATTTTTGTGTTTGTAATTTTTCTGTTTCAGCTTCTCCCGATTTGAATTATTTTCTTGATTTTGAATAAATCAAGTGGCATCCTAATTCCCCCTTTTGGTAATATTTTTCAGCTGTAACCGTTTATTTCCCCTGTAATGCCTATGGTAAGACCAATGAATATATTGAATGACAACATAGCCTTGTTTTTATAATTCTACTTCGAATACCGTAGGAACAACATCACAAAATATATGTTGTGACGTTACATTCGGCAACGTCTCCAACACCACAAATCAAACCACCTATTCATATAACAACACTTTGAAGTCAAGACTATACACCAACACCGACAGCATCAAATACACAACACTATCAATCACAGGCACAATCTCAACAACAATCATATGAAACGAACCAAACATAGCATAACCACCTTGGAAATCTCATTGGAAAACTGAAGATGAAAATAATCAACATAATCACAACACAGCTCAACTCGATACAATCACAAGTGCAAAGTAGCACTAATATGATCAACCACATCTTCTCATCACGAGAATAAACATGAACACTACAAATACATCATCACACTCCGTAATACACACAGATTTACCAAGAAAACTGGTTTGATTAAACGTATGATTAAATTCCAGTATGATTAAACGGTTGAAATGGTGTGACTCGTAAAAGAGGTAGTTGGCCCATCAGTTGATGGGCACGGATCCCCTTTTGACGAGCACACACTACACATTTGAGAATGTGAGATTTCACTGAAGCTCGTCCTCCAATGATCCAATATGTTTGTCTGATGTGAGCAAGAGTAAGTTGAGCTCCTCCATGAAGAGTGGATTTGTGAGAATAATCTATAATTAAATCAGACAAACGTGAGTGGCGAGGCATGATCGCAGGATGTTTACCTTCATAATTGAGATGAGAGTTATTTAGTCCCCCACCAACTCTAATAACTCCTTGTTCATCGATAAAGGCAGTGGGTCTATTGAATGCGTGAGATGATGAGGGCTTGTGGTTTTGAGATAGCATTCGTAACTCGTGTGAGAAGTATGTGGATTGAGTTGCCTTTATCCAAAATGTTTGTGCTCCTTCAATGTTGCTCGCCATCGGAAGGGAATTTTGAGCTGTCTTCAACCTCAATATGAATCTGAAACATAAAGCTGTGATAAAAAAAAGTTTCGTGAGATTCGAATATTTGTATATGAGATCCCACTGATACTCCTGTGTTTGAGATGCTAGCAAATTGAGAATTGTGGACGCGCTTCTACTGCAGTTGAGGCGTCCTTGAGTGTTAGTCGTGCCGGACATGAGCCACTGGATTGAGATAGCCATGGTGGTCCCGTCCATCATAACTCGTGATTTTCAAGCTGAGATGTCGAAAGGCCTCGTGAAGCGCAACCAGCTGGATTTGGGATTCCTGGCACATATCCCCACTGTGCAGGTGAGGTCAATTCCTGTATTGCTGACACTCTATTTCTCACAAATTCTTTCTAGCGTGATACATGAGTGCTGATCCATGATAGTGAGACTTGAGAATCCGTCCACAGATGAGTTGTAGCATTGGTGAGTTTGAGTGTTGCTTGAACATGACTTGACAGCTTGGCAAGCATTAGAGCTGCTGTGAGCTCTAATCGTGGGATTGAGATTTTCTTGAGAGGTGCTACTCGTGTCTTCGAGTACACCTGTGACGTCACTTTAGTGTTTGTGAATGGTGAGAAGACAGTGATGTTCATCACTGCCGCCACGGCGAGTTGAGAAGCATCAGAGAAGCCATGTAGTTCAATACTCGACGTTGTATGAGTGTTGAACCATTTTGGAATTGATAGCCTGGCCAGGCAATTGAGATCTCCTCTGAGCATGAACCACTTTATTGCAATATGTGTTGGGAGTGGATCATCCCGATCAATTTTGAGCAACCATAATTCTTGTAACAGGATCTTTGCTCGAATTATGACGGGTGATGGTAAACCCAATGGATCAAAAATTTGTGCATCTTGAGATAAAATGAGGCGCTTTGAGATGTGAGATGAGGTTGAAGATAAGTTTAATCTTGATGAGGAAGAAAAGGAATCTGTAAGAGGATTCCGAGTAATTTGGTATTACAATCATCCAGTGAGAGCTTCCTTTCATGAGCATGAGCTTCAGGTGAAATTGATTCTAAGGGTTCAGCCTTGTTGGAATGCCACTTGGCTAGTGGAAAACATCCAGCATTGCATAAACCCTGTAATTGTTTCGCAATTATCTTCAATTGATCACATGAGTCAGCACCACCAAATATGTCATCTACATATCTGGCATGAGTGAGAGATGGAACAGCTAGTGAATAATTTTTTCCTTCATCCTCAGCTCATTGCAGTAATGCTCGTACTGCGAGATATGGTGCTGCTCTTGTTCCATATAAGACAGTGGTAAGCTGATATGGTGTTTCTTCGAGATTGCGATCCACCCACAGTATTCTTCGTAGGTCCCAATGATCAATTATGAGTGATCATTCTTGATTAGTGATATCAACGATTATATTAGTGATTATCAACTATTGTGAAAAATTATCAGTGTGAGTGCACGTGCCGGAGATCCATCGCCAGGTTGGTTGCGAGAATCCGTCATCGGCTCACCGAGTTATCCACTGCATCACCCATTTGTGATTATTGGTCATGATATTAATATATTTTATAATATCCGTAGGAGTCTAGTTGGCTGGAGCATAAGTACGAGAAATCCAAGGTCACGTATCGAACACGTGGCGCGCATGCGGTAGCGATAAAATGGCCGTGATGAAGTGCTAGTAAGAATTGGCACACATGCAATGTTGAGTCTTCCTTGCCCACATCGTCGGTGAGCAGAGCCGGTGGAAGGAATCCTGCCTCACTATTCCAAAACAGCTGCCGGCAAAAAGGGCACACTGTTTTGCTCTGGCAGTATATCATAGTATAATATAGGAACTTTTGATGGAAACGTCTGATAAATTAATAATACACGACAAACATTGAATAAGTTGATAATGGATAATAAACATTAAATGAATGGATAATAACTGTATCAAATATTGAATTATAAATATGATTACGGATTTTTCCTATTTTTTTTCCGTACTTTTTCAGAATTGAAGATAATATGTGGCATCTCTTGCAGTCCAACGTCCGGAAAGGAGGAAAGGGACGCCAAAAAGATGAGTGAATAGTTGGGACATTTAATAATTTCCGCCTATCGAGTCCGGATGGAGGTGACAATATATATATTGTCACGTTCCTCTGGTCTCCAATAGCTGAAAATTATTCATAATACAAATTTTCACTCAACTTTCATTGTCCCTCATATTTCCGGAGGAGGTGTTGAAATTTGGTCCCTCTGGGATGCCACCTGTTTTTATTAAATTGAACAAAAATTGGAAAAAGAACAGGAAAATTCCATAATAATGCCTCAAAATTTATTCATAATGATTTCAATATTTATTTGTGATTTGAATGGCACTATCTGTACCTCCGGGGACGTCTCAAAAATGTATCGTTACAATATATATATATATATATTTCTTCTTTTGTTCATCATATTAGGAATGAATATATCCCAGTCATCCCTTCAATGATAGAAAATTAACGAAATTATAATTTTGTTCATTAAAATAAAAGTAAGAATGATAAATAAATGATTTTGTATATTGAAATAAAAGAATATATATTGTCACGTTTCTCCGGTCCCAGCTGAAATTTGGTATTATAAAAATTTACACTTAGCTTTTGGTCCCTTTATTCCGGAGAGGCGGTTGGATGAAGTTCCCTTTGGTATGCCACCTGTTTTTTAATAGGATAGAAAAGGCAGGAAAAATCCTCACAAATGATTTTATTTATTAATTATTCAAAGTGTTTATCTGTTTATTATTATTGTATTGATCACAGGTATTTGAACTTTATCATTTGTCCAATAATATATTATATTCAATTTAATTATCTAGCGCGTTATATTCGTACGGCCCTGTATAATATAGTATTGCCCGGACGGGCAATGTGGGAAAGGAAGGCAGTGCAGCTGTAGTACGACGCTGCGGGAGTGACGTCACAGCGCCCACGTCACCACGCGCCCCACTACTGACTCAACGCGTAGATGGACTACGCTGCAATTCACTATGCGCCTATATCACTCTACAGCCAACTTATTTTATTATATTGCATGAAAAAGAATGTCGTAGAATAATTACTTTCTGCCGTGGACGAAAATGAATCGATGATGTCTCTCCTCGTGGGATGATGGTGGTGGATGCCGGCGAGGCATTCCACTTGACTTGGGAATCGCACCGTTCAACAATTTATCACAGTAGTTTTTTCAATAGTTTTCTTTCCGTTCACTTTCACTTTAATTCACGTCTTCATTCACCCAATTCAATAGTTTCAATTAATGGTTTACTTCACTGGCAATCAATGTACAATACCGTTCAAGACTATTCAATACTTTTCACTACTTTACAGCTTATTTCAATTCAATATTTCGCTTCACACTTTAATGCGTCCTCACACAACGGGAATTCGTGGGCTAATCTCTTCATAATGGCCGGCCTAGCCACGTTTTGCTAGCCGGCACCATGCGGTGATTGACCACGACTCACGCGGTCTTCTTTGCCAATTAATTAATTCAAATAGCCTATCGATAAATTTATCGATGGCCCTGCAAAGGGCAGTTGCCCTAGATGGCACCGCCTGTACCTTCGGAGACGTTAACCGAATGTAACGTCACAAAATATACCTCACTGGTAAATATTCAACCAATATTTAATTATTCATCTTTTCACGGATTATTGGCAACTCGTCCTGGATGCTCAACTACTCTTCCCACACTTTCCCAAAAATCAATATTCAATAAAAAACAAATATTTGTAAACTATATTATAAAATAAAATCATCAATCTTGAATTTAGATTCAATTTCCATGAATAATAAATGATATTCAATGCATTTTATACTATAGAATAACTGGTTTTGATGTGACATATATTTCTGGTGTTGATTCAGTCATTATTCACGACCTGGAAGATTCCATAACCCCGTATATATTATTTTTGTGTTTGTAATTTTTCTGTTTCAGCTTCTCCCGATTTGAATTATTTTCTTGATTTTGAATAAATCAAGTGGCATCCTAATTCCCCCTTTTGGTAATATTTTTCAGCTGTAACCGTTTATTTCCCCTGTAATGCCTATGGTAAGACCAATGAATATATTGAATGACAACATAGCCTTGTTTTTATAATTCTACTTCGAATACCGTAGGAACAACATCACAAAATATATGTTGTGACGTTACATTCGGCAACGTCTCCGGAGGTACAGGCGGTGCCATCTAGGGCAACTGCCCTTTGCAGGGCCATCGATAAATTTATCGATAGGCCATGCGAATCAATTAATTATTCAAGGAGACCGCGTGTGGCGTGATCGATCACCGCGTGGTGCCGGCTAGCGAAAACGTGGCTAGGCCGGCCATTACGACGAGATTAGCCCTCGAGTCCAGACCTGTGAATCTGTATTGATAATTATTGAGCATATAAAAGGATGAAAAGAAGCTGCTAAGTATTAATAAGCTATTGATAAACTGAGTGTGAAAGTATCAAGGCTACTTCATGTGATTTTGTGGTGATTATTGTTGAGAAAAATTGAACTGTAAAATAAAGTAAAAGTGAACTATTGTAGTCATATAAAAACGTTAGTATTAAAGTGAAACTGTGCGAGTCCAGTCACCAAGTGGAGATCCTCGACAGCATCCGCCACCATCATCCAACGAGGAGACACAGTGAACCACCGCATTCCGTAAATATATCCAATATTATTAATATAATAAAACCAAGTTGGCTGTAGGGAGCCATGCGTACGTAAAATTACAGCGTAGGCTATCTACGTGTCGAGTCGGTAGTGGGGCGCGCGGTGACGTCACTCCCGCGGCATCGTACTACAGCTGCACTGCCTTCCTTGCCCACATTGCCCGTCCGGGCAACGCTATAGTATACAGGGCCGTACGAATATTACGCGCCAGATAATTAAATTAAATACAATATATTTTCGAACTACTAATAAAGTTCAAATGCTTATGGATAATAATGACAATGAATAAATAAATACTCTGAATGATTAATGAATAAAATTACTTGTAAGGATTTTTCCTGTTGTTTTTATCCCATTAAAAAAACAGGTGGCATCCCAAAGGGAACTTCATCCAACCGCTTCTCCGGAATAAAGGGACCAAAAGGTAAGTGTGAATTTTCATAATAATAAATTTCAGCCGGGACCGGAGGAACGTGACAATGTATAAAATAATATGATAAAATAATATACAGGAACATTTACAGGTGTTTTATGAGGTAAAATAAATCGCACATGTACAGCAATTGGATCAACAAACACGCAATACAATTCTGCAACTGCATTGAAAAATACTTTTAAAATAATAATTCAAATATTGGAATATTCACGATTAAAATTTTTCCAGTGGGTTACATAACAAAATACCAAGTGAAAAATTACAAAAATAAATATTGTAAACATACGTATTGAGTTAATAGTATGAATTTTATTTGATTGATCGCGAGTTAATGGATCTCTGCTCAAGAGAAATATTTCAAGCAAAAACTATCACGTTTCTCCATTGAGCACACAGTATATAATATACATATATGAACATATAAGAGATTTCTCGTAGGTCGGTTCGTTAATTAGTGAAAACCGACTTCTCACGATATTATCTAACACTAAAAACTTTTCGCGTATTTGCTTGTTGGAATTATTTTCACTTAGGGACGTTTAATCACAATTCGAGAGTGAACCGGAAGTTCCAATGTATACATTACCCCGCGGGAAAAAACTTATGATCGCATAAAAGAATAAATGAGATGTAGACAATGAGTTGAATAAAAAAAAAAAAAAAAAGAAAGAAAAGAAAGAGCGAATGGAATAGAGGTAAATGGTTTAAAAAGAAAAAGAATAGAAATAAGCGCCGGCAACAGAGAATGTGGGGAGGAAAAACAAATGAGATTGTAAATGTCTCGATTTTTCGTGGCATCTTACCAACTTCGAACATTTATGACGAGAAATTATCATTGGATATTCTTAATGACTTTCCTCGCGATCACAAACCCTATCTCGTATTCCACTATTTCTTATAGCAACAAAAAAGTTTCTCATTGTATAAAAACCAACAAACTGAATATTATCTAAGTCATTTCGTATCTTAACAATTTGTTCTTTCTCATTATCATTATTAATATTACTTTTATTTTTCTTATTTTTTTACCAGTTGTGTTGTTGTTTCATTATTTTTTTCTTTCCCAGTATTTCATTATATTTTACGTGTATTTAAATTCAGAATTTATGTCGATAGTTTTTTTTTTTATTTTTCCATTGTTACATCGCTGTAATTATAAGAAAAAAAACACAATTTTTATCATTTACTGTTGAATATATTTTTTTCTTTTATTTCAACATCATTGTCAATTATTTGGATAATTCTTATGCCAAAAATGTTGAAGAACCTGGGGAACTTTGAATCGTCATCATATGAATATTACACTAACTATTTCACTCGTCACATTCACATGTATCCCACTATCAAATATCTTCAAAGTTCAACTCAACTTGAAAATTCTCAAATATCCATCGCAATCATAAGCAGATAATTCCAATGATCTAGTAACAATTCAAACACATTATACATCAAATTTATATACATTCACCTGTATATATACAAATGAATACTTGCAGATAATTCAAAAACTATCCAGAAATTTCATATGATACAGTTTGATTATTATTTTCTCTGTACGAAACTCCTTCCAGAGGAAAACTTTTTGAAAATTTCTTCATCACTTTAAATACAATAAATATATATCTCTATGTATTTAAAACGAGATCATGTTTATAAACGAGTAAAAACTCACGACCCGATATCACAATACAAAATTGCACATGAAGAAATCCAAAGAGGAAAAGAAAATAACAAATAACAGAAACAAGAAAAAATACAATACAGACCTAAAACAAGCATTTGAACATCAAGATAAATTTATGATATTTCTTATAAATACTCAATATACAATTTTGATTATAAATATTTTGAATTGAATTATTTTCTCATTCTACCACGAACTCATTGTACAAATCAATATAAAATACAAATCGTATACATTACAACTTGATACGCGACATGTATTCACCAAAATACAACGATTATCTACGTGTCATGTATAAATATCAAACTACATATGTATATACATATATGTGCTAACACACGTAGAATAAGCCAGTGGAGTACGCGCGAAGCCATTGTATCTCTTTCTCAAGACACATGTATATACATTTATGTGAACGCATGTAACTATAGGGCGCAGAGAGAGCAACAAGTATTTTGTTGCCTGGAGATACCATGTGCGATGTTACGTACTCAAATACAGGGAGAAAGGGTGAGAATAGATAGAATGAGAGTGCCAAAGGAAGTAGCACACACACAGATATATATATATATTGTGACGTGGTGGATTTTCACCAGTCATATCCTCGACTGGACCACCTCGGTGTTGCTCGCGAATTTGAATTTTAATGGAATTAATGATAGGTTATGCACTGCTGGCTGGTGGATCTCAGGGGGGCCAACTCAACTTTAGTAATATTTATTATTAATTGCCACGAGGTGGTCGAATTGTTTTGAGTCATAGGTACTCCCCGAGGGGAAGGGGGGGGGGGGATAGATGGCGACCAGAAGGCTTGCCGCGTTTTGGGATGTGTGAGAGCGAGAGCGCCACAGGCCTGTGCAACCCGTTGAGCGCGTGGAGATACGCGTGAGCGGGGAGAAAACTACAATTAATATTCAATTGACACGGATTTGGCGAGGCTCTCCAATCGCAGACAAGATGGCACCACATCGATGTGGATCTATTGATGCGAACAAAGACGTCAAATACAATAAAATAAAAGAAATAAACGGAATGATATTCATTGTAAAATGTATGATGACTGTATGAATGAGATAATAATGTTACTGTATGTGGTGGGTAAGGTATGATGAAGTGATATGTAAAAATTGTATGATAACGTTGGAATGGGTTATGTATAATTGTATAAAAATTTGAATAACTAGAATAATTTAAATTGATCTGATTGGTCGATGGGATATCGATCCATCGATGTTCGAGATAGTACATGTATGAGCACATGCGACACGCGGGATGAGGGTGAAATGCCTCACTCCTGGAGACGCTAGCAAGCGGTACGCAAGTAAAGAAAATCATTGTAATGAAAAGTTAGAATTCCGGTGCGGAAAATTGTTTCGCGAGTTGTCGTAAAGATTGGTTCCTGTGGAATTATCAGCGATTGTGTCTACGTGCCACCGAGCGGGTCCAGTAAGGCTGTTGATCACACCTGGATACTCGAGTACTGCGGTGAGTCGTGATTTGCGTATACTTTGGCTTGATCGATTAATTGGACATTGTGTGATTGCGTGTTGGCAATACCTTGTATGAATTGGCGGTCTCACGGGTGATAGCACCGTGATTATACCGCGTTACAAATCTAACCGTTATAAAATACTTATATATGGAATTGATTATTTGATCGATTATCGTGTGCGAATGACACCACGTAGCAATTAAATTAAATCGAATGAGTGGACGAATTCCACTGTGTGTGCGTGAGTGCGTTCTCGCGACCATTGATAATTATTTATTTCGAATAATTTTTATTTTAAAATAACCAAATTTTCTGTTCCATTAATTATTATTCAAATTCAGTTAATTTTATCTTCAAGAAAATATATATTTTTTTTGTTGTTGTTGTATTCAGAGTTATATTTCAATTATATTTTTTTTTGTACATGAAATATTGACTATTTCATGTCGTTATAAAATTCATGCTTCATGTGAATTAAATTCCAAGAATTGGGTAGGAATTTCACTGTTCGAAAGTCGTTTCGTTTTGTTTTGATTCCTTGCCAGCCGTCCCCCACCTATTCTATTTTCAGGTTTCCCTGACGAACTGGGACAGAAGGGGAAATTCCGTCGCAATATATATATATATATATATTGTGACGTTACATTCGGCAACGTCTCCGGAGGTACAGGCGGTCCCATCTGGGGCAACTGCCCTTGGCAGGGCCATCGATAAATTCATCAATAGGCCATGCGAATCAATTAATTATTCGAGAAGACCGCGTGTGGCGTGATCGATCACCGCGTCGTGCCGGCTAGCGAAAACGTATCTAGGCCGGCTATTACGACGAGATTAGCCCTCGAGTACAGACGGGTGAGTTTGCATTGAGAATTATTGAGTTGAATTAAACAGTGAAAAGGAGCATAAAAGGCAGTGTTAAATATCAATAAACTATTGATGAACCGAATCGGAAGGTATTGAGACTATCTGTGGTAATTATTATTGTGAGAAATTGAACAGTAAAAAATAAGTGAAAGTGAACTCTTGTAGTCCTATAAAAACGTTCGTAGTGAAGTGAAACGGTGCGAGTCCAGTTACCAAGTGGAGATCCTCTACAGCATCCGCCACCATCATCCAACGAGGAGACACAGTGAACCACCGCATTCCGTAAATTCAATTAATATAATTAATATAATAAAACCAAGTTGGCTGTAGGGAGCTATGCGTACGTGAAATTACGGCGTAGGCTATCTACGTGTCGAGTCGGTAGTGGGGCGCGCGGTGACGTAGGCGCAGTGACGTCACTCCCGCGGCATCGTACTACAGCTGCACTGCCTTCCTTGCACACATTGCCCGGCCGGGCAACGCTATAGAAAACAGGGCCGTACCAATATTACGCGCCAGATAATTAAATAAAATACAATATATTTTCGAACTACTAATAAAGTTCAAATGCTTATGGATAATAATGACAATATATGAATAAATACTTTGAATGATTAATAAATAAAATTACTCGTACAAGGTTTTTCCTGTTATTTTTTCTCTTGTTTAATTTGAATATAAAACAGGTGGCATCCCAAAGGGAACTTTATCCAACCGCTTCTCCGGAATAGGGGGACCAGAAGCTAAGTGTGAATTTTTATTATAATAAATTTCAGCTGGGACCGGAGGAACGTGACAAATGGCATCCCTTGTGGGGGAGGCAGGTCGGCAAATAATAAATCAATAATAATTAACATAAAAATGAAAAGACAATTAAACGTTGAATAATCAATTAATCAAATCTATAATTAAAAAGCTTTGAATGAAGATAAAATGAAGCGAGTATTTTATTGGTAAATAATATATTATTGAAAATATATTGGAGAAATATTATCGGTGAATAATATACTATCATAAAAATATTATTGGCGAAAAATATGAACAATTGGTGACACAAATAACAATTTCGTGTTAAGTGAATACAATTATTGTGAGATAGTAATTATCATTGAGAAATAAATAAAATAGCACTACAGCCAACCAAATAGACTATTGCAAATTATTATCATTATTATTAGAGAATAATAATAAAGCGTTTAAATAATTAATAAAAAATTATTGTAAACGAATATTGTTAATTATTATGAATAATTGATATTGATAGTGATAATAATTAGTTATTACAATATTTTTGAATTATTTTGATTATTATAATAATTTTGAATTATTATTATTTTTTGAATGTTTGGATATTTTTTGAATATTTTGGAATGAATGATTATACTTAACGTGTATAATTCATGTTTATGTTGAATTCATGTGATTTAACACATTTTGCTCACTTTTTCACTGCTTTGCTGGTTGTTAATACTTTTCTTTCAGCTTCTGTTTCTATTTCTGATATTTTGGTTTTGGGCATTATTTACTTTGTGATGATAACGCTTTGCAACCATCCGGACTTTGAGTGATCGGATGTTGATCATTGAGATTTAATATCGTTTATTGAATAAAATTGAAACAATTAATAGGATTAATTGTTATTTTGAGCTGAATGCCAATTGCTTGTTGAGCTTATTGTATAGTTAACTAATTTTGGGAATTATTAACTGAGGTTTTTCCGGATCGGGTTTATTTGCAAATTAAAGGGGATATCACATTGTAGGTCGTCAAAATGCCGGCAACAAAAAGAAATAGAAAATTAATCACGCGTATTAAGAAAAACGTTGCTGATTTGACTCCTCATGAACTTATCACATATTTAGACCTCAAAGGCTTAAGTGTAGAGGGCACCATGAATACATTGAAAGATCGGCTTATTCGATATGAAATGCGGGAACAGCTAGGCGAAGAGGGGGCTCATTGGAGTCCGCGGGTCGACGAGAGGCAAACGGCTTTGCCAAAGACCGTGTCCGCATGGAGGCGAGAGCCATCAGTTGATGACGATGGGATCGCGATGAGGAACGGGAGTCGAGGTGAGGGGATTAAGGAAAATCCTAACCTTTCCGCCAAGCCAACTGGGAACAAATTTATCCGAAATAAGGGGTCGAGAGAATATGAAGGTGTCGGTCACGAAGATCTTGGAGATGAAAGTGACGGTAGCATTGGGAGGTGTGATGAGGTGGATGAGGGGGACGAAATTCATTGTTCTCGACGTAATGACCCACAAGTGGGGTCATCGAGAAAATAATAATAAAAATTCAATTCATACAGATCGTAGGGTACAGGTCACGTTTGCTGACGAATTCGGTAGAAAGGCTTATCAATTTGTGGAAAGTAGGGGTAGTAGGAGGTCGGAATTGAATCCTTTCGCACCGGCATTTCCTGGAGGCAGCCGACGAGATGACTTTGAAAGCAGAGATACGGAGGCAGAGAGTACTCGCAGGAAAAGCGCAGAAGTTTTCGGTCCAGAAGTTGAGCGTGGGTGTGGAGATAGGGTACCACCCCCGTTTCCAAGTCATAGAGTTCATGACGATCGATCTAGTTATTCTAGTCCCGAGTGGAGGGAAAGTAATAGGGATCGGATGAGGTGTGATGATAGGGGTCCAAGGCATTCCAGAAGCTACTCCGATAGAAGGCCCCAGTTTGGGCAATCGATTTATTACCCCAGCATGCATGGTGATGGTTTGTCGTCCAGGTCCAATCCATTGTCCAGAGGTCCAACGGAGGTGGTGTCCGAGAGGATGAATCGGCTGGGCCTGAGACTTCAAAAAATGAACATAAAATTTTCCGGAGGCGAAAAAGACGATCCGGAAGGATTTCTTCGACTGTTAGCTGATGCAGTAGAATCAATGGGCATAACACAGAGAGAAATCTTCCTAATTCTTCCATTTGTGTTATCGTCCACTGCTATGGCATGGTATAGAACTGAGAAATATAATTTTAGCGAATACTCAGAATTCTTATACCAGTTTAGGTTGAGATTTTCAACGGTTGATCTTCAGTCCAGGTTGTGGGACGAGATCAAACAACGGACGCAAGGCGAGCACGAGCCGAGTGCGCAGTTCATTACAAAAATGCAGATTTTGTTGAGTAACCTCGAGATGGACCTTCCGGAAGAACAAAAAGTAAAAATTGTTTGTAGAAATATGCATCCAAAGTGTATCAGACATTTGGACATAGGGAAAATTAGATCGTTCGCGGATTTATTGTATGAGGGGTATTTAGTAGAAACTCAATTAAGGCGAATCGCCGAATACATGCCTCCTCCATCGCCAGAGAAGACTCTTTTCCCTGGAGCTGCATATAGTAGGCCAGAAAGGCAAAATAAACGAGTAAGCAAATTTGAGAGTACCGGAAGGGCATTCGCGACGAGCGAGCGAAACGAAAATAGCATCCGGAATGAAGTTAAAAAAGATAAGAATAGTTATGACAAAAGCAATAAGCCAAAAGATGGATATGTATTTTTCAATTGTAGGAAGTCAGGGCATTACATGAGAGATTGCAGAGAGCCGCGAGAAAAGAATGTTCCAGATGTAGGTCGAAAGGGGGAAAAGAGTGAGGAATATAAAGGATAAATTGCCAATAAGGACTGTAGAGATAGTAATAGGAAAGAATCGGGGAGAGCTGCTGTGAGAAATAGCGCGATAAGAGATGAAATCCCGAGACCGAGTACATCTAGGGGATCAGTACGTCAACAGGGAATTGGGAGAATTCGAAGTCCGGAAATGATTAATGCCGCGGAGGAAAATCTTTGTATTGGAACGTTAGGAGCTAATGCTCATGGTAATGTACAGGAATTGATGATAGGTATTGACGACTTCCTAGAAGCGGTAAAAAGACATCCAATTGAAAATAGGGCGTTTGTCCAGATAGTAATGGAGAAAAGTTAATTCAAGGCGTTGATTGATTATGGAGCTACGAGGACTTTTGCTAGTAGTAGTTTGTTCGATGATTTAGAAACATATTTGATTCCCATGAAAGGCGCAATGAAAGTCGCAGATGGAAAAACTGTCAAGGTGATAGGATGTATTACAGGGAAATTCATGTGTGATAAGGAGCAGTGTACTGTGCCAATTTGGATAACGCACACCATTGCGTATGAGATGGTCATCGGTATGGATGTCTTAGCGGAGTTAGATGTTGTGATCGATAATGATAGGAAAAAGTGGAGAGCCGGCAGAGGTGCAGAGAAAGCTTTCTGGTCCGGAGATAGTGACTCTAACAATATTCCTCGTATCAAAATAGCTCCGGTACATTCAGATGGGCACAGAATAGATGATCAGGCAGAAATACAGGCCGCTTCTTCTGAGCCTATACACATTATATCATTGTCGCAAGATAATATCGACGAGATGAGGGAAATGTTAAAGGGTTTAATTTCGCCACTCCCGGCGAAGGTCAGAACCACATAGTTGATAACGCACAATATTAATGTGCAGGGACATTCCCCCATCCGTCAAGGAACTCGGAGATATGCTCCGGAGATATTAAAAGTCGCCCAACAAGAGGTAGGCAAAATGCTAGAAGAAGATGTGATCGAGCCGTCAAACAGTCCATGGTGTAGTTGGCCGGTCTTACATCGAAAACCCAATGGCAAATATCGATTTTGTGTAGATTTTCGGAAATTAAATGAAGTTACTAAGCACGACTCAGTGCCCATGCAGGACTTGGAAGAACTGTTAGATAGCATTCAGGGTGGAGTTATTATCTCTAAATTAGATTTGAGCCAAGCTTTCTTTCACATTGCTCTAGACAAAGAGAGCAAACCAAAAACAGCCTTCGCAGTGCCTGATCGTGGCTTATATCAGTTCAAAAGGATGGCATACGGTTTGAGGAATGGACCGGCATCTTTTCAAAGATTAATTGACAGATTTGGCAATTCCGAGGGAATGGGCCACAAATGTCCGGAAATATGTCGACGATTACATCATCTTCATAAAAACGTCCGGAGAACACGTTTTTTGGATAAAAAGAGTGATCAAAAAATTAACCGAGGCTAATTCATCAATTAATCCCGAGAAGTGCGACTTTCTTCTTTGCGAAGAAGTTACTTTTTTAGGGTATAAATTAAACGAAGATGGACTATTTCCGGATCCAGATCGTATAGAGCCACTTATGAAAATGCCTGAACCACGTTACGTAAAAGAGGTGCAACGATTTCTAGGTGCCGTGGGATGGTACGCTAGATTTTTGCCTAGGTTGTCGGAAGACAGAATTCCTCCGTTGAAATTGGTAAAAAAGGATTGTAAATGGTATTGGGGTCCAGAACGAAAAGAAGCATTTGGGAAAATGAAACATTCTCTAACAGAAGCTCCAGTTTTGGCTCGTCCAAATTTCAGTAGGCTGTTTACGATACAAACAGACGCTAGTGATTTTGCTCTAGGAGCAGTATTAACACAGCCGACGGAATTAGGTGATGACGTGGAGGCAAAAGGCTCGAAAGTGGGTAACGAACATGTGATCAGATATGCGAGTAGAGTGCTCACTCCGGTAGAGCGGAATTATACGGTTACGGAGAGAGAATGTTTAGCCGTGTTGTGGGCCATCGAGAAATATAGACCGTATGTTGAGGGGAGCGAGTTCACCGTTATTACAGATCACAGCAGTCTCCGTTGGTTGAAGGGGCTCCGAAATCCATCAGGTCGGCTTGCACGATGGGCTCTGTCACTTCAGGCTTATGCTATTAAGATTGTGCACCGTGAAGGTTCTTTGCATGTTGTTCCGGACGCACTGTCTCGCATGTTTGATAATGAAAATGTTGCATTACAGGCTATTTCAGAAGCCGAAGACGAATGGTATCACCATGAAAAGAGGGAAGTGTTGGACTTTCCGGATAGAAATTCAGGATGGAGGGTCGTGGATGATCAGGTGTACTTCCTCAAACCTAACCCACAAATACACCCTACCATACCTGATGACAATGGGTGGAAGTTGGTTCTTCCTAAGGATGTACGGCACAGAGCAATTGTGGACGCTCATGAACTGCCTCGATCCGGGCATTAAGGCGTGAAAAAAACATATCATCGTTTGGCCCAAGATTTTTATTGGCCTGGTATGTTCCACGAGGTGGCACGGTTCGTGCGCTCGTGTGATGATTGCCGACGGCATAAGGTTGAGCAACAAAGACTTCGAGGTTTTATGCGAGAAAGAACAGTGGAAGGCCCATGGTCGATGGTCGCAGTGGACTTCATGGGACCTCCCCCCGCAAGCATGGGGCAAAATAATTATTTGATCGTCTTCCAAGACTTCTTTACTAAATATGTCGAGATGGTGGCGGTGAGGGAAGCCGACGCGAAGACTGTGTGGTAAGCTCTTCACGAGCTAATACTGAATCGATGGGGAAAACCCCAGTATCTTCTGTCGGACCATGGGACAGAATTTATAAATAGGGAGCTTGAGGGTAAGTTGAATGAAAATGAGATTAAACATACTACTTCACCTCCTTATCATCCACAATCCAATCCGGTAGAACGAGTAAATAGGACTCTGAGGCCGATGTTAAGTATCTATTTGAGGGATAGGCAAAGGGATTGGGATGTCCACCTTCCGGAATTAGCGTTTGCAACTAATATGTCAGTTCATAGTACGTTAGGGGTCTCGCCGTCGTTTTTGAATACGGGAAGAAATCCTCGACCGGTCCGGAATTTGAGAGACGAGATGGAAAATAACACAATGATGACTCATGGAGATCCGGATGGTTGGAAAAAACGAATCGAGAGGATGAAATACCTGCATGATTTGGTACGAAAGCAACTAGGAATTGGATTTATTGAACCGTCGAAAAACTATATGAAAAGGGAAAACGAAATGTACAATTCAAAGTGGGAGATTGGGTTTTGAAGCGGAACAAAAAGCTGTCTCAAGGCTCCCAATACTATTCCTCCAAGTTGGCTCCGAAATTCATTGGACCGTACCAAATCAGCGAGGTGATTTCTCCGGTTATTTACAAATTGAGGGATGCTGAAGGTAATGTGGGGTAGAAAGCTCACATAGCTGATCTCCGTAATTATTGTATGTTGCAGAATCGAAATGGTCCGGAGCAAGAGACAGGCCCGAGTGGGGCGGGTGCACCCACCCAAACCACATTGGGGAGGGCTGAGCGTCAATGAATTGGCACGAGCTCAGTCAGTGCGGGTGGTAGTGGCCCGGCTGCCTGAAGAGCAGACCAGGGGAGGGCAGGAAAGGGCCCTGGCCCGTGAGTCTAAGAAGGAGGAGGGAGAAACTGACCTCTAGAGGGGATACGCGATCCCTAAACGGGTCCCTCCAGTGGCCAGCCCTCCCGTCATGGCATCATGCGCTGGCATGGGGGTGGGAGACACCCCAGAGTTCCAGGCGAGCCTGGAAGAATTGTTGAAAGGGTGCTATGTGGCCACGCAGGCCAAGAAAGAGGGGATGGACGCCCCCAGTACGTCCAAAGCAGAGACGAAGAAGAGTGTCAAGGAGAGGCTGGGGACCCGGGAGGGCCCACCAACAACGACCCCCACAATAGTGGAGGGGATGACAATCGCGGGCCGGGGAGCATGTTGGTGGTGTCACGAAAGGGGGCACTCCCACCGCGAGTGCTGTCGCCCGAAAAAGTGGGCGTATTGTTACCTGTGCGGTCAGAAGGACGTGACGGTGGCTAGCTGCCCCCAATGCAGCCCGCATTGGGAACAGCAGCAACAGGAACATATCAGGAGGCGGTACAATAAGGAACTCGTGCTCCTCCTTCCCTTTCTTTTTTTTTGTTTTTCATTACACTGTTCATTTTTCGACACTTTTGATATTCCTTTTTTTTTGTTTTTCTGCGGCAAATGGCTTATTTCTTTCTTTTCTATTTTCATTTTTGTATTCCTTATTTTTTCTACTGTTTTCTTTCGGACTCTACCATTGTTCATGATAATATGCCAAATGACTTGAATAAATGTTGAGATATTTTGTTGTGTATAAAAATACGCATTTTTTGTTTGCATTGCGTCCTCTGACCCTACTGTTCCTGCATATTTATACTTCAATCGCATTTTGGTCTGCTTTATGAACGACTAGGTGTCGTATCTTTATGTTGTCTTGCTATTCTAAATCTTTTTGTTGCTAGCGGATGGTCCGGGAAAAATAGAACTGAAGATTTTAACGGAAAAGCACGATTGATGATAGTGAATAGAATTGCACGGAAAAATGGTTGCGAAGTGTTGTAATGTGTCACCGAGTAAGGGGTGATTTCATGCGCTTTAGTTTCAAAATTAATGTTTATTTTCCAGCATTCTTTTATTTTCAGCAGACTGGAGCAAAATGTGTTGGAACGGTATGAATGATGTTATGGGTTATGACGAGTGAATGAAACGATAGAGTGAAAGTATGTGAACCATAGAATTAAGAATTTAGTTAGGGAAATTGCCCGGGCGATGTACATGAAAGGGAAGAAGGAAGCTAGGAACCAGAAGGAGTCCAGGAGAGGACACACCAGAGGGATACAGGATCCCGGAAATGGAAGCACGAGAATGTGCATATGATGGAAAGTACCTTCCGGAAGTGACGTCCGAATGTACCGATAATCGAAGGGTCGATGGGACCAATGACTCGGAAAAGTCATAAGCCCAATCTAAGTGGGGGGTTTTGTGACGTTACATTCGGCAACTTCTCCGAGGTACAGGCGGTGCCATCTAGGGCAACTGCCCTTGGCAGGGTCATCGATGAATTCATCGGTAGGCCATGCGAATCAATTAATTATTCAAGAAGACTGCGTGTGGCGTGATCGATCACCGCGTGGTGCCGGCTAGCGAAAACGTGGCTAGGCCGGCCATTACGACGAGATTAGCCCTCGAGTACAGACGGGTGAGTTTGCATTGAGAATTATTAAGTTGAATGAAACAGTGAAAAGGAGCATAAAAGGCAGTGTTAGATATCAATAAACTATTGATGAACCGAATCGGAAGGTATTGAGACTATTTGTGGTAATTATTATTGTGAAAAATTGAACAGTAAAAAATAAGTGTAAGTGAACTCTTGTAGTCCTATAAAAACGTTCGTAGTAAAGTGAAACGGTGCGAGTCCAGTTACCAAGTGGAGATCCTCTACAGCATCCGCCACCATTATCCAACGAGGAGACACAGTGAACTACCGCATTCCGTAAATTCAATTGATATAATCAAGATAATAAAACCAAGTTGGCTGTAGGGAGCTATGCGTACATAAAATTACGGCGTAGGCTATCTACGTGTCGAGTCGGCAGTCGGGCGCGCGGTGACGTAGGTGCAGTGACGTCACTCCCGCGGCATCGCACTACAGCTGCACTGCCTTCCTTGCCCACATTGCCCGTCCGGGCAACGCTATAGTATACAGGGCCGTACAAATATTACGCGCCAGATAATTAAATTAAATACAATATATTTTCGAACTACTAATGAAGTTCAAATGCTTATGGATAATAATGACAGTAAATAAATAAATACTTTGAATGATTAATAAATAAAATTACTTTTACAAGGTTTTTCCTGTTATTTTTTTCTTGTTTAATTTAAATAAAAAACAGGTGGCATCCCAAAGGGAACTTCCCTCCAATGGGGTTTGGTTGGGTGCGCTTGCTCCACTCGGGCTTGCCTTTTGCTCCGGACCATTTTTATCCTGAAACAAACAATAATTACGGAGATCAGCTATGTGGGCTTTCTTCCTCACGTTCCCGTTAGCATCCCTCAATTTGGAAATAACCGGAGAGATCACCTCGCTGATTTGGTACGGGCCAGTGAATTTCGGAGCCAACTTGGATGAATAATATTGGAAGCCTTGAGATAGCTTTTTATTCCGCTCTAAAACCTAATCTCCCACTTTAAATTGTATATTGCGTTTTCTCTTATTATAGTTTCTCGACTGTTTAATAAATTCAATTTCTAGTTGCTTCCGTACCAAATCGTGCAGGTATTTCATCCTTTCGATTCGTTTTTTCCAATCATCCGGATCTCCATGAGTCATCATAGTATCATTCTCCATCTCGTCTCTCAAATTCCGGACCGGTCAAGGATTTCTTCCCATGTTCAGAAATGACGGCGAAACCCCTAATATGCTATGCACCGACGTATCAATTGCAAATGCTAATTCCGGAAGGTGAACATCCCAATCCCTTTGCTTATCCCTCAAATAAATACTTAACATTAGCTTCAGAGTCTGTGAAAATGTTTAATAAAAAAAAAAAGTTATTGATGTTGGATTGAGGTGGACTGTATGTGAGAATATAACTTGGAATGAGAAAGGAAGCCGGCAATATCACTGATGGAAATGTGATTATCGTGAAATGAACAATTGCACGTAAATGTCCTCAAATATGTGATATTTATTGAGAAAAGCACTTTTCACTATATTCACACTATTTACAAAGATATTGAGATAATGAGATATTGAGATCAATGATGAGAATAGATACACTTCAATGAGAAGAGCTGTGATCGTATTGATCAAGCTCGCCGTGAGAATGTGTTGAGATGTAGACTGGTGAATTAATTCATCTTGCGATAATTGAGACACCACCAAGTAGTATAGTATTCATCCGCTTGGAATTCTGAGATATTAATGAACTTATAAGTTACATTGATTGATGAGTGATTGAGATATTTGATGAGAAAGGCGTTGAGAGTGTGAAACACAATTGTATGTTGCGTAGCACAAAGAGAACTGAATTGATTTATTCCAACGCAATATCGACGCATTGTTTTGCGATCTATGCGCGCGTTGGTCATTTAGGTGCAATTGATCAAAATTGGTCAATTGCGCCCCCCCCCCCTTCCCGCGTGTGGGAGGAGCGGTTGAGCATCCAAGACAGGAGCAATACGCCTGTTGCGGACGTGCTGCCATCAGCATTGCAAAATGAAATTATGAACAAAATTAAATATTCATTGAATATTCAATATTCTCCTTGCCATCAACAGCTTGTTGTTGATCATCTTGTAATGGGGAGAATAGCCAGTCTTGTTATAGGCCTGATGAGTGTGTTGGTGGCTGTCTTTATTGACACTACTCGTGTCAATCCATCTGGTCCAGGATGAAGTTTTATGATTCTTGCAAGTGGCCACTTGCAAGGAGGCAATCTTTCATCCGTGATGAGAACAAGTGAACCAATTTGCAATTCATGAGATGGATGGTACTATTTTGTGATTGAGAACTGCCTCTGAAGATAGTGAGTTGACCAATGAGACCAAAATTGTTGCAGTTTCTTTTGCAACAATTGCCACCTTGCTCTTGGTGAGATTGAGACCTCTTGAACGGATGGTTCAGGCAGTGTTGTGAGTGGCTTTCCAATGAGAAAGTGAGCTGGCGTGAGAATTGATAGATCATGAGGATCATCAGTGAGCGGCTCAAGCGGTCGTGAATTGAGAACTGCTTCAATCTGTGTGAGCAAAGTACTATACTCCTCGTATGTAAGAAGAGTATCACAGATTGTCCGCCGTAAGTGAAATTTGATTGATTTCCCCGCGCATCAATTTTCTACCTGGCATTCATCAGTTATTTTGAAACAAACTTTTTTCCATACCCGCATTGACCGAGTGCGCTAAAGCGTAACGCTAGCCACTCGGTGGGATCGATGAGGGTTCCATTCTCGGATGCGGCTTTTTTTTTACGATTTTTTGAATATTTATTCATTTTCATGAAGATGAAATGTGGAAATTATAGATAAAAGCGTAACAACAATTTGAAATTATTTGAAATTGACTATCTTTACCAGTTGTAAAAAATATGATGTATCGAATAAGATGAGGCTATTTTTCGAATAAAAATGGGAATGAGGCTAAGGATTTTATTTCATTTACATACAGAATTTATAAATGTTTGCAATTTTTGTGACAGCGTGAATGTATAATATAATGGAAAATAATTGCATGTGGCGCAAGGTAGTATATTTCCATAATAATTTTTCATTTATTCATCTGATTCGAATTTAAAACTTTGAAGTTTTTAATCTAACTTCTTCGAGAAATCCACGTGTTGAGTAAAAGTAATTTTCTATAATTTTCATCGAGGATATCATGTGCCCAAAATTGAATGATTTATTTGAATACACATTATGAAGTCTCTCAGATGATGTTGTGCGACCATTCAATAATGAATAATGAATGTAAATAATCATGATTATATGACATTTAAAAACAATATTCCCTAACTGCAGAATGAATAATTCTCAAAACATATGTTCATGAATCGAACAATATGTTCATTCACAGTTACTCATGTCGGAATATGATCAAATAGGTATTCAACCATAAACTAAGAAAGAGTTTTTATAATTGAGATTTTGTAGATACATGAAGAAAAAAAGGCAACAAATCCGATCGCACCATTGTTGAACGTCGAAGAAACCAAACTATCATAAATAAAGATTCAAAGACAGATTATACCTGTTCTGGTGTTAAAATTATTATTGCTGTCTCATTCTTATTGTACTTAAACTATGAAGGAATTCCCACTTCATACAACTTTTTTTCGTTGGAGATTTTGACGAACTTATTTATGAAGAGCAAATATGTTTGGAATGAAATTTAGTCCTATACTTCTATTTTACTGTTGATATTTCTTTTTCGTGAAAGAAAAGATATACGAAATAATGAAACGGACTGCAAAATAATTGCAACTATTATAACTTCAAATAATTTTTGAGAATGTTCTTTCACAGAGAGACTCGCAAATAATTGAATTCTTTTTTTTCTCAAATTCAATTTCATCATTGGACATTCAAATTCACAACCAACAAGAAGATTGACACCAGATAAAAATATATTTTTGAGCAAAGACACTCAGGTAGATCTTCTTAAATACTCTCCCCTATAGTTCTTATTCTATTACTTATTTCGACTCGTCGATATCATCGATCTATTTCTCCATGATATGACTGAAAATAAATCAATCCATTTGAATAAATCAATGACAATATGTGTGAAAATGTTGATTTTTTATTTGCAATATCACCCGAATTGGAACAAGACAATCGTCACTAGAAAATATCATATTTTTGAACAAGAACACTTGAATAAACAATTGAATATTCAACTCTCAAAAGCGAATATTCTCACAGAATTCCATTCAAATAATATCCAAACAATAATGATTATCTTACAACTAATCCGACGCAGGTGAACGAATCCCTCGACGGATCACCTCGATCGTGTCGGCTGTCCTGCTTCAAGTCCCCTTCGTATGTATTTCTTCTCGGAGGTCAAATACTGCAACAACAATAAAAACATATATAAAATATCAGATGAATACAACAAGTAATCAATATAATCAATATCCAAAGATATTTCTTGGTTCATGAAACTAAAGTTCATACATAACTTTTTCGAGTCTCCACCTGCCTGGAAAACAAAAAAAGCAATTTTTTCAAATAATCTATATCGATATTCATCAATCGAAATGTAAATAATGGTACTTATCTCAAATAGTGGGGATTGGTGTTCCTCGTCAGACCCAGATCCAGTGTTATTATGCAGAATCATCTACAAGTTTGAGATCTGAAAATTGGGAGAAATAAAAATTAGTATCCCATCGAACAATTGTATTGGAAAAAAAATTAATAAATAAGAAATAAATAAACAAAAAAAGATGAACCATCCTGGTTTTCATTGAAAATACTCACATTTTCACATCCATTGCTGAAAATGTCCCCCGTCTTGCTCAATACATAATTGACACCGCTTCAATAAATTCCGTATCGTTCTCTTGTAAACGTCCGGTGTTATCCCTTTTTGAGCTTCTGCAATGCGTCGTCGAAGTTCCTCTTCGCTGTCGATTGGTGTTTTGTACACTCGGTCCTTCAAGTAGCCCCACAAAAAATAATCCAGGGGATTCAAATTTGGTGATCGTGGTTTTGGAGGGGAGGGGGTATGGCTGTAGACAGCGGCTTCTCAGATCCGTTCGACCTGCCGTGCCAATTTCCCCTTACATCACTAGAAGATTTTACCAATTTCGAGAATCTCGAAAATGGAGAGGTTGACGAAAAGTTGTTCAAATTCTTTGTGAATTGTGGTAGGAAAACTACCCATCAATTTATCAGGATTGCCCTGAAGACAGTTCTATCTGATCAACTTTGTGCCAATTTTAATTGGGCAAAGAAGATAGATGGGAAACACCAACTGAAGGGTAGTAAATTGGCACGAGCGTGCAAAAGTGCTACGAATATTAGAATGGGTCGCAAATTGATGTCAAATACGGAGACGTCCGATGATTTTGAGGCTGCAATGAGAGCCACGTTAAAATCAGCTCGAGAGCGACATCGCCACAAACAAAAAAAAGTTTTAGAAATGGAAGTCGATGATGATCCTGATACTTGGTAACAAAAGTTAATGGTATAGAAAACAGTTCAGTTTATAATGGAAAATACCGTATTTTCTATTGTAATTTTCATGCTTTTTTTTCTGTTCACAGATTCGTACATTGAAAATGAATTATGAACATTTTCATCCAATGAATATGAAAATCTTCTTTTTCTTCTTCTTCTTCTTATTATCATTATTATCATTATTAACATTAATTTCTTTATTTGATCATAATAATAAATTAATATTATGAATATGATTGTAGTTTTTAATGATGAGACAGGGGCAAGGATTGGGGAAGAGAAATTGAGTCAAATACTATGACATTTTGTGTGCGTGTGTTTTTTTTATCTCTATATAGAAAAAAATTCATTTCATAAGAAATCGAGGATAAAAGATGTGTGTGTGTGTGTGTGCCCATAAACAAAAAAAAAACGATATTTCTATCGTACCACAACAAACGGCGTGAATGGAAGGGGTAACACTCGTGCTACCGCGCGGTCCGTATGCCTCATCCCCTCCACCTATTCTTGTCATTTTCCGACTTCTAATGCCATGGGACGACTTTGAAATGTACAATTTCTGACCACGCATGCCCCCCCGCTCTCGCCCCACTCTGGCCCCGCTCTGGCACCACGCTGTTCAACTGTCAATTTTACGTTTTTGTCGGTCTCTTGGCTCAGCATTGCATTTTTTCTGTTACGTTGTCTATACCATCTATTATAAAATCCGATTATATGAAGACTACAGATAATGAAGACAGCAATATTATTTGCATAATATTATCATAATGTATTATTATTTGTTGCGGATTGCAGCTCGAGGAATTTATTGTCAGAAAGGGATGTTTATATTTGTGGAGGAGACAATAATTGGTGCAAAATATTTGTCTTGAAAATGTATAAGTTTGAATGAATTTAGTTTATCAATAAATTACGAAAAATATATACGCTGGTTTTACAATTCACACGAGCGTGGCGATTGCACGTGGGTCGTAAAGCCACGTGCCGTTGAATGGAAATTAATTGTAATTGTAAAGAATGTTTAACTTTCGAAGGCAAAGTCTATTGAGAATGAGACGGCAATTGAATACAATTTATTGATTGAAGTGAGGCTTCAATTTGAGTTGACAAAATTCGCGAAAAGCGTTTTATTTGAGCACGAAATTTCAGTGATGCGTTCAAAGCAGAGTCACTTGAGATATTGGTTGGTCGTTGGGCATTTTCCAACACGAACGACCGAGTGCGCCACTGAGATTTCAGTTGGGTTTGAAAACTGCAACATTTTCATGTCTCACTCCCAAACAATTATTTATAATACAATTTCTTGAAGTGGCAAATATTTCTGATAGAAAATTTTTCATCAATGAAAAACAGATTCCCGAGTACTATTCGAATTCCGGGAGAATATGAAAGATGAAAATGATATGATGTATTGCTATGTCCGCGAACCATGCGTTCCATTACAGTTGCTCTTGAGTGTAACGCATGGTTTGAGCACAAGATACAGTTGAACAAAAAAACATTTTCAATCTGTTTCATTAAAAGATCTTCCTAATCAACTATAAATGTAACAAGAAAGTTTGACACATGATAATTCATGTAATTTAATATATAATACAATAGTATAATCGTATCGATTTCCGAGAAAACCATGTAAATAAAATTTATTGTTTCATGGTATCGTTATGAAATGATTAACGGCAGATGATCAAAAAAAATTTATTTATTAAGTTAACATGATTGTAAAAATTCGGAGGCTCCGAAAATTTTTCGAGTAACTTAATTTTCATACAGAAAATTTTCTAATGGAGTTGATAGTGTCCACAAAGCATTTAAATCTGAAAAAAAAAAAAAATGAATATTGATGACTTGGATTATTCTCCGAGTCGGATAGGAATATGCCTCATCCCCTCTACCTATTCTCGTTATTTTCCGTGCACTCATGTCCTGCAACGACCTAGGAATATATTTCCCCAGGCATAGTTTGCATTGCCCCCCCTCTCCCCTCACGACGTCGCTCCACTGTAATTCTTCTGTCATCTTTTTTATAAAATTCATTATAAAATTTTATGACATAATAATTATCGTATATATTCTGAGTAGTGTCATTTTATAGTCATAACAAAAAATTTCACACTTATGAAATGTTTGTAAGGACGAGAAAGAAAAAAATTATATCTTATGATTCCTGATATTTGAAATTTGTAGGTGATGGAAAAGTTCTTTGAATAAAATGGATTGAAAATGATTTTCTTACATCGTTATCATGGTTGGCAGACATAACAAAATATTATATCACGTGTGTTGTTCATCTTCTTTCAAAAATCGATTAGTATTCGAAAATGTATGATTATTAAGAAATATATTCTATTAGAAATATCTGCCAGTCCCAGAAATTATATCAAATAACATATCACATGATTGCCATGAATTCAATTTTTCATGCAGTTCCGTCATGTACTTTAGGTTGTTCGATAGACGTGGGAGAGCTTCGCGGGAGCGTTAATCGCAATTGACAATATCAAAATAATTTTTTCTCATAAATTATCATATTTGAAATGTTCTCATAAAAGTTTGAAGTTAATTAGGAATATTTTTGGATAAAATAACCTGATAAATTTTTTTTCATGTCAATATCATGTACTGAAACTATGCTTTAGACTCAAGAACAACTGTCATAGAACGCATCATTCGCGGACATAGCAATATAATATCTCACTTGTTCTATTCATATTCTCCCAAAATTTGAATAGTACTCGGAAACCTATGATAATTAATTCAAAAAAATGTTTACAAAAAAAATTTTGTCATCATGTATCATTATGTTTATTGCAATTTTCTCAACTAGCAGATATTTCTAATAGGATATTCTTCTCAGTCAAAGATTATATTAATTATAATATATTATATTACATTTCCGGGTACTCTCCAAATTTCGGCAGAATATGAACAATACAAGTAATATGGTATTTTGTTATGTCCGCGAACCATGCGTTCTATGACAGTTGCTCTTGTGTGTAACGCATGGTATGAGTACATGATATCATTAAAACAAATCATTTTCATGTTATTTTTCGCCGAAATCTCCCCAATCATCTACAAATTTTTATATGAATATTTCAAATATGATGATTTATGGAATAAAATTTTCTCGATATCGTATTGTGGATTGTGGTTCACGCTCTCGCGTAACTTCCCAACGTTTGTTCAACAACCCGAAGCATACGACCGAACTGCACGACATATTAAATTCATTATGGAAATGCATTATTGAAATTTCCATCATTATAACATAATGACATTATGAAAGAATCAGTTTTATTTGTAAGGTTTTTTCTAAAAGTACATACAAATTTACTTTTATATCAACAATCCATATGCTCATCACAAAGTAGGTCGTAGTCTCGAAGCATGCGTTGAAAAATTTTTTAATCGAGTTGATAGAGTCCACAAAGTGTTTAATATTAAAAAAAAATTATTTAACGCATACTTTGATCCTGGAATTTATTCATATATAGCATCATTTATTTGAATCATTTGATAAAAATATAATATCTGTTCATATATTTTCATATATATGACAAAATTCATTTATTTTTGACGTTACTTGTAAATTTATTTGAAAAAAAAATTATTGATAGTAATTTGAACTTTTTCAACATGATAATATTATTGGAATATTATGCATGATATGAATCTTAAATAATAATAGATGAAATAAATATTATGTGCCCAAATCATGCGATAAATTCGAAGAATCATTCTAAGAAATTCACGATAGATCTTTGATTCTAACGTATGCTTTGCGGTTTTACGAGAAATCGCGAAACCGTTATACAACGCATGGTTCATGTACATGTCCAGGAATCATGCCTTTCTTACCAGGCATGGTTCAAAGTATACGTTAAATACTGAACAAAAAAATTACTTTTTAACATTTGTCTTACATACAAAACGACAAATTGCAACGTTCTCCTGAGGTGTTATAGCAGGGATTAGGGGAAGAAAGAAGGGGTGGCACGAAATATCCGAAATGGAAAAATATATATATTGTGATGCTATTTCGCAGGAAATTCTTCTTTTACCTTCCCGACCTCGCGACAAATTTCTGTTTCCTTGTCGACCCCTTGTATGCTCATTCCTGCTCAGCCCCCAGGATTCGTCGGGCGGGGTAGGTCGTCACAAATAACTACAATTGAGTGTCGACTTGGTGCTTTTTCTCCATACTTTTCTTCTTCATTTTCTTTCGTTACATAGGTTTTATTCTTTAGACTTGATACATAAAATCTCTACTTCATGAACTACTGAAAAAATGATGATTGATCAAATCTTCATTTTAGTTCATGCATGAAAAAATTATTCAGTCTTTGCATGGAACACATAATAGAAATAATCAAACGAAATGATGAATCTTTGCATGAAATTAATAATCAAATGATTGAATAAATCTTTACTTTATACTGTATGGACTGAATGATAAGTCTTCGCGTGAATCGAATGAAATGATGAATCTTCACATGAAACAAATAACCAAATAATTAAATAAATCTTTACTTTATACTGTAAGGACCGAATAATAAGTCTTGGCGTGAATCGAATGGAATGATAAATCTTTACTTTATATATTACATGAAAATAATATATCTTTAAAATAATCAAATGATATTGTGAAAATGTTTGTGAGAAAAATAAATTATTAATGTTGGATTTAAGTGGACTGTCTGTGAGAGTCTGAATTGGAATGAGATAGGAAGCCGGTAATATCACTGATGGAGTTGTGATTATCGTGAAATGAACATTTGCACGAAAATGTCCTTAAATATGTAATATTTATTGAGAAAAGCACTTTCACTATATTCACACTATTTACAGAGTTGAGATATTGATAACAATGATAAGAGTAGATACACTTTGATGAGAAGAGCTGTGATCGTATTGATCAAGCACGCCGTGAGAATTTGTTGAGATGTAGACTGGTGAATGAATTTATCTTGCAATAATTGAGACACCACCAAGTAGGATAGTATTTATCCGCTTGGAATTTTGAAATATTAATGAACTTGTGAGTTACATTAATTCATGAGAAATTGAGATATTTGTTGAGGAAAGCTTTGAGAATTGTGAAACACAGTTGTAAGTTGCGTGGCACTATGAGAAGTGAAAATTGATTTATTCCAACGCAATATCGTCTTGCGATCGATGCGCGCGTTGGTCATTTCGGTGCAATTGACCAAAATTGGTCAATTGCGCACCCCTTCCCCGCGTGTGGGTGGAGCAGTTGAGCATCCAAGAAAGGAGCAATGTACCTGTTCGGGACGTGCTGCCATCAGCATGGTAAAATGAGATTATGAGTAAAATTAAATATTTATTGAATATTTAACAGATAGATTCGCACGTAACTGTATGAATCTTTTCCTTCATGTACCTCAGTGTGGTGTTATCTTGAAATGAATGGAATAATATATGTAGACTCTATACAATGCGATGATAATTACCCGTTTGACTCGATACAACTCGAAATAATTGTGCAAATGAAATAATTAACGTTGACTCTATATGATGCAATGACAACTACGAGCTCGACTCGATTAATGCCAACTCAAAATAATTGTGCGAATGAAATAATTAACATTGACTCTATATAATGCAATGACAATGACAAGCTCGACTCGATATAATTTTGAGAGAATAACTAGAGTGACCATTTTATTCTCGCGAAGCTAAAAATCTCATGTTTGACTCATTTTTAGCCAGGCACCAACCTCTATTCGCAATGAACAGAGCGCGCGCTGAATCCTACCCAAAAACCCTCCAACTTGGGTTTCACGAGATTGGATGGGGAAGCTAGAAAGGTCTTCGACTCGCTTGATCCGGAACCGCACCAACCAGGGATAATAATGAGACACCGCGCACTGCTCCCTCGCGGGATGGTACCAACCATCCGTCTCCAAATCCCGCGCACTGGATCCAAGTCTCGTCGAGATGACAGAGCCTTCCTCTATTCAGTCCAGTCCGGTATCAACCATCAGCTCTTCCCCGAATACACCGCGCACTGCTTCCTCGCGGGATAGTACCAACCATCCGTATTCAGATCGAACCTCGCGCACTGGCTGAGCCTCTTGGGTGGGAGAGCTCGGTTATGATCGACTTGGATCGCTGCGGGATGCTCAACATGCGTTGATCCGTTCAAGACCGCTATCGGTCGCTGACTGATTTTTCCCTTCGATTTACCGCGGCTTAACGTCCCACCCAAGTTACTGCCGCAAGAGGCCAGGCGCCCCTAGCGGAATACTGCCCAAGTTCTGCAGAGAGAGAACACTGCTGACGCGCTCGTCTCCCCTCTCTGTCATGCTCCCCACTCATGCCCTGCGCTCCCCACTGATACTCGGGGCTCAGCGCTTATAGTAACGTTCGTTACAATATATATATATATATTCATATGCGTATTTTGTGTGATGCCTATACTTTTTTTCCATTGGCTTGAATTATCAATTCAAAGAAAAAAAAAAAAGTAAAAGGAAAAAGAGCGGAAAGAATGGAAAAAAAGAGCGGATATGAAATAATAAATAAGTGAAAATTTTAATAATTGATATATCAAATGTAGATTTTATTTTAGATTTATATAAAAATCAATTCGATACATTTGATTATGTGGAATATCGTGAATATAAATCGTCACCTTCAACCAAAGGTGAGACCAGTGATATAAATTATACACAGAGATACATGACGGATGACAGTATCTGGATAAAGGGCAAACTGAGAGATCATAAATTGTTGTTATTTGCCTCGTGCACACTTCCATTACTACAAAACACTAGTCAGTTTGTTGATATGTCTGCTCCAGAGTAAAACCATAATTCCAAAACTCACAATTGTAATGTAATAATTCAACACTGTTTCATTGATTAAATCCGGTGAACAACGAAAAAAATTATAACTACAGAATAATCATGTGTGTATAAAAGAATCAACATAACAGTGAAAAAGTTGGAATAACATATAGAATAAAATATATTTATTCAATTCATGTATATAAATTACGTGCCATTCTCTGATTATTCATTCGTGAAAAATGTGACGAAGTGGCATATTAATTTTATTAAAATTCACGTCATTTTCTGTGGAATGAATTTCTACTCATTGTTATTATTCTAAGACAAACAAAAATATTTTTTGTAATTTGTAAAATATCCACATATTGAATTTGCATTTGTTAATGTAGAAAATGTACATGAAATTTTTATTCTATGAAAAAGTTGAAATGAAGTTTATGAATAGAATTGAATAAGGAGTGAAATTGAACGAATGAATAACGGATGTTCAATTTTTTCTCAATATATATATTGTCACGTTCCTCCGGTCTCCAATATGCTGAAATTCATCAATAATTCAAATCTCCACATAGCTTTTAGTCCCTTTGATTTGTTCCGGAGGAGGTGTTGGAAATTTCCCCTCGGGATGCCACCTGTTTTTAATGAATTGACAAAAAGGGAAAAAACACAGGAAAATCCCTATCGAAATAATATCCCAATATCTATTTATAACACTGGTCATCAAAAAAAAAAAGAATTGTTTGTTTTCTGTGATTTTTTTTCCGTTTCTATCTCAAACGGGAGCGTTTTCTTTAAATATGGCAACGATTTTTCTCTAACAGCTTTTGTTTTTAAGTTACAACTAATTAGGTACCCTTATTCATTATTTTTACTAATTTTTGCATTTTTATTGGATAATGATCATTATTTTGTTTTAAAAGGAATGAAAATGAAAAATGAAAGTTCTTTGCCTTTACGGTGGCCATACCGAAAAAATTTTGAAAAATAGTTATTGAAAAATGTGATCATCGGCATGAATACCATCTCCACTTTATAGACTCACAGAACCTTCTTCAGGCAGACTGGGATGATGATACAGATGTTACTGAGAGAAGAGAAGATAGGGCGGTTTCAGCCTTATTATGGCCTCGTCAGTATCCCATATAACTCAAAGACAACATCTTAACAAAAAACTCCTTCATTTAAACCTACTGGTAAGGGCTTTATGAGTTATACAATTGGCAACAAATAGTAGTATCAAATGAGGAGTTTGATGGTCACAGATCGCATGTTGAAAGCACTGATTACATCCTCTTCACCCTGTGAGATTTGCGCAGTGACCCCAAATCAGGGCCCCATGCAAATTCTTCTAAATGATGGAAACTTCTGTGAGCCTATTTATTGAAGATGAAATGCATTTCGATGATTAATATTTTCAATTCATCTATGTTTCAAAAATTTCGTTGTTGTTTTCAAAATGACTTCGTCAAGAAGATGTTGTGTGCTTAATCCTGATTGTTTTTGCTATATTTGTGGTGAATATGTATTTGCAAAATATCGAAAACCTATATCGGACTTAGTAAAAACTGCATATCATCAATACTTTGAAATAACATTGTGTAATCAGGACAAGCCATGGATTCCTCATATTGTATGCCAGAAATGTGTGTTATGTCTACGGTTGTGGTCCAGTAGAAAAAGAGATGCAGTAATGTTCGTACCTTCTGCTCAACGACCTCAATTAAAATCACGAGAGTTACAACAAACCACTATTTCTAAATCTTCTGATGATATAAATCAATGTGAACCCGAACGAAATGCATCAAGTGAAGACTCTGATTCGGACTACAAGTTTAGCCGAGAACCTCAACCATTCAATCAGAAAGAACTTAATGACTTAGTGAGAGATCTAAACTTACCAAAAGAAGCTTCTGAAATTTTAGCATCTCGGTTAAAAGAAAAAAATTTGCTTACTCCGGAAACTAATATAACATTTTATCGTACCCGAGAAAAAAATCTGTTACCGTATTTTTCCCAAGAAAATGATTCAGTTTTTTGTAACGACGTTGGTGGTATTCTGCAACAGATGGGATTAAAAAAGTACCATCCTTGTGATTGGCGTCTTTTCATAGATAGCAGCAAAAGAAGTTTGAAGTGTGTTTTGCTTCATAATGGAAATAAGTACGGATCTATACCTATTGCACATTCGGTGACTTTAAAAGAAGAATACACAAATATTTCTAAGGTTATGGAAAAAATTAAGTACCAAGATCACAAATGGGTCATCTGTGTTGATCTGAAAATGGTCAACTTTCTTTTGGGTCAACAAGGGAGATACACGGAGTTCCCTTGTTTCATGTGTCTCTGGGACAGTCGTGGCAAAAAACACCATTAGTCACAAAATGTTTGGCCAGTGAGGCAAGAGCTGAAAGTTGGCACCAAAAATGTGATGAAGATGCCTTTAGTTCGCCGAGACCGCATCATACTTCCTCCACTTCGTATTAAACTTGGCATAATGAAACAGTTTGTGAAGGCGCTTGACAAAAATGGCGGTTGTTTCAGTTTTCTCTCGCGAAAATTTCCAGGATTGAGTACCGGAAAACTGAGAGCCGGTATTTTTGATGGGCCACAGATCAGGCAACTCATGAAAGAACCTAATTTTGTCAAATCAATGACTGAAGTAGAATCCAGAGCTTGGAATTCATTTGTTGCGGTTATGAGTGATTTCCTGGGCAAAATATTGTCGAAATATGTCTAAGATGCCGGAATATATATTTATTTTTATTTTCATAAACTGAATCATAATTTTGTTAATTCCTCATCATTGTAGGGAATATTGGTATGTATTCATTTCTAATATAATAAAAAAAACAAGAGATATATATATATATTCAAATTTGAATAATTGATTAATTATTTTTATTTAACAATTTTTTTTGCAATACTTCCATTTCGTTTCTCAATATATTGATTTCCGCTTCTTGCTCTTTCAATTTTTTATCTCTTGTTCTTAGCATATCTTCAATAATTTCTTGTTTTTTTTCGAGCTGCCACTCGAAGATATTAATTTTCATCATGAGTTTCCCCGAGTTATCAATTAGTTTATATTGGGTTTTTTCAACGTTCTTCCTGTATGATTCCATGTTTCTGTGAACAAAAAAATATGGAATTATAATAATAATAATTAATGTGTATTACATATAATTATATGAATGTATGGTAAGATTTTCCATGAAAATTATTATTGGTTTTTTTCTTCCTCTTACCTTCAATGTCTTGCTCTCGATGTCTCAGATGTGTAAATAACTATATATTATGTCGAGTGAGTCGTGACTCATCGAACGTAGTAAGGGTAATTTCTAGGTGAGGGTAATTAAGATAGTGGGAAGAGCCACCTTACAAATTCAAATATAAGTCCTAAAGTGTGAGTTTACGAATATTTTCGTTCTAGCGACGCATGACGAGAGTTGAGGATGGTTTACAAATATTCATAAACAAAAACAATATAGTTTCATTATATTTGTATAATTCTAATATAGTTTTCATGATTGGAGGAAGATAAAATTGATTGTATAGTAATGAGTGATAAAATATAATAGTAATGAGATGTAATCATAATAATTACAAGATAAAAAATATAAAATCATATTTTGCATATTTCATTTGTATTATAGCGGGAGAGTACTGTCACTTTGAAAATGCTGGCGTGCTATAGATATAGTGACGCATGTGTCAGTGGGAGCGTACAAGATTTGTTTCTTTCACCATTTCATGAATATACAATCATTGTCAAATGCATATATATGTGTGAAGTAATTTGACAAAAATATCTTCAAAATAATTAGCTGTGATGAATATTTGTGAATCAACCATTTTTTATATGCTAAGGTGTATATATTAAAATTTCTATGTGTCGATGTTTCTCTGTGTTAATTAAAATAAAATGTGCAAAGTATGAACACATATTTTACATGATATTAAAATTTATTCTATTTTCTTTTATCACTAATCACTGTAAAATCATGTGTCATTAGTTGATATAGAGTTTTCCAATAGTTTCAATTTAAAATGGTTTCATAGGTTGAGTCCTGATGAAAATGTTTTTCATGAATAAAGAAGAGAAAAACGCTGTTCTCCATATAAAATCATTTCAATATTCGCATTCGTTATCGGTATATCAGGTGAGTCATTTAACTTGAGACAACGTGATACCTTTTAGAAATCACATTATTTTGAAAAAAGTTTCATACAAAAGTTGTAGGGTTGCAAGGGGGACATTTGGTGATGTGCTTGAAAATAAGCTTGACCTCGATCTTCAAGGTGATTTGGAGGTCAACCTTGAAAACTCAAACTGATTCCCCTACTTTTGACACCGGAGATGGAAAGAGCGGGAAATTTTACTCAAAATTCAGGTCTGATTATCTAGTTATCCAAGGTAATGTCGAGTGGCACCCCCCCCCCCCCCCTAAATTTGTTACTATTTTTTAATTTCGAATTATACAATTGTATTGTACAAACTCTAATATTCGGGATAGTCATGTAATATTAAATTTTATTTTTTTCTTCCATTCATGAGAATGACAAATATTAATTTTCGTTATTTCATTCTTTCATTTGGATTGGAACAGTTATTTCAATTATGCATATTATATATCCAATGACTAGAATATCTCGACAGAAAATGTAGAAAATAATAAAGTGATTCCATAGTTTCGATTATTTTTCAATTTAAAATTATATGAAATCGAATATTCCGCATGAACATAGAAAATCGAAACTCAAATATTTATCATTCATTACAATTCAAAATCGTGGAATTTTTCTTTTCATTCACTCATTCAAATTGTATCTATAATTTCTATTTCCTGTTATTTATTATTGAATAACTATGATAATCAAAGGATTTCGATCATCCATCATGGGAAAAAATAACAAAAATATCCAATTCACATTGTTTGGTCATTATCAGTAAGAGGTGGCAGCACCTCCTAAATACACTCATGCTCCTGTCGTCGGAGTTCGTTTGAAAAATCAATTGGGCGATCAATCGGTCATTGATTGGATATAATGAGTGTGCGTTCGCGCACTTCATATGTGTGCGCCCAAATCTTTTCTCTTCTGCTTCATCTATCTATAACGATGCTCATTACCATATATATTGCGACGGAGTTTCCCCTTTCGTCCTGGTTCGTCAGGGAATCTGAAAAGCAAATAGGTGGGGGACGGCCGGCAAAGAATGACCAAAACAATAACAAAATAATGATCGGACAATGAAATTCCGATTGATTCGCGGAATTTATATCTCACAGAGGAAATTATATTAACTACGAAAATGAATATATAGTATGTACAGAAAAAAATATCAATTGGAATATAAATGGTGAACAAAAAAAAATTATAATTTCTCGAAAGCGAATAAGACGAAATGTTCAATAAATCTACTCGGAATTAATCGAGGAACAAAACAATATTTATGTGAAATAATAATTTTCCACAATTAGGAAAATAATTCTATCATTAATCGTCGCGAGCTCACACTCACACGCACACAGTGGAACTCGTTCACTCATACAATTCAATTCAATTACTAACGTGGTGCTATTCGCACACAATATTCAATCAAATAATCAATGTAATATATAAGTAATTCATAACGTTCAGATTTGTAACGCGGTATAATCACGGTGCCGTCACCCGTGAGACCGCCAATTCATACAAAGTATTGCCAACACGCAATCAAATCTAGACTCGTTTATACCACACGCCAAAGTATGCACAAATTCCGACTCACCGCAGTACTTGTCCGTCCAGATGCCATGAACAGCCTCCCTGGACCCACTCGGTGGCACGTGAACACAAATTGGTCGATTTCAGAAATCACAATTGCACGCGACAACTTCGCGTAAATAATGTTTGCCTTAAAGAAATTAATTTTCAATCACTGCAAAACGCTCAATTGTGCACGACTTGCTGGTATAGCTAGGAGTGAGGTATTCCTCTCTCACCCCGCGTGTCGCATGTTTGCACATGTACAACACCATACATCGATGGGTCGATATTCCATCGACCAATCACGTTAATTCAAATTAAACTAGTGATTCAAATATTGATACAATTATGTACAACTCATTCAATCATTACAATATAATTCTTAAATATGATTTCATCATACTTCATACACTTCATACTGAACATTATTATTACATTCATACAAGTAGCATACTTTTTACAATCAATATTATTTCATTTATTTAATATTATTATATCGTCTCTGACGTCATTCCTCGCATTAACATATCCCAATCGATGAGGTGGTGACATCTTGTCCGCGATTGGAGAGCCTCGCCAAATCCTTATTAGTTGAATATTGATGGTAGATCCACCCCGCTCACGCGTATCTCCACGCACTCAACGGGATTCATTGGCCAGTGGCGCTCTCGCTCTTACACATTCCAAAACGCGGCAATCCTCATGATTGCCATCTATCCCCCCTCGGGAAGTACCTATGACTCAGAGAACAATTTGACCACCTCGTGGCAATTAATAATAAATATTACTAAGGTTGAGTTGGCCCCCCTGAGATCCACCAGCCAGCAGTGCATAACCTATCATTAATTACATTCAAATTCAAGAACGCGAGCAACACCGAGGTGGCCCAGTCGAGGATATGACTGGTGAAAATCCACCACGTCACAATATATACTCGTTTATTTCATCTTGCAAAGAAAATATCTCTGCGCACGTGTTCTTGACCCGTTCGTTCTAGTGTTCATAAAAGTGAAATCTAATTCATTTTCAACTGTGTAGCTCATGCTCATCTTGTAAAATTAATCTTGTGTAAATTCTGTTAACTCTTCGTCAGTGGTATGATCAAGAAAGCTAATTAAATAGAATTGGCTTTTGGTTTGATTCACCACGTGGCGTCAGCCATTGTGTGGTATAACATTGTATGTTGTGTGAATTTATATTGTACTGAATGCATTGTAAATGCAAGGGAAAAGTGTGAACTTTTATTAATTATGAATCTTACTCTTGCGATCAATTGTTCGATCATTTATACACTTTGATTACTCATCTTTCAATTTGTTGTTTTTTTCTTGTTGCGAATTATTCAGCCACTCGGTCGTACTCATATACGTTATTGATTGTTCATCAGACACCGAGTGGGATCTCATCCCTACTATTATTTAACTCATTCACATCAATATAACTTGTACTCATCATCCACACTGAATATTTTTATTCACTCATATTCATTAATATTAGTCTATTCGGCATTACACTCATCAGAAATTGTATCGCAATGAATTGTTCAACTCATACTCATCCATAACTACATATCAATTATTTTTTGTCAACCTTTATTTAAGATTATAATATATTTAATTACTATTTTGTAACTCTCTGAGTATTATTTGTTTTTCGATCAATTTATCCACGGCAGCTATTAGATTTGAGCCATCCTGAACACACATCATTCTTCTTCATGTTTCATGATCATTATCAATTTGAATATCCATTATTATCATGTGATATTGATTTCTCAATATTGATTTTCCATTGTAATGAAGCAGAAACAAATGATTCACTCTGCAACTTCAATATATTACTCATATATATCGGAGTCGTTTTATGTATCATGTTGTTCATAAAATAACAGCTGTCATACAAACCTCAAAGGAAAATATATTGTTTAATAATTTTGTTATAAAAATATCGTAACGTCGATTATTCAGTACTGAGTTTAAGAAGTTAGGATATTTGTGATATAGATGTATTCATTTTCATCAGTGTTGGTGAGTTAATTCCAATAGTAAGTTAATAATCATTACATAATATTAGATTTCAAAAACTAATCAGTTATCAGAATAACAAATCGTCATATTTGTTCTTTCGTATACTCATTCAACTCAGAATTATCATTCAAATTTTCCGTCATTCTCCAAGTGTTGCAGAATGCAACTTAAAATTTGAATTGCCGGATTTCGATGTTGTGAATCCGGTGGAGGAGTCAACTTTTGATATAGAAAAAAATTGTGACGATGATATTTAATTCAAATTGATAATATTTATTGATGTTTCACTTGAATTAATGCACATTTTATTACAAGTTCACTGACGTGCGATTGCACGTGGGTCGTAAAGTCACATGCCGTCAGATATAAAATTGCTTGTAATTGTGAAAATATTCATTAGATGAACACAAAAAAAAATTAGTACACTTGAGTAGGCAAATTGAATGACCTTAATTGAAGTGAGGCTTCAGTTTTGAGAATTCAGTTGAGAAAATCGATTTTATATAACAGAGAGAGATTACTCGATGCATACAAGGCAGAGGCACATGAGATAATGAATTAGTCGTTGGGCGCTTCCCAATACGAACGACAGAGAGCGTCACTGAGCCTTCCGTTGAATTTGAAATGGCAACATTTTTTTGTCGCATTCTCAAACATTCTCCCACCATCAACGGGCACCGTTGATTCATAATTTTGAGATTTGGCGCGTCAATGTTGAGGTTGCAGTTTTCAGAGTTACCACCCTAGTGAGTCCGTCGGGTCCTGGGTGTAAATCCATGACTCGAGCAAGAGGTCACTTGCTGGGAGATAACCTTTCATCAGTGAGCAGTACCATTGTTCCAATCTCGACGTCGTTCCTTGGATGAAACTACTTTGATATTGATTGTTGTTGTTGGAAATGATGTAATGATCAATTTGTCCATGATTCTTGAGTCATTTTTTGGATAAGTTGCCATCTGGATAGCCTTGTCATTGCTAGATCTTGCAATGGAGGTTCAGGTATGGTTGTAATTGTTGATCTAGTTGGAAATTGTGCAGGTGTTAATGCACATACATCAGAGGGGTCATCACTCAGTGGTTTCAGTGGTCGAGAATTCAGTACCGCTTCTACTTGAGCAAGCATTGTACACAATTCCTCAAACGTTAGGAGAGTTTCTCCCACCGTCTTTCGGAGATGATATTTTACAGATTTCACGGCTTCCTATTTTCCACCCATATGTGGTATGGCAGGTGGATTAAATCTTCATTCAGTACCTTGAGCTGACAGTGAGGCCTCTTTATCTTGATGATCTTTGGAATATTGTGTAGATAATTTCTTCAACTCTTTGCTGGCGCCAATGGAATTAGTGCCTCAATCAGAATGGATCACTGCTGGGGGGCCTCAACGTGATGAGATGCGACGAAGAGCGGCAAGAAAGGTGTCAGTTGAACAGCCAGTTACTGCCTCCAGATGGACAGCAGAGGTGGTGAAGCAAACGAATAGGCATATCCATCCTTTGGATGTTTTGCTTCCTCTGCTCTCCCAGGTTTTGAACTTTATCGGGCCAGCGTAGTCAACTCCTGTGATGGAAAATGCCCAAGAAGGTGTAACTCTCGAAAGAGGTAGTTGGCCCATCATTTAATGGGCACGGATCCCCTTTTGTCGAGCACACACAACACAGTGCAGGATGTGCCATTTCACAGAACTTCGGCCTCCGATGATCCAGTAGAGTTTGGCCTCGAGCATATCTGATGCTTGCCTTGTGAGGACAAGAGTCAGTTGAGTGCCTCCATGAAGAGTTCGTTTGTGGACATCGTCCACAACAAGTGATGTCAGTTGAGATCCCCGAGGCAGTATTGCTGGATGTTTCATTCATTTGATAGCGCTGAGTTTTTCAATCGTCCTCCAACTCTCAGGATTCCATTGCCATCGATGAATGCAGTTGTCTCATTGAATGTGTGATGTGATGGCAATGAATTGTTTCTCATGTTTTTTAGCTCAGTGTAGAAAAATATTTTCTGTGTTGCCTTGATCCAGTAAAGTTTGGCCTTGAGCATATCTGATGATGGCACACAGGTATTTGGAGGTCGGAATTGTACCTTTTCCATTCGATACAGCAGTCTGAAACAAATTGCAGTGAGTCGAAATAGTTTGTGTAATGAGTTGGCATGATAAATGAAATCCCAGTGATACTCAGGTTTGGCAGATGATGACAGCAGTGCAACGCCTGGACGAGCTTCCATTTCGCATGAGAGGTCAACTTCTTGAGGTTAAGCAGGCCATTTTGATTCATTTTGAGTGAGTCAGGTTGGTCCAAACCACCAGAGCTCGTGATTGTGTAGTTGCACTGGAGAAATACCAAGGAAAGCGCAATCAGCAGGATTTGATGTGCTAGGTGCATGTCTCCAAACTGCAGTTGGCATCAATTCATTGATCATTGACACTCGATTCCTTACATATTTCTCCCATCGAGCTGGGTGTGCCTTCACCCATGTCAATTTTACAGTTGTGTCAGTCCATAGATTGATTTGCTCAATGTTCAAAGTAATTCTTTTTTGTACATGGGCCACCAGTTCGGATAGCGAGAGCGCAACAGACAGTTCAAGGCGAGGAATGGTTAACTTCTTGAGTGGTGCTACCCTAGTTTTCGAGCACACGAGCGTAGAGATAGTTTCTGTGGACTCAGGAGAGACAGTTAGATATATAACAGTAGCCATCGCATATTGCGATGCATCAGAGAAGCCGTGTAGCTCGACTTTTGATGAACTTCAGGTGTTGAACCACTGTGGAACAGATATCCTGGCCAGAATCTTCAATTCTTCTCTGATTGAGAGCCAGCGTTGGGTCAATTGGGGTGGCAATGGATCGTTTCAGTTGAGCTTGTGCAGCCAAAGCTCCTGCAAAAGAATTTTTGATTTAATAATTACTGGCGAGATGAACCCTAATGGGTCAAATATTTGAGCTATTTCAGACAGTATAGAGCGTTTGGAGATTTTTGTAGATGCAGATTGAGGCTTAGAAGAAAATGTGAAAGTGTGAAATTGAGAATTCCAGCTTATTCCGAGTATTTTCGTGTTACAGTCGTTGAAATTTACTTGAGCACAGGTTGAGTTGTCAGGAGATAATTTTGCTAGCAATTCAGGGTGAGATGAGTGCCATTTTGCCAGAGGGAAGCAACCAGTGCTGCACAGATCAATCAGTTGTTTGGCAATTTCAGTGAGCTGTTGCCCAGTATCCGCTCTGCCAAATATGTCACCGACGTAGCGCCCTTTGAGAATTGATGGCACTGCAAGAGGAAATCTTTCCCCTTCATCTTTAGCAAGTTGGATGAGTGTTCTTACAGCAAGGTATGGTGCTGCTTTTGTGCCGTAGGTCACCATGGTGAGTCGAAATGGCACCTCTTCGTGATCTTGATCCACCCATGAAATTCGCTGGAGATCCCAATCTGCTTCGTCAACAGCAATTTGTCTATACATCTCGGTGATGTCTGTCGCAAAGATGTATCGATGTAAACGAAGCCAGATGAGCACATCGAAGATGTCCAATAGCAGATTGGGTCCAGCGTGCATGAGGTCATTGATTGAGACTCCAGTTAAGGTGGCACATGACCCATTGGAAACATTCCTGAACTTGGTTGTCTCCTTGTCAGGTCTCAGCACACCATGATGAGGCAAGTAATAGATAACTGATGTGGATGAAGTCGTATTTTCTGCTCTCACCGAGTGTTTCAACTTCTCATATCCGCTCATGAATTCGAAATACAATTCGCTGTATTCTTGATCGTTGGCAAGTCGTTTTATTGTCCGTTGCAAGGCCTTGTGCGCTGCCAGGTATGAATTTCCCAAGAACCTTGTTGATGATTTGAGTGGTAGATGGACAATATATCTTCCATCTGAATCCCTTCGATGAGTTGCCTTGAAGTGTTCCTCACATTCTTTCCCTTCCAATGTGAGACTTGGTTATTGGTCATTGGGCAACTCTTCCTGTGTCCGAAATTTTGTGAGAAGCTCTTGAAGATCAGATTCAGATTCAGATGTGACTTTTGCCACAACATGTGAGGACATCATCTTTGATTCAGGATTTGTGCCAGTTGGACCAAGCACAAGCCAACCAAATATTGACAGTTGGGCAGTAGGCATACTTGCGTGGGCCGTGATCATTTTAGGTAAGATCACTTGTCCATATACATTAGCCCCAATGATGATGTGCACAGCTCGAGGTGTCAAGAAATCAGGGTCAGCAAGTTAAATGTTTTCCAGATGTGGCCAGTGTTGATGTTTCGAGGCAAAGGATGGCATTGATGTTGCCACTTTTTTCAGTATGTGAACGTCAACAGTGTTTGATGACTCACTGTAGAGCGAGCACAACTTGATGTTGACTTTGCCTCTTGTTTGAGTGCCCTTGCCACCCCCAATGCCACAGATATTGATGGAGGAATAGCTTCGTTGAACTTGTAGTTGAGCAATGATGTTTTCAGAGATAAATGACAGTTCTAACACAGGATCGATGACCAAACGCACAGTGAGATCAACAGCAGGAGCAGGCAAAAGAGCGATTGCAGTGGCTAGCAGCGTTGTCAGTGAGGTGTCAGTTGAGCTCACAAATGAGAATGCAGTGTTTTCACCGACTGCACAGAGTCCTCATTGAGTAGATGTTGACGCAGTGGCAGTTGAGATTGTAGGCTTTGCCGTTGAGGAGTCATTGTTGCGTGGAGGTAAATTCTCCATGTATTTTCAGCCGTGGAGCAACGTGTGGTCTCTCACACCACATGTTTTGCAAGTTCGTGTGGTACGACAATCATTTGATGATGTCGCCCCAAGCAGTTGAAACATAGCCGGCTCAAAATAACTCGTTTTTCCCTTGCATCAACATCTAGGTCGCGAAATGCTGGACAAGTTATAAGATATAATGTCTTCCATGACAATAGTCACACTCCTCCGTTGGTTTTGGAGTGTTTTCAACCCTTGATGAAGAGGTGACAGTGGCAGACAAGCTGGATTTCCACAGCTGGCCTTGACAATGAGCCACTTGCTCGTGCGCTGGCAGTCGTTGAGGATCCAGATTTGGCATTTGCGAATGCCACAGCCCGGTTTTGGATGAACTTCAACAAGTCATTGAGTCTGGGGTATTCCCTTGATGACCCAAGGCTTGTCTCCCACGCCAGTCGTGTTGACCGATCCATTTTGTTCATTGTTATCGTTGTGAGTAGGCAGTCTCCCAATTGTTCCACATCATACAATGTCGCCAGAGCTTGGTGTGACTCCGTGATCGTGTTTAGCATCTGCCTTAGATGTTCAGGCGATGGTCGGTTAATTAGATCTATATTAATTATTCTGTCCAGATGAGCTTGGACTAGGACACGTTCATTTTCGAATCTTGTTGAGAGGAGATCCCATGACGTGAGAGAAGAGGCTTGTAGAGGCAGAGATGAAATCAATTGCAATGCTGATCCTTTCAAGTAACTACGAAGATACTGTAATTTTCGAATGTGAGAAAGTTTGCTGTTGTTGAGAATTGCCATGCTAAACAATTCTTTGAAGGCTTGCCATTCAGTGACATCACCTGCGAAGTCCGGTAATGTCAGATCTGGCAGTTGTGTTTCACATGTAGAGGCTGTGTGTGAGGTGGCAGTGGACGAAACATTTGGTGTGATTTTCCCCTTCGCTACTGAAATCTGAACCCTAGCATGGCCAGCAGCTAGACTCATTTGTCAATAGAAGTCGTCAACAAAGTACTTGTGACTGAGAAACTCCTTTGGCCACGTCATTTCAAAGTAGACGTGTTGTTTCTCAGAGGCTTTTACAACGGTTTCGACAGTCTTGAGGAATTGCTCGAGAGCTGCCGATGATGGACTTATGTCAGGATTCTTAACTCACTTGTTATGTTTTGAATTTGAGTGAGCCTTGACATCTGGGTTTGTACCTCCAGTATCAATTCAGCGGGCAAGCAGGTTGGAGGAACGTTCTTAGGCGTCGTACATCGCAGGCCACGGCTACTGGTGTTGTCTCTGCAGCGGCTGGTGATCCAGGCAGCACCAGTGTGGGAGGAGCGATTGGGCTCTTCTTCTCATCATCTGAGATGGCTGGAAATTGACGACCTGAATCCGACATCTCGAAAATTGTCACACCGAAATCACTCACAGATTTAAGCACACTCACAAAATAATTGTAAGAAAATAATCCAAAAAAATCTTCACGAAGAGTTCCAAAATGTAATTCAAGAAATGTTGAAAAATAATTCGAGAAAAATAATCCGAAGAATTGATTCGAAAATTTTTTAACAATTGTCAATGTTAATTAATTCACAGATTTTTATCTGTGAAATTGTTCATTGAGTGTCACTGAGCACCACACTTGAAGTTGAACGCGAAGAATTTGCCTCACTGCGTCTGTTCACTTGATCAAAGAATTCAAAAAGTTCAAAATGGGAAAAATTGGAAGATATTATGCCAAAAGAGATGAAAGAATGCGAAGGTAGATTCACACACGGAGAAGCAAAATTTTGAAACGAAAAATTGAATGAGAGTGTCATTAATCGCACCAAAAAGAATTGGGAGTGTCTCAAATCGCACAAATTGGTGCAAATTTTGCATTGATAATTCACCAATGATTCACTGAGATATCACTTTGTATTTAATAAATAATTTGAGGAACACTTCCACTATGACTCAGTTTGTAATAGTTCACTAAATAAGATTGCAGCGAGAACACCGGTTAAATTGCACAGTTTGTTTATCTATATACACTCAAGAAGCGTTTCAGTAGGTGAATGACCGCTGTGACTACAGCTGATCCTCGTTAAGCATACAGCAGTGATGCAAAGTTGGGTACGCCAGCAGCAAGCAGCGAGAGCGGTGGGGGTAACTCACACAGTCTCAAGCCACGTACGTATGAACAGCACGCTTCGGCTAGCTTTGGACAGTGGAAAAGAGCGAACAGTATATTTCTTTCGCCTTTTTCTGATTTGAAACGAGGCTGGTCGACGTCGAACGATGCGATGCCGGCTAGAGGGCTAAGATATTGTCGATAAAATAATTTGAATATGCTTTCACCGACACAATTATACGAATGACCGCCAAAAATATTCAAACTTTTCAGCATTTAATATAAAAAAGTAACTTTTTTCGTTTAGTTTAAATTGGAGTTCTTTGTCAATAAATACATATACATATTTTTTTGTTTAGCGTGTAATTTATCTTTAAATATTTGTGTTAAATATAGAACAATGATTGTTGGTAACATATGTGACTTTCATGCAGCAAATTTATTTTTATTGACATATCACAGATAAAACTTACGAAAATATTAGACATATTTCCTGGCTACCTCCTATTCACGATCATATATATATATCTTCTTACCAGGTGTTGATTGTACATGACTATATTATAGCTATGAAGACGGAAATATATATTGAATATGATGAATTCTATGAGTTGAATTTGAAGTGGTACTTATTGAATTATTTTCGTCTGAATAATGAAGAAATAAAGAAAAATATATATATATATTTAATCGAATGTCTCAATATAAAATTGACCATATTTCATAAATAATTTCATGATATTCATATTCCATTGTTCATGAATCTGCAATGAATAAAATATATTATTTGTAGTATGATGAGGACAATTCTTTTGGAGAACAGTTGTTTAACAGTTCATAATTATGAATGATAAATTATAGATATATAAAAGAAATATATCCAAATATATCAATAGATAAAATGTCATTACTTTTTATTAAATACATATTCATTTACGTGCATCATTCTTTCTATTTCCTATCATTGTCTTCGAATAAGACGACTACATTATGACGTAGCTTGAACACATGAGCCGGGTGTTGTTTACTAATTGCCTGGTATACCTGAAACGTATATTTTTTTTTACAATATTTATTTATGTTTTGAAAACTCAAGCCCAGTGGAATATATGATATATTTTGCTCCACTGGATAGAAAAACATCACTTACTCATAGATTCTATATTATTATCAAAATCATATAATTCCTAATAATTATTTCATGATCACGAAAAAAAAAAAAAAAAAAAATCAAGGAATCAATGTTCCAGATTTTTATTCTTCATTTTTTTGTTTTAAATCAAAATTAAGATATTTCCGTAAATCCACAGCTGTGCAATCATTATGCTCATACATATTATCTTCCAAATATAAATCAAAGCCACCGGGATATAATAATGATAACTCACTGCACCATCGAGAACCAAATGTGAACCATACTTGAATCTAGTATATACGAATACACAATATTCATGCAAGTATGCACACATACAAGTAAGAAACAAATTTCATTCATATCTCCCTCTCTCTCTTTCTCTTCCTCCCTTGCTGTATTTATTATATCTTTCTTTTTCTTTCTTATTGCTGTTTGTGCTTGAAAACTTGTACTATCATAAAATGAGTGTTCAGAACCTTTCAACAATTGCACCGTATACCTGGATCTCACAAATTTTTCGACAATATTCATTCACAATCAGAAAATATGAAATTTTATTCGATCATTTATGTCTCTAAAAAAGATCCAATTGATGAAATATTAATAGATCAATGAATGAATAAATGAATGAATAAATGAATTAATTGATTAATTGGGCGACAAGTACAAATATATAGAATTGATATTTATTTTTGTTATCAATATAAAAATGCGATTTATATATTATTATTTATGAAAATGTTTCATTCAAGGTTTGTGTCCGTGTGGTTAGGCGATGTAATTTTCATGCGAAAAGACTGGGTTCGGTCCCAGATGTCATTTTTTTCTTCTTTCTCATATTATATAATAAAAATATTTTCTCATATCAAATTTTTTAAAATCATCATTTGATACTCTACCAACCAAATATTCGTGTGTACATTCATATTTACAAATATGTGAAAAAAATCATTCATCATAAAAAAAAAAAAAAAAATCAAAGAATCAATCTTCGAGATCTTTGTTCATCTTTTTTTAAATTCAAATAAACATTCGGATATCTTCGCGACTGCTTAGATAATCAATCATTATATTTATATATAGTATTTTTCCGATAAAAATCATAGCGACCAGCAAATAATGATGAATATGCACTACGTCATTTAGAAACAATTGTGAATCATACATTTATATAGAATATACAAATGCAGAATATTCATACAAGTATCCATTGATACAAGTGAAAAACAAATTTCATTCCTATTCCTCTCTCTCTTTCTCGTCTTTCCTTGCTGTATCTTTCCTTGCATATCTTTCTTCCTCTTTCTCAGTGCTGTTTGTGCTCGAAACTTGTACTTTCATAAAATGAGCGTTCAGAACCTTCATCAATTGCACCGTATACCGGGATCTCACAAATTTTCCGACAATATTTATTCGTAATTAGAAAATTTGAAATTTTGCTCGATCATTCATGTGTATGAAAAAGATTCAATTGATGAAATATCAATAAATAGATGAATGGAGCATCAAGTATACGTATATTCATCATTTTTTTGTTGCTTATATGAGAATGCGACTCATATTTTATCATTTAACTACACGAACCAATCATGTTTCGTAGTCATGTGGTCAAGCTACGAGATCACCATTCAAAGAATTTGGGTTTCGATCCCACATAACAGTATTTTTTTTTTTTTAATTAATTTGAAATCAATTTTTTCTTAAGTAACACTGCTGGAAATATTACCATCTTGAATAATACTTTCCAATGGTCACAATTCAACAAAATGTAACATTAATGAAAATTTTCCATCATAAGCCATTTATCTTCTTCTTCTCCTTCTCTTTGATTAATAATAATAATAATAATAATAATGAGAATGAGAATGAGAATGAGAATGAGAATGAGAATGAGAATGAGAATGAGAATGAGAATGAGAATGAGAATGAGAATGAGAATGAGAATCATCGTAATAATAATAAAAGTAGCAGTGGAATATGTACCTACGATTGTTCCTGTTTTTTTTGTTCATTTATAATTACCAATGAATAATGGTTATATAGTAACAAAATAATAAGATGTAATAGTGATAATAGTGACAAGATGTAAAATATGAAATCATATTTGACGCACTTCATTTGAATTGACGCGAGGAACGGCTGGCACAGAAAATGCTGGCGCGCTATAGATATAGTAACGCGTATATAAGCGTGAGCCTACAAAATATGTTTCAATCAACATTAAATAAGATAAAATAATTGTTACATGTATATATATGTACAGTACTTTGATAACAATATCTTCATAATAATGAACTGTGATTAATGATTATGAATTTTCACCATTATGAATGACTGCCAAAAATATATTAAACATTTTTACCCCAATGGATTCAAGAATTGAGATGATTTAAATATTGTTTCAAAATATTGTATTCAATGATATACGAGTCGGATCGATGTTTTTTTTCGTGTACTTTATTTATTTTATAACAAATTTTTCCATTCATAATTTATATATATTTCAATTTATTAATTCTTGTAAATACAAATAATATAACAAAATTCAATAGTAGACATTTTTTTAATTGTATAATGAACAAATTCCTCTCATAGTTGAAAAATCAAACAAAAAAATATAATTTAGATTCTCCCAAATTATTTTAATGATTTGATAAAGAAAAAAGTTTTTCATTTAAATAATTAAATATAAAAAATATGAATTATTTATAATTATCTTTACAAATATCATATTTGTATTTATGATTATATATCCTGTATGTTCCATAATTTTTATTAATAAAATGATGAATTCATTTATATGAATGAGAATAAGAGGAATATAGATAATGGACAAAAATTATTCACGTTATCATTTTCGAATATCATCATTCAATATTTTCCATGATATAATAGGATGAAATTATAGAAAAAATAATTTTTTCCCTATATCATATGTGTATCACAAATTTTCTTTTATCTCGAATGAATTCATCATTCATTTCAAAAATTTCATTGGTATTCATATTAATATATTTTTCATTCTTTTGATTAACACATAAATTTTGTTAATACATATTTAATCCATATAAAAGAGAAGTAGATCGATGATATATATATATATATATATATATATATATTGTCACGTTCCTCCGGTTCCAGCTAAAATTTATAAGGATAAAAATTCTCACTTAGCTTTAGTCCCTTTATCTCCGGAGAAGCGGTTGGAAGTATTTCCCTTCGGGATGCCACCTGTTTTTTATTTAAATTAAATAAGAAGAAAACAACAGGAAAAATCTTATGGTTCCATTTATTAAATTCGAAATGAATATTTATTTATTATTATTATCTTTAATAAACAATTGACTTAATTAATTGTTCACAAATTATATGTCTCTGATTTAATTGCGTGGCGCGTACTATACGTACGGCCCTGTATATTATTTCGTTGCCCGGACGGGCAATGTGGGCAAGGAAGGCAGTGCGGGTAGAGTGAGTAGGCTGAGGGAGTGACGTCACTGCGTCTACGTCACGCGCCCCACTACTGACTCTCGCGTAGTCCGACTACGCCGCAATTCCACGTACCAATAGCTTACTACAGCCAACTTATATTCTAAATTCCAAATATCTACGGAAAATTGTTACACAAATATTTACGGGTTGCTGCTGACTTCTACGAATGAACCTCCTCCTCGTATGGTGATGATGGGGAATGATGAGGATTTCCACCCGGATTGAAGATCGCACAAACTATTCAACTATTCAATGACTATAAAAGTTCACCGTATTTATCGATTATTGTTCACTTTATTTAGCTCACTTTATAATGTTTCTTCCCTAAGCTCAATCTCACTTTTCAATGTTTCTTCCCTATGCTCAATTTCACTTTTCAATATTCAATTCAATTCATTCAGTTCGCAGATACACACGTCCAAACTCGATGACTAGGTAAGATCTAATGGCCGACTTAGCCACGTTTTAATCGCCGGCACCACGCGGTGATTGATTGCGCCACACGCGGTCTTCTTATATAATTAATCAATTGCGTTGGCCCATCGATAAATTTATCGATGGCCCTGCCAAGGGCAGTTGCCCTAGATGGCACCGCCTGTACCTCCGGAGACGTTGCCGAATGTAACGTCACAAAACCCCCCACTTAGATTGGGCTTATGGCTTGTCCGAGTCATTGGTCCCATCGATCCTTTGATCATCGGCACATTCGGCCGTCACTTCCGGAAGGTACTTTTTCCATCCTATACGTTTTCTCGTGCGTCCATTTCCGGGATCCTCCTTGTTCCTTGATCCTTTCTTCCCTTTCCTTTACCTCGCCCGGGCAATTTCCTTAGCTAAAACCTTAATTCTATTGTTCACACACTTTCACTCTGTCATTCCATTCACTCGCCATAACCCATAACACCATTCATACCATTTCAACACATTTTGCTCCAGTCTGCTGAAAATAAAAGAATGCTGAAAAATAAACATTAGTTTTGAACTAAAGTGCATGACATCACCCCTTACTCGGTGACTCATTACAACACTTTGCAACCATTTTTTCGTGCGATTCTATTCGCTATCATTATTAATCGTGCTTTCCCGTTAGAATCTTCAGTTCTATTTTTTCCGGACCATATGCTAGCAACAAAAAGATTTAGAATAGCAAGACAACATACAGATACGACACCTAGTCGTTCATAAAGCAGACCAAAATGCGATTAAAGTACGAATATGCAGGAACAGTAGGGTTAGAGGACGCAGTGCAAACAAAAAATGCATATTTTTACGCAAAACAAAATATCTCAATATTTATTAAAGCCATTATCGTACACAATAGCAGAGTGCGAAAGAAAACAATAGAAAAATAGAATGTACAAAAATGAAATAGGAAGAAAATAAGCCATTTGTCACACAATACGAAAAAAAAGAAGTATCAAAAATTGTCAAAAAATATTATAAACGCAATGAAAAAAAAACCAAGAGAAAATAATAGAAAAAAGAGCGCGAATTTTCAATTATATCGCCTCTTAATGTGTTCCTGCTGTTGCTGTTCCCAATGCGGGCTACATTTGGGGCAGCTAGCCACCGTTACGTCCTTCTGACCGCACAGATAGCAATATGCCCATTTCTTCGGGCGACGACACTCGCGGTGGGAGTGCCCCCTTTCGTGGCATCTCCAGCATGCTCCCTGCCCCGCGATTATCATACCCTCCACTATTGTGGGGGTCCTTGTTGGTGGGCCCTCCCGGGTTCCCAGCCTCTCCTTGACGCTTTTTGTCGCTCCCGATGTACTGGGGGCGTCCGTCCCCTCTTTCCGGGCTTGCGTGGCCACATAGCAGCTCCGTAAAAGCTCTTCCAGGCTCGCCTGGAACTCCGGGGTATCCCCCACCCCTACACCAGCGCATGCTGCTACTACGGGAAGGCTGGCCGCTGGGGGGACCCGTTTAGGGATCGCGTATCCCTTCCAGCGGTCAGGCTTCACCTCCTCCTTTTTTATTTCACGGGCCAAGGCCCTCTCCTGCCCTGCCTTGGTCTGTTCTTCAGGCAGCCGGGCCACCACCACCCGCACTGCCTGTGCTCTTGCCAACTCAGTGGCACTGAGCCCTCCCCAATGAGGTTTGGGGGGATGTACACGCCCCACTCGGGCTTGTCTCCTGCTCCGGACCATATTGCCTCTGCAACACACAATAATTACGCAGATCAGCTATGTGGGCTTTCTTCCCCACATTCCCTTGGGCATCCTTCAATTTATACATAACCGGAGAAATCACCTCGCTGATTTGGTACGGTCCAGTGAATTTCGGAGCCAACTTGTATGAATAGTATTGGGAGCCTTGAGACAGCTTTTTGTTCCGTTTCAAAACCCAATCTCCCACTTTGAACTGTACATTTCTTTTCCTCTTATTATAGTTTCTCGACTGTTTAATAAATCCAATCCCTAGTTGCTTCCGTACCAAATCATGCAGGTATTTCATCCTCTCGATTCGCTTTTTCCAACCATCCGGATCTCCATGAGTCATCATAGTGTTATTTTCCATCTCGTCTCTTAAATTCCGGACCGGTCGAGGATACCTTCCCATATTCAAAAACGACGGCGAGACCCCTAACGTACTATGAACTGACGTATAAATCGCAAATGCTAATTCCGGAAGGTGAATATCCCAATCCCTTTGCCTATCCCTAAAATAGATACTTAGCATCGGCTTCAGAGTCCTATTTACTCGTTTCACCGGATTGGACTGTGGATGGTAAGGAGGTGAAGTAATATGTTTAATCCCATTTTCATTTAACTTACTCTCAAGCTCCCTATTAATAAACTCGGTGTCATGGTCCGAAAGAAGGTACTGGGGTTTTCCCCATCGATTCAGTATCAGCTCGTGAAGAGTTTTCCACACAGTCTTTGCGTCGGCTTTCCTCACCGCACGCATCTCGACATATTTCGTAAAGTAGTCTTGGAAGACTATCAAATGTTTATTTTGCCCCATGCTTGCGGGGAGAGGTCCCATGAAGTCCACTGCGACCATCGACCACGGGCCTTCCACCGTCCTTTCTCGCATAAACCCTCGGGGTCTTTGTTGCTCAACTTTATACCGTTGGCAATCATCACACGAGCGCACGAACCGTGCCACCTCGTGAAACATACCAGGCCAGTAAAAATCTTGGGCCAAACGATGATATGTTTTTTCCACTCCTAAATGTCCGGATTGAGGCAGTTCATGAGCGTCCACAATTGCTCTGTGCCTTACATCCTTAGGAAGAACCAACTTCCACCCATTGTCATCAGGCATGGTAGGGTCAATTTGTGGGTTAGGTTTGAGGAAGTATACCCGATCGTCCACGACCCTCCATCCTGGGTTTCTATCCGGAAAGTCCGACACTTCCCTCTTTTTATGGTGATACCATTTGTCTTCGGCATCTGAAATAGCCTGTAATGCAAAATTTTCATTATCGAACATGCGAGATAGTGCATCCGGGACAACATGCAAAGAACCTTTACGGTGCACAATCTTAATAGCGTGAGCCTGAAGTGCCAGAGCCCATCGTGCAAGCCGACCTGATGGATTTCGGAGCCCCTTTAACCAACGGAGACTGCTGTGATCCGTAATAACGGTGAATTCGCTCCCCTCAACATACGGCCTAAATTTCTCGATGGCCCACAACACAGCTAAACATTCTCTTTTCGTAACCGTATAATTCCGCTCTGCCGGAGTGAGCACCCTACTCGCATACCTAATCACATGTTCGTTACCTACTCTCGAGCCTTTTTCCTCCACGTCATTACCTAATTCCGTCGGCTGTGTTAATACCGCTCCTAGAGCAAAATCACTAGCGTCAGTTTGTATCGTAAACGGCCTACTAAAATTTGGACGAGCCAAAACTGGAGCTTCTGTTAGAGAATGTTTCATCTTCTCGAATGCTTCTTTCTGTTCTGGACCCCAATACCATTTACAATCCTTTTTTACTAACTTCAACAACGGAATCTTGTCTTCCGACAACTTAAGCAAAAATCTAGCGTACCATCCTACGGCACCTAGAAATCGTTGCACCTCTTTTACGTTACGTGGTTCAGGCATTTTCATAATTGGCTCTATACGATCTGGATCCGGAAATAGTCCATCTTTGTTTAACTTATACCCTAAAAAAGTGGCTTCTTCACAAAGAAAGTCGCACTTCTCGGGATTAATTGATAGATTAGCCTCGGTTAATTTTTTAATTACTCTTTTTATCCAAAAAACATGTTCTTCGAACGTTCTTGTGAAGATGATAAAATCGTCGACATATTTCCGGACATTTGTGGCCCATTCCCTCGGAATTGCTAAATCTGTTAATCTTTGGAAAGATGCCGGTCCATTTCTCAAACCATATGCCATCCTTTTGAACTGGTATAAGCCACGACCAGGCACTGCGAAAGCTGTTTTTGGTTTGCTCTCTTCATCTAGAGCAATGTGAAAGAAAGCTTGGCTCAAATCTAATTTAGAGATAATTACACCGCCCTGAATGCTATCTAACAGTTCTTCTAAGTCCTGCATGGGCACTGAGTCGTGCTTAGTAACTTCATTTAATTTCCGAAAATCAACACAAAATCGATATTTGCCATTGGGTTTTCGATGTAAGACCGGCCAACTACACCTTGGACTGTTTGACGGCTCGATCACATCTTCCTCTAGCATTTTGTCCACCTCTTGTTGGGCGACTTTTAATATCTCCGGAGCATATCTCCGAGTTCCTTGACGAATGGGGGAATGTCCCTGCACATCAATATTGTGCTTTATCAACGGTGTGGTTCTAACCTTCGCCGGAAGTGGTGGAATTAAGCCCTTTAACATTTCCCTCATCTCGTCAATATTATCTTGCGACAGTGAAATAATGTGTATAGGCTCAGAAGAAGTGGCCTGTATTTCTGCCTGATCATCGACTTTGTGCCCATCTAACTGTACCGGAGCTAATTTGATACGAGGAATATTATTAGAGTCACTATCTCCGGACCAGAAGGCTTTCTCTGCACCTCTGCCGGCTCTTCACTTTTTCCTACCATTATCAATTACAACATCTAACTCCGCTAAGACATCCATACCGATGACCATCTCGTACGCAATGGTGTGCGTTATCCGAATTGGCACAGTACACTGCTTCTTATCACACATGAATTTCCCTGTAATACATCCTATCACCTCGACAGTTTTTCCATCTGCGACTTTCATTGCGCCTTTCATAGGAATTAAATATGTTTCTAAATCATCAAACAAGCTACTACTAGCAAAAGTCCTCGTAGCTCCAGAATCAATCAACGCCTTAAATTTACTCTTCCCCATCACTATCTGAACAAACGCCCTATTTTCAATTGGATGCTTCTTTACTGCTTTTAAAAAGTCATCAATCCCAATCATCAATTCCTGTACATTACCATGAGCATTGGCTCCTAACGTTCCAATACAAAGATTTTCTTCCGCGGCATTAATCATCTCCGGACTTCGAATTTTCCCAATTCTCTGTTCACGTGCTGATCCCCTAGATATACTTGGTCTCGGGCTTTCATCTCTTATCGCGCTATTTCTTACAGCAGCTCTTCCCGATTCTTTTCTATTATCATCTCTACTGTCCTTATTAGCAATTTTCCCTTTCAATTCCTCCCTCTTTTCCCCCTTTCGACCTCCATCTGGACCATTCTTTTCTCGCGGCTCTCTGCAATCTCTCATGTAATGCCCTGACTTCCTACAATTGAAACATACGTATCCATCTTTTGGCGTGTTGCTTTTGTCATATTTATCCTTATCTTTTCTAACTTCATTCCGGATGCTATTTTCGTTTCGCTCGCTCGTCGCAAATGCCCTTCCGGTACTCTCGAATTTGCCTGTTCGTTTATTTTGCTTCTCAGGCCTACTATATGCAGCTCCAGGGAAGAGAGTCTTCTCTGGCGGTGGAGGAGGCACGTATTCGGCGATTCGCCTTAATTTAGTCTCTACTGAATGCCCCTCATACAATAAATCCGCGAATGACCTAATGTTCCCTATGTCCAAATGTCTGATACACTTTGGATGCATATTTCTACAAACGATTTCTACTTTTTGTTCCTCCGGAAGGTCCATCTCGAGGTTGCTCAACAAAATCTGCATTTTTGTAATGAATCGCGCAACCGGCTCGTGCTCGCCTTGCGTCCGTTGTTTGATCTCGTCCCACAACCTGGACTGAAGATCAACCGTTGAAAATCTCAACCTAAACTGGTATAAGAATTCTGAGTATTCGCTAAAATTATATTTCTCAGTTCTATACCATGCCATAGCAGTGGACGATAACACGAATGGGAAAATTAAGAAGATTTCTCTCTGTGTTGTGCCCATTGATTCTACTGCGTCAGCTAACAGTCTAAGAAATTCTTCCGGATCGTCTTTTTCGACTCCGGAAAATTTTATGTTCATCTTTTGAAGTCTCAAGCCCAGCCGATTTACCCTCTCGGACACCACCTCCGTTGGACCTCTGGAGAATGGATTGGACCTGGACGACAAACCATCCCCATGCATGCTGGGGTAATAAATTGTTTGCCCAAACTGGGGCCTTCTTTCGGAGTAGCTTCTGGAATACCTTGGACTCCTATCATCACACCTAATCCGATCCCTATTACTTTCCCTCCAATCGGGACTGTAACAACTAGATTGATCGTCATGAACTCTATGACTTGGAAACGGGGGTGGTACCCTTTCACCACACTCACGCTCAACCTCTGGACCGAAAACTTCTGCGCTTCGCCTGCGAGTACTCTCTGCCTCCGGATCTCTGCTTTCAAAGTCATCTCGTCGGCTGCCTCCAGGAAATGCCGGTGCGAAAGGATTTAATTCCGACCTCCTACTACCCCTACTTTCCACAACTTGATTAGCCCTCCTACCGAATTCGTCAGCAAACGTGACCTGTACCCTACGATCTGTTTGAATTGAATTTCTATTATTATTTTCTCGATGACCCCCCACTTGTGGGTCATTACGTCGAGAACAATGAATTTCGTCCCCCTCATCCACCTCATCACATCTCCCAATGCTACCGTCACTCTCATCTCCAAGATCTTCGTGACCGACTCCTTCACATTCTCTCGACCCCTTATTCCGGATAAATTTGTTCCCAGCTGGCTTGGCGGAAAGGTTGGGATTATTTTCCTCAATCCCCTCACCTCGACTCCCGTTCCTCATCGCGATCCCATCGTCATCGACTGATGGCTCTCGCCTCCATGCGGACACGGTCTTTGGCAAAGCCGTTTGCCTCTCGTCGACCCGCGGACTCCAATGAGCCTCCTCTTCGCCTAGCTGTTCCCGCATTTCATATCGAATAAGCCGATCTTTCAGTGTATTCATGGTGCCCTCTACACTTAAGCCTTTGAGGTCTAAATATGTGATAAGTTCATGAGGAGTCAAATCAGCAACGTTTTTCTTAATACGCGTGATTAATTTTCTATTTCTTTTTGTTGCCGGCATTTTGACGACCTACAATGTGATATCCCCTTTAATTTACAAATAAACCCGATCCGGAAAAAACTCAGTTAATAATTCCCAAAATTAGTTAACTGTACAATAAGCTCAACAAGCGATTAGCATTCAGCTCAAAATAACAATTAATCCTATTAATTGTATCAATTTAATTCAATAAACAATATTAAATATCAATGACCAACATTTGATCACTCTAAATCCGGATGGTTGCAAAGTATTGTTATCACAAAGCAAGTAATGCCCAAAATCAAAATATTAAAAATAGAAACAAAAGCTGAAAGAAAAGTATTAACAACAAGCAAAGCAGTGAGAAAGTGAGCAAAATGTGTTAAATTACATAAATTTAACATAAACATGAATTATACACGTTAGGTATAATCATTCATTCAAAAATATTCAAACATTCAACAAATAATAATAATTCAAAATTATTATAATAATCAAAATAGTTCAAAAATATTATAATAACTAATTACTATTACTATCGATATCAATTATTCATAATAATTAGTTATATTCGTTTACAATCATTTCTTATTCATCATTTAAACGCTTTATTATTATTCTCTAATAATAATAATAATGATTCACAATAGTCTATTTGGTTAGCTGTAGTGCTATTTTATTTATTTCTCAATAATAATTACTATCTCACAATAATTATATTCACATAACACGAAATTGTTATTTATAGCACCAATTGTTTATATGTTTCACCGATAATATTTTTATAATAGTATATTTTCAATAATATATTATTCACCAATAAAATATTCAATTTATTTTATTTTATTTTCATTCAAAGTTTTTTTTTTTTCATTAATTATGATTTAATTAATTAATTATTTAACGTTTAATTGTCTTTTCATTTTTTGTTAATTATTATTGATTTGTTATTTGCCGACCTGCCTTCCCCACAAGGGATGCCATTTGTCACGTTCCTCCGGTTCCAGCTAAAATTTATAAGGATAAAAATTCTCACTTAGCTTTAGTCCCTTTATCTCCGGAGGAGCGGTTGGAAGTATTTCCCTTCGGGATGCCACCTGTTTTTCATTTAAATTAAATAAGAAGAAAACAACAGGAAAAATCTTATGGTTCCATGTATTAAATTCGAAATGAATATTTATTAATTATTATTATCTTTAATAAACAATTGACTTAATTAATTGTTCACAAATTATATGTTTCTGATTTAATTGCGTGGCGCGTACTATACGTACGGCCCTGTATATTATTTCGTTGCCCGGACGGGCAATGTGGGCAAGGAAGGCAGTGCGGGTAGAGTGAGTAGGCTGAGGGAGTGACGTCACTGCGTCTACGTCACGCGCCCCACTACTGACTCTCGCGTAGTCCGACTACGCCGCAATTCCACGTACCAATAGCTTACTACAGCCAACTTATATTCTAAATTCCAAATATCTACGGAAAATTGTTACACAAATATTTACGGGTTGCTGCTGACTTCTACGAATGAACCTCCTCCTCGTATGGTGATGATGGGGAATGATGAGGATTTCCACCCGGATTGAAGATCGCACAAACTATTCAACTATTCAATGACTATAAAAGTTCACCGTATTTATCGATTATTGTTCACTTTATTTAGCTCACTTTATAATGTTTCTTCCCTATGCTCAATTTCACTTTTCAATATTCAATTCAATTCATTCAGTTCGCAGATACACACGTCCAAACTCGATGACTAGGTAAGATCTAATGGCCGACTTAGCCACGTTTTAATCGCCGGCACCACGCGGTGATTGATTGCGCCACACGCGGTCTTCTTATATAATTAATCAATTGCGTTGGCCCATCGATAAATTTATCGATGGCCCTGCCAAGGGCAGTTGCCCTAGATGGCACCGCCTGTACCTCCGGAGACGTTGCCGAATGTAACGTCACAATATATATATATATGGTACGAGAAAAAATTATATTCTGTATAATTTTATTCTATTATATCTCGAAAAAAATAAATATTGAAATTCAAAATGACGTAATTTATGTCTATTATCTATGGCCCTCTTATTCTCATTCATATATAAATCTATTATTCATTTATCCTCCTATCGATAGATAATGAATGCATATAAAAGGGAAGTGGATTTATGATGAATCTTCGTTCGCAACACCGAAACAAAAACGACTCATTTCCAACGGTAATTTTATTCATTCGTGACGAGCTGCAAATTAGTCGTTGCTGTTTCTTTCCGGCATATCGTACCATGATTGTGAGGATCGTTTGATTTCATTCGTCAATCATTATAGTGTTATTTCGTGATTTTCAATCGTGTGTATCACTCGTGCTTGGTGTTGTGTTGTATTTTTCGTCATATATAATATATAAAAATTCAATTTTTCATAATATATTACTTCATAGTAATACATTCTTAACATAAAATTCACAATATTTTTCAATATAAATTTTAAAAAAAAATGGCGACTTCGTGGGAAAAAGAATCAAAGCGATGTTTCATGGATGCGTGGGTTTCGGATGAGAGACTGAAGGACTGGATCAAAAAAGTGCCATTTAACGAAACATTTTGTCATTGTATCATGTGCAATAAGAACATCTCGTGTAATACTTTTCCGCCAAGACATGCTGATTCACTACTCCATAAAGAAAATATGGAGAAAAGTGTTCCTATCAACAGGGAAAACTATAATCGAGAGTGCCTTGGGGAAAATGTGTGCCAATCAGTTCCAGGACCAACATATTCGAGGGAACGGAAATTCCACAAACAATGGTCAGAACTAGAGGTATGTAAATCATGGTTGCAGCAAGTGCCTAATGTTGATAAAACTTTTTATTGTTCGATATGTAACACATCGTTGGTAGGAAGTTTATCACGTATGAAACGGCACGCTAAATCATCAATACACATATATAATAATAATAATAATAATAATGGTGATGGTGGTTGTAGTTGTAGTAATAATATTAATGCGTCGAATGCGTCATTTCCATCGTTCGATGAAAGGAAGAAATCAGCAGAGGTACAGTTTTGAGCGCTGATCGCGGTCAAAAATATTCCATTTCACGTCGCGAATGATATTTTGAGTTTTTTTTTGCAGTCGGCAAAGATGCGGATGTACTTCAAAGCATGCGTATGAATAGGGACAAATGTCAAAAAATAATATCGAATGTTTTATACCCTGTAGAGTCGAGTAGGGTCGTAAATATCCTTCAAGATTCGAAATTTTTAATTTTTATTGATGAAACTTCTGATATCTCAAATGAGAAATGGATGACATTTCATGTACGATATGTTCATCCTGAAACATTGAAAGTTTCATCACAGTTATTGAAACTAATAAATATAGATGCACGTGATAGCAGCGCGAAAAATTGTTTCACACATTCAAATGTGAAATGTGGAAATTCGAAATCCCGTTTTCAAATTTTATCGCTCTGTCATGCGACATTGCGTCTGTCATGACAGGTAGGCATGAATTTTTCGAGGAAAAATTGGAATCGGTAGGTCCAAATTTATTGACATTTACATGTCCCTGCCATGCGTCTGCTTCGGTTGCACAAGCCGCTTGTGCTGCAATTCCTCATCATTGGGAGGAATTGAATAGAAAAATCGCGAGTTTCATCAACTGCAGTCCGAAACGCAGTGCTACTTATCAAGAATTTTCGGGATAGCTTGTAATTCAAACAAAAAAATTTTTTAATTATCAGAAACGCGATGGCTTTCTCGGCACGCGTCCATTGCAAGAGAAGTTGAATCGTGGACTACTCTCGGAAATTTTCCAACGGAAATGGTCCTAAGCGACAAAGTTGGAGAGAACCAATTATTAATAATGAAAAATCCAGATACGCAAGCTTATTTGATATTTTTGGAATATGTTTTGAATTTTTTCAATCAATTCAATGCTTTTTTCCAATCTACAGAAACTAGAATACATATTTTGCACACAAAATCGTTCGAATTTTGTTCGAAATATGTAAACATTTTTACGATCAGAATTTTCAGACAATTTCGATATAAACATGAATTTCGAATCAAATAATAATCATAAAATGATTGATGAGGTTCATTTAGGAACTCGTTGCGATACATACTTGGTGCAATTAGTGACAGATGGACATGTAAACATAGGATCTGAAATACGACAAAATTGTTTACAATCCTATGTTACTGCTGCCCAGGAAATTCGAGAACGATTGCCCATTGGGAATGAATTTTAATTAAAATCAAAAGATTTGAAGCCACAAGTGGCACTCTACGATTCGAATGGGGAAACGTCGTTTGATGATGTTCGGTTTATAGCTCAAACCCTTGATGGTTCTGACAAGCAAAAATTAAAAGAAGAATGGTATAATTCATACCATTCAGTACCGCTTACACAGATCGAATAAAATTTCATATTTTCTGATTGTGAATGAATATTGTCGAAAAATTTGTGAGATCCAGGTATACGGTGCAATTGTTGAAAGGTTCTGAACACTCATTTCATGATAGTACAAGTTTTCAAGCACAAACAGCAATAAGAAAGAAAAAGAAAGATATAATAAATACAGCAAGGGAGGAAGAGAAAGAGAGAGAGGGAGATATGAATGAAATTTGTTTCTTACTTGTATGTGTGCATACTTGCATGAATATTGTGTATTCGTATATACTAGATTCAAGTATGGTTCACATTTGGTTCTCGATGGTGCAGTGAGTTATCATTATTATATCCCGGTGGCTTTGATTTATATTTGGAAAATAATATGTATGAGCATAATGATTGCACAGCTGTGGATTTACGGAAATATCTTAATTTTGATTTAAAACAAAAAAATGAAGAATAAAAATCTGGAACATTGATTCCTTGATTTTTTTTTTTTTTTTTTTTCGTGATCATGAAATAATTATTAGGAATTATATGATTTTGATAATAATATAGAATCTATGAGTAAGTGATGTTTTTCTATCCAGTGGAGCAAAATATATCATATATTCCACTGGGCTTGAGTTTTCAAAACATAAATAAATATTGTAAAAAAAAATATACGTTTCAGGTATACCAGGCAATTAGTAAACAACACCCGGCTCATGTGTTCAAGCTACGTCATAATGTAGTCGTCTTATTCGAAGACAATGATAGGAAATAGAAAGAATGATGCACGTAAATGAATATGTATTTAATAAAAAGTAATGACATTTTATCTATTGATATATTTGGATATATTTCTTTTATATATCTATAATTTATCATTCATAATTATGAACTGTTAAACAACTGTTCTCCAAAAGAATTGTCCTCATCATACTACAAATAATATATTTTATTCATTGCAGATTCATGAACAATGGAATATGAATATCATGAAATTATTTATGAAATATGGTCAATTTTATATTGAGACATTCGATTAAATATATATATATATTTTTCTTTATTTCTTCATTATTCAGACGAAAATAATTCAATAAGTACCACTTCAAATTCAACTCATAGAATTCATCATATTCAATATATATTTCCGTCTTCATAGCTATAATATAGTCATGTACAATCAACACCTGGTAAGAAGATATATATATATGATCGTGAATAGGAGGTAGCCAGGAAATATGTCTAATATTTTCGTAAGTTTTATCTGTGATATGTCAATAAAAATAAATTTGCTGCATGAAAGTCACATATGTTACCAACAATCATTGTTCTATATTTAACACAAATATTTAAAGATAAATTACACGCTAAACAAAAAAATATGTATATGTATTTATTGACAAAGAACTCCAATTTAAACTAAACGAAAAAAGTTACTTTTTTATATTAAATGCTGAAAAGTTTAAATATTTTTGGCGGTCATTCGTATAATTGTGTCGGTGAAAGCATATTCAAATTATTTTACCGACAATATCTTAGCCCTCTAGCCGGCATCGCATCGTTCGACGTCGACCAGCCTCGTTTCAAATCAGAAAAAGGCGAAAGAAATATACTGTTCGCTCTTTTCCACTGTCCGAAGCTAGCCGAAGCGTGCTGTTCACACGTACGTGGCTTGAGACTGTGTGAGTTACCCCCACCGCTCCTGCTGCTCGCTGCTGGCGTACCCAACTCTGCATTACTGGCGTACAGCAGTGATGCACATTTTGAGACGCAAGCAGCAAGTAGCAAGAGTAGAGGGGGTAACTCACACAAGTGCAAGCCATGTACGTGTGAGCAGCATGCTTCGGCTAGCTTCGGATAGTGGAAGAGAGCGGACAATCTATGTCTGTCTCCATTCTCCGAATTAGAACGAAGCCGGACGACGTTGATCGATGTCGATGACGACTCGTTGCTTCCTAGAGGGCTAAAAAAATTTATGTATGGTTTTACCGACATGCTTACATGAAATTAATGATTTTATCGACCTGCTCATACGAATGGCCGCCAAAAATATTCGAATTTTACAGCTTTTGATGCAGAAAAATACTATATATGTAGGAGCGTAAGAATTTTCTGGATCTATAATTATTAACGGGCGACAACCTGGCGCCGCAAAGATCGTTAAGTAGTGACGTCAACGGGAAAACCCATTGACGTCAATGGAAAACCCTTATAGTTACTAGCGCTCCAATAGAGATGCAGCAAGGAGTACCCTCACCACCACACCATCAGCCAATCAGTGGAAAGCGTCAGGATATAAAACCTGGAGCCCTGACCCATCAGACAGAAGACTCACATTGAGACTCAGAGAAGACTCACATTGAGACTCAGAGAAGACTCATATTGAGACTCAGAAGAAGACTCACATTGAGACTCAGAGAAGACTCACATTGAGACTCAGAAGAAGACACACATTGAGACGCAGAAGAAGACGAAGCCGATCACGAAGCAGACCAACAAAGACGACGACGACTCAGAGGGGCAGTTCAACATCATCTCTCGAATTCGCAATTAATATAATACAATTTATACAGAAAACTACTCTTATTCTAAATAAATAAATTTTTTTCTACAATTGGGGGCTCAGCCGGGATAAGAGTCAGTTGAAGTATAACATTGTATTATTCACGTATTCTACTTGTCATATGAAACATGACCAACGACGCAGAATTAACCGTGTTCAGCGACATGGAGATCAGCAAGATGAAGGTACAGGAACTAAAAGACGCGCTGAAGAAGCGACAATTGCCTGTATACGGTAGGAAGGCAGAACTCCAGTCAAGACTCAAGGCAGCCGTATTGCTACAGAAGGCACGAGAACACCCTATGGCAATAAATGACGACGATAATGACGATAATGACGACAAAGACGACGAAGACGACGAAGATGAGAACGACGATCTCATAAGTGAAGACGAAACAGACAAATACGAGGAAGCTCGAGAAGAAACGCGACGAAGAAGATCTGAGCAATACCAACCTATGCTGACATTCCGAGACATAGAGGAGTCTCTAGAAAAATTCAGTGGAGACGACGCACTATCAATTAAGAAGTGGTTAGAAGATTTTGAAGATGTGGCACGAACGAGTAATTGGACGGATATCCACAAAGTAACATGTGCGAAAAGGTTGCTAAAAGGATCAGCACGGCGATTCGTGGTGTATGAGCGATGGCAAAAGAAAAGAAAAAAGCAGACGAAAGCCATCATGAATTTGTATATCGTATGATGGAGATAGCATCACAAGCAGACGTTGAAACACCAGCGACGATTCGGTACATCATTGAAGGAATTCCAGACGAACCAGCAAACAAAGTAATATTATATGGGGCACACTCTATTAAACAATTGAAGGAACGGCTTTCACAATATCACCAAATGAAAATGGACGCAAGAACGAGACCTAGGACAACAGAACAGAAGAACAGTGTTCCTACCAGGGATGCAGAGAAAAGACGGGCATCAACTTGTTTCAATTGTGGAGGTAGAAATCATCAGAGCAAAGACTGTCCAGATAAATCCAAAGGAACAAAATGTTTTGGTTGTGGAGAATTTGGCCACATAGCTACAAGGTGTCCAAAGGCCATCAAATCAATTAATGCAGTTGCAAGCAAGACCAGGAAGCAACATCTGAAGGAAATATCAATTGGGGGAAGCAAAATTACAGCTCTAGTAGATACTGGAAGCGATTTGACATTTATAAGGACAGATGAGTATATAGAAATTGGCGCACCACAGCTTGAACCATGCAAAATTGCGTTCGAAGGTTTGGGTTCAACAGAAAATTCCACACTAGGAGAATTTGAGGCTGAGATGAAAATAGATGAAGAAGCTTTCAGGACAAAATTCCATGTAGTACCAGGAAGAATCTTTAAGTACGCCGTATTGTTGGGATCAGACTTCTTGCAACAAACGGAGCTATACATCAAGAATGGTGACGTCCAGGTGAAGAAAATTGAGGAAAAAAAACCAGATGTACTCAAAATCGACGTGACGAATGAAGACGAAAAGCTGGATCTGACACATGTCCAATGTATCAAGAAGAGGAAAGAAATTGAGGAAATAGTTGAATCATACAAACCAAATAAGATAAGAGACGTGGGAATAACTACGAAAATAATATTGAAAGACGAAGTTCCAGTAGTTTCAGCACCTAGAAGGCTATCGGTACATGAAAAGACAATTGTTGATGAAATCATGGGAGAGTGGCTACGGGAGGAAATTATCCAGCATTCAACATCTGAGTATGCCAGCCCTTTGGTACTTGTGAAGAAGAAAGACGGCAGTACTAGAGTATGCGTAGACTATCGCGCTCTAAATAAAAAGATTGAGAGACTGCAATACCCACAACCAATCATAGAAGACCAAATAAATGCATTGCAAGGGGCACTGATGCTTCAGGAATGTGACGACGAAGTGTACCATCGACTAGGGACGAAATACGTGAAATGGCGGAAGAAGGCTATTAGTAAAAGACAAAAAGAAAATCAAAGAACGGCAAATGAACGAAGAAAAGCAGAGACAGTATATCGTTTAAACCAGCTTGTAGCGATACGAAGTACTCAGTTCGGACCAGGATTGAAAATACATTCAAAATATCTGGGGCCATACAAGATCAGCAAAGTCATGAGGCATGGAAGATATTTAGTAAAGAAAGTTGGCGAGCACGAGGGTCCAAATGAAACGTCGACATCAGCCGACAGCATGAAACCATGGATCGACAGCGTAGATGAATACAACAGCGATGAGGAGGATGATGCAAACCAGAAAATTGATGATGAGTTAACTAACTTTGGAGAAAATGAAGAATAAAAACATCTGAGGGCAGATGTTGTGTCAGGAGGGCCGAATGTAGGAGCGTAAGAATTTTCTGGATCTATAATTATTAACGGGCGACAACCTGGCGCCGCAAAGATCGTTAAGTAGTGACGTCAACGGGAAAACCCATTGACGTCAATGGAAAACCCTTATAGTTACTAGCGCTCCAATAGAGATGCAGCAAGGAGTACCCTCACCACCACACCATCAGCCAATCAGTGGAAAGCGTCAGGATATAAAACCTGGAGCTCTGACCCATCAGACAGAAGACTCACATTGAGACTCAGAGAAGACTCACATTGAGACTCAGAGAAGACTCAGATTGAGACTCAGAAGAAGACACACATTGAGACGCAGAAGAAGACAAAGCCGATCACGAAGCAGACCAACAAAGACGACGACGACTCAGAGGGGCAGTTCAACATCATCTCTCGAATTCGCAATTAATATAATACAATTTATACAGAAAACTACTCTTATTCTAAATAAATAAATCTTTTTCTACATATATTTTTTAAATCATGTAAAATATATATTTTCAGTTGATCAATTTATATTTGATACTATTTCCCTCCATTTAAATGAAGGAAGGAAACAATTTATTAATAAAAATTGATAAAAGTATAGATATATAATTGATGATCAAATATGTAACTTTTACGTGGAAAAAGTTTTTTTTTTGTTTAACATGCATAAGGAACGCTCATAATTACAATAATTTTCTATTTCACATTCACGATTGGAAAATTAATCTATAAGAATATTTTCGAGATGTATTGGATGTACATACAATCTATGTATATAATATACGTATATATTGAATCAATTGTCAATGCATAATAATAACGTATTACTCTACGTAAAAACAATTAGGTATCATCTATTTATATAGTTTATATGAATATATACACATACAAATATAGAGAAAATTCCATTTTTAATCATACATATTTATTTGCATATGTATTTTTCTCTCTCTTTCTTATTATTGATTCTGAATAAGACTAACACACTACTGTGAAGTTTAAACACATGGATTAGGCGTCAAGACCCTTTTACTAATTTCTCCGTATACCTGGAACGCATACTTTCAAATACAACAATTATTCATGTTCAGAAAATATAAAATTCATACTTCATTGGAAATAATCATTTGATATTTTTCTGTATTAAATAGGAAAATATTCCTTGTGAATTTTAAATTATTCACAAACACATATTTCATGGTTTTATACCTCAAATGAATGCATTCTACAACATATATTTTTATACAACATCATCATATGTGGACAACTTTTTTATTTTCATTATAGATACCAAAATATGCTCGTTATATAAATATTATTATTATTATAATTATTTTTTTGTTTTTTTTTTTTTCGTTTCAAATTCAAGTGGAAGCAACCGGCAAATAATAATGGTGACGCACCACGTCATTTAGAAACAATTGTGAATCATACATTCAAATTAAATATGCAAATGCACAATATTCATACAAGTATCCACAAATCCAAGTGAGAAATAAATTTTATTTATCTCCTTCTTTCTCTCTCTTTCTTTTCGTATTTATATTGTCACGTTCTTCCGGTCCCGGCTGAAATTTATTATTATAAAAATTCACACTTAGCTTTTGGTCCCTTCATTCCGAAGAAGCGGTTGGATGTCGTTCCCTTCGGGATGCCACCTGTTTTTTATTTAAATTAAACAAGAAGAAAATAACAGGAAAAACCTTGTACAAGTAATTTTATTTATTAATCATTCAAAGTATTTATTTATTTATTGTCATTATTATTCATAAGCATTTGAACTTTATCTGTAGTTCGAAAATATATTGTATCTAATTTAATTATCTGGTGCGTAATATTCGTACGGCCCTGCATGCTATAGCGTTGCCCGGGCGGGCAATGTGGGCAAGGAAGGCAGTGCAGCTGAAGTACGATGCCGCGGGAGTGACGTCACTGCGCCTACGTCACCGCGCGCTTCAGTACCGACTCGACACGTAGACAAACTACGCTGTAATTTTACGTACGCATAGCTTCCTACAGCCAACTCTATAATATTAATTATCTCAATTATATTTACGGAATGCGGTGGATCGAGGTATCTCCTCGTTGTGTGGTGATGCTGGATGCTGGCGAGGATCTCCACTCGGTGATTGGGCTCGCACAGTTTCACTTTATCACGATCGTTTTCTATAGGACTACAAGAGTTCACTTCTACTTTATTATACAGTTCGATTTCTCGCAACAATAATCCCCACAAAATCACACAAAATAGTCTTAATAGTTTCACATTCGGTTTATCAATAGTTTATTCATATTTATCACTGCCTTTTATGCTTCTTTTCACTTTTTCTTCAATTCAATAATTATCAGTACAAACTCACACGTCTGTGCTCGAGGGCTAAATTCGTTGTAATGGCCGGCCTAGCCACGTTTTCGCTAGCCGGCACCACGCGGTGATTTAGCACGCCTCACGCGGTCTTCTTCGCCTATTAATTAATTCAACGGGCCTATCGATGAATTGATCGATAGCCCTGCAAAGGGCAGTTGCCCTAGATGGCACCGCCTGCACCTCCGGAGACGTTGCCGAATGTAACGTCACAATATAAATACGAAAAGAAAGAGAGAGAGAAGGAGATGAATAAAATTTGTTTCTCACTTGGATTTGTGGATACTTGTATGAGTATTGTGCATTTGCATATTTAATTTGAATGTATGATTCACAATTGTTTCTAAATGACGTGGTGCGTCACCATTATTATTTACCGGTTGCTTCCACTTGAATTTGAAACGAAAAAAAAAAAACAAAAAAATAATTATAATAATAATAATATTTATATAACGAGCATATTTTGGTATCTATAATGAAAATAAAAAAGTTGTCCACATATGATGATGTTGTATAAAAATATATGTTGTAGAATGCATTCATTTGAGGTATAAAACCATGAAATATGTGTTTGTGAATAATTTAAAATTTACAAGGAATATTTTTCTATTTAATACAGAAAAATATCAAATAATTATTTTCAATGAAGTATGAATTTTATATTTCCTGAACATGAATAATTGTTGTATTTGAAAGTATGCGTTCCACGTATACGGAGAAATTAGTAAAAGGGTCTTGACGCCTCATCCATGTGTTTAAACTTCACAGTAGTGTGTAAGTCTTATTCAGAATCAATAATAAAAAAGAAAGAGAAAAATACATATGCAAATATATATGTATGATTGAAAATGGAATTTTCTCCATATTTGTATGTGTTGTGACGTGGTGGATTTTCACCAGTCATGTCCTCGACTGGGCCACCTCGGTGTTGCTCGCGAATTTGAATTTAAATGAAATTAATGAAAGGTTATGCACTGCTGGCTGGTGGATCTCAGGGGGGCCAACTCAACCTTGGTAATATTTATTATTAATGGCCACGCGGTGGTCGAATTGTTTTGAGTCATAGGTACTCCCCGAGGGGGGATAGATGGCGACCAGAGGGCTTGCCGCGTTTTGGGATGTGTGAGAGCGAGAGCGCCACAGGCCTGTGCAACCCGTTGAGCGCGTGGAGATGCGCGTGAGCGGGGAGATCACTACAATCAATATTCAATTGACACGGATTTGGCAGGGCTCTCCAATCGCGGACAAGATGGCACCACATCGATGTGGATCTATCGATGCGTGAAATGAAGTCAAATACAATAAAATAAATAAAGTTAACGAAATGATGTTTATGATCAAATGTATGATGACTGTATGAATGGGATAATAATGTTACTGTATGAGGTGTGTACTGTATGATGAAGGATATGTAAAAATTGTATGATAACGTGAAATGGGTTATGTATAATTGTATGAAAATTTGAATAACTAGAATAATTCAAATTGATCTGATTGGTCGATGGGATATCGATCCATCGATATTCGAGTGTACATGTGCGAACATGCGACACGCGGAATGAGGGAAAAATACCTCACTCCTGGAGATACCGGCTAGACGTGCACACACCAGCGTTTCAAGTGTTTGGAAAATAATTTTGTTAAGCAAAAAAAAAAATTGCTTTCGCGAGTTGTCGTGGGCATTTGTAAATTGTGAGCTTGGAGAAATTGTGTCAACGTGCCACCGAGTGGGTCCAGGGAGCTGTACATTGCATCTGGACGGATTAATACTGCGGTGAGTCGTAATTTGTGCACATTTTGGCCTATGGTATGAACGAGTCATGAAGTGATTGCGTGTTGGCAATACATTGTGTGAATCGGCGGTCTCACGGATGATAATACCGTGGGTGTATCGCGTTATAAATCCAAGTATTAATTAATTATCGAATTAAATATTGTGTGCGATTGGCACAATGTTGTAAAATTTAACTTGAATCGAATGAGTGGACGAATTCCACTGGGTGTGTGTGTGAATGCGTTCTCGAGACATTTGACGGAAAAAAAATGTAATTTTGTTAATTTAGAAAATTATTACTTCACATTAATTTTTTTTTGTTCATCAAGTAATTTCGAGGGAATTTATTCCGTGAGTTTTTTTTTGTTCTTTTCATCATTTATAATCTACATATTTTTTTTGTGTACATATTATATATACATTTTCGTGGTCAATAAATTTTTTTTGGTGTGATACAAATTCCGCGAATCGTTCGGAATTTCATTGTCCGGCTATTAGTTTGTTATTGTTTGGACACTCCTTGCCGGCCGCCCCCCACCTATTTTATTTTCAGGTTTCCCTGACGAACCAGGACGGAAGGGGAATTCCGTCGCAGTGTATATATTCATATAAACTATATAAATAGATGATACCTAATTGTTTTTACGTGGAGTAATACGTTATTATTATGCATTGACAATTGATTCAATATATACGTATATTATATACATAGATTGTATGTACATTCAATACATCTCGAAAATATTCTTATAGATTAATTTTCCAATTGTTAATGTGAAATATAAAATTATTGTAATTATGAGCGTTCCTTATGCATGTTAAACAAAAAAAAAACTTTCTCCACGTAAAAGTTACATATTTGATCATCAATTATATATCTATATATTCTTATCAATTTTCATTAATAAATTGTTTCCTTCCTACATTTAAATGGAGGGGAATAGTATCAAATATAAATTGATCAACTGAAAATATATATTTTACATGATTTAAAAAATATATAGTATTTTTCTGCATCAAAAGCCGAAAAATTCGAATATTTTTGGCGGCCATTCGTATGAGCAGGTCGATAAAATCATTAATTTCATGTAAGCATGTCGGTAAAACCATACATAAATTATTTTACCATTAATTTTGTTAGCCCTCTAGGAAGCAACGAGTCGTCATCGACATCGATCAACGTCGTCCGGCTTCGTTTCAATTCGGAGAATGGAGACAGACATAGATTGTCCGCTCTCTTCCACTATCCGAAGCTAGCCGAAGCATGCTGCTCACACGTACATGGCTTGCACTTGTGTGAGTTACTCCCTCTACTCTTGCTGCTTGCTGCTCGTGTCTCAAAATGTGCATCACTGGCGTACAGCACTAGCGAGCTGGCAATCGGCGGCTCGACCGCTTCACTGCTCGTGCGTCGAGAGGTGGTGGCGCCGCACGGAGGGGAGCTCTTACTTCAGTACAGGGGACACCGCACACACGCACCAGCCCAACGGTTGTATGGCCGTTGTATAGAAACTTCTCGAGTACGAACACGCGATGCCACGCGGATGCACAATGTTCCAACAGAATGCAATTGAGTTTGATGTTTTCCAGGTTGATTTTTCCAGCGTTCACAGCACACAACTTTTTATGTATTTTTGCAGATCACAATTCCACCTTGATTTTCACCTTAACTTCACCAAATTATCCGGCTCGAAGGACCATTGATGTTGCGGAATGCAACCCAAAATTTGAATTGCCGGATTTCAATGTTGTAAATTTGGTGGAGAAATCAACTTCCAATGTGAAAAAAATTGTGACGATGATATTTAATTTGAATTGATAATATTTATTGATGTTCCACTCAAATAATGCATATTTCATTACAAGTTCACGGACGTGCGATTGCACGTGGGTCGTGAAGCCACGTGCCGTCGGATATAAAATTGCTGGTAATTGTGAGAATATTCATTAGATCAACACAAAAAAAGATAAGTACACTTGAGTAGGCAAATTGAATGACCTTAATTGAAGTGAGGCTTCAGTTTTGAGAATTCAGTTGAAAAAATCGATTTTATATAACAGAGAGAAATTACTCGATGCATTCAAGGCAGAGGCACTTGAGATAATAAATTAGTCGTTAGGCGCTTCCCAACACGAACGACTGAGAGCGCCACTGAGTCTTCCGTTGAATTTGAAATGGCAACATTTTTTTATCGCATTCTTAAACACACAGGAAAGTTAATCATAATTATACTACATTGCATTTCAGATATGTATCAGGCATGAGAATGACAAATAGTCGTATTCGTTTTTTCATCCACCTATCCGCATGAGAATTATTATCCAAACTTCTTATTTCTTCCCATTGAAAGTTGATCATAATAATATAATATTGCATTTTTTATATTCGTTTTTCATCAGAATGACACATTTCTGTATCCTTTTCCCATCTACTCATTCACATTAGAATTATCATATTAATTTCCCGTTACGATGGTATAGTTATTCAAATATATACATATAACGAAAAATAATCATATTTTATTCACATTAGAATTTCTATACCTTCTGATAATTACATAATTTCGGAAATTCTTCATAATCATATTCTCGGATCCAATTTTCTACATATGATCCTCTGCAGTATTCTCCAATGTTTTTCCATGGAGAAGATGGGTATCATATCAATATACCTAAACGTGATGCAAAGACTAAGAATTCTGTTGATGAGACCGTTTCTGCTCCTGAATTTTATAGTTGTAGGATCATGGAAAGTGAGGGTCAACCATGCTATTTAGTGCTGTTTCGCAATCTTTTCAATCAATTTTTGGTGGATATGTATGCAAAAATAAAAACTAGAAGATTCAATTGGTTTCGGAATAATCGAAAAAAGCTGAGAAGTGAGGAATATGTTCATCTTAAAGATGCAATGACACGAACCGACGTTGAGTTTCCAGAAATTGGCGAAAGAGTTGTGTTGATCTCTTCTTTTACTGGAGGACCTCGCTATGTGCATGAACGAACTCAAGATGCGATGACGTATGTACGCTATTTCGGAAGGCCGGATTTGCTCATGACATTCACTTGCAATCCTAACTGGTCGGAAATACAAGAGCTTTTGGGTCAAAATCAAGAATCTCATGATAGACATGACATCATAGCGAGGGCGTTCCACTTGAAGGTTAGACACATGATCAAGCTGCTAACAAAAGGTTCTATCTCTTGCAATACTCAGTGTCATATGTATACAGGGTATTCCATCTCAAACGAGCCACCCCGTATATTTCTTATCCTATAGTGATTGGAAAAATTTCCCGAAACACGTCGAATGATTTTGTTTGGGGGACATCTTTTGACGTACATTTGAGGCTTGAACGAACAACCCCCTAAGAAGGGGTGCTTCAACCCCTAAAAATTTGATAGGGGAGAGGGGTTGAATGATACCTCATTTGAAAGGTCTCGGAAGCCTCTTCACAACGGTGTGTGAGAAACTTAATTTTGATGAACCCTTTCCGCCAAAAATCAATTTTTTAGCTCAAATGAGCCACCTTGAATATTTTGGTTATTTTTACAATGTACAAGCCCATTTTTATTAAGCCCTTTTTACAAACTTGAAAAATCTTTAAAAAAATCACATTCTAAAAAAATTTAATTGTTTTTTCCTCATGTTGCCTTCAATTTTTGTTCTTAGAAGGTGTTTATCTGGTTATAATACGTTTTTTCGATCATTTGATGTATCAATTTGTTGAGTAACTACTTTGCTGATTTGTTTAAAATTTTGAAAATATTCATGATGTACACATTGCAAGAACGTGTTGAGCTGGTTAGCCTGTATTTTCAAAATCAAAAGAGCGCCCGAGTGGCTGCAAGGATATTTAACCAAAACCATCCTGAACGTAGCGTTCGCCATAAGTACGTAATGGAATTGATTTCAAAATTTGTTGAGACGGGTTCAGTAATGGATAAAAAAAGGGCACCTATTGGAATTGTGAATGATGAAGGAGCAGCTCTGTGGCGGTATTGGGACATGTCCAACCTATGCCAAACACGCAATCTGTACAACTTTCTGCAGCTTCCGGTATTTCCCGATCTAACGTTTTCAGAATTTTACATAAACACAAGTTCCATCCGTACAATATTGAATTAATTCATGAATTAAATGATGATGATTTGGATCGAAGGCAAGAGTTTTGCGAAATTATGGCCGAGCGTATCAACAATAATCCAAATTTCTTGTACAACGTTTGCTTTTCTGACGAATGCACTTTTTCACTTAATGGAGAGTTTAACCGACATAACTGTAGATTTTGGAGCGATACAAATCCTCATGTATTTCGAGATGCTCACACTCAACATCCGGAAAAGCTAAACGTTTGGGTAGGAATTTTGGGAGACCACTTAATTGGACCTCTTTTTATTCCTGGTAATTTGAATGGTGAAATTTATCTTGAAATGCTGGAAAACGCGATGATCAGTTAATAACAGAAAAATTGGAAAACGATCCTCCACTACTTGAACAACAATTGCATTTTCAAGAAGACGGAGCTCCTCCTCACTATGTCGCACCAGTTCGCCCATACCTCAATTTGAAATACCCAGGTCGTTGGATTGGAAGAAGAGGTCCTATGGAGTGGCCTGCCCGATCTCCTGACCTGAACCCTCTAGACTTCTTCTTGTGGGGACATTTTAAGTCCAAGATTTTTGTGACAGCCTAAGAATTTGGACGAACTACGCCAACTAATTGTAAATGAGTGTCGTCAAATAACTTCAATTATGCTGAACCATGTTAGAGACGGTTTTCAGTCAAGATTGTATTATTGTATGGAAGTCGGTGGAGGACAATTTGAACATTTGATTTAAAAACGCAGATTTAATTTTTTTGGTTGTAAACATGATAAAACAATTGAATTTTTTTAGAATTTGATTTTTTTGAGACTTTTTAAGTTTGTAGAAAGGGCTTAATAAAAATGGGCTTGTACATTGTGAAAATAACCAAAATATTCAAGGTGGCTCATTTGAGCTGAGAAATTGATTTTTGGCGAAAAGGGTTCATCAAAATTAAGTTTCTCACACACCGTACTGAAGAGGCTTCCAAGACCTTTCAAATGAGGTATCATTCAACCCCTCTCCCCTATTAAATTTTTAGGGGTTGAAGCACCCCCTCTTAGGGGGTTGTTCGTTCAAGCCTCAAATGTACGTCAAAAGATGTCCCCCAAACAAAATCATTCGACGTATTTCGGGAAATTTTTCCAATCACTATGGGATGAGAAATATACGGGATGGCTCGTTTGAGATGGAATACCCTGTATATACTACGGAATGGCAGAAGCGTGGACTCCCTCATGTTCATATTCTGCTCTGGTTGCAGGAAAAAATCAGACCAGATTCTATTGATGAAATTATAAGAGCTGAATCACCCGACCCCGATCAGGATCCATATCTTCATGACATTATAAAATCAACAATGATTCACGGTACTTGTGGACATTTCAACCTAACTTCATCTTGCATGGTGTTTGGTGTTTGTACAAAACATTTTCCAAAACGTTTTTTGAAAGAAACTTAAACAGGCGAGGATGGCCATTCTCAGAATTTGCAGTAGGAAAACGAAAAAAGCAGTAGACGATCAAAAATAGATGATGGAATCATGGTGAAAATCAATGGAATTCATATTGACAATAGGTGGGTGGTTCCATATAATCCAGTTCTGTCCCGTACTTTCAAAACTAACAACAATGTCGAGTACTGCAATCCAGCTAAATCTATGAAATATATCTGTAAGTACGTAAATAAGGGATCTGATCAGGCAGCAATTACCGTTGAAGCTCTAGATGAGATTACTAGATATGAAGCAGGACGATACATAAGAAGTTCCGAAGCAGCTCGGCGTATTCTTCGTTTTCCGATTCATGAGAGGTTTTCACTCGTTGTTTATCTTGCTGTTCATCTTGAAGATGGCCAAAAAGTTTATGTCATGGAAGAGAATGTCATTAACAGGATAAATAATCAATTGAAAACAACACTCATGGGTTCTTTCGAATTGTGTCAAGTAGATAAGTTTGCACAAACTCTACCCCATTGTGAAGTTCCAGAATTTTATATAAGGAGGAACAATCAATTCCATAAGAAGAAAAAAGAAAAAATCGTGCCAGGTTATCTAGGAATAAAGAAAGAGCATGTGTTGAGTAGAGTATATACCGTCCATCCCGGTAATAGTGAGTGCTACTATTTGTGCCTTCTCTTACATGAAATTCGAGGTCCCACTTCATTCGATATCCTAAAAACTGTATTAGGAGTAGTGCAGCCAACTCTTCAAGAAGCTTGCAGAGCACTTGGTTTACTGGAAATTGATGTTCACTGGAATCGAACTTTGGAAGAAGCCTCCATTTCTGATTCTCCACACAAAATTGGAGAGTAATTTGCTGTTATGTTAGTATTTTGTCAAGTCGGAAATCCGATAACGTTGTGGGAGAAATACCGTGAAAGTTTGGCAGAAAACATTAAAATACAAATAAAAAAAGACCGGGGAAGTGTCGAACTAAACCTCGACATCATTTAAAATCAATGTCTTATTCTTCTTGAAGAGATTGTTATATCAATGTCAGGTAAAACATTGTCACAATTTGGACTCCCGGAACCATCAAGAGAGTTCTATGATTCATAAACGTCAGTACAGGGGAAACAAGTGTTACAATTCATTCAAACATTTGGTAACTGTGTATCGTGCCCGTGTCAACCGAGCAAACAACCTACTCCAACCCAAATTTGAAAAAAAAATACTGTCAAGTCACTCTGACATTTATAGTGTACTGAGACGCAAGTAGCTTTGATTTGATCACAAAGCTCATTAATTATTATCTCATAAAAAAAACGATTTCTTCCACTTGTTGGATAAAACATTGTATGCCACTCGCGTGTTATGTTTCCCAAGTCACTTGAGAGTTTGTATCACTCGGCCTAACGGTCTCGTGGTATAAATCTTCTCGTGTGACTTATTTCCAATATCACACACTAGTACTGTGAATAACTATGAAATCGAAATAGAGATGCAATATTTTTGCTATCAGTATACATATTATTTTTCAAATATAAATTGAAGCCACCGGAAAATAATAATTATAACTCACTACACCATCGAGAACCAAATGTCAACTCTACATTTATATAGTATATACGAATACATAATTGTTGAATACTCGACGAATATTTAATTATTCATTTGTTCACTAGTTGATGGCAGCACGTCCTGGACATGCATACTGCTTGTCCTGAATGCTCAACGCTCCTCCCACATGCGGGGAGGGGTTGCTCAATTGACCAAGTTTGGTCGATTGAGCAACCGAAATGACCAACGCGCGCATCGATCGTGAGACAATGCGTCGATATTGCGTTGGAAAAAATCAATACTCAGTACCCAACGTGTAACTCAGCATACAACTGCGTTCCATATTTTCATCTAGAGTTTCTCAAATCAAATCTCAATTTATTCCATAAATTTATGTGATTAAAAGTTACATAAAATATCTCAAAATTCCAAGTGGATGAATATTATCCTCCTTGATAGTGATTCATTTATCAAGATTATAAATAATTCATCAGACCGCATCTCATCATTAGACTCAACGTTCTGTGATCAATATGATCAAACGCATTTTCTCATCAATTCAATGAAGTGTTATTTCATCGTTCTCATCTCTCAACATTGTAAAAAGTGTACATAGTGGAAAGAGCTTTTCAAAATGTATTATGAATATTTAAACACAGAATTGTGGCACAACTGTTCATTCGCGAAAATTGCAATACGATCTGCAATTAAACCGGCTTCTCATCCCATATCACTATCCCATACAGTCCACTAAATTATCTCAAAATGAAATATCTCATTTATTTCATTTTTTCCCATTCCTATTTTTGACAATAATATTCATGCAAGTATGCACACACACAAGTAAGAAGAAATTTCATTCACATATCTCTCTTCCTTTACATATTCATATATATCTCTCTTTTCCTTTCTTATTACAGTTTCTGCATAGAAATTTGTGCAATACCATATAATAAGCGTTGGACCCTTTTACCAATTGCACCGTACACCTGGATCTCACAATTTTTTCGACAATATTTATTCAAGATAAGAAAATATGAAATTTTGGTTCTCGTTCATGTGTCTGAAAAAGATTCAATTCATGTAATAATAATAGATAAATGAATGATACGATTAACAAAGCATCAAGAATATATACATCAAATTTATAATTTTTTCTCATTACTTCTTTCAGAAATGTGACTTATATATGATAATTTTGTTGAATTTTTTACACAAGTTTCGCGGCAGTATGGTTGGAATGCATGATTCTAATTCTTTTTTCGTGGTTTTTGAGAGATTTGTGTTCGATCCCACATTTAATAATTTTTTTTTCTTCAATTCAATTCGTACTTTGTATTTAGTTTTCATGCTTCTTTCTCTCTCTTCAATCAATATGTTCATATATATGAACATTATAGTCGGCCATGACAACGGAAATATGATATTTTAATTCATTAAATATGACCATAAAAATGTGCATATTGGAAATTGTCAAAATAATATAAATTCATGAATATAGCTGCTTGAATTAATTGTATTTTGATGAAATTTTAATGATGTCTATAAAATTTCAATTCAAAATTTTCTGACTCTTTCCTATATGAATCGTGTCACTGTGATCATCGTCATCAGTTCGTTTCCTGTTCAACGATCAAAAACAGTAAGTATTTCGTTGTTATTCTTTTTTTTCACATATATTTTCATATTTATATATTATGTGATAATACATTTATATCTTCATTTGATGTTTATTTTATACTTTATTTCATTTTATTTTCAGATGCAGTATCATTTTCATGATTATTTAGGAGTGGAGCCTCCATGTAATGGATGTTCCCAATGTCCATCATACCATTGCCGTGGTGGAGATGGCGGCAATGGTGGCCATGGCAATCCTCATGGTGAAGATGGCAGCCGTAGTGGCCATGGTTATGGTCATGGTGGACATGGTGGCCAGGGGAGTCGACGTGGTCGACGAGGTCGAGGCAGCCGCCGCTCTGGGCCCACTCATCGGTCCCAACAATTTAGAATTTGAAAGGTTACGAATTATTCATTCATTCATGGACCATAAAAAAATTTGTGAATATATGTTGATTTTTTTTGTTTGAATTATATGTTACAGATTGTTACAGAGTCGCTAATAGCGGCATTACAACGAATAGGTGGAACGGTGGAAAATAACAGTATCAGAGGGCCAGAAATCACAGCTTCACGGCCACCACCACCACCACCACCTCCATTATCGTCACCACCACCATTACCATCGGCATCATCAAGCATATAAAATGTTTATTTTGTTTATATTTATATCATAACAAATAGATATGTTGTAATGCTGTTCCTATGGTATTCGAATTTGAATTATACAAACAGAATTATTATTTTGTAGGTTATATTTCTGGTTCCTACCATAGGCATTACAGGGGGAAGTTGAATTGCTTAAACTGAAAAATATTACCAAAAGGGGGAATTGGGATGCTACTTGATTCATTCAAAATCAAGAAAATAACTTGGATCTGGAAAAAAGCTGAAACAGAGAAATTACAAACACAAAAATAATATACGGGGGTTATGGATCATTTCAGGTCGTAAATAGTGATTGAATCTACACTACAAATAAATGCCACATCAAAACCAGTAATTTTTACAATATATATAATGGATTGAATATTAGTTATCATTTATTGAAATTAAATCTAAACTCAAAATTAATATAATTATTCCACAAAATGATTCACGAATACTTGTTTATTATTGAATATGGATTTTTATAAACTTTTCTCAAAATTGCTTCCTGAATATTCGGTAAATTATGGTAATATATTTTTTCTGAAATTTCAATTCATGATATCTCATTTTTTAATTCATTTTATTCTATTGAACAATTATTTTCTGAATATATTGTTAACGATTACTTCCTTTTTATTCATCAATCATAAATATTTTCTATTTCTTTAAGTACTTATGATTTATTATTTCATAATAATTTATTTTTATTTTGTTATTCATTGATCATTTTCTTTAATTTGTTGTTTTATTTTATTTGTTGATAAATTTCGATGATTCATAATTTTATTTTATTTGTTGATAAATTTCGATAATTTATAATTTTATTTTACTTGTTGATAAATTTGGATAATTTATAATTTTATTTTATTTGTCGATAAATTTCTATAATTTATTGTTTTATTTTATTTGTACCGCACAGGGGTTGAGGCGTGGAAAAATAGAAATAATAAGAAAGGGAATTATAGTTGCGCAATATGAACAAAAGGGAATTACGTCATAATCAAAACGACGCTATTAACATGAAATCTTTTATGACAAATTCACGGTATTATTTTTATAAAGTTTAGTTTCAATTTGATTATTAAATTTTGCTTGAAATCTATTTGATGATATTGATTGAATTTAACTGGGGTATATCACCGTAAGGGATAACAATATCCAAAATACATCGAATATAAATTGATGCTAATCACAAAAATAAATTATTCTGAACGACGCTATTCTGTGAAATTGGCGGCAAGGCGGCGGAACAAAATGGAAGCCGGCACGTGATAAACGGCGTGGTGCAGCAGCGGCGTCACTTCTTCGTATCACTATTTTTTCAAAACTCACTTTTTCGTTGTAGTGGGAAATATAAATCAAATCTATGATTTTATTGATGTTGACTCGATGAAAGTAACGTGAAAGTAGTTGAAGTTGGGCCGGTGATGTGAGGATGATGATCGTGGCGTGGGTCCGGGGTGCACCGCTTTTTCTCGCTTTATTATTACTTTTAACCACTTTCTTTATAGTTTTTATTCACTTTGTCTGTTTCACTCTATTCTGTATTGGTCTAAGTATTATGTTTTCAATTCACTTCGCTTCATTTTTTGCTGGTTCTTGATTTTTATTTCACTTTCTAGAATTTATTGTACTTTTCTGCTATTTCGACACAAGTCTTGCTCTGATCGTTGCTATCCAGGGAATGCCTGGCCTAATGCATTTCTAATGCATGTGGGCGTGCATGCGCCAACCGGCACGCGCCTTCATATATAAAATCTGCTATCGCACTCGCACCCGCATGTTGCTTTCTCGCGCACATAACTTCCATCGATTGGTCCCCGTATATCGATCAATGCGCCACCACGTATTCGCTATCAACCTGCCTCCTATAAGTCACTATACCAAAGTTTTGTTGCCAAGGGGAATGGAGGTAATATTTGGAATTATGGGTATATAGTCTTGTAGTAATATTCATCTGATGAATCACTCCATCACAATGTTGAAAATAAATTATAATAGAAAGAACGAAAATAACGGATTCGATGATTTATTTTTATTTGAAAAATTTGATTCGAAAATTATATGTATTATTAGTAATAAAAGGAAAATATAAATTCTATATATATATATATATATATTTATTACTTCATTCATTCATTGATTCATCGATTCATTTACTTATCCATAATTTCATCAATTGAATCTTTTCCAGACACATGAACGTGAACTAAAATTTCATATCTTCCGAACGAGAATGAATATAGTCGGAAAATCTGTGACATACAGGTATATGGTGCAATTGGTAGAAGAGTCCGAACGCTCATTTTATGGTAGCGTACAAATCTTTATGCAGAAACTGTAATGAGAAAGAAAGAGAAATATATATATATATATTGTGACGAAACATTCGTGTAACGTCTCCGGAGGTACAGGCAGCGCCATCTAGGGCAACTGCCTCTTGCAGTATAATCGATAAATTTATCGATCCCAAATTCCGAGTAATTAATAAGCGAAGAAGACCGCGTGAGGCGTGGTCAGTCACCGCGTGGGGCCAGCTAGCAAAACGTGGCTAGACCGGCCATTGTGCAATGATTAGCCTACGAGTTCTCTAAGTGTCTGGACGTATGTGAACACTGAGATTTTAAAAAATGAAAAGAAAAGTCTTGAACGTGCCGAAGGTGATAAAAAGGTGCGAAACTATTGAAAATAACCATTGTGAGGTAACTGTGTGTGGAAAAAACGATAAAGTGAGGCAAAATACTGACTAAACGAGTGAAAAGAAAATAATATGAATAAATAGTATTGAAATAAAAATAGGTGATTGTGCCCGTGAACGAGATCCAACGCTGTGAGGAGCCGAACTGCAGCGGAGAAGCTTCATCGCATTTACCATCTATCCTGCAAGGGGAATAACGTAATTATCCCACGTAATCTACTCAAATATAATATAATAAAAAATAGTGAGGTTGGCTGTACTGTAGTGTAGAGTGCTATTGCTGTGCGGAGAGGCCACGTGCTATGTGGTGGGGCGCGTAGTGACGTGGACGTTGTGACGTCACGCCAGCAGCGTACTTAGAGTGGTAGCCGCACTGCCTTCCTTTCCCACACTGCCCGCCCGGGCAATATTATACAATATAGGGCCGTACGAATAAAACGGGCTGAATATAATAGATGGAAGTATCGAATAAATGGATTGAATATTACTAAACGGATAATCAATAAGAATAACTACTAATAATAAAATAATAATAAATAAATATTTTGGATAATTACAAATAAAATTATCGTTATTGTCTATAAAGATTTTTCCTGTTTTTTTCTCTTGTATTATTTTTATCGTAAAGCAGGTGGCATCCCAGAGGGAAAATTCCAACCGCTCCTCCGGAAAAAAGGGACTCTAAAGCTAAGTGAGAATTTTTATTGTTAATAACTTTCAGCTCGGACCGGAGGAACGTGACAATATAAATATGTGATTGATTGATTGATTGATTATTTATTGTGCCGTAGCGAAAGCTATGTGGCAACAATTACAATAGCTATCATGAAGATGACAAAAATTCATAATGTTTTACAATATAAAATTTGAATAACAATAAATAAAAACTAAATTATAATACAATACATTATATGTGAATAATGAAGCATGCTCGAGTCTATGCTATATGAAAGCTGAATGATAAGTGAATATAGTACAATGATCAAATGATGAGTTGAAGTATCTTTCTGTGAGACAAGAAGATTGAGGAAAGCGAACGATGAAAGAGAAGAAAAGTTTGGAGGAAGAAATGAAGTGATATTAATGAGAGAAGGAATCAGGAAGTGTCCAGGGACAGTAGGTACGATTTGAGATTAGATTTAGAGAACGGAAGAGTTGATGATGAGGTGATGTTTTCGGGTAGTGAATGCCATAACTTAATATCAGAGATCACAAAACTATTAGCTAGAAGATCAGTTCTAGTCCGAGGAATAGAAAAGATATTATGTGAGTTGAGACGATTAGAAGAACGTGAAGTAGCGTCGCGAAGTGGGAAGAGTTCGATAAGGTAACTAGGCGCTTGATGATGAACAATATTGTACATCATGATGCCAGCAAGATATTCCCTTCTGTCCACTACTGTCAGTGAGTTGAGTTGTTTTTTGTATTGAGTGATATGTTCGTCACGCCTAAAGTCGAAGATGAATCTAATACACGAATTAACAAGTCTTTGAAGTTTGAGATTTAATTCTATTGAAACGTCATGTAAAGAAAGTGAGCAGTAGTCCAAATATGGTGAAATAAGTGTCTTAACTAGTTGAGTTCTCGTGGGTTTTGATAAAGCATTTTTATGGTGTTTGAGTTTGAAGAGCGCAAAATGAACATTACGTGAAATGGCTTGAGATGATCAGGATGGATTAGATTGAAACAAAATATTAAGATTTTTTACTGTATCAGTGTATTCGTTAGGAGTATGATCAATGATTAATGGGGGAAGAGAGGAAGGTATGATTGAGTTTACATAAAAGGAAGAACCCGGAATAGTAAACTTCGTTTTCAGAGTTGTAAGGAGTTTTGCGATGCGTGATTTGTGATGAAGGTGATATCTTGATTGATGAGTGATATGTAATGCTGAATTTCACCAACGTTGTACGAGGTGTAAATTTGGAGGTCATCAGCGAACATGATATGCTTGGTGAATTCAAGGACTGAGCTGATGTCATTTATGAAAAAGGAAAATAAAACTGGTCCTAGGACAGAGCCTTGTGGAACACCAGAGGACGTTTGAAAGTAATCAGTAACAGACGTAGAAGATTTGATAGCATAGTTTCTGAAGGATGAGTACGATCGGAACCAAGATAGTGCAGGAGGTGAACAGCCAATGTTACTAATTTTGGTGAGAAGGAGTGAGTGTGAAATAGTGTCAAATGCCTTGGGAAAATCAAACAGAACAAGTATAGTCACTTTTTGATTATCCGAAGCTAACCTAATATCATGATTTAATTTGAGTGAGGCGGTTTGAGTGCTATGGAATTCACGGTATGCAGATTGATAAGGATATAATAGATCGCGTTCATTAATGTAGTCAGTGAGTTGTTGAAGAGCAATACGTTCAGCGATCTCAGAAAGTTCAGGCAGATTAACTATTGGTCTCGTATTGGAAGGAGAGATTGGTTTCGCGATTTTACAGTGGGCGGATAGAGGCTTTTTTCCAGAGTGACGGAAAGTATGACAAGTCAAAGCATGTGTTTACGATAGAAGAACGTAGATGAGCTAACGGCCGTTTTACAGTGAAGACAATGAAAGACGATCAGGAGTAACCGATAGGCTATTTGTAGTGAATTTAGTGATAATTTTAACAATGTCAATTGCGTCAATATGAGAAAATGAGAATGAATGAATATAATGTAATGGGTCAAAGGGAGGAGGAATATAATAAGTCGATGAGACAAGGTTACCACTAGTAGAGATAATAGAGTAATGAGTCAATAACTGTTCAGGAGAGAAGAAAGGACATGGAGTAGGAGGAGTTGATGATGTTAAACCGAGTCGCGAGAGTTCACGCCAGAGATTTTCAGGTTGATTGAGAGTTGAGAGTCGATTAAGATTATATTGGTTTCTAGATGACCGTAGATCATTGGTTAATTTACCCCGAAAAAGATGATATTGAGTGAATGCTAGGTGGGAACCGGTGCGTTTGGCTCGCTTATACATCGAGTCTCTGATTCGGATTCTTAGTTTGAGTTCACTAGTGAGCCATGGAGCATGGGGTCTAGTGATTGAAAAAGTTTGAAGAGGTGCATGTATATCCAATAAAATACAAATACTGGTTGAGAGAGAATCTAAGATAGAGTCAATAAGTGTAGTAGTAGTATGAGTTGATGTAAGAAAGATTAAAAGGTTGTCGGTTATCTGTTTAGCAGCTAAGTTGGATGCGGTTTGATCAAAATTTTTGAAGTTACGTCTGGTATTTGAACGTGAAGATGCAGTTGGTAAAGCAATAGAGTAAGTGCGAGTAAGCAGGTCATGACCATTCATGAAGGGTGATGATGATTTTATAAGGCTATGGCATCTAGATAGATCATTGGACAGAAAGACATCGAGATTAGAATCCGAGTGTTCAAGATGATAGGTAGGGCCTGAGTCAAGAATGGTGAGAGCGAAAGAAGAGGCAATGTTTTCCAGATATGTTGACTTGAAGTTATTAAGCATGAGATTACAATTTAGATCACCACCAATAATAACATGCTTATAACGATGAGCATAGGTTGAAAGTACATTGACAATATCATTGAAGAGCTGACCTTTGGGGCGACGATAAATTGCTATGATAAAGATAGGATCCAAATCAGTGAATCTAATGTCAAAAGCGAGGTATTTAGGAGAGATAGTGAATTGACCCGGGGATTGGCTGATGATATCAATATGAAGGGAGTTATGTATGAAGCAGACAATACCCCCACCAGCTTTATTGAGGCGATCATTCCTGGTGAGAGCATAGTTATCCATACTTACAAGATCATCAGAGATGGAGGGATCAAGCCAGGATTCTGAGATAGTAATGATATGTGTAAAGTTGGAGGAGTAGGCACGAATGAAATCAATGTGGTTGAGCATCGAAGAAGCATCAAATTGTGAGAGTTGTGGAGGCTGAACAGGAAAAGGACATAGTGACAGTGGATGAAGGGTAGAAACGAAATTTGTCCCACGTTCAATACTTCAACACACTGTATCCAAGTCCTTTTTAGATGTGATAGTTGTGACTTCAGATCCATCAGCCACACGTAGCTTGATTATTCCCTCGCGGATCCAAACGTTTTTCCAGTTGTTAGTTTTTGCACGTTGCTTGGTAAGCACCAAGAGGTTGAATGTGGAAGTGCGACAAACTCGTTGAGGTAGATCTTACTAGTAGATTGATGGTCAAAGGCTTGTGAAACAGTGGGATTGCCGTGTTTCATCTTCTTCTCAATGACTGCTTGGACAACTGCCGATGAGGAGGAGGTGACAAGCATTGACGTAGATGGAGAAGCTGTGGTGACAGGTAACGGAGTATTAGTATTGGTATTCAAGGGTTTATCTACAGGTCTCTTTCTCACAACTTTCCGAGTAGAAACAACATGGGAAGAGAGGCCTTTATTGAGGTGAGCACTTTATTGAGGGCTTCAAGATTATCATCAGCCGACTCAGGAAGTCCAGAGATGATGGGGTCTACTGGTGGGATAGGTTTGGGATGTAGTGATAGCAATGATGTACAGGGTGCAATAGGTGGGGTGTCAGATGGCGTTATAGCTAGAGGAGATAGTGTAAGTGTATCAAGTTGTTGTTGCAATTTATTATAATTGGTCTCCAAAGTACCAACATTGGTTTTAGGCGTTGATACCTCAGTATCAAGGTTATTGATGATACAAATTAATTCATTATTGATTCTATCAGTGAGCGATTTTTCAAGTGAGTCTATTTTCGTCTGTGGATAGTCAATGGTGGGCTCGAAAGTAGAGTGGCTATCATTCATACTACTCGTTAGTGAATTTAGTTGAGCTGTTAACTGGTTGATTTGATTTGGTAGGTTCATGGTGGTTCTAGCGTGTTCTATTCATTTGTCAATTTCAGTGTTCATGTTGTGAAGTGTTGTGGGATCCATGTTTAGGTTATGTTCAAGATTCAATAACGTGGTAAATTTAAGGTCGAGGATGATTGGAGCAAGGATCTACAGCAATCAGTGGCGATGGTAGTCCGGAGAAAGTAAGGTTAACAGCCTGGGTAGAAGGATTCATGACAGTTAGTGCAGGACAAATTTTCACGTTTGATAGGTTTAGTGCATTCAATGCAGGTTACCGACATGAGTTCAGGTCATCGACCGAGTTGGTTTTCAGTTAGTTATTAGTTGTAACAAACAACTCTAGATCTATAAACTAGAGTAACAAAGAGAATTACTATATACGATAAAACTAAAGTGCGGTTAACTATAGCGATGGGACTAAATACTTAATTATCAATAAATATTGCACTGATAGTAAAGAATTGATATCTAAAAACAGATATAACGAACTGGACAATCCAAAGAACAAATAATAATGATCAAAATTCAAAAGTACTCTTAATAAAACACCGAGATTCAGAGAGCGAGGCACTACACGTGTTCACACAAGGAGAGAGAGAGAGAGAGAGAGATAGATAGATGAAATTTGTTTCTTACTTGTACGTGTGCATACTTGTATGAATATTGTGTATTCGTACAAACTGTATGAATGTATGGTTCCAATGAAATAAAGATATTATTGGAATGTATAATTTATAATAAATGAAACCTAATGCGCCATTTGTAGCACCTCAAAGGTAGTGTGGAAGTCCACAATATTTTACATAAATTTATTTATATATAATCAATAACAAATAATAATATAAAGATTTATGTAAAAATATATGTGGGTATGAATGAAATTTCATTCATGTCTGTGTATATGTCTGTGCACTCAGGAATATTGAGCGTTTATATATATTATATGAACGCACGATGCACAATTAGTTCTATGTGCAGAAGTACATCATTAGCCCGCTTGAATTACATTCATAATATAAATATTATTGGAATGTATGATTTATAATGAATAGATATTTTCAATGCTACACCCTGTTGGATTATTATTATACAAAACTATTGTTCAATATAGTTATGATTTTTATGAGGTGTAACATGAGAAAAAAAAATTTATATTGAATAAATAAGAAAAAAAAACTCGGAACTTGGATACGATACCAATTATTTCTAACCTGCACCATGCGATTTTTACCACATAGCCACGGACTAGACACTAGTTGTAGAATTAATATTAATATATAAGTCACATTCTCATACATATAAATTCCATGCATATATATCCGATGTTTCATTCATTTATTTGTTTATTTCTCCATTCATTCATCTATAATTTCATTAATTGAATCTTTTTCAGACACATGAACGCGAACTAAAATTTCATATTTTCCGAACGAGAATGAATATTGTCGAAAAATATGAGATCCAGGTAAGCGGTGCAATTGGTAAAAAAGTCCGAATGCTTATTATATAAAAGCGTACAAATCTTTATTGAGGAACTGTAATGAGAAGGAAACAGAAAGATATGTATGAATATGTGAAGGAAGAGAGATATGAATAGAATATGTTTCTTACTTGAATGTGTGCGTACCTGTATGAATATTGTGCATTTGTATATTCCATATAAATGTATGATTCACAATTGTTTATGAATGACGAAGTCTGAATTCATCATTATTTGCTGGTTGCTTTGATTTATATTGGGAAAATGATATGTATGAGCATAATGATTGCATTTTTGTCGTTCCAAAAAAATTCGCCGCATGAAAGTTACATATGTAACCAACAATCATCGATTCATATTTGAAATAAATATTTATGAATGAATTACATGATAGACAAAAAAATATGTATATTAATTAATTAATGAAAAACTTCAATTTCAACGGAACGAAAAAAGTTACTTTTTTATATTCAATGCTGAAAAGTTCAAATATTTTCGGCAGTTATTCGTACAAATGTGTCGGTAACACCATATGTTCCATATAAACATGTCGGTAGAACCATATTCAAATAATATACTGACAATATCTCAGCCTTCTAGCCGGCATCGACATTGTCCGACGTCAACTAGCTTTGCTTCAATACGGAAAAAGGCGACAGAAATGTACTGTCCACTCTTTTCCACTATTCGAAGCTAGCCGAATCACGCTTCTCACATGTACGTAGCTTGTAGTAGTGTGATTTTCCCCCTTCATCGGCCATGCTACCGAATACGACCCGAATCTGGGCATACTGCTCCCAGTCTCTCACTGATTTTTTCGCTCGATGCATCGGCGGTTAACGACAGCTCGGCCAAAGATTTGCCACGTGATGCCCGTTACGCTTAGCGGTCCATCACGGAGGCTGTGCAGAGAGAGAACGCTGCACCGCGCTCATCTCCCCACTCGCTCTCGCGTCCCACTTTCGCTGTTCCCGCTGTAGTAGGGACGCGCCTCGTAACATTTGAGGCACATAGAATAATAATGATCTAACTCCAAACAGGTTAATTTCTAATAATTAGGCTCTTTATAAAAATTCGAATAAGAAATTCAACAAAATTTTTGAACATAACGTGAATGTTTATTTTCAACCAATACAGTAAAACATAAGTATGTTTTATAACACATCGAGAATTTTTGCAAAAAAACACCTTAAAACTAGGAGGCAAACAAAAAAATGTGGACTTGGACCACTATAAATCTGAACGATTTTGTTCAAGTTGGTCTAATCATAAATCATTTCATCGTCAGAAGATCTATCTTCCAGGTTTTGTTGAGCAGAACTTCGGGTGACTGTCTCAGTGGGCAAGTTTTTATAAAAATTATGGTATACGGGTGGTATGTAGGGCAGCAAGTCCATCATGTCTTTCTTCTTTGCAGCTGTCACAGTTCTTCATGTGTGATGAAGTGGTTGTTGCATTACATTAGTCAAATTCCTACTAGGCCTACCAACACTTTTCTTTTCGGAAAGATCAACAATATGAAATTCAGTTTCTGGATTTAGAGTTTCCTCAAATTGAAATTGAAGGGGTAGATCTCTCTGAAATCGAAGCCATCTCATTTTAAGCCAGCTAAAGTTATATCCATCCGTAGTAGTTTTCCGATTAGTAATCAAATTTTCCAAATTTGTCGTGCTTGAAAACTCTTCATGTTGAATTTCAGATACTACAAACTTAGGTTTCTTTCGCTTGGATTTTTCAATTATATCTATCCACTCATCTGGATGATAAATCATGCCATGGCGTCTGCTTTCAGACTCTATTATACCAAATTCGCCAACGTTAGGAAGAAAAGAGTGTCCAGATACCAGAAATTTAAGATCGTTGACGTTGATTTCAAGTTCTGGATCTTGTACAAGTTTTAGCAGAGATAAACTCATCTTTATATTCCGATTCTGTCCTGTACAAGAATCTGAATAAGCAATGACATGTTCATGATTTCCAGCATAAAGCTTTAAATGCTTTACTAAACAAGTTGCAATGTCTTGTGAACCGCGTCCTCCCTGTGTTTCATTCCATACATACATGTAACCAGTATTGCTGTTGAAGGAATGTATTCCCAGATTATACGAATACAGATTTCTTTTGTAGTAAGCCACAGACGTTGTAAGCTTAGGAAAAGGCAAAGCTTTTTGTCAATCAAATGTTACTATGTATGCTTAAGCAGCTTTCTTTGAATCGTTTCGTAAACACTCTCTCGCCGATTCTGCTTTCCGTAAATGCAACTCCTTTTGAGCTGAAAGATTTTTTTTGATATCTTCGTTGTCGGCACCATTCAGTTTCAACTCTAGATCATCGCACAACTTGCAGGTGTCTTGATGGGGAATTTTAAAATGCACATTAAATTTGGTATTAAATACCTGATAACCGTATTTCAATTTTTTTGGTTCAATATTCTGGGTTCGACATTCCTCTACATAAAGATCATACATCTTCTTTACAGGAAGACCGCTGTTTAAATACTTTCTATTTGGATTTTTAATTCCAGAATAATGGCTTTGATAAGCCGGAAATGTTTTCATATGCCTCACAATATCAGAATCGTCCAACTTTCTAGAGCCTGTAGTACCTCTTAGCTCTCTGCAATCTGAGGCTTCTCGTTTCGAAATGCATCTGTGCAGACGGCCGTTACTTATTTTAAATGAATCAAGAAAATATTTCTCGCAAACTCTATGTGTTTTATTATCAGTCTTCAGCACGTATTGAAAATGGGTATGCTTTCCTAAACGAGGTCCATCTTTTGGGCGTTTCCTATTCACGGGTGAAACTTTTACTGAACCAAAAATGTAACTATTTTGCGCCACATAATCACCAAGCCTCCAGAATGATTCAAACGCGTTTTGTCTTTCGGTAAATGAAAATAAATCAAAACACTCCTTTCTGCAGTTGCAGTCAATGTTTTCGAATTGTTTTGCGTTCATTTTTAACCCTCTTCTAGAAATGTACTCTTTTCTAGTATTTCTCAGTATTTTTCTAGTATTAATTTTCCAATTTTTCTCGTTCCTCGATCGTTTTCTGCTTTTGATTTCTGCAAGGCCACCTGTAAATATTTTAAAACCTGTAAAATGTGTATTATTTGAGATATAAAACATTTCCCATACTTGTGAATGATTGTGGGTCCTGCTCAACAACGTCAAATCCCTCGTAAAATCCTAACTGTTCGTCATGTGAAGCTTCTGCATCTATAATACCAAAAACATGCATTAAAATCGGGTTGACAGTTTCTATACTCCTCAGATAATAAAAAAATGTATAGCATCAATTAAAAACTAAATTTGAAAATAATTAAACCTATCTTGAAGCACAAATTTATTGGCAAAAATTGTTTTCAAATTTTTTAGATTATGTTTCCATAATTAACTCAATATTGACTTAAAGTATGAAAATTAGACTTACCAGAAGATTCTCCGCTTTCGCTGGGTATATATTCAGACCCAGAGTCACTAAAATCACTGAATTCGTCCATTATAAAACTTTTATTCCACCATAAACACACAAAACGTTCTGCAACGTATGGTTATTGCAAGTAATAATGGTCTAACTCCTAAGACGTTCCAGTATTATTCTGAATGTGATAGTTGTACCATTTTTATACTGAACTATGATGAAATTCAATCACAATAAGAGTAAGATTGTGCCATTTATTGACCAGAAACTGAAGTATGGAGTTAGACCACCTATATAATGACAGATCAAGGTAGATTGCTACTTTTTAGATGACTGGCGCCAATTTTCAAATTATTGGAGTTAGAGCATTATTATTCTATGTGCCTCATTTGTCACACCCCCCCCCCCCCCCCCCGTCTTACTTCAAAAAGCAGGAAAAACGTAGTCTTTTCTGCGCTACATTTGGCCTTATTTTGCCCTTCCTAAATTTTTTTTTATTATTCGATTTACTAATGTCATTCATCACTTGTAGTCTGATTAAACTTTTTTTCTCAGTTATTTACTTGAGTTTCTTCATTTTCAAACGTTATTTACTTGCAATCTAATACACAAAAATTTTCCAAAGTTCAGTACATTTCTGTAGGTCTTTCGAAAAAATATATTTTTATTTTTTTTTCAGGGTTATTCTATTATAAAAATTTTTTTTTTTTTTCACAAAAGCGAACTATATCAAACTAATTTATATTCTAAAATGAGCCAAATATACATAAAAATGGAAATAAAATGCAAATAAGATTCAAAAATGAGAATGAAAATAAAAATAAATATGAGAATAAAATTGAAAATGCAAATGAAAATTAGAATTTCTGGGAGGTGGTAGAGCGGTATTATCTAATGTCCTGGACTATTTGTCCCTTGCGAGATTAGTCACGGTGAACGTCTAATCACTTACCACTCACCACCCACCTTGCCTTCTCCCGATTTTCTCTCTGGGCTCCAGGTCCACCCAAACCCTTGCACTCTACTCCTTGCAATTTTTATATTTTTTCATGTATCGCCAGATGGCCCTCGGCTTTCTATCTTGCCCCTTCCGCGGGGTCTCGGTATGGGTCTGGATGACTGATACTGGTGCCGTAACTGGAATCGGCCGCTGCTGCTCCATTGGGCCTGGTTGACCCTTTTTTGGACCGGGTTTGCTGCCGGTCTTAATCCTCTCCCACACTATCTCCAACTCCGGGGTGGTAGGGGGTTCCTCCTGGACTCACTCGTCCCGTCCTCCTCAAGCGATCTGTTCCTCTATCGTGATGGGTGTGGAGGGTGGTAAGTCGATGGAGATCAACTTCCACGGTTTTGTTTTCATCTTGACCTTCTCGGTCCTAGTAGGCCGAGACAGGTCGCCAAATAGCTCAATGAGCCGTCGTTCGTGCTTTGACAGTCGTGGTTTGCTTGCCATAGCTTGAATCATGGTTAGATAATGCCTGTCTGTCGTCAGAAAATACCTCGGTCTATCAAAATTTTCCATTTGCTCGGAATGAGCGAGATGTCTTCGCCCTCTAGCGGAGCCTAAGTAATTACGCTTGCCCTTTTTGGAGACTCAAGGAAAGTTTCATTTGTGTAAGTATGAAATTGGTTGAATTATTTTTTTTTCAAGCCTCCTGGATTTTCGCTCCGCTGGCCCCTGGTTTCCCGGCCACTTCGTATGGTTCGTAATATCTTCTGAGATCCTTGACGTGGGCACGATGCTTTTCCCTGTATTATCGATGACTTCAACTATTGTGGGCCAGATGATCTTCGTCACTCCACATTCCTTGTATTTGGGTGCCAGTTCACTGGCAAAGCCCTGTGTTCCATCTGATAGAACATACTCTTTCTTGATTATTTTATCGCCGACTGTGGGTGTTCAGTTTCGATGTTTCATGGTGACGTTTCGTCGTTGGGTTTCGTGTGCTTTTGCCTGATTCAATCTCACTAATTTCATTTTCTCTTTCAGGTCTTCAATTTGTTTTCCTCGTTCTGGTTAATCTTGTATATTTTCTCCCTCTTGGAATAGTGTTTTTGGTGAGGAAATCTCTCGACCATAATTCAAATATGCCGGCGTGTGTTGTGTGGAGTCATGAGTGGAGGCAGTATTAATGGCAAAAGCTATCTCTGCCAAATCTTTATCCCAATTCTTATGATTGTTTCCAAAATTTTGTGAAATCATGGTTTTTACCAATCTGTTGGCCCTCTGCACCGGGTTGCATTGTGGTGAATATGAAGGTGTCCGTTAGTGCTTTATCCCCATGGTTTGTAAGAAGCTTTCAAACTCTTTGCTAGTGAACTGACTCCCTGTTAAATATTCGACGAATATTCAATTATTCATTTTTTCACTGGCTGATGGCAGCACATCCTGGACATGCATACTGCTTGTCCTGGATGCTCAACGCTTCTCCCACATGCGGGAAGGGGGTGCGCAATTGACCAATTTTGGTCAATTGTACCGGAATGACCAACGCGCGCATCGATCGTGAGACAATGCGTCGATATTGCGTTGGAAAAAATCAATTCTCAGTATTCAACATGTAACACAGCATACAACTGCGTTTCATAAACACATCGGAAATACTCAAGTAGAATCTCAATTTATCTCGTCAATTTATGTGATTCAAAGTTGCATAAAATATCTCATAATTCCAAGTAGATAAATATAATCCTCCTTGGTGGTGTTTCATTTATCACAAATATGAATAATTCATCAGCCTACATCTCATCATTATTCTCAACGTTTTGTAATCAATACTATCAAACACATTCCTCATCAATTCAACATATCGTTATTTCGTCATTCTCATCTATCAACACCGTGTACGTAGTGTATATAGTGAAAAGTGCTTTTCAAATAAATTGTAAATATTTAAACACAAATGTTGTACAACTGTTCATTCGCGATAATTGCGATACGATCGGCAATTCAATTGGCTCCTCATCCCGTAACACAAAATCCCATACAGTCCACAAAATTTCTCATTCAAAATAAAATAATTCATTCATTTTATTTTTTTGCATTCATATTTTTTACACTCCCATTGTCAGATATAATGATCTTTGGACACCCCATTCGATACATTAGCTTCTCTCCTTATGCCGTTATTATTGATGTTGCATTTGGTTGTCTCAGTGGCTGCAATCCTACCCACTTGGTGAATTCGTCTTGTATCACCAGTAGGTTGGTATGCCCTGTCGATGATTTTGGCAAGGGGCCCACCAAGTCGATGCTGACATATTCCCACGGGGTGGTAGCATTACTCGTCGTCATCTTTCCTGCAGGTGCCTTCTGAGACGTTTCATATTGTTAGCAACTCTTACATCCTCGAACATATTTGGCGATGTCTTGGTTCATCCTTGGCCAAAAGTATCGTCCGGCTATCTTCAATATTGTTTTAGTGACACCTAAGTGTCCCGCTTCTTTTCCATCATGGTTCTCTTGTAGAACCCTCATCCTCTGTTTTTTTGGGACACATAATTTTCAAGCGTATGTGTCATCTGAAAAGTCCAATCGATGAATTATATGTTTGTAAATTCTCCCATTTTTCATACAAAACTCTGGGTAGTTGTTTGGTTTCCCTTGGACTTCTTTTTATAAGCTTCTATACCATGGACATTGTATGTTGTCATTTTGGATTGGACACAGGATTTCCTCATCATCTTCATCATTTCCATCATCTGTTTTTGGGTCTCGAGCTAATGCATCCGCCAGCTCATTCCATTTGCCTTTTCGATAACTCATTTCAGAGTCAAATTGTTGGAAATACACACACGCCATCTTGCAATCCTTCCCGCTGGACTTTAGATTGTTTTCAACCATTTTAATCATCGATAACATTGAACGAGTAACCTTCCAGGTATGGCCTCATCTTCTGTATCCCCCATATTACTGCAAGGCATTCCTTTTCTGTTGCTGAGTGATTTGTTTCGTTTTCATTTATTGTTCTACTGACTTTCTTTCAGCTTGTCGAATGCTTCTTGTTCTTCTTGGGTCCATTGCCATTCTTTCTCATTTTCAATAGCTTTGTTAACGCTGAAGTAACCTCGGAACAATTCGGAATGAACCTTCTGTACCAAGGAATCATCTCTATAAATCTTCTGAGCTCTTTTAAGTTGGTTGGTGGTGGTATCTTGGCGATAGCCGCCATTTTGTCAGAATCTGTGCTCATGCCTGCTTTGCTCACGATGTGTCCTAAATCATTCAATTCCTTCTTGCAAAACTGGCATTTATCTAGGTTTATGGCCAGGTTTGCTCGCTTCAATCTTATTAATACTTCCAGCACATTATCTTCGTGTTCTTCGATGCTTTTCCCCAAGATGACTATGTCGTCGAGATATGCAAATACCTTCGGCTCCATGTCAGCTCTTATTATTGTATCAAGTAGTCGTTGAAATGTTGCTAGAGCGGAATGAAGTCCAAATGGTAAGACTTTGAATTGGGAAAGTCCTCTACCAGGTACCGTAAATGCGGTCAATTTCTTGCTCTTTTCTGTTAGTGGTACTTGCCAGTATCCACTCTTCAAATTCAAGGTAGTTATATACTTGATGTCTCTCAATTTAGCCAGCGTTGCGTTGACTTGAGGAAGCGGATAAGCATCTCCAATCGTAATTCCATTCAATCTTCGAAAATCGATACAAAATCGATATTTATTATCCTTTTTTTTTCACAATTACCACCGGTGAGCTCCATGGACTTGACGATGGTGCAATGACTCCTTCTTTCAACATGCTGCTTACTTCCTCATCGATGGTTTTTTGCATGGCGGGATTCCTGGGGTAATATCTCGCTTTGAATGGCTCTGCGCCTTCTTCCAATTTTATCTCATGGACGATTTTGTTGGTGGGTCCTTTGGTTCCTCCCATCGATTGAATTACTTCTTCAATTTCTTCCAATACCATGTTTTCTAATGAACCCGTTACCCACTCGGAGTCTTCCTTTTTGGGACTGATGGTGTTGACTTGATCCATCATGGACTTGGAACTAATTCCATGGTTCATTTTGATCAACGAGCCTACACCCAATAATACCTCATCACACAAATTTGGCATGACGTGTAGCCGCAATTCATATTTTTTTTTCCATGACAGTTACCTGGCAGTCGACCCTATCAGTTAGTATTATGGGTCCGCCATTTGCTGTGCAGGCTTTCAAATTCGATGGCAAGCTCTTGATTTCTTGCTTTTTGATTGTTGTGTATACTTTCTCATTGATGAACGATCTCGTCGCTCCTGTGTCCACCAGTCCTTGAAATTTTCGTCCACATATCGTCACTGGGACGTATGGCCGGTGTGTCATTCCTGACATTATTACTTTGCTGGTGCTGGATTGTGGCTCTTCGTCGGGTCGAAATTCTGGTGCTTTGACACACCCTTTTTTGTTTATACGTGCTGTGCTTGTGGTTGCCGGATTTCCTCCTCTTTCGTTCTTTGCTAGTGTTGCCATTGGCTTCCTGGGTGGCTTTGGACAACTGCATTTGTACGTTCATACATCCTTTTTGCTATACCAGAGGCAAAACCTTTTTCTCTTGTTTCAGAAAGTGTCTCTTCGATGCCCCTCTTGACCACATTTCCAACAACATTACATTCTATTGAAGGGTGTATCCACGGAGTTGATCTTGCCTACAATCTTTTTTGGTTGATAGACTGTCTCTGGCATCACAGTTTGATGGTTGCTTGCTGGTTGTTCGAACGTTTTTTGACGTACGAGTAGCCTGTCGTATTCGTGGGCCGTTCTTAAAACATTTGCCGTCTCAACATCTTTCCGTCCAATATAGTGTTGGTACTCCGATCGCAGGTCGATGTGTATCCTGTCGACCTGTTTTCTCTCATTTTTCATTCCCATTCTTCTCATCATTGTTTATATGGCAATGATAAAATCTTTCGGCGTTTCCTTCGACCCTCTTCTTCTAATTGAGCCTCAATGTTTCCTGGTAGAAAGAAATCGCTTCAGATCCTTTTCGAATTCTTCCCAGGTTCTTCAATCGTTCTTCTGGTTTCTGTACCAGAGGAGTGCCTTGCCTTTAAGCAATACCGGTACGCAAGGTGAAAGTTATCTGTCCGTTATTCCTCTTGTTAATCTCATTTCTTCTATTCTCTCGAGAAATGTAATACACTTTCTTCACCGTCGTAGTTAGCATCCCACTTCCTCACGTGGTCGATTATTGCTGTTTTATTATTTTCTTTTAGTTGTGGTTCATCTTGAATTTTTCTCTTATTTGAATGGGGTTCATCTTGAACCCTTTCATTTGGTGCTATAGTTCATGGTTTTTCAATTTCTTTTGGGTATTCTATCCTTGCTGGTTTCGGGTTGAGTCTTAGTCGTTGTATAAGACTCCTCATATCATTATACACCTGGTTCCTCCGGGTTTTCATCTTTTCTCTTACCATGTCCATAACTCATGTGACGCTGGCCTTTGATATTGCCAAGCGCCCTGGAGATATCCGCCTTCTGCGGTCAGTTCTGACATAACTCCTTTCCTCGAGTTGCTTGTCATCATCTTTATTTGGCCTTTGGGTGATGCCAGATCGTTGTTTTTCTTCGTCTTGGTCGTTCTCGCTCCTACCTCCCAAACTAGATCATGTCATTAGTCCAGTCAAATTAGTTCTTAAAATAGAAATGAGGTTACAAAAATTCCCATAGAGCTAAAAATTGGTATGCATGTTTAGAATACTATTATAAATGAATTGTGAAAAGTCCCCATCAATCCCCCTTGTGCAAAAAATTTTATTGATGGTGAAAGTTTGCGTAAATAGGTATTTCGCGTTTTTCAGCTAAACGATGAGTTTCACAGCAAAAATAGTTCGGACAAAAATTGTAGATCATCGGATTCTCTACAAAAAATGCACCTACACTTTTTTCCATAAGTATTGCCATTTCCGTGATATAGCGGTTGGAAGAATTGAAAAAAAATTTTTATTCGTAATATGCACGTTAATGTACTTTTATATACATTTTTGAACCGATATACGAGTAAACATATGAGTCCCCATGTCTTATACATACAAATTATGAAATCCTTAGAATATAAATGAACGTCAAAAACTCCGCCCCTATTTTCATTTAGTCGCATGGCCTTGATTAACATCTGTCTTCCATTCAATTGTCAGCGTGGCGATGCTCGTATACCTGCTCCGTTCCAAAGGTTTCATACTCAACAAAATACTGTTAGTCGTAAGCATTTCTTCGTAGTTACAACTCGTGGCTATCGCTTATATTTTGTAACGAAGTTTGTGCATTTTACTGTTTTTGAAAAAAAGTGTAGCAATTCTGCTTTATTTGTAGTCAATCTTTGATTGAAAGTGGAGCTGTTTCTGTTGATCGCGGCATAAAAGCATTAATTGATGCAAGTATTGTAAGAGGTGATGAGTTTTCGGAGTACCTGAAAGAACAGACATCTGTAAAAATTCATGTGCAATGTCGAAAAAATTATGCTCGTAAAAGTAGCATTGATGCCGTGAAAAGACGGCGCCAAGAAGAAGAAGCTGGTTCATAAAAAATGAGTCCTCCTCGTACTAGAGCACGAGTAAGTGAAACTACATTTTGCTTCAATCAGTGTGGTTTATTTTGCGGCAATGAATTAAATAAAGAGTTGGAGAAGAAAAAAGCATTGCAGTACGGACGTAAGATTTTTGAAGTGACTACACTTTCGTTCAAAGACAGTATTCTAACTATAGCTAAAACTCGTTGTGGTGATGTAGTCAAAGCTGTTACTGCTCGAATTGAATTTGTATATGATTTAGTCGCTGCCGAGGCTAAGTATCATAACGATTGCTTCAATTTTTTCTTGAAACCGACCACTGGGAGTAAAGTCGGTCGTCCTCAAGATGAAGCTACAAATATTGCCATGAGAGAAATATTCAAGTATATTGAAAATAACGATGATTGTCAATTCACATTAGACGAATTGGAAAGTATTTGTAAAAAATCAACAATAGATAACAGAACCATTAAAATGCGATTGAAGTTGGAGTATGATGATGAAATTATTATAACGTAAAAATCAGGATCATTAACATTCGTATGTTTTATTGATAGTCACCATGATATTTTGAATCAAGCTTGGTACGAAAAAAAAAAAAAAACAGATGTAAAAGAAGAGCGATTTTGCATCTCAGAAGCTGCAGCAGCAATTATTCGAGAAGATATTCAATAAGCAGTGTTGGATACTCCTAATTATCCTCCACCAGGTCGTATGTTTGAAGATATTGATACAGACATTCTACAGTCATTGACTCATTTCTTGGAGAAGGTTATTTCAAACAATAAACGCTTCAATTCAGAACATTTACGATTAGTATGTTTCATTCACGAATATTAGCCATAGTATTATGAGTGCTGTTCGGCCTAGGTCTTTCAAGTCCAAATTACAATTGGGTCTCTCCGTTTTTTTTCATCGGCGATTTGGATCGAAACGGCTTATACAAATTTTTTCATCTTTTGGTTTGTGCGCATCTCATAATGATACGATGATATACGAGGCAGCAGCAGTTTTTCATCGTCCACCTCATATCTTATCACCTGAAACTGGCACATTTATTCAATATGTAGCAGATAATGCTGATATAAATGTGAATACGCTAGACGGTCATAACACGCTTCACATCATAGGTATTATTCAAATTGTTACTCCAAAAACTTCAGTTGTACTAGAAGAGCCTATACAATGAATAAAAGTAGTCCCATCAGCAAAAGATTTTGCAACAAAAGCTCATGTGCCAATACAGGTGTATGAAAATAATAGTGTAGTAGGTTACAGTAAAATAAATGTCCGAGATCTTGATTATGGAAGTAGAGTAAGAGTATCTTTACTCAAAAGAGTCGACGTGATATGGTTCTATGGCAAATGGAGAAATCTATCAATTCCCAGTTGGAATGGTTCTATTGAACATTTAACAAGTAATAGTATGAATTCTTCAACATCGAAAATTTCATTTTTACCGTTCATTCATCAACCAGCTAGTAATTACAATACCATATACACCAGTATACTTTGTGCTTCAGAAAATGCAAAACGTTATGGTCATGGTGTATGCATTGTTACTTTTGATAAGCCTCTGTATGCAAAAGCTCGAGAAATCGTCTTAGCTGCACCTGAAAGGTCTGAATTATCGAAAATCATAATCAGGCTCGGAGGATTTCATTAAATCATGTCATTTCTTGGAGCGATTAGTTACATCATGCGAGGAAGCGGCATAAAAGAAATACTTTATTTGATTCATGCACCTGGGTCATTAGATAAAATGCTCAACGGTCATGCAGACGCGAGAGCTATTCGAGCTCATACATCACTTCAGTTAGCTCTAACGATAATGATATTTGAAGAACTTGATATTGATGACGCCATTGATGAAAAACTGATGATAACTGCGAAAAATGTAATAGATAATACCATTTCATATAATGATGTTGAACATGATAATGAAACATCTGGAGCATTACTGAATCAGTTTAATGAAAAACTAGAAGTATATGAAAAACGAGGACCTACCGCAAAATTATGGATTCAATATTTTGATATGGTGTCGATTGCAGAGGAGTTTATAAGAGCTGAACGTATGGGAGATTGGCAAGCTCATTTGGACAGCGTAAAAGAAATGCTTTCTTACTTTCATGCTTCGGGACATTTCTCTTATGATAAATCTGCACACTTATATCTACAAGATATGCTACAATTAAAAAACTGTATGGATCCTGATGTTTACCAACGTTAAACAGGAGGATATTTCACGATTAGACGTTCAGATAAATTGAGTTGTGGAACTTCAACAGACATGGTGATCGAGCAGTCAATAATGAAAGCAATGAAGACAGATGGAGGTCTTTTTCGAGGGAGGAGTACGAAAGAGAGTGTCATAAATAAATGGGTATATGGTATGCATGCAATGATGCTATTTGTGAAGGATTGGAAGATTTCGCTAATGTTAGAATGGAAACAACAGATCAGCATGTTGATGCAAGTGATTCTCGAATGAAGAAAGATTCTGAAGACATACAAAGCCTCCTAGAGTGGTTTTCTTCACATGATCCTTTTCCAGATATCAACAGAATTGTATCTATTGCCAGTGGAATTGTTGGTGATGACAAAATTAATTGTCATAAAGCTCGTGAAGTTGAGATTACTTGCATGTCAAAAATAACAGGATTGACGTTTGATACCATCAAATTCAAACGTGCTGATGAAGTAGTCCCTCTTTTAGCTATGAGTAGCACTGTCGAAGTTCACGATAAGAAGATGCCTGTTGACCCTGTATTATTATTTCAACGCATGAGTATTACGACTGCTTTGGAAGATGAAATTGAGGAATATTTCGAATATGAATTGTCTCCCTACCCGTTGTCAATGTTTGATGATATTGGAATGCGTAAAACACAAAAGTCAGCCATTTACGATTGTTTTCAAACAGTAATATTAGATATTGACAATATAAATTCTACGTTCATCATCGACGAGGGATTTCTGTTACACCGAGTTGTCTGGGACCACGAAGGAACATTCCATAATATTTTAGACAAATATGTTCAGTATGTACGTAGATATTTTGGCCATAGAGTGACTGTAGTATTTGATGGTTACACCGATTGAAAAGTATTTCGGTGTGAAGAATTACACCGAAAGAAAAGCGAGACATGTTCGACGTAGATGTCTCTGGACCAGGCGATCGTCTCAGACACGATTAGCCGGCGCATCAAACTTGAGTAGTGCTTGGTGATTCCCAATTTCGCAAGCACTACTTCATTGGCGGGGTCCCATGACCCTAAAGCCCCGACGACGAGGGCATCCACCGTGGTTCTGTACCCTTGCTCCTGTAGGGCCATGACCAAAGTTAATTATGATTGTATTAAATTATTATTGTTTTTTGACATACAGGTTTATTCCCCCCTCCACTGACTGTGGTCGTCTGCGTGCAGGCGGCCACTAATAACAATAAATTTGGTGGGGGGAACCATAATATTTATCATTTGAAAAAATTAAAATATATTTTGTTGATTTGCCGGGGATTCCCGGCTATAATGTTTCCTGTACCTGGGGCGGGCATGTCCGTCCCAGGGAATCTTTTGTTTATTTTTTGAAAATAAAATGGCTTTATATGATGGTTACACCGATTATAATAAAAATACTAAAGCCGCAGAACAACGACGTCGAGCTACAACATCTTCATCTTCTGATGTTATTTTTGATGAATTTATGACAGTTCCCACAAGCGAACAGAAATTTCTCGCAAATACCCACAACTAGTCTCGGTTTATTTTAATGTGGAAAGAAGAATTTACTACTGAAAATATTCTTGTAAAACGATCTGAAAATGATGCTGATGTTCTAATCATTGAAACAGCAATAGAACAATTCAACTTAACAAATACAACTTTTGTTGTTGGTGAAGATGTCGATTTATTAGTATCACTCACTGCTCGAACTCCAACAGAGAAAAATATTTATTTTTTCAAACCGGGAAAGACTCAGCTGTTATTTTTCTAGTCTTTAATCCGGTAGCGTAATGAAAGTTCTCCACATGTTCCAATCGTTCCTGAGGCATTCAAACCCTCACAATTTCTCATCTCTTCCCACTCTCGACTTGTTCTCTCTTTTGGGAACATCACAATATTTGTGCTTGCCAAGTGACAATCTCATCGATGAGGATTTGTAAACCTGATCGTTATATTGATCAATCTTTTTTTCAATTTTCGTTTGATATTCGTATCATTATTTTTTTAGAATTCCCGAGGATTTTTCCTTTTCGATTTTTTTCTTTTTTTGTGTTGTTTTGTGTCTTGCATTTTGCTCTTTTTCAGCCATGGTGGAAAAAATTTATACTGCCAACGAATACCACGATATGGTTCGAGTCTATCGTGAAGCAAGGGGTAACGGGCGACTTGCAGCCAGAATGTATCGTGAGGAATATCCCGAGCGCGTTCATCCTGATCACCGTGTATTCATCGCCGCTGATCGGCGGGTTCGCGAAAAAAGCGATCCCATGCTTGATCAGAATGGCGGAAAATACAAAAAAATGCTGACGGTTGCGCGCGAAAAATGCGCAATTACACAGCTCTTTTTCATGAAACTTAATGTGTAATAGAAGCGGTTTTCATTTATAACTTCATGGACATCTTGCGAAATGATTCATTTTTTAATTTTTTTATCAATAAATATAATTATCATAGAATAAGATACGGATGTATATTTATTTTCCATTACGTATTGAATGGTGTTTTGCGAATATTCACAAATATTCTATTACAATTCAAAAACATTCGATTTTTCTGTCGAGCATTCGAATTATAATAATGAGATTATAGTCAAAACGACTTGAAAATATTTCTAGCGTTTCGGTGCCAGGTATTCAATCCCAAATTTTCTTCATCGCCTTCAAGACCAATATAAAATTATTCCGATACCAATGCAAAGAAAAGGAATTCTATTGAAAAATGCATATCGAATAATTTCATATCATTTTTAATTTGTGGAAAAATTACAGTTAGATAGTTAAAGAATAAAGGAAGAAAAAAAAAAAAAAAAAAGATGAATATGTTGTTAAATTGAAGGCAAGAAAGATATAATGGACTGTTTTGGGAATCACAAACTCTCTGCAACAGTGAAAATTCCTTTTTTTTTTCTCAAATTCATGATGTTATATATCAATATGAAAAAAAATAGTCAACAAATAAAATTCACAATGGGGGAAAATCCCGCTGTAGTACGAAAAGGATAGGTAATAAGGGGGCAATAACCATTTAAACATCTTTGATGATAATCTGTTTGTGAATTTTTATTTATGAGACTCTGGTTTCATGTCATAACGGACTTGAGAAAATCAAAATTATTCCTTTTGTGAAATAAAATTCTTCATTCTTCAATAATTTCCATTCTAAATTTTTTTGCATATTTCTCATATATTCATCATGAGAAATAAATATTATTTCATTCATGAAAATTATTCTCATCAAATAATTATGTATTGATATGAATATTATTATTATAGTAATCATCAGTTTCGGGACATGCTACCTGCTCCTTCATGGATTACAAATATCATTTCTCCATTTTATATTTGTAAAATATTGAATTTAAATGCCGCGTGAATCAATTCTCTATTATTGACGTACAAGTCTTTATAGCACAATATTAAGAAAAAAATGTTATGAATATTTGTCCTTCAGTATTCGTGTACACATGAAATAAATGAAAATGCCTTGCGATTAGACTTGATACGTAGTCTTTTCTCTTCCATCGCATAATTTTCATTTGAGAATTTTATAAATAAAAAAATATAACTCATTCAATAAATCATGCATATTTTACAAGAACTATTGATCCCAAATAATTTTAAGTTAATGTGGAACTTTGAAAAGAATGTCGACAGCCTTACTATTTCTGTAAAATAAATGACGAAATAATGTGCAAGGCCCTCTACTACCGAAAATTACCTGCAGACCCAAATTATTACCGACCGTAATTATGCTTATTCTGAGTCGGTACATACATTTTATCATTTTTCATACAATAATGTAAGCACGCCCACCTCTGTATGATCTACTTTCTCGCGCCCCGATTGGTTAATGCATATAAACTTTATTCATGAATATCTCGTAAACGAATCCAGATGTAAGTACGTTATGACTATGCATCGTGATCAGCATCACCATATCTTTCTCCACGATTCGGTTGGACTAGTGATTCTGGGACACGGTGTATTATTATATGTATTGTCACATTCCTCCGGTCCCAGCTGAAATTCATAAGGATAAAAATTCTCACTTAGCTTCAGTCCCTTCATTCCGGAGAAGCGGTTGGATGTAGTTCCCTTCGGGATGCCACCTGTTTTTTATTTAAATTAAGCAAGAGGAAAACAACAGGAAAAATCTTGTATCAATGGTTTCATTTATTAATAGTTCGAAATGAGTATTTATTTATTATTATTATCATTAATAAACAATTGAACTTTATTAATTGTTCACAAATATATTGTCTCTAATTTAATTGCATGGCGCGTACTATTCGTACGGCCCTGTATGTTATTTCGTTGCCCGGACGGGCAATGTGGGCAAGGAAGGCAGTGCGGGTAGAGTATTTATGCTGAGGGAGTGACGTCACTGCGTCTACGTCACCGCGCCCCACTACTGACTCTCGCGTAGTCCGACTACGCCGCAATTCTACGTATCTATAGCTTACTGCAGCCAACTTATATTATTCTTTATCCCAAATATCTACGGAAAATAATCACAGAATATTTACTGTTTGCTGCTGAAAATCTACGGATGAAACTTCTCCTCGTATGGTGATGATGGCGAATGCTGGTGATGGTTTCCACACGAGTTGAGGATCACACAATTCAACACTTTCGGCCAACAAATAGTTTTAACTGTTTAATGACTATAAAAGTTCACTTTATCAATTTATTACTGTTCACTTCGGCTAACTTTTTCTCACTTTTCAATGTTACTTTGCTCTATTTAATCTCACTTTTCTCTATTCAATACAATTTGTTCAATTCACGTTTCTATATAGGTACGCACGTCTACACTCAAGGGCTAGATAAGATGTAATGGCCGACTTAGCCACGTTTTAATAGCCGGCACCACGCGGTGATTTAGCACGCCTCACGCGGTCTTCTTCGCCTATTAATTAATTACATTGGCCTATCGATAAATTTATCGATGGCCCTGCCAAGGGCAGTTGCCCTAGATGGCACCGCCTGTACCTCCGGAGACGTTGCCGAATGTAACGTCACAATATATAATTATTATATATTGTGCGTGGTCAACCACCGCGTAGTGCCGGCTAGAAAAACGTGGCTAGAACGGCCATTGTGCAGCGATTAGCCTAAGAATTCTTCCAGCGACCAGACGTTTGTGAAAAAAGCGAAATTAAATAGTGAACAGAAACATATTAAAATTGTTTAAAGTGATAAAAAGTGTAGAATTATTGAGTATAACTATTTGTGAGAAGTAAATGAGGGTGAAAAAACAATAAAGTGTACTAAATATTGAATATTGTCGAACAATTGAAAAAACTATTAGTGAAAAAAACTATTGAGAGTGTGGTGCGAGTCTTGCTGCTGCGAGGAGAGCTTCGTCCACATCCATCGACCTGATTCAACAAAAAGTCATCTAGATTCATCTCACTTTCGTAAATATTATCATCCGTAAAATTAATATAATAAAAAGTATCTACGTTGGCTGTAATGTACGATAGGCATAGATTGAATTACGGCGTGGACTATCCACGCATAGAGACAATAGTGAGGCGCGTGGTGACGTAGGCGCTGTGACGTCACGCCCGCATGGTTGTACTACAGCTGCACTGCCTTCCTTTCCCACATTGCCCGTCCGAGCAATACTATACAGGGCCGTACCAATGTAATGGGCTAAGTAGTTATATTGGATATTGCTAAATAACTAATAGATTAATAATCCCTATGATTAATAAGATGATAATGAATAAATACTTTGGATAATTAATAATAAAATTATCGTTATTACCTATGAAGATTTCTCCTGCTTTTTCTCTTTTACCAAAGAACAGGTGGCATCCTAAAGGGAGAATTCCAACCGCGTCTCCGGAGGAAAGGGATGATAAAGCTGAGTGTAAATTTCTATAATACAGAATTTCAGCTTGGACCGGAGGAACGTGACAAATGGCATCCCTTGTGGGGGAGTCAGGTCGGAAAATAATAACTCCATAATAATTAACAGAGAGGAATAAAAAGACAATTAAATGTTATGAATTATGATTAATAAAAACTTCGAACGAAAATGAAATGAATCAAATATTTAATTAGTGAACAATATATTATTGAAAATATTTTGAAGGAAAATATTATCGGTGAATAATATACTATCATGAAAAATACCATTGGTGAATAATAGTATAAACGATTGGTGCAACAGATAATAATTTTGTGTTGAGTGAAAATAATTATTGGGGTATGGTAATTATAATTGAGGAATAAATGAAATAGTACTACAGCCAACTAAATAGACTAGTGCGAGTTATTGTTATTATTATTAGAGAATAATAATGAAGCGTTCAAATAATTAATAAAAAATTATTGTGAATGAATATTGTAAATTATTATGAAGAATTAATATTGATAGTTGATGATGAGTAGTTATCATAATATTTTTGAATTATTTTGATTGTTATGATGATTTTGAATTATTATTATATTTTGGATGTGTTCGAATACTTTTGAATATTTTTGAATATTTTTGAATGAATGATTATACCTAACGCGTATAATTCATGTTCATGTTGAATTTATGTAATTTAACGCATTTTGCTCACTTTTTCACTGCTTTGCTTGTTGTTAATACTTTTCTTTCAGTTTTTGTTTCTATTTCTAACATTTTGGTTTTGGGCATCATTAACTTTGTGATGATAATACTTTGCAACCATCCGGACTTAAAGTGATTGTACGCTGATCATTACTATTGAATATTGTTTATTGTATTAAATTGATACAGTTAATAGGATGAATTGTTAATTTGGGCTAAATGCTAATTGCTTGTTGAGCTTATTGTACAGTTAATTAGTTTTGGGAATTATTACCTGAATTTTTTCCGGATCGGGTTTATTTGCAAATTAAAGGGGATATCACATTGTAGGTCGTCAAAATGCCGGCAACAAAAAGAAATAGAAAATTAATTACGTGTATTAAGAAAAACGTGGCTGATTCAACCGCTCATGAACTTATCACATATTTAGACCTCGAAGGCTTAGGTGTAGAGGGCATCATGAATACATTAAAAGATCGGCTTATTCGATATGGAATGCGGGAACAGCTAGGTGAGGGGAAGGCTCATTGGGGTCCGCGGGTCGACGAGAGGCAAACGGCTTTTCCGAAGACCGTGTCCGCATGGAGGCGAGAGCCATCAGTTGATGACGATGGAATCGCGATGAGGAACGGGAGTCGGAGTGAGGGGATTAAGGAAAATAATCCTAACCTTTTCGCTAAGCCAGCTGGGAGCAAATTAATCCAGAATAAGGGGTCGAGGGAATGTGAAAGTGTCGGTCACGAGGATCTTAGTGATGAGAGTGACTACAGCACTGGGAGGTGTGATAAGTTGGATGGAAGAGATGAGATTGATCATTCTCGACGTCATGACCCATAAGTGGGGGGTCATCGAGAAAATAATAATAGAAATTTAATTCGAACAGATCGTAGGGTACAGGTCACGTTTGCTGACGAATTCGGTAGGAGGGCTAATCAATTTGTGGGAATTAGGGGTAGTAGGAGGTCGGAATTGAATCCTTTCGCACCGGCATTTCCTGGAGGCAGCCGACGAGATGACTTTGAAAGCAGAGATCCGGAGGCAGAGAGTACTCACAGGAGAAGCGCAGAAGTTTTCGGTCTAGAGGTTGAGCGTGGGTGTGGTGATAGGGTACCACCCCCGTTTCCAAGTCATACAGATCATGACGATCCATCTAGTTATTCTTGTCCCGAGTAGAGGGAAATTAATAGGGATCGGATTAGGTGTGATGATGGGAGTCCAAGGCATGCCAGAAGCTACTCCGATAGAAGGCCCCAGTTTGGGCAATCAATTTATTACCCCAGCATGCATGGGGATGGTTTGTCGTCCAGGTCCAATCCATTCCCGAGAGGTCCAAGGGAGGTGGTATCCGAGAGGGTAAATCGGCTGGGCTTGAGACTTCGAAAAATGAACATACAATTTTCTGGAGGCGAAAAAGACGATCCGGAAGAATTTGTTAGACTGTTAGCTGATGCAGTGGAATCAATGGGCATAACACAGAGAGAAATCTTCTTAATTCTCCCATTTGTGTTATCGTCCACTGCTATGGGATGGTATAGAACTGAGAAATATAATTTTGGCGAATACTCAGAATTCTTATACCAGTTTAGGTTGAGATTTCCAACTGTTGATCTTCAGTCCAGATTGTGGGACGAAATCAAACAACGGACGCAAGGCGAGCACGAGCCGGTTACGCAGTTTATCACAAAAATGCAGATTTTGTTGAGTAACCTCGAGCTGGACCTTCCGGAAGAACAACAAGTGGAAATTGTTTGCAGAAATATGCATCCAACGTGTATCAGACATTTGGACATAGGGAAAATTAGGTCGTTCGCGGATTCATTGTATGAGAGGCATTTAGTAGAGACCAAATTAAGGCGAATTGCCGAATACGTGCCTCCTTCACCGCCAGAAAAGACTCTTTTTCCTGAAGCTGCATATAGTACGCCAGAAAGGCGAAATAAACGAGTGAGCAAAACGAGCGAACGAAACGAAAATAACATCCGGAATGAAGTTAAAGAAGATAGGAATAGGTACGACAAAAGCAATACGCCAAAAGATGGATACGTATGTTTCAATTGTAGGAAGTCAGGGCATTACATGAGGGATTGCAGAGAGCCGCGAGAAAAGAATGGTCCAGATGTAGGTCGGAAGAGGGTGAAGAAAAAGGAATCTAAGCGAGGAATTTCCACTAGGGACAGTAGAGACGGTAATATAGAAATATCGGGGAAAACTACGGGAAAAAATAGCGCGATGAGAGATAAAAGCCCGAGGCCGAATACATCAAGGGGATCAGTACGTGAACAGGTAATTGGGAAAATTCGAAGTCCGGAAATGATTAATGCCGCGGGGGGAAATCTTTGTATTGGAACGTTGGGAGCTAATGCTCACGGTAATGCACAGGAATTGATGATAGGTATTGGCGACTTCCTAGAAGCGGTAAAAAGACATCCAATTGAAAATAGGGCGTTTGTTCAGATAGTAATGGGGAAAAATAAATTCAAAGCGTTGATTGATTCCGGAGCTACGAGGACTTTTGCTAGTAGTAGTTTGTTTGATGATTTAGAAACATTTGATTTCCATGAAAGGCGCAATGAAAGTTGCAGATGGAAAAACCGTCGAGGTGATAGGATGTATTACAGGGAAATTCATGTGTGATAAGAAGCGGTGTACTGTGCCAATTCGAAAAACGCCAATATTGCGTATGAGATGGTCATCGGGATGGATGTCTTAGCGGAGTTAGAAGTTGTAATTGATAATGGTAGGAAAAAGTGGAGAACCGGCAGAGGTGCAGAGAAAGCCTTCTGGTCCGGAGATAGTGACTCTAAAAATATTCCTCGTATCAAATTAGCTCTGGTACATTCAGATGGGCATCGGATAGATGATCAGGCAGAAATACAGGCCGCCTCTTCTGAGCCTATACACATCATATCACTGTCGCAAGATAATATCGACGAGATGAGGGAAATGTTAAAGGGCTTAATTCCACCACTTCCGGCGAAAGTTAGAACCACACCGTTGATAGAGCATAATATTGATGTGCAGGGACATTCCCCTGTTCGTCAAGGAACTCGGGGATATGCTCCGGAGATATTAAAAGTCGCCCAACAAGAGGTAGACAAAATGCTAGAAGAAGATGTGATCGAGCCGTCAAACAGTCCATGGTGTAGTTGGCCGGTCTTACATCGAAAACCCAATGGCAAATATCGATTTTGTGTAGATTTTCGGAAAATAAATGAAGTTACTAAGCACGACTCAGTGCCCATGCAGGACTTGGAGGAATTGTTAGATATCATTCAAGGCGGAGTAATTATTTCCAAATTAGATTCGAGCCAAGCTTTCTTTCACATTGCTCTGGACGATGAGAGTGAACCAAAAACAGCCTCTGCAGTGCCTGGTCGTGGCTTATATCAATTCAAAAGGATGGCGTACGGTTTGAGAAATGGACCGGCATCTTTTCGAAGATTAACTGATTTGGCAATTCCGAGGGAATGTGCCACAAATGTACGGAAATATGTCGACGATTTTATCATCTTCACGAAAACGTTCGAAGAACACGTTTTTTGGATAAAAAGAGTGATCAAGAAATTAACCGAGGCTAATTTATCAATTAGTTTCGAGAAGTGCGACTTTCTTTGCGAAGAAGTTACTTTTTTAGGGTATAAATTGAATAAAAATTGACTATTTCCGTATCCAGATCGTATAGAGCCAATTATGAAAATGCCTGAACCACGTAATGTAAAAGAGGTGCAACAATTTCTAGGTGCCGTGGGATGGTACGCTAGATTTTTGCCTAGGTTGTCGGAAGACAAAATTCCTCTTTTGAAATTGGTAGGAAAGGATTTTAAATGGTATTGGGGTCCAGAACAGAAAGGAGCATCCGAGAAAATGAAACATTCACTAACAGAAGCTCCAGTTTTGGCTCGTCCAAATTTTAGTGGGCCGTTTACAATACAAACAGACGCTAGTGATTTTGCTCTAGGAGCGTTATCAACACAGCCGACGGAATTAGGTGATGACGTGGAGGCAAAAGGCTCGAAATTGGGTAACGAACATGTGATTAGGTATGCGAGTAGGGTGCTTACTCGGCACAGCGGAATTATACGGTTACGGAGAGAGAATGTTTAGCCGTGTTGTGGGCCATCGAGAAATTTAGACCGTATGTTGAGGGGAGCGAGTTCACCGTTAATACGGATCACAGCAGTCTCCGTTGGTTAAAGGTGCTCCGGAATCCATCAGGTCGGCTTGCACGATGGGCTTTGGCACTTCAGGCTCATGCTATTAAGATTGTGCACCGTAAAGGTTCTCTGCATGTTGTTCCGGACGCATTGTCTTGCACATTTGATAACAAAAGTGTTGCATTACAGGCCATTTGAGACGCCGAGGATAAATGGTATCACCATGAAAAGAGGGAAGTGCTAAACTTTCCGGCCAGAAACCCAGGATGGAGGATCGTGGATGATCAGGTGTACGCCCTTAAGCCTAATCCACAGATTGATCCTACCATGTCTGATAACAATGGGTGGAAGTTGGTTCTTCCTAAGGATGTACGGTACAGAGCAATAGTGGACGCTGATGAACTGCCTCAATCCGGACATTTAGGCGTGGAAAAAACATACCATCGTTTGGCCCAAAATTTTTATTGGCCTGGTATGTTCCACGAGGTGGCACGGTTCGTGCGCTCGTGTGATGATTGCCAACGGCATAAGGTTGAGCAACAAAGACCCCGAGGTTTTATGCGAGAAAGAACGGTGGAAGGCTCATGGTCGATGGTCGCAGTGGACTTCATGGGACCTCTCCCCGCAAGCATGGGGCAGAATAAATATTTAATCGTCCTCCAAGACTACTTTATGAAATATGTCGAGATGCGTGCGGTGAGGAAAGCCGACGCGAAGACTGTGTGGAAAGCTCTTCACGAGCTAATACTGAATCGATGGGGAAAACCCCAGTATCTTCTTTCGGACCATGGGACCGAATTTATAAATAGGGAGCTTGAGGGTAAGTTAAATGAAAATGGGATTAAACATACTACTTCACCTCCTTATCATCCACAATCCAATCCGGTAGAACGAGTAAATAGGACTCTGAAGCCGATGTTAAGTATCTATTTGAGGGATAGGCAAAGGGATTGGGATGTCCACCTCCCGGAATTAGCGTTTGCAATTAATACGTCAGTTCATAGTACGTTAGGGGTCTCGCCGTCGTTTTTGAATATGGGAAGGAATCCTCGACCGGTCCGGAATTTGAGAGACGAGATGGAAAATAACACAATGATGACTCATGGAGATCCGGATGGTTGGGAAAAACGAATCGAGAGGATGAAATACCTGCATGATTTGGTACGAAAGCAACTAGGAATCGGATTTATTACACAGTCGAAAAACTATAAAGAGAGAAAACGAAATATACAATTCAAAGTGGGGGATTGGGTTTTGAAGCGGGACAAAAAGCTGTCTCAAGGCTCCCAATACTATTCCTCCAAGTTGGCTCTGAAATTCATCGGACCGTACCAAATCAGCGAGGTGATTCCTCCGGTTAGTTACAAACTGAGGGATGCTAAAGGTTATGTGGGGAAGAAAGCCCACGTAGCTGATCTCCGTAATTATTGTATGTTGCAGAATCGAAATGGTCCGGAGCAAAAGGCAAGTCCGAGTAGGGCGGACTCACCCACCCAAACCCCATTGGGGAGGGCTGAGTGCCAATGAATTGGCACGAGCTCAGGCAGTGCGGGTGGTAGTGGCCTGGCTGCCTGAGGAGCAGACTCGGGGAGGGCCGGAAAGGGCCCTGGCCCGAGATTTGAAGAAGGAGGAGGGAAAGACTGACCTCTGGGGGGGATACTCGATCCCCAAACGGGTCCTTCCAGTGGCCACCCCCCCATCGTAGCAGCATGTGCTGGAATAGGGGTGGGAGACACCCCAGAGTTCCAGGAGAGCACGGAGGAGTTATTGAAGGCTTGTTATGTGGCCACACAGGCCGAGAAAGAGGGGGTGGACGCCCCTAGTACGTCCAAGGCGGGAGTAACGCTCAAGAGGGGTGTTAAGGAGAGATTGGGGACCAGGAAAGGCCCCCCAACAAAGACCTCCACATATGTGGAGGGAATGAAGATCTTCGGACAAGGAAGCTGCTGGAGATGCCATGAGAGAGGGCACTCTCACCGTGAATGCCGCCGCCCAAAGAAGTGGGCGTACTGCTACTTGTGTGGACAAAAGAATGTTACCGTGGCCAGTTGTCCCCTATGTAGCCCGCATTGGGAACAGCAGCAACGCGAACATATCAAGAGGCGTTATAGTTAGAGATCCGTGCTCTCCTTTTTGTTCTGTTCATTTAACATTCTTTTGATATTTTTTCTTAATCACGTTCAGTGTATTTTTTTTTCGATGCTTTCGATACTCTTTTCTTTTTTTTTGCGACAAATGGCTTATTTCTTTTCTATTTCATTTCTGTATTCCTTATTTTTTCTATTGTTTTCTTCCGCACTCTACCATTGTTTATGATAATATGCCAAATGGCTTCAATAAATATTGAGATATTTTGTTTTGTATGAAAATATGCATTCTTTGTTTGCACTGCGTCATCTGACCCTACTGTTCCTGCATATTTGTACTTGAATCGCATTTTGGTCTCCTTTATGAACGACTAGGTGTCGTGTCTTTATGTTGTCTTGCCATTCCATATCTTTTTGTTGCTTGCGAATGGTCCGGAAGAAGTAGAACTGAAGATTCTAACGGGAAAGCACAATTAGTGGTAGTGAATAGGATAGCACGGAAAAATGGTTGCAAAGTGTTAAATGAATTACCGAGTAAGGGGAGATGTCATGCACTTCCGTTTCTAAATTAATGCTTATTTTCAGCTCTCTTTATTTTCAGCAGACTGAAGCAAAATGTGTTAAAACGGTTTGAATGATGTAATAGGCTACGTCGAGTGAATGGAACGGTGGAGTCAAAGTATTGTGAACAATAGAATTAAGAATTTAGTTAGGGAAATCGCCCGGGCGAGGTACAAGAAAGGGAAGAAGGAAACAAGGAACCAGAAGGAGTCCAGAAGAGGACACACCAGAGGGATACAGGATCCCGGAAATGAAAGCACGAGATTGTGCACACAATTAAAAAGTACCTTCCGGAAGTGACGTCTGAATGTACAGATGATCGAAAGGTCGATGAGACCAATGACACAGAAAAGTCACAAGCCCAATCTAAGTGGGGGGTTTTGTGACGTTACATCCGGGTAACGTCTTCGGAGGTACAGGCAGTGCCATCTAGGGCAACTGCCCTTTGCAGTGCTATCAATAAATTTATCGATACGCAATTTGAATTAATTAATTAGCGAAGAAGACCGCGTGAGGCGTGGTCAACCACCGCGTGGTGCCGGCTAGCAAAACGTGGCTAGGCCGGCTATTATGCAGAGATTAGCCCACGGATCCTCAGAGAGTGCAGCCGTGTCAATGTGATAAGCGAAATATTGAATATTAGTTGAAGCTAAAAAGTATTGAAAAGTATTAAAGAGTATTGAACATGGATTGAAGGTGATAAGTATTGTAAGTGAAGTAAATTATCAATCAAAACAATTGAATTGAATGAATAAAGACATTAAATAAAGTGAAAGTGGAGGAGAGAATACAATTGAAAGACTATTGTATCAAATTGTTGGACTGTGCAAGTCCATTCGTCGAGTGGAAATCCTCGCCAACATCTCCCAGCATCATTCAACAAGGAGTCATCGAGATTCACCTCATTTATGTAAATATCTTTAATATAATTAATATAATAAGAAAATAGCTAAGTTGGCTGTAGAGTGCTATAAGCGCATGGTAAACGCGGCGTGGTCTATCCACGCGTTGAGACAGTAGTGGGGCGCGTGATGACGTAGGCGCTGCGACGTCACGCCCGCATCGTCGTACTACAGCTGCACTGCCTTTCTTTCTCCCACATTGCCCGTCCGGGCAATACCATACTATACAGGGCAGTACCAATATAACGTGCCAAACAATTAGGTTGTATATAATATATTACTGGATGAATAATAGATTTAAAATTCCTGTGATTGATACAATGATAATAAATAAATAAATGCTTTGGATAATTAATAATAAAATTACTTGTGAAGATTTTTTCTGCTTTTTCTCTCCCATTCAAAAACAGGTGGCATCCCAAAGGGAACAACGTCGTCCAACCGCTTCTCCGGAAAAAAGGGACCAAAAAAGCTGAGTGTCAATTTTCATAACATAGAATTTCAGCTTGGACCGGAGGAACGTGACAATATATATATATATATATGTATGTATATATCTGTACGCAGGTATGTATATCCGTACGTATGACTGTATGTATGCATGCACATATGTATCTATGTGACTGAGACTTAATGGATGAACATATTCGCGATTATCCTGATGGAAATCATCGTTATCTCGTTCAATACTTATGACATATTGATATTATCGATATGAGTGTCGCTTGACACGCATTTCAGCGCCAAATATGGTCATATGACGACGCTTTGCCCATATTTTGAATATTCCCACAGAAATTTAATTTCGTTCATTTTTGTTAAAGTTTATGAGTATGAAAATAATTTCGGTCAACTTGCTAATCATCACCATTTATAATAATGACATGATTACCTCAACTAATTTTATCTGACTTTCATCACATTCTCTATGTTTTTCACAGAAAATATTTATCAAATGAACAATAGTGATTTTAATGAATTTTTTATGGCCCACGCTACTTATGTTCCGAGTCAAACAATTGAATTACTTTCAGTGAATCACTTAATAATTTTTTCCATTCATAGATTTTCATACATAATGTTTTCCTTCAACCAACTGTATGTGGAAATTTTGGAAAATTATATGCTATGATTGTTGAATGCATTAAAAATGATTATAATATTTTTCATAATCTATGCAAGGAATGAGAAAGCGCCTTTCAAACATTATATTTGTTGATTCGCAATTGTAATAGCATTCGAATCCTGATACACAATATCATATTATCACAGCGAAGTAATATGTAGTTGAATGAGGTAACCTACATTTTCAATTTGGATAGTCAGTGTACCCAACACCGTAATGATTTCGGTTGTGTATAGCCCTAACATTTCATGAATTGAGCGATTTCCATGACTTCCTTAGGATAGGGATTCTATAATTCAATCGATCGCATCACCATCCATCGAAAAACTCACCAACTAAATTTCTGCCAAGTTTTGCTGTAATTACGTCATTTTACACACACATGTATGCAAAATTTTCATATACACTTTTCGTTGGCATATAATGCGAAATTTGATTTTTGTGAATTCATTTATACTCACACATAACGAAAGATGCGCTAAAGAGCTTTTTTCCCAAAATTCGCAGTGAATCATCTTATATAAAGAATTCCTATTCCGAGTGACGTCACGCAGTGGTGTAAAATCTGCAATTTTGCAATTTTTCTCGATTCTCACCAAAATTGCTCTCTAGCGCACTCTTTACGAGTCTCTACGTCAATTCTGTAAAAGGACTTTTCATTTTATGCAAGAAAAAAGGGTGAAAAATGAAAACTACGATTTGAAAATTCCGTCAGTAAAAAAGCTGACTCCAGTTCCGCCCTAATGTAGAGACCGGAAAATTCGATTGTTCGAACGTGACGCGAGTCTGGACCTCGAATCAATAGTAACGCGGACTCCCTCGTCAATAATGGTATTTTGTCATATAAAAATAAATCAACTCTAAATGAATTGTGTCGCTCACTCGTTGATGCCGAAGGTAGTTCCGCTGGTGTCGTCCTTCAAGGGCTAAGTTGTCCAATTTGGCCACAAGTATATCTGCAGTAGCTGAACGTTGCCTGAATATCGCCTCGAACGTCCAATTCACCTCGCCAACGTTGATAATGTGATGGTGGAGATGTAGAATAATGGTGTGGCCATGTATATAGACCACTCTCAATATTTTGTTTCTAATAACGTTTTCACGTATTAATTTTCAGACAACACTCAAAATATTTGGTTGTATTTGATGAGTGTTGATCACTTCACACAATTCGCTGATTATTTGTGTGAATGAACGATGGATTAGTTGATATTTCTTGGATTCATGTGAAAGCACTTGTGCACATTATGTAGAAGCTTGGGTAGCTGATTTTCAAGTAATGATGGCGTCGCTTCCTCTTTTGGCTATCGCTACGACTCCTTGCGGCCTTCTCTCATTACTATTTCCCGCTCCTAGTACTCGCGAGATCCAGACCGCGGCGCTCGATAATATGGTCAATTGCCATTATCATTTTACAAGAGGTCACTACACTTGCCTCAATATTTAAAATTCAAATTCAAATTCAAATTCAAATATAGTGGTTAATGCAAAATACATTACATCACAATATATTCGTCTGAAATTGTACTGAGAAAATGGAATAGGAATTCATACTATTGAAATAGGAATGTGGACTGTATAAATGGATGATGAATGAGAGGCCAGGACGATATGCGTAATGACAAAGCACTCGTGATGAACACCAGTATGAATATTCTTACATGAAATATTTACAATTCATTGAGATGCAATTATCAGTATATTCACTTTTTGTACAATGAACACAGTAACTTCAATTGAGATTTTTGGGTGATGAGAAAAATAATTGATATCATTGATATATGTATTAGTTTTTGAGAGGTGAGGTGTAGACTGGCGAATTTCAACTTGATTTGTAAAACCATCACCAAGGCAGATAATATTTATTCACTTGGAATTTTGTGATTGATATCATGAATTTCGATATGGATTACATAAGATAAATGAGATGCGGTGAGATGTATTCATATTTGAGAAATCTTCTCCACGCGCTATTGACGCATTGTCCTAAGATCAATGCGCGCGTCATTATTATCAATGCAATTGACCAAAATTGGGACCGTGTGTGGGAGGAGTGGCCAAGCATCTCGAGCATGCAACATGCATGTCCAGGATGTGCTGCTATTGATGAGATAAGAAATGCGAGAAACGAATATTGAATTTTCAGCAATATCACCTCAAATACCGTGATAATGGAGCACGATCAATGTGTATGATTCGGACTGTAATCAACATGTATAATCGACTTCATATGAATACAGAAACAGAAACAAAAAGAAATTAATGAAAATAAAGAAAGTATGAACACAAATATGATATTGAATAACAGAAATATATAATATATCATCACAAATTTTGTTATAATAATATGAATATGACAACGCTTGCCCTTTTCGTGAATGTTCGATACCTGGGAGAGAGCAAGGTTACTACTAAGGAATCGGAAGGGAAGAAGGGATGCCATCTCATTTTGCTGATCTGGAGGAACAGCTTGTATGAGGAATAAGGAAACTAAATTACAAATCTTGATCAATCATGAATTTGACCGGTGTCAAATTTATTCACTTCACTCAGATTCGAAACTGCTGATCTTATATGAAATCCGCGATGACAAGAAGTATGTTAAGTCCACAATGACGAAAATATTCCAAGTCCGAATCAACGAAATTTTTCTAAGTCATGATTCTCGGAATTTCTCCAAGTCTCGCGAGTCGATGACGTCACGGCAACTACGTAGCAGTTTCTCGGACCGGGAGGTGGTAGGGGTATATACAATCAGCACTGAATCCTCTGAATGGATAGGAAAATAGTTCCGATTGATTCACGATTTTCATTTTGAATAAGTATTTTCCATTTGACAATTATTCCGTATCAGAAATGATTTCATAGGGGCCGGGTGACATACAGGTATTATTCCAAATGGTGGGAAAAGTAATTTATAAGATTTGAATTACTAAAGCAACACTTATTATCGACAAACGAACGCACTGGTCGTATTTTGAGGGACTTCTCATTGATTATTCATGGAATTATGCACACAATCCTACACAAAAAACATACAAGGTTCATGCGAAATAGTGAATTTACATAATTTCATTCCAGATTTCTTCTTTATCACCAATTTGATTCCATACACGTGGATTACGTACTCACAATAGTTGGAGGAATTACGAAGATGCTCTTCATGTCAACTATAACTTGCACTTGATTAATATTGTTTTATATTGTCAATATCACAACGTTCAATGTTCTTATGCACGTTTCTTCCAATTATCACACTCTAACATTCACCTGCCCGTCGATGTTTTTTCACTAGGCGGTTCGGACAGTGGTGAATAGATATTCAATCGAAATATTGCAGCGTAATGTTTCTGATATAATTGTATTAATTTTTCGCTGAGAAGTGTCTTGTTATAATTTTCTAAGGAGAAGTGTCGCACAAAAGGCAAGGGTCCGTACTTATAGATGCATTACTGCAACGGCTTCCTCTCCCACTTGGCCCATCATGCGATCTTAACCTTGAGTGATCGGCCCGAGACGTCCTATGTCTTGACGGATGACCAATCACCCCCTTCAGAAGGGTTCAACAGACAAAACCCCTTCCATTTTCCAGGAAGAACAAGGACACGCGCTATCGATGTTTACATCGACCAGCGACGCGTGCCCGCAATCTCCACACCACGGCGGCTACTCTATGCATTGGAAATTCAATCGACGCTCTGGTGTCGGTTGACACGCAGATTCGTTTATGAACCGTAGAGCGTCCACGTCGCTGCACAACATCTGTGATAATACATCATCATATTATATATAATGTGATGCTCCTTTGCCAATATTCCGTGATAAATATCCATCCTCTCGACTATTACATGTGAATAATATTATCGATCGTTTATATGCTTATTGGACTCAGTATCTCAGGATTCGTCGGGACGGAGTGGGTCGTCATAAATAATTTCTCTTTGCAACTTCATCATTTTCAAAATAATCTTACTTTTATTCCCCTCCTCCTCTATTCATACATTTCCTCTTTGAACTTGATACATATGCGCCAATAATCATGTTTCGTCGATCAAAAACAAATGATGGAATACTTCTTGTATCAGTTGACGGAATAATATGTAAATAACTTTATGTAGTTATGCTCGAATAATATTATTGAACCAAAATAGAAGGATAATTCCTATATTGAATAATTGAAGATACGTGAATAATTCTCATATCAACTGATCACAATCAGTGAATGATGTTATGTAGTATTTCTCAAACAATCATATTAATCAAATGAATAACGCTCATACCGGATGATGAACAAATGTAAATTAGCTTGAACAATAATATGACTTTTCTTTCCAATCAAATAATGCAAACCAATGCTTTCTTGTTGAAAATTCATTTATTTTCAATATCCTCTTTTTTCATCACGATGGCAGCACATCCTGGACATGCATTCTGCATGCCCTCGATGTTCGAATGCTCCTCCCACACGCGGGGAGGGAGTGCGAAATTGACTAATTTTGGTCAATCGTACCTAAATGAACGATGCGCGCATTGATCTCGAGACAATGCGTCGATATTGCGTTGGGAAAAATCAATTTGTATTCTCACAGGCTGTCGACTTACAACTGCGTCTACGCTTCCTTATATTTTCAGCAGTTTTTCTCACGTCATTTCCACATGTTTTATGTAACAGAATTTTTGTACATGAAATCTTACAATCCCAAGTAGATAAATAGTATCCTCCTTGGTGGTGATTCGTAATTCAAAATATAAATTCATCAATCCATATTTCAACGCTCATTGTGCACAATCTTGATGAATAATATCAAGATTCAAAAATTCTCAATACGTGCATCATTGTTCTCAACATTCTCAGTGTATAAAAATTATAAATATAGCGATAAGTGCATTTCAATGAATTTGTACAAATTTTGTATATATAATATTCACACCAGTGTTCACCCTGATAATCGAAATCCCATTTCCCAATCCAAACCGGCATTTCATCCTATAGTCCACATCGCTCAAATAATATAACTCAATTATTATTTTTTCTCATTCAAATTTTCACACTACTATTTTACATAACTCTTCAATTCGAATTATTCTGGACTCTATGTTATGCAACTCAATGCTTCTGTACAATTAAATATTTCTTCCAAATTGAATGATTCTTGAGTCAATATGATGCAATTTTCTGTTCTCTTCAGTTGAGTTATTCTTCCAATCAAATGTAACTTAATGCTCATTGAATAATTCTCGTTTTCATGCAATAATTGAATAATCCTTCAAATCAAATGCAACTTGATGCTCGTGACAGTTGAACAATTCTTGCCCGTTCAATACTACATGATGCTCGCGACAATAATTCGCGCCTTTTTTCTAATCAAACAATTTCTCAAACCGAATACATCGTGACTCGACACAATGCAATTAATCGTTCCATCAATTTTAACTCGATACAATGCAATTAATTGATTCTTACATTAATGTTGACACGATCCGATGCAATCAATGCTACGATATTTATCAAATGTCTCACCCCACCACCAATAACTAGAGTGACCATTCGTTCCTCTATCATCGAGATCTTAAATATGTGAATGTTAAATTCGTGGCCCTGGCCAGGTGCCAACCTCTGCTCCAGGAAACAGAGTGCGTTCTGGGTACAAAAGTGCAAAAAAAAAACAACTAGTCCTGCCAATTAGCAGGTGATACGGACCAAAGGATCATGAGGGGAGTGAAATACTCGGTTCACTTCACTTCAACTCGGTTGATATAGAGAAGCACCAAACACCAATCTCACGGAGATACCGCGCACTGCTCCCTTGCAGGACTGTACCATCAATCCGCCCCAGTAGCCCCTGAGCTTCAAATGTCGTCAAGATGACGAAGCCTTCACCCTAGTAGCCCAGATCGTATCAATCATCAACCCTGCTGAGACGCCGCGCACTGCTCCCTTACGGGGCTGCAGTATCCACCCGTCTTAATGCAGAACCCCGCGCCCCCCACTGAAACTCTCAGGTGGGTGTTTCCGGACTATAATCAATAAATCTTTGCGTTATGCTAAACTTTGAATCGATCTGCTCGAGATGACTTTCGGTCGCTGGCCGATTTTTTCGGTCAAAGCATCATCACGGCTCAACAAAGTTTCACTGGAACTATTGCTACGAGATCCCTGGAGCCCCTGGCGGTCCATTGCGAAAGTTAGGCGAAGAGAGAACGCTACCGCGCGCTCGGTCTCTCTTTACTTTCTCGCGCCCCACCCTCGAATTTCGCGCTATAGTAGCGTTCGTTACAATATATATTATTTTACGAGTGGAAAAATCAAAGAATATATATACATAAATTTCATGGCCTCAGTTCATTTGAGAACCTTGAACAAAAAATTATTTAACATTTATGATTATGTATATTATTTTCATGAATAAATGTATCATTGTTTCACAAATATATATCTAGGGATATATACATTCCAGGTTACCATGTAACATTATCACAATGATTCCATCTTGTGACGAAGGTCACGAGGTATATTTTCACTAAGAAGTGAATTTATGGAGTGGTGGAGAGCAGGTAGGATTTGTACAAAGGGAACATTCGTACAGCAGTTTTATCTACATTACTAAACGAGTTGACGTGTTCGTATTTGTGTGTGTGTGAGGTCCGCTCATGCGCGTAGGCTAATATCTGAGCGCGATGCCAGTGCAACGGTCAATTCCGTTGGAACAGGTTGATACATGTTTTCGCACCGCGTAAGTTATTTTTCAATTCATCTTCGAAAACCTTCACTCATGACACGTTATGCTCAAAACGGTAAAGTCATTCATGATTGCTCATTGGTAAGTGCCTTAGATAAATATGTAATCATCATTTTTGTGATATTCTTACCCGCTGTTTCATTTTGAATTCACTTTTGGTTGTTTTTGTTGGGGTACCGTCGTACAGTTATGAGTCGAGTGGATTCGTTCTGTACGAATGCACCCTGCGAGGGTCAAGTAAGGTTCTTTATAAAAATATGATTAACAATTCCAGGATCATGCCGAAAATATATTCAGAAAAAAGGGACTGGAACGGGAAAGGTGGACGAAGATGGAATGAAGTCCGCGGTGAACGACGTTTTGAATGAAATTTCATCTATTATGAAGTCTGCGGACAAATACAGTGTCAAACCGACAACGCTTGGAAGTCGTTTGATGAAATTCTATAAACAGGCTGCTGCTAAGAAGGAAGGTTACACCACTACGTTGCGTATTCTTAATTCCAAGTTTACATCGGACTAAGTGTTCACTACCAAAAATGAAACTGTATTGAACGAGTATATCACGAAATGTTCCAAAATGCATTATGGGTTGACACTTGTACAGGTGAAGAGACTGGCATACGAATTTGTAAAAGCAAATCACCCGCATTATCCACCTAGATGGAATCATAATAAAATGGCTGAAAAAGGATGACTGGGCAGTTATCGTAGGCAAAATGCGAATTTGAGCCTGCGGAAACCTGAAATCACCAATGCAGCAAGATCTTACGGATTCAACAAGACGGCCGTAACTGATTTTCACAGGAACCGAGAATAGGTTTTGAAAAAACATGCACTCACTGCAGATCGGATTCATAATTTGGATGAGTCAGGGATATCTACAGTTCTGAGCACACTAAAAGTATTGGCAGAGAAAAACCAAAAACAAATTGGTCTACTTGTTCCGTTAGAAATAGGTGATCTTGTGCCATCCGGAGAGATTTTCCAGCTAGTGGTAAAACAATACCGCCGCTATCCATCTATCTCAGAGTACATTCCGAGAATCATTTTATAGAGGGTGCTCCAGGTTGCAGCCTGGGAATAGCTGTTCAGGGTGGCTGGATAATTTCTAGTTTATTTGTTGATGTTCTGAAACACATTCGAAAGAAATCGTCCCATTCTGAAGAGAACCCCATTCTACTTCTCGTTGACAATCACGATAGTCACGTGCCAATCAAAGCGGTGGACTATGGTCGTGATAATGGCATTATTCATTCGTCATTTCCTCCCCACATGACACATCATCTCCAACCATTGGATGTGGTAGTATTTGGACCTTTTAAGGTCAAGCTAAAGATTGCTTTTGATGATTGGCATGTAAATAACCCGGACGAAAATCTTCATATAGATTAAATACCAGTACTAGCCGGCATTACTTATTTTAACATTTAATTGCAGGAATATTTCAAATGCTTTTGAGAAGACTGGGATATGGCCATACAACAAATTGAATTACAGTGACGAAGAATTTGCAGCTGTATAAATCTATTCACGCGCGAAATGAGGACATTTTTTTCATGTCATTATTGTACGTCGGTCTTGATAGAAAAAAACTCGACCAATTCATCAAGCCGCAGAACTTTTCGCAGCCAACTAATCCAAGACCTGATATCCTCATCACAAGAAAAAACCGATAATTAACTTCGTAAATACCAGAGTTTATTCTTGCACTCGACGGAACATTTGTGATCTATTTACAGCTTTCGCGCGAGACTTTCATGTTATATTCAAGGCCTTCTTTCTTAGTCGAATGAAAATTCACTCTTCCATAACATTTCACATAATTCACTAGCGTAGCAATTGTTGAAAAGACTAATAAAAAATCAATCATCCTATGATGTTTTTGAAGATCCTTGAATTTTTCTAGGTCGATATGATCTCAAGGGAAAACCCCAATTGGCGACAATACCAAGTGTCTCCGCAATAGTAACGCTTTTTTTCTTCCTCGCTGGACAGAACCTTCGGGTGATCAACTGGTTCCAAATGTCTCACAAGAACCTTCCGAGTAATCGCTGTTCGTGGAATTCCATGTGTTCGTGCCGCCATTTTCTTGGACATTCCAGCCCTAACGGCCTCCAACGCATTCTCAAGGTTTTCCTGAGTGAAGTTCTGATACGGTCCTGCACCAAGGACCCTTTCATAGTTTCATACTATTTTTGAGTAAGAACTGTATATAATGAAGAAAAAAATACTTGAGCCGCAAGGAAAAAACAATAAATCAAAACAACATAATTGCAAATAAAACAATGTCATGAGGTGACCAAGTGTCCCCGGGGTGTGCAAGTAGCCCCCGATTACGGTACTGGTTTTGTAGTGACATTTTTTCTAGTGTATATTCAATCCCAATTCACGACGCGGTGTAATCCGATATGTCGGAAGTTATTCGTATTTTTTCTATTTCAGTTGATTTTTTTCGAGTTTCCGAATATTTTCTTGATTTCACCGGAAGCAAGTGGCATCCTAAATGACTTCTATTGGTAATTTCTCAGGTATTTCGGAAATCCCTGTAATGTTTGATAGTTAGAACACGGAATATGATGGATGGAATATCAATTTTGTTTCTATGACTCGAATTCGAAAACCACGGAAAGGGACATCACAAAATTAAGTCATCCAAACTAAGAAAAGTGTCAACAAAGATTGAAAGTGAGAATTGTCGTTAAGGAATGAAACAGAGTTTATGTTAAAGTTTTATGCAAAAATTTTATATAATAGTTTTTGAGAATTTATGAATGAAACAAGGAAACCATACGAAATTTACATCGAGAGTGTCGGGAGTTTATAAGAACAAGCGATAAGATAAATGTATTGAATGGAAGTTAAATAGAGTGAATTGAATAACTGAGTGTTCATCGACTGGGAATAATTGAACATTGGAGAAAGAGTGTGTGTATACTTGTGCCGGACAACCTAATAAGAAGCACGGGGACGAGAGTTGCAGTTACAGGGATCGTCACGCAAATTAACTGCGTGAATATCTCATCAATATTCCACATATCCTGCTAGTCTGGTTGGCGCAATACGTGTATGAAAGGATCCAAGGTCACGCTGCATACACGTGGCAGCAAAGTGGTGGAGAGCGAGCAAAGATGGCCGCATTCAGATATTAAAAGCTGGTATAGCGATAGTCAACGGTCTTCCTAGCCCGCGTGGGGTCGGCAAGATGATAAGCAGAGAGCATTAGGGCTGACCTACACAGAACAGCTGCCGGTATAGCAGCAGTTCTGTTTCTTATGACCAGTCTGAATTAATATCAACACAAATAGAGAACATTGGGTTTCAATGTAAGAATGAATAAATATTATGAATACATATGAAAAATAGACACAATTAATAAATATAATAAATGAATAAATGTTTATCCTATGAATGGGAATTTTTCTATTTTTTCACTATTTCCGAATATTATAAATGAGAAATAGGTGGCATCCTGAGGATTTTACATCCGCTATCTGAAAAAAGGGACACAACAAAGCTGAGTAAAAATAAGAATGAATAATTTTCAGCGTTGCAGTCTGGATGGAGGTGACAATGAATATTTTCATATTTATCTTCTTTTTTCTTCTTTATCATTGACTCAGAATAAGACTTGCACGCTACTGTGAAATTTAGAACATGGACAAGGCGTCAAGACTCTTTCACTAATTTTCATGTACCTGGAACGTATACCTTTACATACATTCATTCATGTTCAGAAAATATGAAATTCAGATCTATTGAGAATGATTATGTAATATTTTCCTGTATTGAACGGATAAATGTTACTTTTTTGTAAATTTTGAATATCTCAAAAAACATATTTCATTGTTTTGTACCTTGAATGGATGTATTCTACAACATATATCTTTATACAGCACCTGTAGACGTCATTGTATGAGGCCAATTTTTTTAATTTCATCATAAATACCAGAATATGCTTATTGTGTGAATATTATTATTACTTTCTATCTCTCTCTCTCTCCTCTTTCCTGTATTTGTAGATTCATCAAAGTGCAGGTTGAGGGATGAATTTTGTGGTGGTGCTGGTAGCTCGTCATCATGTTCTTGTGCAGCGGCAATTGTTTCGGCATCCAGTTTGGTTGGCATCGTGATTGCTATAATTTTTGAGAGAGCGTCAGCAACCACGTTGTTTTCTCCCTTGGTGTGGATAATTTCTGTGGTAATTTGACCAATGTAATCAAGTTGGCAGAGTTGGCGTAGTGATGCTTCGTCAGCTTGTTATGAGAATGCGTAGATGAGTGGCTGGTGATCCATCTGTATAACGATGTGACGACCCTCGAGAATGCGTTTGAAGAATTTAATTGCGAGAAAAAAAGCGAGGAGTTTTCAGTGATAGGGACTGTATCGAGTCTCTGCTGGCTTGAGTTTTCTTGAGAAGAATGCCAGTGGTCGCCAAACATCATCTTGGAGCTGTTCGAGCACGGCCCCAACCGCAGTATCTGAGACATCAGTTTTGAGCGACAGACTGACAGAAGGTACAAGGAAGGTGGTACGTGAAGATCGAATTACTGTTCGTTTGTAGACTTCCAGGGCCTGCTCAGCAGCTGGTGTACATTGAATTTTTCGCTTGTCCTTCCTACTTGCATTTTTGAGGAAGTCGGTGAGTGGTGCTTGAATCTGGGCAGCTTGTGAAATTGATCTAGGGTAGACATGGATCATGCCAAAAAAACGACGTGGATCGCTGATGGTGTCTAGCTTGAGATATATTGCGATGGCTCGTACTCGTTCTGCTGGTGGCATATATTCATCCTTGTTGACCGTGTAACCCAGATAGTTTTCCTCAGCCACGCCAAATTGACGTTTCTTCGAGTTGATGATAAGTCGGTTGGCTCTTGAGATCTTGAAGAGTGTTTGCAGGTGATTGAGATGATCTTTGTGTGACTTGGAAAATATTATTAGATCGTCAATGAAGCAGCTGACGGAGTCCGAGCCTGGAAGTAAGTTGTACATATGTCGTTACAACGTCTGCGTGACATTTTGTAGGCCTGGTGGCATACCAGGGAACACAAAGAGTCCAAAAGGCGTCGTCATGGCAGTTTTCTCAATGTCTTCTGGGGCGACTGGTATGTGATGACGAGCACTCACTAGGTCAATAGTAGTGAATAACGCGTAACCATGAAGCCGCTGTAAAATATCATCCCCATGAGGTACAGGATATCGATCTGGAGCAGTCAGAGAGTTGAGCTTCCTTTCATCTCCAGTGGTACACCAGCCACCCAGTTTCTTGAGCACCATATGAATGGGACTTGCCCATTGGCTACTGTACGAACAGATAACACCATGGTAAAGCAACAGGTCAAGATCTTTGTTAGCGAGTTGGAGTTTTTCGCCTGTGAGACGACAAGGACGTTCAGAGGAAGGTGGTCCACTCGGTTGAATATGATGAGCAACAGTGTTGCTGGTATCAGTTCCTGAAGTGGAATACGGCCTAGTGATGACAATGAAATCATTGAGAAGCTGCAGGTAAGCTGAATTGTCAGCGCCAAGACACGTTGTTCGATCAATGGTGAAAACACTGTGTATCGTAGCCTTGGAGAGCTGATCAAAAGTTGACAGTGATGTGGTAGAATCGATGAGGCGACGACCTTCTGAATCCACGAGTAATGCATGGTGTACTGGGAAATCTGCACCGATGATGGCTGATTTCACATCTGCAATTATAAAAGGCCACTTGAATGATCGACGAAGACTAAGATTGAGTGTAAGAAGTTTTTGATCATATGTGCCGATGGTGGTTCCATTAGCAGCATATAGCGTAGTCGTCTTGTTGTAGAGGTTGATGAATGCCGGTTCTGGGCACCAGCGAGATCACCGATCCAGAATCAACGAGAAAACTCATTTTCGTGAAGCGATCATGAAGGTGAAGTCAAAGCTCTGTAGTGGATTGTGCGCTGGTGATAATGCTGTCACTGACTGCCTGGATGTTGGACAGCGAAGTCAGTTTTCCTGATTGATGTTGAAAGAGCACGGAGTGGCACAGTGCTTGGCAGCTGTACTGAATTTCCGATGGTAGAAGCACACTCGCACTGACGATGTTGACGATTGTCAGGAGCGTGACTGTAATCTCCTGCGACCTTGTGTTGAGCGATGTGGTCTACTGTAGATTCGTGCTACTAGTTTCCGCTAGGAAGCAGCCAATCATTCCGTGGACAGTCTGGGTGCAGAAATGTCACGAGCAACACTTGCAAAATTTGTCTTAATGACATAACGATTGGATGACGCTGTTGCGAGGTTGTTGGATGTGCTGATAGCCATGACGGAAAATTCTGCCTGAACGTCCATGAGTTCATCTGCAAGTTGTGCCTGGTCATCGAGTGTAGTAGCACGGGAAACTTCAATGCATTTAACTATGTCTCGTGGCAGCTGATGAAACCAACTGAGAGGAAGCACACTGTCCGATACGTGGTCACCAATGAGACCTCTCAATTGTCGGTGTAGTTGGCTCGGTTATTTGTTCCCGAGTTGTGTCCCCGTGAGCGCTTTCTGTAGCTGGTGATCTACGGAATCAGCGGAATAAGCCATCATTTGTGTTTTCAGATAATTGTACTCTTCTGTTTCTGTAGGGATGCGCAGTATTTCGACTATCTCAGCTACTGTGGCCGTGTCCAGTGCACTAGGAATTTAATTGAACTTCAGGTTGTCGCTTGGCTCTGTGGCATTGGAATTCGGCCTCAGCTTGCGAGAACCATACCCTTGGTTCATTTGGTGGAAGTTGACAGTGGGTGACGGCCTTCACCGTGGCGTGAGCTGCTGCTGCCGTTGTGTTGTTCAGAGATAGAGTGGACTGGTCGTGAGTCGTCGACATGTCTATGATCTGCTGATTTCGAGTGTGTGGCTCGAGCTGGCTCTAGTCGTCTGCATTTTTCGTTGGCAATCTTTGTCGTAGCATCCTTAGAGATGTGTAAAGGAAAGAGAGAGAGCTGTGAGAATTAGAACGAAAATAAATAAGGGAGCTCTGTGTTCTATTACCACGTATCTTAGTGCCATGAATTGGGAACTATTCGCGTATGAATTTCCTTTTTCAAAAAAAAAAGGAAAATTGAAACTATAGTCTATGTAGTCTCTTTTTGAAAAGTTTTTTCATAGTCTTTGTTGCACGATGCGCATTACATTGAAAAGCGCGAGAACACTTGTAAGCTCGGGCACGTGTTCCGCGGGTAGCACTTCGAATCACATTAAAGTTATGTATCCACTGATAATTAAATCAAGTCGATATCACGACGCAAGTTACGTTGGGGTCTACCAATTATATAATAAATGTTTCCGTGTTTATTCATTTGTGATAATAGTGGATGAGATATATATACATGTAACAATAGCTAAGTAAGCGGTATATGGTATGGTGAGGAACTGAAACGGGAACTCTACAGCTGTGGACTGGTGAGTTCAACAGTCGGACCAAGAGAGAGGGTTCAGTCATTACGTGGTCGCAAAGTCTACTTTCTGGGATGGCGTGTCGGTTGTACGTTGCTACCCGCACGCTGTGTAGTGGATGGTGAAGTGATCTAGTTGAGCTCAGTCGGTGCGTCCGGCCGGTCAGTTACTTGAGGTGTTACCCTGCATGACCTGGACACCACATATATATATTCATTCTGACGTTGCGTCCTGACAACGCCTCTGAAGGTACTCGTAATGCATTCTATGACCAGTATCAATGTTTGCAATTATCAATAATTATCGAAAATAGCATTGATTTGAATATTAATGAAGGAGACCGCGGGCGGTGTGGCCACTGACCGCATGTCACCGGCTGTCCTACTGTGGCGAGTGCGTCAATTTTTCGACAGTACCTCCCGGACTGCCACACTGAGTGAACGTGAATATTAGAAATAAAAGAATGAGCCAAGGAAAGAGAATCTAGCATAGCAAGGAAAACGCAAGTGTAGCCAAATAACAGTAAAGTATCATCATTAAATCGTTGCCAAACTGTTATTGAACAATTATCAGTGATTATTTCTGTATTGTGAATATTATCAACTATCAACTGTTACAAAAAACTGTTAGTGTGAGTGCACGTGCCGGAGATCCATCGGCCAGTTCGTTGCGAGAATTCATCATTGGCTCACCAAGTTCTTCACTGCATCATCAATTTGTGATTATAAATCATAATATTAATATATTTTGTAATATCCGAAAGAGTCTGGTTGGCTAAAGGATGAGTACAATGAATCCAAGGTCACGTATCGAACACGTGTCGCACATGCGGTAGCGATGGAATGGCCGTGATAATATCCTAGTAAGAGCTGGCACACATGCAAACGTAACAGTTTTCTTGCCCACAACATCGGTGGACAGAACCGGCGAGAGGAATCCTGCCTCACTACTCCAGAATAACTGCCGGCGAAATGGGCACACTGTTTTGCTCAGGCAGAACATCACAGTATAATATGAGGACTTTTGGTGGGAATGTTTAATAAATTAATGATACACGGGAAATATTGAATGAGTTTATAGTAACTGAATCAAATTATGAATGATAAATGAACGATACAGGTTTTTCCTATTTCTACTTTAATTCATCTTGTCTTAATTGAAAAAAATGGATGGCACCTCCTGGATTTTCAATACCACGTCCGGAAACATAGGGAGGGACGATGAAAGCTAGGTGGAAACTTGAATATTGGAATAATTTCAGCTTTGCGAGCCCGGACGCAGGTGACATCACATATACATTCACTAGCTTATACCTGTCCGCTTTGCTGAAGATGAGATAAAATTGAATCATGATATATTGATTCTATATTAGTAGGCAAATTCCAAGTATATAAGTATGATAATTTACCAGTCATAGTAATCAGGTAATCAGTCAGTGAGTGGAAGAATCTATCCTTACACAAGTTCTCATATCATTTACGCAGTACTGTGTAGTGGGATGCATTCCTATCATTTTACATGGTGGTAGGCCAGTAGGCTTAAATCATGAAAAACTTACTGAGGGTGAATCACTAACACATCTGACTGAATACAGAAATATACAATGAATATTCATTATTCATGAGAATACATGGAATAAAATGATTATATACTAATGATTTTTCCATAAACTACATTTCTTGTACTTTCTTCGGGTTGGAGAATGACCAGAACGTCAGGTGAACTCACTCTTGAGCATGCTACATAAAATTGACTATGAGAAAAACAGTCACTTCTGAAATCCACCCCAGCTATTTTCAAACTCTGTATTTGGGCTTCACTTGACCGGAAATTGTAGTCCTCTAAATTCGAAATGATGGTAAGATGGAATCAAGGGTATCCTCGGAATGTATACATTTTCCCCAATATATTTCCCGGTGAAAATTGTAGCTTCAATCACGTTTTTTTGAAAAGATTTGACTTGAAGTCTTGTACCATTACACAATTCAGGAGGGTTCAAATTTCGCAACAACATGATAACTGTGCTCATCTTGAGGGAACGAATGTGAGATGAAATCCCTGGTGGGTTGAGTGTATGAAGAAACTCTACAGGAATGTGAAGGTTATTCTCTACTTCCACAACAATATCCACAGATTCATATTTCATATGTTCATTTGGCAGCTTCTCGAGCAAAAAAGAATTGTTGCTTTTGACTGAGTCATTTTTTGGAGTGAGAATGATTCTTTCTCTTGACCATGGCATATTCTCTATTCCATCATGCTGAATGTTAGGATATATCCCATCAGTCAAAGTAACCAAATCGCTACATCACAATGGTTACTCGTAAAATTCATTCCTCCGCCTCGTTCCAGGATATCCTCGTTATCTATATCAATCAATAGTTCAGAAAATTCCTTCGCTTCTGGATCATTCTGGAGATACACTCGCATGTTGACTCCCAAAGATAGAACTTCTAAATAAGGCCATAGAATAGATGATTTCAAACACGCTTCAATTTTATCTGTACGCGTTACTCACTGTACAACAGGCAGAGTTTGTCCAGAGTCTTCAACTGAAAAAACAGTTATTTCACTCATAAGTCGATTACAACCTCTTCTATCTCGAAGAGCCCTATTCAATGCCTCAATCCCTTTCTCGTGCGCTATAGCACACTCATCCCACACGATGAATTTTGATTTCCTCGGCACATGTGCCATATCACTCCGCTTGAAGATGTTGCAAATTGCATTTCCCGAATGATCTGATTCGAGAGGCAGTTGCAAAGTCGAGTGTGCCGTCTTTCCACCTTTAATCAAAACAGCTGCAACACCTGATGAAGCAACAGCAGTAGCGATATTTCTTTCACTTCTGATTCTAGTAAGAAGCAATTCATCAAGAATGTTCCTCCAGTGCCACCAGGAGCATCGAGAAAAGACAACTGCGCAGAATTAGAAGAAACTCTGTTAAAGATTACATCATATGCTTTTTTGTTTCTTGATTCAATTTCGAAATATCTGCAGCCACTGCTTTGGTTTATCGAGCTACATCATGATGGCAATTAACTTCGGTACTGTGGTTATTAATTATAGAACTTCGGTCTCTTGATGATTCTGGGAGTCCAAATTGTAACAATGTTCCACCTGACATTGATATGACAATACACAGTTCATTACACTACTTCTGATACATTTTCTAGGATATCAAATGATGTGGGACCTCAAATTGCATGTGACGGAAGGCGCAAATAGTAGCACTCACTATTACCGAGATGGACGGTATATACTCTACCCAACACATGCTATTCCTTCATTCCCAAATATGCTGGCACAATTTCTCCTTCTTTTCTCCTATAGAGTTAGTTGTTCCTCCTAATATGAAATGCTGGAACTTCACAATATGAAAAAGTATGTGCGGATTCATATGCTTGACACAATTCGAAAAAACTCATGTGTTGTTTCCGAAGGATTATCGACCCTGTTAATGGCATTCTCTACCGTGAAATAAACTCTTTGGCCATTTTCAAGATGAGCAGCGGGATGAACAACAGGCGGAAACCCCTTATGAATCGCAAAACGAAGAATACGCCAAGCTGCTTTCGAACTACTCATGTATCGTCCTGCTTCATATCTAGAAATCTAATCTAGAGCTCCAATGGTAAATGCTGCCTCTGCAGATCCCTTATTCACGTACTTAGAGATATATTCGATAGATTCAACTGAATCGCAGAACTCAACTCCAATGTGAATTTTTGAAGTACGGGACAGAACTGGATTATATGGCACCATACACCATTCGTCAATATAAATGTGAGCGAACACTGAATAACTCGCCGCCTACTTTTTCGTTTGCAACCATTTCTGTCGTGGAATATCCAGTTCTGATTCACGATTTCATTTTTTTATCGATGAATGCGTGACAAGAGAGCCACCACGTTTCGCCAAATTCTAAGATTTTTTTACGAAACTCTGAAAAACACTCGGAGAATTTTTCGAATCCTGCACTACGTTTTGGATGATTATCAATGATACTCGCAATTTTCTGGATAAATTCTTCGCAGTAGGACGAAATAGCAACACACGCAGCATGTGCAAACAATGCAGAAGAGTGGCAAGGGCACCTGAGAGTTAATACATTTTTACCTAATAATTCTAACTTTACGCTGGATGATTTATTTTTTCCAGTCCTGACAGATGCATAATCGCATGACAGGAGAACAATAAAGAAAAAAGGAATGTTCAATTTATACATTTCGCGTTTAGATGCTTTGAATGATTTTTCAGCACTGCTGTTTCCTGCATCAACATTGATTAATTTCACTAGTTGTGAATTAACGTTTAATGTCACGGGATGAACATAGTGGATATGAAACGTCATTCATTTCTCATCGAAAATACCTGACTTTTCATTCATAAAAATAGAAAATTACGTATGTTGTAGAATATTTATGACACGATTCTATTCTACTGAATATAATACATCATTTACTGTATTTCCACACTTTATCTTATTCATACTCATACTTTGGAGCACATTCGCGTCCTCCTCTATTTTTCGAAAACAACGAAGAATATGTTTTGCGGTCGTTTACGGAATATTTTTTTTTGCGATCAGCAACGCAAAACTTGCTCCTGCAGATTTTCTCCCATGATCGAACGATGGAAATGACGTATCTCGACTATTACTATTACTCCTACCCCCACCATCACAATTTTTCCTACTACTATTGGTATTATCAATATTGATATGATTACCGATCGCGAATAATCTACAGTGAGTAGCGGATTCCGCGAGACGCCGAATTTGTGATAGACTACTTGTCATTAATTTGTCACATTTGGATTATTCGGCACTTCATGCAATCATGATTCAAATACCTCGAAATGCGTTTATTGATTTTGAAACTTCTTTTTTGCTGGAACTGTTAGTGTTGTTGGTGATCTGCTTCGTATACCCACATTCTCATCTTCTTCAACAGTATCACCGACACTATCACTAGTACACTCTTATTTTTTATATTGTTTTCATGCATTATTGAATTCCCGTGCTTTGGCGAAAACGTATCGCATAAAATATTTTCATTACACACGAACATGGAAACTAGAGACAGGAGCTTCAACTGATATGGGCAAGTCCTTCAACATCAAGCTGGAATTGTGAGGCGTGTAAAAGTTCCCACTAATACAGTCGCTGTCATTGGTAAAGTTATGAAAAATGATGTGGAAAGGGCTGGGAAGGCAGGACTTCGCATCTAAAATGACGAAATGAATTCTGAAGTTCATGAAAAGTTAAGGTGTATTGTAGTGCCCTCATATATATTTTCACATTCTCGGATGTTAAGGAGGACATTTGTTTGTGAATAAGTAAAAATGTGAAAAAGAGTTGCGCTTTCCTAACAGCAATATTTTTTATTTTGTTTCAAATACAATGATACTATTATAGGTTGTGATGATGCATCATCACAGATGTGGTGCACATGTTTGGGCAATCTACGACGCATAGGCAAGCCTATTGTCAACCGACACCCGAGCATCGATGGAATTTTCCATGCACTGAGTGGATGCCGGGGTGGGGAGATTGCCGACACGCGTCGCCGGTAGATGTAGACATCGATTGAGCGTGTCGTTGTTCCCCCCGAAAATGGAAGGGGTTTTGTACGTTGGACCCCTTTGAAGGGAGTGATTGGTCATTTGTCAAGACAAAGAACGTCTTGGGTCAATCACTCAAGGTTAATGTCGCACGATGGACCAAGTGGGAGGAAAATCTGTTGCAGAAATGCATCTTTAAGTATGGCTCCTTGCCCTTTGTGCGACATTTCTCGTCGGAAATTTGTTACGACACTTCTTATAGAAAAATTGCTACGACTTCTCACCAGAAAACGATCACGACACTTCATATACGAACAGTACATTGAAAACACGCCACCACGATCTACGCATTACTTTCTCACAACTCGCCCGTACCAGTCCGATAAAGGAAAATCGACAAGACGTGGATAATTGTGCAAAACAATTGAAGATAGTGAATGAATACATTATTTACATGACATTAATCAACTAGAGACATTATTAATCAAGTGCAAGAGTTATGAACTATGATCGACATCGTTTTTTGACATTCCAACAACTATTGTAAGTAGATTCTACATGGATGGGATTGAATTGTGAATAAATATAATCTGAAATTGAATTATATAAACTCACTGTCTGCATGCACTCTGTATTTTTTGTGTGAAATTGTACGCATTCCTTATAAATAATTAATAAGAAGTCCCTCAAAATACGACCAGTTCGTTCGTTTGTCGATCATAACTGTTCAAAAATTAATCAATATTTCATTAATTGATTCCCCCACCATTTGGAACAATCCCCGTATAGCACGCGGCCCTTATGGAATCATTCCCCATCCGGAATAATTATTAAAGAAGAATAATTATTCAAATCAAAAATCGTAAATAAAGTGAAATTATCCTCCAATATACTTAAAGGATTCACCGATGATTGTATTAACCCCCCCCCCCCCCTCCCCCGGCTGCGTAGTTGCCGTGACGTCATGGAAATATTCCGAGAGCGGGACTTAGAATACTTTCGTCACTTCGGACTTAGAATATTTTTATCTTCGTGGAGTTGGAATATTTTTGTCATTACATATTTTATTAACAGTTTCTAATCAGAGTACGGTAAATAAATTCGACACTTCGGTCAAATTTATCACTCAACAAGAATTCACAATTGAAATAAAATGAAATAATCAGTTTCCTTATTTTCATACAAGCTGTTTATTCTGAACAGCAAGATAAGATGGCATCCCTCCTACCCTTCCGATTCCCCCTTAACTTCGCTCTCTCTCAGGTAGTGAACACTCACGGGAAAGGTGAGCGTTACACGGTATAATTATAGCCTTGTTCGAATTGAAATCATACATTTCATTATTCAATTTACATAATTTAACATACATTTTGATAATTTCATAATGAAAATCATCACTTTTTCAACTAACGAAATGAAGAATGTTTATTTTTATTCTAAATAACAGATTATGTCAAATATTTATGTTTTTATTGTTTCATTGTTTCGAAATTAGCTAAATGGCAAGAGATTGCCAGCTCCCAGACATTCGTCTCCCTTTCATTCACTGCGTCGCTCTGCGCATCAGGGTGCAGCCCTACCTCTCACAATTCACTCGGAGAGGGGCGATCACGCTATGAATTTTGGCTCGGCATGCTTGCCCGCAGCCCCTCCCCCCTCCACCTTGGCTTCGGCAGTTGATATATGTACACGTGTATTGGCAGGGAGCGCGACGAAAACGACATCTGATGGTTACAAAAAATCATACTCGAGAATTGTAGGAGATTCGTAAGATCAGTGTAAAAAATAAAAATTCACTTTAAAATTCAAATGTGAAGATTTATAATGATATGAATGAAAAATTGCAATTGTATTTCCAAGAAAGAATATTATATTGATCTCATTATGATAAAGAAAGTAAGTATAAAAAATTTGAATGAATTAATAGATAAATGAATGAATAAATGGATAAATTAATGAATACTATCATTTTGGGATAGAGTGAAGTTAACCGATGAAATTAAGACAAATAATATAAGTGGGATCTTGTTACGGATATATCGCTTATCAATTGTACCGTTTTCTTCGTTTGAAGCGAGTAAAATACTTTATCAGTTCTTAAAAGGAAGGAGAATCAACAGATGTACAATTTAGAATTTGATATGACTCTTCTGCTCTCGAAATTACAACTGAGCCACAATTATTATCCTGCTCACGAGATAAACTTTCGTTTCTCTACCCCTACTTATTAATGACGCACGATATGGCGTGATCTTCGGTTTGGCGACAGTGCTGGGCCTTGGGTTTTCCCCGAGACTACTGTCTATTATTGCCTGAATTTTTCCTCCATTAGCGCACATTTATTTCAACAATGTTCTTAACTTTATTATTTAATCCATCTATTTCTATTTCTATTCATTTTATAGCACTCATATTTCAATTATTCCCACTTCTAATATATTTCATTTTATTCTATGACACGCATACTTCAAACATTCCTACAATCGGCCATTCTGATATGGTATCGACCCTGATACCTATACTATTCTTCATTTATGCCCACTTCACTATCAATTTTTTCATTAACACTCGCGTCATCATCACTTTCACTGATTTCACTTCTACTGACCTCCAAATCTGCATTAGTTGTCTGTGTCCATGGTTTCATGTTATCTGCAGATGTTGTCGTTCGTCGTAGACCCTTATGATTTCCAATTTTTTCAACAATATATCGATCATTGGGATCGATGTTAATTATTTCGTACGGACCCAAATACTTTGGATGTAACTTTAATCCTGTACCGAATTGAGGCTAGGTGTTTCAGATCATCTGCAAGCACCAATATTCATAATATAAAAGTACGAACTCGAAAAACGATTGTCAAGTTAGTCAACGATATTTTTTATCCATCCAATGTTGACAATGATTGTACCGATTTTAGCTTAAACCATGAAAATAAAGCAAAAAAAAACGTATGAAGATTTGAATGGCTGTGTAGTCAAAGGAGTTGGTGTTATAGTTTGTAAACATCAACCGTGACTATGTGCCAGTATTGATGGTATGTTAATTGGAGATGGATGTGAAGTTTGAAGTTAGACTTTTAGAATTTGAGTGTCTAATGAAGTCCAAAACTCAACCAGTAGTAAATTGGGAAAGAAAGTTATGCAATGTCAAATATTTGTCTTTTGAAGACACTGACATCAAATCAAATAAGAAAAGTCTATATTTTACTCAGATACAAGTACAACTGTACGTATCTGGAATGTTTGCAGGTGATTCGTTTATTTATTCGCAAGTAAGCGATGGCTGCTGTACTGTACATTTTCACCATGATGAAAAATTTCTTAAAGATGTGATATCAATAAGGGCCGAAAACTTTTATTTTGCTTGAGCTGGATTGTTTGTTAAGCGAAATTTTACAGGAATAAATATCATTAATAATATTGAATGAAAACTAAGAAAGAAAAAATTGAAGGATAAGAAATCCAAAGAGTGAAATACACTTAATTATCACGTTTTAATATTCTATATTTTAAATTTTGTTTTTTCGATATTTATGATAATAAGTATGAGAAAATATTTGATATTGATCAATAATAAATTTGTTGGTGTATCAGAGAACTTTCAATGAAAATGAAGAATATTGAAATTATACGTTATTTCGTTGAAAAGTAAAATAAGATACGAAATTATTGTTAGCTGTAAATTTATACAATTTATTGAAGAATTCCGAAAATTTATTCATCAGTTTTTCTTCATTTGAAATTATTGGATGCTGTAGATTGAACAAGACGCAACAAATATGTAGAATGTCATCGATGCAATAAAACAAATTCTCAGTTATTTTACCCAAGATTGAATGAAGTCGTAATCGCTGCATAATTCTCTCAACATGAATTCTTACTCTGGCAACATGATAAGTTTCTTCAGTAGTGAATTCATTATTTTTTTCTGGAAAAGGCGGCATAATGAGCATAACTTTTTTTCCACTTTGATCAATTGTAGCCTTTATTCCCGGGAATCCTTTATCGGCTGATACAATATCACCTTCTTCTAGTTCATCCATCAATCCAGATTCAATAGTAATTTGTGAATCGCTTTGTATTCCACCAGCAACTTTAGACTTTAGACAAACGAAACCCCCAGGAGTGATTCCAATGAGAACTTTCGCTGTGAAAGTTTTTTTTATAATGGGGATAACAATAAACTTGGTTATCAATTGTGGACGAAATTTCAATTACAAATTCTGTACAATCAATAATTACTCTTGTATTTGAATACTTTGGACAAAAATATTTTGGCATTGTTGCTTGAACAACATGGCCAAAAAACTGAATTTGCTGTTGCTGCAGCTGAAATCTGTAAAGTCGTATGGAAAATTCTGTAGATCGTTGTCCTATGAATTCTAAATAAACTAACTAAAGCTGAAAATGTTAACCTAGTCTTGATTTTCATTAGGAAAATTAATAGTCTGGTTTCTTTTGCAACAGCACATTCATGATAAATATTTGTTCGTTCCAACAAAAATCTGAAATTATTGAAAGTAACACCTACCAAGTCAATAAGCTGCTCATCTTTTGTAATTGATTCAAAGCCAAGGGAAAATTTTTCTGATGTTTCAGTTGATTGGGTTACAAAATTTTTGATAAGAGTTTGACATTCTTTGTCCTTATACTTCTTCCGGTTAATAATTATTTGATTCTCTTGTTTGAGTTGTGGAGGAAATATCAATCATGGAATCCGTTGTGATATCGGTACTTTGTATTATCATTTTAGTGCCAGTTGTAATTGTCGAAACTGTAATATCGTTTTTAGCTTTTCTCCGGTTAAGGGGTTATATACATTTAGAATTTTCAAAAAATCGATTTTTTTTAAATTTTATTTTCTTAATGTACATATATTCAAGAATACACACAGAAAATTTCATATCGTTCCGGTGAATATTTTCAAAGTTACAAGCCAATTTGAGAAGGCGTTTCAGAGTGCTTGGAAGTACAAGGTCGGAGCGGCAGCGCCTACCTGAAACGCTATTCCTTTTATGCACCTGCCTATTGTAAATTCTCACTTCTAATGTATTTAGATGTGTGAAGCAACAGTGTGTTAGTGTTTTGCTATACCTGAAATGTAAATTTGTATTTTTCTATCCCCAAACTGGAAAATATTTAAGAGTGGTAGTCAGTATAAACTACAAAGCCAAGCAGTAAACTTGTGAGTTTGTTCATATTTTTTTGTGTGATTTTTCGTGAAAATGAAGGCTTCCAAAGAAATGAGGAAATCTCTTCACATACGTAAGTCGAGAACAAAAAAGCGCAAAAATGTTTCTGATCCAAAAACAGCTGAAACGGATGAAAGTAGTTTCAGTGCTTCGGCGAAAAAATTTAAAGAACAAGAGGAAATCTCAGTTCCACGTGATCCGTCTATTGAGTATCGCATTTTAAATTTTATTACAGTATTTGCAGCAATTTCTGAATATGTGAAATGTAAGATCTGTGACGGAAATGTCAAGTTTCAAACTGCTTCTGAACGAGGACTTGGTTTTAAAATTGTTTTGCTGTGTGATAAGTGTGCAGATCGTAACATAAATTCTAGTCCTTTTGTCGCGCATTCTTATGAAATAAATCGACGATTTTCATTTGTCATGAGAGTCCTCGGGTTAGGGTTAAGAGGTGCAGCAAAATTTTGTGGATTGATGGACATGCGAGCCTTTATATCACAGCCCACTTACGATTTGATAATAGATAATATTCACTCCAGTATAAAAACAGCCACTGAAAAACTTTTTCAACAGGCTTGTACTGAAGAAAAACATTTGACTTCCGAACATCAAGGCAATGAAGATTCGACAGAATTGACTGTATCTGGCGATGGTACATGGAAAAAGCGAGGGTTTAGTTCCTTGTACGGTGTGACATCATTGATCGGATACTATTCTGGTAAAATCATAGATATTGTTGTGAAAAGTTCCTACTGCAAACAGTGTGAAACTTGGAAAAAGAAACTCAGTACCGAAGAATATAAGGAATGGTATGCAGAATATGAAGATACTTGCACTGCAAATCATTCTGGTTCTTCCGGGAAAATGGAAGTTGATTCAGTCATCGAAATGTTCCAACGTTCATTGAAAAAACTTGGAGTCGTGTACAACAATTACATCGGAGACGGTGACTCCAAAACGTACTCAGGAATTTCAAAGGCTGCACCTTATGGTGATCAAGAAGTTGTAAAAAAAGAATGTATTGGACACGTACAGAAACGAATGGGCACGCGACTCAGACATTGTGTCAACAAAAATTTCGAAACAGTTGATAACAAAAAAGGAGAAAAAATACAAAAAAAAACTCTCGGTGGAAAAGGCAAACTAACTGGAAAGATGATCGATAAGTTTATTATGGCTTAGCAATAAGGAGAAATTGTGATTCCCTTCAAAAAATGTATAATGCTATATGGGCCACATATTACCATTATTGTTCAAGTGACGAAGAATCTCAGCATGACAAGTGCCCGGAAGGACCAGAATCATGGTGCGACTGGCAGAAGGCTGCAGCTGCCAATCAATTATCCACTTTCGAACATGATCATGAGCCATTACCGAAAGATGTTGCTGAGGCTATACATCCGATTTTCACAGATCTCAGCAGTGAGAATTTATTGGAGAGATGTGTAGGTGGTTTTAACCAAAACAACAATGAGAGCTACAATCAACTGATTTGGAAAATCTCTCCCAAAATTGTTCCAGCCGTTTCGAAAACTGTGGAAATTGCTGCATACATAGCTGCTGGCATATTTAATGAAGGAATGGCATCACTATTGTATTATATGAATGCAATAGGAATTACACTTGGGCCCAATGCGCATTCATATGTCGAAAAAGAAGATGAGAAGCGTGTGAGCATTTCCGATCTCAGAGCGCGTGAGAGCACCCGAGATGGAAGAATGGCTCGCAGACAACATCAGCTTGAGTTATTAGAAGCTGCTGAATCAACGGAGGGTGTATTATATGGTCCTGGAATAGACAACTCCATGTAAGTTAAAAAAAAAAATTTTTCATCCCATGTTAAGTGCATTCCAAACTTTAAACGCGTTTTTCTCAAAATGGTGTTTTCAAAGTCGGTGACCAACATTACTCGAAAACGGCCAAACCGATTGGTCCCAAATTTTAACACGACCTTCTTTAATATATTTTTTAGTAATTAATCGAAGATTTTTTCTCTCCGATAAATATTTTTTTTTTTATAAACAATTTCAGGCCGAAATTTCGGTGAAAAATCGATTTTTTTTTTTTGAGAAACCGCCATTTTGTCAAAAAATTTTATTTTGCTTATTCCTTCGATTAATTACTAGATTTAACATTATTTCAACGAAATCTGTTTGGTTTTTTAATTTCAGATGATCCAGTTCCGAGATATAGTGGTCACCGCAAAACGTTTTTTTTGAGAGGAGCTTCTGGAGATCAGCTGTAGCTCTTTTTCAGATAAATATTTTCACTAGTACTGAGTCTTAAAATACAGTTGAAAGATACCATAATAGGTTCTATTTTATTTAAGTTGAGTTGAAGAATTAAATAAAAACTCAGCTGCGTTTCATCTGTAGAAACAAAAGATTTATTTACATTATGTACAACAATATTATAATTTAATCATACCTGTAGAAACAAAAGAAACAACATTTAAAGCTTCTATTTAGGTATGATCTTTCATTCAACTCAATTTCAATAATTAAATCACAGTTTAATTTTATGGAGCTATCTTTTCTATTCTGACAGTCACTCAACAAGCCTCTGCTCGGCCGTCGGTAAATCAGTGTTGTTGTCGGTAATTCCATCTCGGTCGGTCGAGCGGTAACTTCAAAATTGAAGAAAAACAACGACATAGTAATATGTCTTATTCTTCTTTACATCTCCATTCCTGCAAGTGAACAATTACAATACATTGTGATTGGTTACGAGTCCCCCAGCACTGGTGTTAGTTTTGTGACATGGAATAAGTTAGATTCTTTCTTTTTGTGGCCTGTATCTATCTCGTAAATTGAATTCGAAATCTTCTTAATTATTTGGTATGGCCCGCTTCTAATTTCATCTAGTTTCTTCCTATTTAGCTTATTTACATTCTCCACATAAACTTTGTCTCCAACTTCAAAGTCTGGTTCTTTTCGTCTTGAATCAAATTTTGTTTTGTTGTAATTGTGTGATTTGATGGTGTTTTCCAAAGCGATTTTTCTATCATTTTCAATATCATCAGATGTGTGTTCAACCCTGAATTCTTGAGGTAAAATGTTTTCATTTTTTCCATCCAGTAAGTATATTGGAGCAAATCCAGTAACCGTATGTTCCGTTTTGTTGTATGCATCAACACATCTTTGAGCGATGGTCGTCCAAGCTGATTTTTTTTCATTTTTATTGGTCTCACAGCGAATCTTGTTAACCAAGGTCTGGTTTAGTCTTTCGTTAAGACCATTCGAAAATGCGGCGTCAACAGCTGTAAACACCATTTTTATGTTCTTTTCTTTTAAAAATTTTTTGTACTCATTTGAGTTGATTCCAGGATATTGATCTGTTAGTACCAACTCCACTTCGTGATGCCGTGTGACGCACTCTGTTAGTTTTATAAAGTCCTTATAGTTTTGGTTCTTCGAAGTTAAGATGTAAGCATACCTGGTAAAATGATCAACCAGCAAGTGTAGGTATTTTTTTGTAGAGCGAGATCCCCCAAATCCACCGATAGTATCAACAGAAACAATTTCAAAGGGGTATGTTGTTGGACCCAAATGCGACATCAATCCATATTTTGGTTTTCTCCGTGACTTATTTTTAATGCAGACTTCACAATTTTCACAAGTTTTTTTTATGTTTGTCACAAGGTTTTTAGCTGTATAGAAAGGTGTAATTTTCCTAATCATCTGAGTTTGTCCAATATGACAGTACAAGTTGTGTACATCTTCGATTAATTTTTTGCTTAGATCTTCTGTTAGAATGATTTTATCTCTTTTATTTATCTTTTTCAGGTAGATTTCATCCCTTTTGACTAATTTATCGGCTCTTTCAGTAACTTCTAGGTTTCTCTTTTGATCATTCTTTATATCTTGAAGGCTTATTAAATTAACTGTCTTAAGGAAATCATCAGTATTTTCATGTGGTTCTAAGACCGGGTTCCTGCTCAGGCAGTCTGCTTCCTGGTTTGATTTTCCAGGGTAGTATTTTATTTTTAAGTTATACTGTGATAAATAAAGTGTTAAATCACCAAGCTCTTCATCAGGTCTAGCTTTAATGTTTAGATCCGCTAGAGGTTTATGGTCCGAAAATACCAAAAATTCTTTTCCCATCAGCCAATGTTGCCAGTATTTTACGGCTTCTTTGACTGCTAAACATTCTAGATAGATTGGTTTTTTTTTCTTTTGTGCATCTGTCAATTTTTTTGAAAAATATGCTACTGGTTTCTTGTGACCATTTTCATCTTTTTGTTTCAGCACGGCTCCAACACCTTTGATGCTTGCGTCTGTATAAATCTCTATTGGTATATCAGGATCAAAAATTTTTAGCACTGGCTCCGAGCACATCAATCTTTTTACCTTTTCAAAGGAATCTTGACACTCTTTGGACCAACAAAATTTCACGTCTTTCCTCAAGAGGTTATGTAAAGGATCTAAAATAGTTGCACTGTTGGGTATAAAATTATGATGGAAATTTATTTTTCCCAGAAACTGTCTAACATTTTTCCTGGTTTCCGGCGCTGGAAATTTTTTTACTGCAATTAAGTAGTCTTTAAGAGGTTTTACGGAATTGTTTTCTATTCTGTGACCCAAATATTCTGCATAACTATTAGCGAAGCTGCACTTTGAAAACTTAAGTCTGAATCCTTCTTTAGTAATTGCTTCTAGCAATTCTGATACATGTGTTATATGTTCTTCGAAAGTTTTTGAAAAAATAAGGATATCATCTATAAAGTTTACAGCAAAATTCGTTAAATTATGTTTTCTCATAATATTGCTCAGTATTCTCTGAAAAATTGCTGGAGCAGTTTTTAGTCCAAATGGGAGACAAGTCCATTGGAAGTGTCCTTCTTGTGTTATGAATCCAGTCTTATGTCGGTCTTGGACTTTTAGAGGGATTGACCAAAATGCAGAATTCATATCCAATGTTGTAAAATATCTACTGTTTACTGTCTTTACCATTAGATCTTCTATTAGTGGGAATGGTTGAGATTGAGGTACAATCAATTTGTTCAAATCCCTAAAGTCTATACACAGTCTTGACTTTTTTTTTTCTTCTTTCTTGTAAGCCAAAGTAACAGGGGCTGCGAATGGACTGTAGGATTCTTCAATTAGCTTTTTGTTCAACAGTTTTCTTATTTGGTCTTCTATTTCTCTTCGATCTTCCACAGTACATCTGTATGGACGTTTATAACAATATTTGTCCTCTATTAGGTCAATGTGTGCCTCATAATCTTTCACAGTCCCAACATCATACTTGTCTTTTGCAAATACTGTGTTATATTTTTTTATTAATTTATCAATTTCCAGTTTTTGATTTACTTGCAAGTGATTTGTGAGACATGTGAAATTTTTTGTATTTAAATATTCGTTGAAATTAATTTCTCTCCACGAGTTTATTTTTTCTACTCTAGGAGTATTTTTCAAGTTTTCTATTTTGTCACCTAGTACATCAGGAATTTCGACATTTTTTGTTTTATTTTTTTCACTTTGAGTGATTTCTAAATTTTCGTCCTGAATCAATTGAAAATTTTTTATACAATCTAATCCAATTAAAAAATTATATCTAAAATTCTCATTGTTCACAATGAAAACATCCATATATTTTTCAATATCAAAAATCTTAATTTTCATTTTTAGTGCTCCTTGTGCTTTATTCACACCATTAATAGTTTTTAAGTTTACTGTTGGATTATTATTTCCTACTTTTTGTTTTATTTTAAGTAGTTTTGAATTTATCAATGTCACATTTGATCCTGAGTCATAAGCCCCAGAAACTTCTAACTGATCATTCAACAGCACTTTGATTGTTATCAATGGTGTGATTTCTAGTTTTTTTGAAAATCATTATTCAACTCAACTTCTAGTTCTGAATTATTAATATTTTGGATACTATTATTTTCTAATTTTTGAGTTGAAAATTTACTATTTCTCTCCTTATACCAACAAGCTGATTCAAGGTGGTAACGCTTACCTTTGTTTTCTTTTTCACAAATTGCGCATGGAGTTTTATCTTGAGTTTTGCTGGTTTTTCTTCTAAAGTCTTGTTTAAATTTTTTATCTGTTTTATTTTGAACAAGATGTTCTAACCGGCCAATTTCATTATATAAATCTTCAATGTTATTCAATGTTTCTCTGTCTATTTTGTCAGAGACAGAGTTGGGCAGACCCACTGCTATCATATCTATTAGAGTATCAGAATCTATTGATTTTCTGACCTCTAGTAACAATTTTTCTTTTTTCAGGGCATATTCAAGCAAAGATCCTGCTTGATACTTAAAAGCAAATGCAAATCTTATTGGCGACCAACCTTTATTACCAAAAGTTTCAGAAAAACTTTTTTCCCATCTATTCCATTCTGATTCAACTGAAAATTTTAAAATCATACTGCTATACCAGTCTGCACTAGCTTTCTCCAAAAAAAATTTTAAAATTTCAATTTTCTTCCTGTCTTCTGATACTAGGCATCTTTCACACTCTTTTTCAAATTCTTGGATCCATTGGTGTGCATTTAAACTTCTTCCATCAAATTTTTCTATCATAAAATCTTTGGCTATTTTCCCTAAGTTTTGAACTTCAGATTTTTTTTCTTTTTCAATTACCAACATTTCTAACAACTTTTTTAATGAATCATCTGGTTCATTTTTTGTGACTTGAATATTATCATCAATTTCCTCTAAAATATAATCTTGAAATTGCAAGTTTTCTTCTTCATCTAGATACACCTTAGCGATATTGGCAGATACATTAATCCAAACTTTCCTGTATTGACCTTTTTTTGTTATTGATCTTTTTATTTCAGGAAAAATGTTTGTTGTTATCAATTCTGTATGCAGTGTTGTTGGCTGGTACTCATCTGGGAGGCTAAATGTACGCCCCTCTGGCGTGCCAATTGAGGTTACGCATAGGATATTTGTCTTTCCGTCCGCCTTGCACTTCATCATGAAGTCAAATCTTAATTTTTCCATTTTAAGATTCGAGCAAAAATGTTGTTTTGTAATAGGTTCTATTTTATTTAAGTTGAGTTGAAGAATTAAATAAAAACTCAGCTGCGTTTCATCTGTAGAAACAAAAGATTTATTTACATTATGTACAACAATATTATAATTTAATCATACCTGTAGAAACAAAAGAAACAACATTTAAAGCTTCTATTTAGGTATGATCTTTCATTCAACTCAATTTCAATAATTAAATCACAGTTTAATTTTATGGAGCTATCTTTTTTATTCTGACAGTCACTCAACAAGCTTCTGCTCGGCCGTCGGTGAATCAGTGTTGTTGTCGGTAATTCCATCTCGGTCGGTCGAGCGGTAACTTCAAAATTGAAGAAAAACAACGACATAGTAATATGTCTTATTCTTCTTTACATGTGTATAAATTTTTGGATCAATAAATTTAAAAGTTTTCTCAGAAAAAATTCTAGGAAATTCACTTTTTTTCGGCCGTCTAACTGTATATAACCCCTTAAGGCAGCGTGTATGCCTGCAAACAAATTTTTAATAATTGTATTCACTAATTCATTGTGATTTATCATTACAATTTCAATAGAAATTCATTAGTTCAAACTTATCATCTGCTTATAGATGTTTTTTCATTGATATTCGGTTTTTGGTCTTCTTCGAGGACTCATACGCCGTTTAGAATCTTCACCTTTTTCAATCTCAAATCCATTATGAGGTCGATTAAATTATCTTCTATCTCAGCCAGGTATTGTTCTTACACCTTTGCAACTCTTTCGATCCATTCCATAGAAAAAATCACAAGATTATTTTCAATTACAAAGATTATTCTAATTCATGATGCAACAACGTGTGCAGTGGAAGACCAGACGAAAGATTGTACAAAAACCATATTTCGAGGTATAAAATTTGTTGCGAAGATGTAATAAATACTGTGAAGTCAGGTGGAACTGAGAATACATATAACAAAGGATATTAAACAACAGAATAATGGTAGACATTCCTTCTATTTGTCTATTACATTGGGATGGAGGGTCTACGTGGTGCACCTTGCAGAGACGGTCGTGCTATCATCTGCTTTGAATGACATGACTTGACTCCGGAAATTTTGAGAATTTTAATTCAAAATTTCACCCACATATTTTTGAAATAATTTACTTTTGAAAAATGCAAGAAAACAAAAAAAATTTTTTTTTCAAAGTTACACAGTGGCGTTTCCCCTTGATAATAAATTTTATGAAGACATCAAACATCTGTCTATTCTAATCTATTCGGACTCATTGAGATCGTTGATTTCCGCACAGATACACCAAATAATATAAACTTCTTCATTTGTGACATCAAATAACTGCATTTTAGTGTTGTACACTCAACAATATTTAATATTATAGTAGATTATGTAATATTTAATGTGTTCAATGTACTTGCAAACAGAAGAATGATTTCAATTATTTCCATACTAAATGATATATTGTTGTTGATTACGAGAGAATCATAACAAGAATATGCTTGGTTGTACTTCCGTTCTACAACTATTTTCTTGTTTGAGTGTAAATATCAAAACGAATGTAAGATCGAATAAATCGAGATATTATGTAATTATTTAAAAATAAGTATAATTTTCTACGAAACTATAGACACTTTTTTTGTAGAGGTCGAGTCAGATAGAAGGATGAATGAAGCTTTTTTTAAATATAATATTTTCAGAAATCATTCATCACTAATATCGTGGTTAGTAGAATAAATTTTTTGGAACAGTGATGACTATTTATATTTTTTTCATGGACTAATATCGATTGTACTGTATCAATAAAAATTTTATATTATATTCCTATATAACAATGTTATCCCAAAATGAATATCTCTCTTTTATCCATATTATTATATCAAACAAAATATATATGGATATATGTTATAAAGTCATGCATACCATTGATATGAATTTGATAAAATATTATATTTATGTATTCATACCAATTATTATCGTTTTGCATTGCGAGTCAATATTACTTACATTGAAATAATATTAATTTTGTTATAAATATTACCTGAAATGGAAATTTCGAGTCGTTCATCGTCTTTCAATCCCTGATCCAGTCATTCAAATCAGAAATGTAGGTATGTTCAGGTAAGCATCCCGATGAGCATTTCTAGCAAGCACGGACTGAATAATAAATATTCGAGTGAACCACATACAATACAGTATTTACTGTCAATAAAAATGAACTATCCGATGCAGAATTTTATTCTTCGCTCATCTTTACATTCTCTATTTACATTTTCCATGTGATCCCCATATCCTCAAATTTTTTGATGAAATGCGGATGAGGAAAAAGATGTAATCATTTTTTTTTAAATTGTTTGAAGTTATTGGAATTAAGTTTGATAATGCTAATGTTCGTATACATTATCAGACATAGAGATTTTTTATTGCATCAAGTAGTGTGGTATATTTTTTTTATTCAAACGTATGGCGTTTGATATGTTTGTATACATGTATGTATCTGTGCATATTAGAAAATTGCGCTGTATACCGGTATACTTTCTAATGTTCCTCCCCTCGGTATTCGAATCTGAATTATAAAAATGAAATTATTATTCTATTTATCATATTTCTCATTCTAACCATGGGACATTAAGGGGATTTTTAAAATACCTAAAAATTACCAGAAGGGGGGAATTTGGGATGCCACTTGATTTTAGTGAAATCAAAAAAATATTTGAAATCTGGAAAAAAAAAATATTGGAACGGAAAAATACATACAAGTTTAAAATATTGGATTCTGTCAGGTCGTGAATTGGGATTGAATATACACTAGAAATAATGTCACATTAGAACCAGTAATTAAGAACATAGAACAAATTGAATTTTATTTATCCAAATTGTGAATATTGAATGTGAACGAGAATTATTATAATAATAATACAATAATGCTGCACCAGTATTTATTGTATTTGAATTGAGATATTCATTATTTTTTTCCAATATTGGCTTTGTTGATTATTATAATTTTCATTCTCCTTATTTCTTATCTTTTTCCTTTATTTCGAATAACTTTCAATTTATTGCAATAAAATTCTTTCAATTATTCATAACCATAAACGTTTGACTCTAAATTCTCCTCATAATACGCTTGAATTTATTATTCATTGATTCTTTCTTGTTTTTGCTATTTTCAATAATGATTTTATTTATTCAATATTTGTTTGAGCGGGCAATGAATTTGATTCAGCTGGTGGAATTATTAAGGAAAAATTGGTAGAGGAGGCAATAGACAAAATGCATGAATAAATTGCGTTTGATTTAAATAATGGACATTTCTATTTATTGATTTACTGGTGATGCACGACACAATTACACCCTCAACTCGCACTCGTGGTGGCGAGAAACGCAATGAGAATCAACAAGTTACAGCAAGGAAGCGTACAGCACAGGGATACTTCACATAATGGTCGTTCGTTGAGCGATTCCCAACACGAACGACCAAGCGCACCACTGAAGTGCCAGTTACATTTGAATTATGCGACAATTTCATGCTGCATTCGCAAACAATATTCATTTATTATTATATTTCACTTATTATTACTTCATTCTTCATCACTATTTTATTGTGATTCGATTGTGGTTTTCATTTGATATTTATCTTATATAAATATTATTTGAATATACATTTTATTATTGTTTTCTTATTATTCAAATATTGTTTGAATATTTTTTTATGTTCATTCATTCATTTTATTGATTGATTATCATTTAAATATTATTCGAATATTCATTCATTCATTTGTTGTCTTGTTATTCGGATATCATTCAAATATTATGTTTTTTATTTTATATATTTCATTAATACCGTATAGCGTGGATCACGGGGATATCGAAAAAATAAATGGAAAATGTCACTACGCACAAAGGGAACAATCGATGATGACCCCGCAATGCAAACGACGCCACTTATGTAAAAATATTTTATTTGAAAAAAATATAAATCACTACTCAAATAATTTTACTTTGAATTAATTATTGAATTTTTGAAATGAATATTTTTTTGAATTTAAATAATTTTCTATCAAAAGCAAGGTTTACCGTATTGTTGGGATATAACGATACATGTAAATTATGATGGCGATTAACAATAAAATATACTATCATATATGGCGCAATACTACAAAAAAGACGGCGAGGTGACGTCACAAAATCGCTTCCTATGATGCGATGCGGTACACGTGATGCAGCAGCGGCGTTGAACTCTTGTATAAATTCATAAATTCACATCTTACTTATGGTTGTTGGAGGATGATCAATTAAATGATAATGAATAGTGTAGACTTACTTTCTCCTATTCCTCGTAGCAGGATAAGAGTAGATGTGTTGGTCTCGGCTGATAGCAGGAATACTTTTTATGCTGCGATGAACAGTTGGATGTTGTTTTTTTTCACCACAAATCACATTATTCTTATTACTTATTTTGTCATTTTTCTTTCCATCACTTTTATACTCGTTTGTTGACTATTCACTTTTATTCACGATGTTATTCATTCTCTCACTCATTTTAATGTTTGCTTCTGATATTTTATGAATCTACTCTTTTCATTTCTCGTGATTAGTTCTTATCTTTATTTGCTTTCAGTTTTATTCTGTTTTAATTTACGTTTGTTCACTTTATATTCACTTTTGGTTTTTCATCAATTGATCAGAAAAGGTCTTGCTTCTACGAAGTCTATCCCGGGAGTGTGACGTCCTCCAATAATTTTCTAATGCATCCCGGGGTGCTCAAGCCAACCGGCATGCGCCTTCATATACGGCACTCGCCCTCACGCTTGCATTCACATGCTGCATTCTCGCGCCAGCCGTTGCCATCGATCCGCAGCGTTGATCGAAGGATGCGCCTTCATGCTTCCTCCCACTCTCGACCTGCCTCCTATAGCTCGATCATCTGTACAAACTGCAAACTAGAGAGTTGATTATATCTACTAACAGACTTATTACCATTTTATCGAGGCGGTATTATCTGAATAATTCATTCTATTCGTTATTAAATCCTTCTGACGGATCATTCCATCACAATATATATAAATATATATCAAATTGGGAAATATATCGTATGAAATGGGAAAAGACTCGACACAAAAAAAGAGTTGGAATAATGACAATTTTTCCTAAGAATGATGAGTGCGGTAACGATGAACCTGATGTGTATAATGAGACGCATCCAGATGAACTTGTTGCTAGGAAATACGTTCTAGAATTAGTGAAAAAATTTCGTCAAACTGGATCAGTAGCCAACAAGAATCGAGACCCAAAACGTGTACTTCCGTTGAGAAATGAACCTATTGAAGTTGCACTCTCAGGACGAGCTCATGTAGACCCAACATTGAGCACAAGGAAATTGGCTAGTGTTACCAATATCAGAAGAACCAGTATCCGCAGTGATGCAAAGTTGGGTACGCCAGCAGCAAGCAGCAAGAGCGGTGTGGGTAACTCACACAGTCTCAAGCCACGTACGTGTGAACAGCACGCTTCGGCTAGCTTCGGACAGTGGAAAAGAGCGAACAGTATATTTCTTTCGTCTTTTTCCGAATCGAAACGAGGCTGGTCGACGTCGAACGATGTCGATGCCGGCTAGCGGGCTAAGATATTGTCGGTAAAATAATTTGAATATGCTTTCACCGACACAATTGTACGAATGACCGCCAAAAATATTCGAACTTTTCAGCATTGAATCTAAAGAAGTAACTTTTTCCGTTCAGTTTAAATTAGAGTTTTTTGTCAATAAATCAATATACATATTTTCTTGTTTAGCGTGTAATTTATCTATAAATATTTGTGTTAAATATGGAACAATGATTGTTAGTAACATATGTGACTTTCATGCAGCAAATTTATTTTTATCGACATATCACAGATAAAACTTACGAAAATATTCGCACATATTCCCTGGCTACCTCCTATTCACAATCATATATATATTTTTTTACCGGGTGTTGATTGTACATGCCTGTATTATAGCTATGGAGACGGGAATATATGTTTAATATGATGGAAAACTATGAATTGAATTTGAAGTGGTACTTATTAGATTATTTTTGTCTGAATAATGAAATAATGAAAAGTAAAAATATATATTTAATCGGATGTCTCAATATAAAATTGTTCATATTTCATAAATAATTTCATGATATACATTGTGATGATACATCATCACAGATGTTGTGCACATGTTTTGGCAATCTACGACGCATAGGCAAGCCATTGTCAACCGACACTCGAGCATCGATGGAATTTTCCATGCACCGAGTGGTGGGGAGATTGCAGGCACGTGTCGCCGGTCGATGTAAACATCGATAGAGCGTGTCGTTGTTCTCTCCGGAAAATGGAAGGGGTGTAGTCCGTTGGACCCCTGTGAAGGGAGTGATTGGTCATTTGTCAAGACAAAGAACGTCTTGGGCCAATCATTCAAGGTTATTGTCGCATGATGGACCGAGTGGGAGGGAAAGCCGTTGCAGGAATGCATCTATAAGTACGGCCCCTCGCCCTTTGTGCGAGACTCCTCACGGGAAATCAGTACATTTCGAAACGATTACGAAACGACACTTCTCACGGAAAATTAGTACATTTCAAAACGATCACGAAACGACACATCTTTCGAAAACTTCCTACGAAAGATCAACGACTCGTTCGTACAAGTCCAATAGCGGAAAAATCAACGAGGCAGTCGAATATTCGTACATGTAATAAATAAGTGAATAAACATTGTATTTTGATATAGCGAGAATTAACTCATTAAACATTATTAATTAAGTGCTGTGCTGTGAATTCTAATCATCATCATATTCTCTTTGACATACCAACGATTATTGTAAGTAAATTCTACGTGTCTGGAATTAAATTGTTAATAAAAATAATCTGGAATTGAATTATATAAATTCACTGTATGCATGCACTTGGTGTTTTTGTTGTGTGAAATTGTACGTATTAATTAAGAATAATTAATGAGAAGTCCCCAAAATTACGACCAGTTCGTTCGTTTGTTGATATTAATTGTTCAAAAATTAATTAATATTTTATTAATTAATTTCCCCACCATTCGGAACAATACCCGTATGGCACGCGGCCCTTATGGAATCTTTCCCCATCTGTAATAATTATTAAAGACAAATAATTATTTAAATCAAAAATCACAAATAAATTGGGATTATTTTCCTACCCATTTGAAGGATTCACCGGTGATTGTATAACCAATCCTTCCCCCCCTTTGGTACGAGAAACTGCAACGAAGTTGCCGTGACGTCATTGACTCGCGGGACCTAGAAAAATTCCGAGCGTCGGGACTTAGAATATTTTCGTCACTTCGGACTTAGAATATTTTTGTCGTCGTGGACTAAGAATATTTTTATCGCGTATTTTATTTGCAGTCTTCGAATCAGAATAAAGTAAAAAAATTTGACACTTCGGTCAAATTTATAGTATATCGAGAATTTGTAATTGAGTTAGAATTCAATATTTAGTTTCCTTATTTTTCATACAAGCTGTTCCCTCTGAACAGCAAAATAAGGTGGCATCCCTTCTTCCCCTTCAATTCCCCAGTAACCTCGCTCTCTCTCAGGTAGTGAAACCTCACGGGAAGGGCGAGCGTTACAACATATTCTATTGTTCATGAATCTGCAATGAATTAAATATATTATTTGTAGTATGATGAGGACAATTTTTTTTTAGGACGGTTGTTAACAGTTTATAATCATAAATGATAGATTGTAGATATATAAAAGAAATATATACGAATATACCAATAGATGAAATGTCATTACTATTTATTGAATACATATTTATCTACATGCATCATTCTTCCTATTTCCTATTATTTTCTTCGAATAAGACGACTACATTATGACGTAGCTTGAACACATGGGCCGGGTGTCGTTTACTAATTGCCTGGTATACCTGAAACGTATATATTTTTTCACAGAATTCATTCATGTTTCAGAAACTCATGCCCGGTTTCTGTCTCTTTGTTTCTCATGTCATATATCAGAAATATTTTTTTATATCACATATTATCAAATCATTACTTGATACTCTACCAACCGAATTTTCGTATATACATTCATATTCACAAATATGTAAAAAAAACATTCATCATGAAACGAAAAAAAAAAAAATCAAAGAATCAATCTTCGAGATCTTCGTTCATCTTTTTTTAAATTTAAATGAAAATTTGGATATTTTCGAAAATGCTTAGATAATCAATCATGATATTTATATATATTATTTTTCCAATATAAATCATAGTAACCAGCAAATAATGATGACTATGCACGACGTCATTTAGAAACAATTGTGAATCATACATTCATATAGAATATACAAATGCAGAAGATTCATACAAGTATCTATAGACACAAGTGAGAAACAGATTTTATTCCTATCTCTCTTTCTCTTCTTCTTCTTTCCTTGCTGAATTTACATATATCTTCCTTTTTCTCTCTCACTGCTGTTTGTGCTCGAGACTTGTACTATCATAAAATGAGCGTTCAGAACCTTTATCAATTGCACCGTATACCTGGATCTCACAAATTTCCCGACAATATTCATTCATAATTAGGAAATATGGAATTTTGTTCGATCATTCATGTGTATGAAAAAGATTCAATTGATGAAATATCAATAAGTAGATAAATGAAGCATCAAGTATACGTATATTAATTATTTTTTTGTCGCTAATGTGAGGATGCGAATGATACATCATTATTTGACCACACGAACCAATTATGTTTCGTAGTCATGTGGTCAAGCTACGAGATCACCATTCAAAGAATTTGGGTTTCGATCCCACATGACAGTATTTTTTTTTTTTAATTAATTTGAAATCAATTTTTTCTTAAGTTACACTGCTGGAAATATTACCATCTTGAATAATACTTTCAAATGGTGATAAAATGATGAATACATATATATAAATGAGAATAAGAGGAATATAGATAATGAACAAAAATTATTCACGTTATCATTCTTTCATTCCATCATTTGATATCTTCCATGATATAATAGGATAAAATTATAGGAAAAATAATTTTCCTTCTATATCATATATATATTTCAAATCTTCTTACATTTCGAATGAATTCATTATCCATTATAAAAATTATATTGGTATTCATATTAATATATTATTTATTTTTTTGTATAACACATAAATTTTGTAAATACATATCGAATCCATATGAAAGGGAAGTGGATGATATATATATATATGGTACGAGAAAAATTATATTCTGTATAATTTTATCCTATTTATTTGAGACCTGACCAAACTGGTCATTGCAACTGAGGGCGGCACTTGCCGGGCCGTCACACACACATGCACTCACACCACCGTGACGTCCAAACTGGACGTTCACGGATAGACCAACACAATCTTGTCGTGCGCGTAGCATGTGCGCGGCAGTACACACCAACACAACCTTGTCGTGCGCGCTAGCAGGTGCGCGACAATGCAAATATACTGCCATCTCTCTACAACACATTCACACATCTACACACAGACGCAACAAGTGGGGATTTCCGTGAATGTGGAACCCGTAGATGTTCCACAAGGCGAAGCTCATCCTCATTTTTCGCTCTCTTCCTCGTGGACTTTCAACCAAGGCACATTGTGCTGCTCTTCGCACCTCAAACTCATTCTCTCGTCACAACGAGACCTTTACAATTAATTAAGTGCAACGCACTCTTTCTCACCGGGTGGATACTCAATCTCGACAATAATCAATTCATATAATTAATTATTGGCCAATTTGCCACGCAGTTGGTTCATATAATTTTTCTTCATATTCACACCGGCAGCCACGTGTACTAATATAATCTCGTGTGTCCTCATCTTGAATACACCACAACCATATCCATCATCTTTCATACTCAATCACTGTGATCAACGATCAACACAATATTTCTCTTTTACAATTTATTCAAGTGACACATTCACGAATTCACACTACATGCATATACAAATCACATAAATTCAACATACACAGTTTGAAATCCTTCTTCTGCAATTTTACTTCTCCTCGTGTATAACATCCGCTGGCATCCATTCGCCATTCTTTATCATCCATTCATATCAAACACATATCTCAAACACTATTATATCTTGAAAAAAAATTAGATAATGCAATTAAGAATGACAATTTCTGTCTATCATCTTTTGCCCTCTCAGCCTCGATCATATATAAATCTATTATTTATTCATGAAAAATATGGAACATCCAATATATATCAACATAAATACAAATTTATTACTTGTAAGGGATAATCGTGTGATTACAATTGTAAATACAATAATTGTATTCACTTAACTATCCTCCTATCGATAGATAATGAATGCATATGAAAGGGAAGTGGATTTATGATGAATTTTCGTTAGCAACACCGAAACAAAAACGACTCATTTCCAACGGTAATTTCATTCATTTGTGACGAGCTGCAAATTAGTCGTTGCTGTTTCTTTCCGGCATATCGTACCATTATTGTGAGGATCGTTTGATTTTATTCGTCAATCATTATAGTGTTATATCGTGATTTTCAATCGTGTGTATCACTCGTGCTTGGTGTTGTGTTGTATTTTTCGTCATATATAATATATAGAAATTCAATTCTTCATAATTGTTTGAGAATGCGACAAAAAAAATGTTGCGATTTCAAATTCAACGGAAGGCTCAGTGGCACGCTCAGTCGTTCGTGTTAGGAAGCGCCCAACGACTAATTTACCATCTCAATTGCCGCTGCCTTGAACGCATCCCGTGATTTCTCCCTGTTATAAAATTCGAATTTTTCAACTGCATTCTCACATTGAAGCCTCACTTCAATCAAACTCTTTCAATTGCATACTCAAGTGTACTTTCTCCTTCTTTGTATTCATCAAACAAACATATTTTTCATTACAAGTAAATTCCCATCCGACGGCACGTGGCTTTACAACCCACGTGCAATCGCACGTTCGTGAACTTGTGATGAATTGTGAATTTAGTTAAGTGAAATATTGATAAATATCATCTATTTTGATTAATTGTCATCTTTGCAATTTGTTCACACCAAACATTGTCTCCTCCACCAAATTCCTAACATCGAAATCCGGCAATGAAATTTTCACGTTGCATTCCGCAACAATAATATATTACTTCATGGTAATATATTCTTAACATAAAATTTACAATATTTTTTGATATGAATTTTCAAAAAAAATGGCGACTTCGTGTGAAAAAAAAACAAAGCGAAGTTTCATGGATGCGTGGGTTTCGGATGAAAGACTGAAAGACTGGATCAAAAAAGTGCCATCTAACGATACGTTCTATCATTGTATAATGTGCGATGAGAACATCTCGTGTAATACTTTTCCGCCAAGACATGCTAATTCACTACTTCATAAAGAAAATATGGGGAAAAGTGTTCCTATCAACAGAGAAAACTAAGATCGTGAGTGCCTTGAGGAAAATGTGTGCCAATTAGTTTCAGGATCAACATATTCAAGGAAACGGAAATTCAACAAACACTGGTCAGAATTAGAGGACCGTAAATCATGGTTGCAGCAAGTGCCTAATGTTGATAAAACTTTTTATTGTTCGATATGTAACACGTCGTTGGTAGGAAGTTTATCACATATAGAATGGCATGCTGAATCACCAATACACACACACACACACACAATAATAATAATAATGATAATGATAATAATAATAATAATGGTGGAGGTGGTGGTGGTAGTAGTAGCAGTAATAATATCAATGCGTCGAATGCGTCATTTCCATCGTTCGATGAAAGAAAGATATCAGCAGAGGTACAGTTTGCAGCGCTGATCGCGGTCAAAAATATTTCATTTCACGTCGCGGATGATATTTTGAGTTCTTTTCGAGCAGTCGGCAAAGATGCAGATGTACTTCAAAGCATGCGTATGAATAGGGACAAATGTCAAAAAATAATATCAAATGTTTTATATCTTGTAGAGTCGAGTAGGGTCATAAATATTCTCCAAAATTCGAAATTTTCAATTTTTGTTGATGAAACTTCTGATATCTCGAATGAGAAATGGATGACATTTCATGTACGATATGTTCATTCTGAAACATCAGAAGTTTCATCACAGTTATTGGAACTGATAAATATAGATGCACGTGATAGTAGCGCGAAAAATTGTTCCACACATTCAAACGTGAAATGTGGAATTTCAAAATCCCGTTATCTAATATTATTGCTCTGTCATGCGACAATGCGTCTGTCATGACAGGTAGGCATGAATCTTTCAAGAAAAAATTGGAATCGGTATGTCCAAATATATTAACATTTACATGTCCCTGCCATGCGTCTGCTTCGGTTGCACAAGCCGCTTGTGCTGCAATTCCTCATCATTGGGAGGAATTGAATAGAAAAATCGCTAGCTTCATCAACTGCAGTCCGAAACGCAGTGCCACTTATCAAGAATTTTCGGAATAGCTTGTAATTCAAACAAAAAAATTTTTGAATTATCAGAAACGCGATGGCTTTCTCGGCACGCGTCCATTGCAAGAGTAGTTGAATCGTGGACTACTCTCGAACATTTTTTGATGGAAATGGTCCTAAGCGACAAAGTTGAAGAAAATCTATTATTTATGATAAAAAATCCAGATACGGAAGCTTATTCGATATTTTTAGAATATGTTTTGAATTTTCCCAATCAATTTAATGCTTTTTTCCAATCTACAGGAACTAGAATACATATTTTGCACACAAAATCGTTCGAATTTCGTTCAAAATATGTAAACATTCTTTACGATCGGAATTTTCAGACAATTTCGATATAAATATGAATTTCAAATCAAATAATAATTAAAAAATGATCAATGAGGTCCATTCGGGAACTCGTTGCGAAACATACTTGGTGCAATTAGTGACAGATGGACATGTAAACATAGTACCTGAAATACGAGAAAATTGTTTACAGTCCTATGTTACTGCTGCCCAGGAAATTCGATAACGATTGCCCATTGGAAATGAATTTTTATTGAAATCAAAAGTTTTAAAGCCACAAGTGGCTTTCTACGATCCGAATCGGAAAACGTCGTTTGATAATGTTCGGTTCATAGCTCAAACCCTTAATCGTTTCGACGAGCAAAAATTTAAAGAAGAATGGTATAATCAATACAATTCAGTACCTCTCATGAAAAAAGAAAAATATATTAATTTGAATTTTGATGAAGGTTTGAAAAAGGTTCTCACGTATCTGGATAACCATATATTTCATAATTTGTTATCTCTTTTGAACGCTGTCAGATCATTGCCGAATTCAAACGCGGATTCGGAACGTGTTTCTTCGATATTGCCGGATTCAGAAACAAAAAAACGTAATAAACTTCCATCCTCCAGCATCAATGCAGTATGTGTGTTGAAGTATGCATGGAGAGCGATAAAAATCACGGCGACAAACTATAAAATTAATAACAAGCATTTAGAACGCATGGTTCATCAAAATTTGCATGAAGTTGATGGGGTAAAAAGCAGAAGCGAATTGAAATTGCATGCCGCGGATGCTGGGGATATTCAGCATAATAATTGTATGAGTGGTATTATAGGGTTCTCGGCGAAGGTCCACTTCAAAAAAACCTAACGCGCCATTCGTGGAACCTCAAGGGTGGTGTGGAATACCACAATATATGTTTTTTTTTTTCAGGAAAAAGAAGTCACCAAAAGGGAAATAGGCAAGATATATAATTATTATACGTATGATATAGAAAAAAAAATTTTTTTCTATAATTTCATCCTATAATATCATAGAAAATATTAAACGATGAAATCAAAAAATGATAACGTAGATAATTTTTGTCCATCATCTATATTCCTCTTATTTCTCATTTATATAGATGAATCTATCGTTGGATTGATAAAAATTATGAAACATACAGGATATATAATTATAAATACAAAGTTGATATTTGTAAAGATAATTATTCATAATTTATATTTTTTATGTTTAATTATATAAATAAAAAAAATTTTACCTTTATCAAATCATAAAAATAATTTGTGAAAACCTAAATTATATTTTTTTGTTTGATTTTTCAACTATAAGAGGAATTTGTTCATTATACAATTAAAATAATGTCTACTATTCAATTTCGTTATATTATTTGTATCCACACATGAATTGATAAATTAAAATATATATAAATTATCAATGAAAACATTTGTTATAAAATAAATAAAGTACGAGAAAAAAAACATTGATCCGACTCATAAATCATTGATTATAATATCCTGAAACAATATTCAAATCATCCCAATTATTGAATCCATTGGGGTAAAAATGTTCAATATATTTTCGGCAGTCATTTATGATAGTAAAAATTCATAATCATTGATCACAGTTCATTATTATGAAGATATTGTTATAAAAGTTCTGTACATACATATACATGTAACAATTATTTTATCCTTGTTTTGATGTTGATTGAAACATATTTCGTCGGCTCATGCTTTTATATACGCGTTACTATATCTATAGCGCACCAGCATTTTCTGTGCCAGCCGTTCCCCGCGTTAATTCAAATAAAGCGCGTCAAATACGATTCCATATTTTACATCTATTCACTATTATCACTATTACATTTCATTATTTTGTTACTATATAACCATTATTCATTGGTAATCATAAATGAAAAAAAAAGAAAGAAACAATCGTAGGTGCATATTCCACTTTCACTTTTATTATTATTATTATTATTATTATTATTATTATTATTATTATTATTATTATTATTATTATTTTATGGAAGAACGTGGATATCGACACAAGATTGTGGTCTATGGAGGCAACTGATCCAATCAATGGACTATTGAAGTTAAGTAAATTAACGAATAAAACAATGAATCGAACAATACCAAATAGATTATAATATTGATCGTATTTAATTTCTCAGATCAGCAGGGACGCAATGAAGATAAGTATTCAATATAAATATGATGAATTGAATTTATTGATTATTGAAAAATGATATATTATATGTATGTTTGTATTTATGTTACAGTTATTTGTCGAGGCAACAGTTACGAGAGGGAAATGGAACATGCCAGCCCCCGGAATCAAGAGAATTCATATTTCCAATAGTTGATGGGAGTGAGGGAAACAGCATTTGGGATCAACTACCTGGCAGTCTTTGATTGAGAATATATTTTCACACAAAAATAATTTTTGTTTTTATTGGATCTATATGCCACATTATCGCAATTCAATTTCATATGAATCAAAAAAATTATTTGCGAGTCTCTGTTGGATTGCACGAGGAACAATATTTGCAGAATGGTTCATAGAAATAATGCAAATCAAAATTGATATCATTTGCTCATGATTTTCAATTCTAGAAAAATGAATTATTCTATTTTCGAGTCGCTGTGACATGACGTTTCGATCAATCATTCAAATACTCTTGCATGTACGATCCATCGAATTTTTTTACTATTTTTTTCTAGGATATATTTAAAAAACTTTCACTGTAGAATAGGAGTGTTCAGCTGTATTCCATCTCAACTTATTTGCATTTCATAAATAGGGGCATCGAAAACTTCAACAAAAAGCTTTGTTTGGAGGAGGAATTCCTACAAGAAGAATAAGTAATGATATCGTAATGATCATTACAAGATTGGAAAAGGTATTTTATGTCTGAGTATTTTCATTTATGATCGTTCGGTTGGTACGATAACTAATAATGGTCCTTTTGGATTCGTCTTTTTCTTTTGTTTGTTCACGTATATTGTAATGTTGTTCCTACGTTGTTCGAATTAGAATGATAAAAACGAGGTTAGGTTGTCATTAAATATATTCATTGGTCTTACCATAGGCATTACAGGGGAAATAAACGATTAAACTGAAAAATATTACCAAAAGGGGGAATCAGGATGCCACTTGATTTATTCAAAATCAAGAAAATAATTTAAATAGGGAAAAGCTGAAACAGAAAAATTACAAACACAAATAATATATATGGGGGTTATGAAATCTCCCAGGTCGTGAATAATGACTGAATCAACACTAGAAATAAATGTCACATCAAAACCAGTTATTTCGAAATATGAAATGAATTGGATATTATTTATAATTTATGGAAATTAAATCTGAACTCAAAAATCAATGATATTATTTTACAATATAATTCACAAATATTTACTTATTCTGGGATATTAATTTTGTAGATTTATATCAAAATTGGATTTTTATCTTCAAATCTTATTTTATTTTATGATCAAATATTTTCTGAATATTCGATAAATTATAGTAATATATTTTATAACTATGTACTATTTCTTTTCTTTGAACAACTATAATTTATTATTTTTGGGAAATTTATTTTTATTTTATTATTGATTCATTCTGTTCAACAACCTATATTTTTATTTGGTCATTCAATATTCCTCTCACAAATCAATAATTTATTATTGACTTATTTATTCATTATTTATTAATTTATCGATTCATCAATCAATTTTTATCATTTATTATTTATCAACTTTTTGTTGATTTTCAATGATTTATAATTTTGTTCTTTTCATTGTTCAATATTCGTTGACCAATTTTTATTGATTCATTTTATTTTCAAATTTGTTCTAAAATTCAATAATTTATCAATAATTGATTTTCATTCATCCAATTTATCAATTAATCTTCTGTTATTTATTAATTAATTTCCTGTTATGTATTAATTAATTCTTTGTTATTAATTAATTAATTCTTTGTTATTTATCAATCAATTTTTTGTTATTTATTAATTAATACCGTGAAGGGGTTGAATAATGAAAATAAAAATAATGAAAAATGAAATTATTATTGCGCACAATGAATATTGGGTGATGACGTCGCAATGCAAACGACGCTATGAACATAAAAATCTTTTATGAAAAATTCACTGAATTATTTTATTACTTTTTTAATTTAATTGAATTTATAGAATTTCGAGGGGAAATTATTTAGTGACTTTAATTGAATGCAAATAGGAAATTTTTTACCGTAAGGGATGACAATAATTGAAATACATGAAATATTAATCAATTCTAATCGCAATAAATATTATCCTAAATGACGCTATTGTGTGAATTTGGCGGCAAGGCGGCGACACAAGATGGGTGCCGATACGTGCTGAACGGCGTGGTGCAGTAGCGGCGACACTTCTTCGTAATAATATTTTATTTCAAGACTTACTTTGGGTCTCCTGAGGTCGTAAATCGGATGAATTTAATTGATGGATCTGCTGTTGTTGGATGGATGAATGCTGTATGTAGTCCTTCGATGACGTGCTGGCAATCTTTTGGTGATGTGATGATGATGTTTGTATGATGCGTTGGTGGTGTGGCGAATTGATTGCCGCGTGATTCAGGGGAGACGCTTCGTCTCGCTGTACTATCACTTTCTTTTATCCTCTTTTATTCACGTTTTTTAGTTCAATTTTCTTCACTTCCAATTTGTTATCTATTTATCTTCACTTTTACGATTTTATTTCAAGGTATTATAACTTTCATTTCACTTTTAACTTTATTAGATTTTTTTTATTCAGATGACGTAGGTCTTACTCATATTCTTGCTGTCCTGGGAATGCGTGGCCTAATGCACTTCTAATGCATGAAGGCGTGCATGCGCCAACCGGCATGCGCCTTTATATATAAATTCTTTCATCTCTTTTGCACCCGCATGATGCCTTCGCGCCTTCATAACCCTCATCGATTGGTCCTCGATGATCGATCTATGCGCCACCATGTATTAGCTACTGACCTGCCTTCTATAAGTCTCTATACCGAAGTTTTAGTTGCCGAGGGGAATGGAGGCAATATTTGAATTCATAATAATACCCCTATGGTAACTTCCAACTGATGGATCACTCCATCACAATATATATAATTCCAGTCATATAAACAGTTGCATAGTTTCTGTTTAAATAGCTGTTCCAACACATTTGGCATATGTTACTATGTATAAACACATTATTCGATTCGTTGAAAATATGTTTTGATTAATATTTATGTATTCATAAAAACATCATGAAAGTGCCATTTACTTCTGAGGTCGGCTACCCCTTTGGTAATGTTTCGCAAAATACTTCCCTTATTTTGCTATTATGAAATATTGTATCCGAATTTCTTATTAATATAATCATTTTTGTTAATTTTCTATCTTAGAATTTTTGCAAAACGTCTGCAAGACTATGTAATGCGTGCTCGAAAAAATCATTAATTAGTGTGAGAATAAATGAAAATAATAAATGAAAATTATTTCCGAACGACTTTATTGAGAGGTCTCGATGTAACTCAGCACTAACCAGATTTTCGTTCGAAAGGATTCGATTGGAATTGAATCGCAAGGGATTCGGTTTGAATACAATAAACATATTACATTGCGCCTATAGTATTTGGAAGTTTTCAATATGATATCTATCGAAATCTATTATGCAATAGCGAGCGAGCAAATGGGCACGCCTAGTTTTATCTCACTTTTATGGAGTTTTTATTCATAAAAATGAATCATCATTCAGAAAAAGAAAAAAAGAAGCCCCATCCGAGAATCGAACCTTCTTCGATTCCTCCGAGTGGCTAGCGGCTACGCTTCAGCGCACTTGGACAATGAGGACAGGGGAAATTTCATTTCAGAATACTTTAAGAATGCCAGGTAGAAAATTTTAGGATCTTGAATCTTTTATTTTGTGAGAAACAAATAGAAAACCTACAGAAAACTACCTGCATACCCAAATCATTATCGACTGTAATTATGCTTATTTCGGGTCGGTATTCACATTATATCATTTTTCCTACAAAAATGTAAGCTCGCCTACCTCTGCATGATGTTTTCTCTTGCGCTCTAATTGGCTAATGCATATAAACTTCATTCGTAAATATCTCGCAAACGAACCAATATGCAACTATGGTATGAGTATGTACTGTAATCAGTATCAGCTCTCTTTCTCCACTATTCGGTTGGACTATCGATTCCTGGACACGGTGTATGTATAATTTTCCCGCGCTACTATTACGTGCATCTATATTTAATAATCCCAATAATTGTGATGAAACTCCTAATGTTTTAAGATGCACATATCTTACATGAAAGGTCATCCATTTCCCATTTGAGATATCCGAAGTTTCATCAATGAAAATAGAAAATTTAGTATGTTGCAAATTACCAATGATTTTATTTGATTCTACCGGGGATAAAACATTTGTTATAATATTTTTACATTCAATTCTGTTCATGCCTATGCTTTGACGCATATCTGCATCTTTCCCGATTGATTGGCAAAAACTCAGAATGTCTTTCGCAGCTTGAAAAGGAATATTTTTTTCACGCGATCAGCGCCACAAACCGTATCTCTGCTGATTTCTTGCTATGATCGAACGATAAAAATGCATCATTCGACGTATTATTGTACTACTACTACTACTACTACTACTACTATTACTAGTGGCTTCGTTTTAAGTGAGTAGCGTGGCATACTCCTTGAACATCATCAAGATCTTCTTCACCGTTCGATGAAGGTGAAATTTGATGGATTTTACCACTGCTTCCTACTTGCCACCCATGTGTGGTGCCGCTGGTGGATTGAATACCCACGTTGTATTGTCGTTGTCAAATAGAGATGAAAATCGTTGATTCTCTACGGTGTGTCGGGTGATCATTGACGATTTTTAGTGTCTTGTCAGCTCCAATGAAATTTGTTTCACAGTCGGAATACGGTGTGTGTGGAACACTTCGTTGAAATGTGACACAACGATACGTCGCGATAGAACCCACTGTTGAATAGTTGGTAAACAATTCGACGTGTACTGCAGAGGTTAAGGAGCACACAAAAACACAAATCCAACCTTTCTGTGTTTTTGCACATCTTCCTTTCCACGTTTTGAGTGTAATTGGACCAGCATAGTCTATGCCAGCATGCAAAAATGGTGATGATGGAGTGACTCTAGAGAGAGGTAGTTGGCCCATGAGTTAATGGGCTCGGATCCCCCTCTGTCGGGCACATACAACACACCGAAGCACATTAGATTTGATTCCTGCTCGTCCACTGATAATCCAATGATTCCGTCGTATATGGGCCAACGTTGATTGAGTACCGCCATGCAGTGTGCACTTGTGAGAGGCATCAATAATCAACTTTGTCAGTCTAGAGTGGCGGGGCGGAATCGCAGGATGGTTGTTGCCATAGTCGAGCGAGGAATTGTCAATTCAACCTCCTACTCGAATCACCTCTTGATCGTCGATGCAGGCAGTGAGGCGGCTGAAGACGTGAGATGATGGCAACGGATTGTCTTCCGCAAGCATCTTGAGCTCGTATTGAAAGAAGGTAGATTGAGTGGCCTTGATACAGAATTGTATTGCATTTTCCAGATCTGTCACCAAGTTTGAGAATGAGTTTGCAGAATGACGTCGTCATAATTTGTTGATAAATCTGAAACAAACTGGAGTAATGTTGAAAAGTTTGTCGAGCGATGAGTATTTGTATACCAAGTCCCAGTGATACTCAGGAGTTTTTTGTGTTGTCAACACGTTGGCGATGCCAGATCAGGCTTCTTGTGCACTAGAAGTCTCCTTGAAACTTGATAATTTTGGCCATTTTTCTGGAGATTGAGTTGACCATAGTGGTACCGTCCACCACAGCGAGTGTTGTTCAAGCTGAGCGGTTGATGAGCCTCGAGATGCACAGTCTGCGGGGTCGAAAGTGCCAGGAACGTGTCGTCAATGCGCATTTGGTGTTGATTCATGAATTTGCGTTACACGATTTCTCACATCATCCTTCTACCGAGCCGCTTGAGATTTGATCCATGTATGTGTCACTTGAGAATCCGTTCACAAGTAAACATTGTTAATGTCGAGTTTGATATTTGCTTGAACATAGTGCATAAGCTTGGCGAGCACCAATGCAGCTGAGAGCTCGAGTCTCGGGATTGTCAACTTTTTTAACGGTGCGACCTTTGTTTTGGAGCACACCAACGACGTCATTTTCGTATTTGTGGACGGCGAGAAGACAGTAATGTAGATCACTGCTCCACGGCGAGTTGCAATGCGTCAGAGAATCCATGTTATTTCACTGTCGAGTTGGTGCGAGTGTTGAACCATCGAGCTATTGAGAGTCTTGCCAGACTCGTAAGATCTTCTCTGATCGCGTTCCATCGGGATGTGACTTGAGACGGCAGTGGATCGTCCCAATCGAGCTTGTGCAGCCATAATTCTTTCAAAAGCATCTTTGCACGAATTATGACTGGAGCTAGAAAGCCGAGTGGAACAAATATTTGTGCGACTTCAGACAGTATGTGGCGTTTTGATAGTTTATGATGTGTGGGTGCCTTTGTCGCGACTGTGAATTCATCGTTAATTGAATTCCATGGTAGTCCGAAAATTTTGGTATTGCAGTCGTCGAGAGATATGGTTGTATTTTGTGCTTGATTGTTCTTTGAGATTGATTGTAATAATGTAGCGGTATTGGAATGCCACTTGGCAAGTGGAAAACCGCCTGTGCTGCACAATTGTGTCAGCTGATTTGCCGTTTCAATGAGGTCCTCATTTGTATCTGCACCACCAAATATGTCGTCGACGTATCTAGCATGCTTGATTGATGACTCTGCTAGTGGATATTTTTCGCCTTCATCTTCAGCGAGTTGTAATAATGCACGTATGGCAAGAAATGGCGCTGCCTTTGTACCATAAGTTACTGTGGTGAGATTGTATGGTGTATCTCACATCTCTTCATTAACCCACGATATTCTTTGGAGTTTCCAATCGTCTTCATGTACTTTTATCTGACGATACATCTTTGAGATGTCTGTGGCAAATATAAATATATGATGACGAATCCACAGCACGACATCAGATATATTTAATAGTAAGTTTGCACCAGTGTACATTGAATCATTGACGGAAAGTTCAGTTGTTGTGGGACTTGAGCCATTGGAGACGACTCGTAGTTTTGTTGATGTACTGTCGGGTTTGATAACACCATGGTGAGGTAAATAGTAGATTGTGTGATCATCTACACTAGTAGTAAATGTCACATCACAACCAGTTTCTCTTACAATATGAATTGAATTGGATATTATTTATTATTCATTGAAATTGAATTTGAACTCAAAATCAATGTAATTATTTCACAATATTGTTCACAAACATTCGTTATTATCGAATATCAATTTTATGAATCTATTCCAAAATTGGCTTCCTGATTTTCAAACTTCATTTTATATTATGATCAATTATTTTCTGAATATTCGATGAATTACAGTAATATATTTTTTTGAAATTTCAATTTATAATATTATTCTTTTCTCAATTGATGAGTATTCTTTTCCTTTATTTTGTTGATAATTACTTCCTTTTTCTTCATCAATCATGAATATTTTCTATTTCTTTGAGCAATTATGATTTATTATTTTGGAATAATTTATTTGTATTATATTATTCATTTGTTTTATTCAACACTCCATATTTTTCATTTTGTCATTCAATATCATTCTCATAAATCAATAATTTATTATTGATTGATTTATTTATTTCATTCATTCATGGTGACCCATGGTGACCCATCTGAACGTCGAGATATACGCATACAACGCAGAGATAATACGGTCCAAACAATTCCAGACAATCATCGTTCTCACGATGCATTGCAGTATCCGTTGATATTTCGGGAAGGGGAGGATGATTATCATTTAAATATAAAACAAAGGAATCCAACGACAGGTCAAATTCATAAATTATTTGATGAATCCTTTTCTTTACTCCAACAACTTCCGTGTATCTTATATATGCTTTCATTTCCAGGTGTAGAACTAACCAAGAAAGTTAGTGCGAGAAACTACTACGTATACCGGTTAATGATTCGTGCTATTGAAGATAATAACATTTCACGAGGCCGACAGCTATTTCATCAGTACATTGTGGATATGTATGCGAGAATCGAAAGTGAGAGATTACGATACATAAAGTTTAATCAAGCAAAACTTCGTTCTGAGGAGTACATTCATTCACGTGACGCCATATTAGGTAATGTAGATGCAACAAATGACATTAACAATATTGGTACCGCATGTATTCTTCCATCATCATACCCTGGCAGTCCGCGTCATATGCAAAAATATATTCAAGACGCCATGGCTCATGTACGTGCATACGGCCGGCCTGATCTTTTCATCACATCTACGTGTGATCCAAACTGGGAAGAAATTGAAAATATGTTGCTCTCAGGTCAATCATCAATGCATCGCCATGACATCACTGCATGTGTGTTCAAACAGAAATTTGAATCTTTGATGAATTTGATTACACATCACTCGGTATTTGGCGAAACACGTTGCTGGCTTTACTCTGTGGAATGGCAAAAACGAGGTTTGCCACATGCGCATATTTTGATTTGGTTGGTTGATAGAGTTCGTCCAGAACAAATTGATGAAATCATTTCAGCAGAAATTCCAGATAGAAATATTGATCGAGAATTGTATGACATTGTTACTACTGACATGATTCATAGTCCATGTGGTACTCTAAACATGATGTCACCATGTATGGACAATGGAAAATGTACGAAGCGTTTTCCAAAACCATGTACACCCGATACTATCACCAACATCGATGGTTATCCATCTTACCGTTGTAGAGACACAGACAATGGTGGCCAATCATATCAATTACGACTATCAAGCGGTGAAAGAGTAGACATTGATAATCGCTGGGTGGTTCCATATTCACTATTGCTGTGCAAAACGTACAAAGCACACATGAACGTTGAGTTATGCAGTTCGGTAAAATCTATAAAGTACATTTGTGAATATGTTCATAAGGGCAGTGATGAAGCTATATTTGCTGACCAAAATGTGAACGAAAATGACGAAATAACACATCATCAATTGGCCGATACATTAGTAGTAATGAAGCTATTTGACGCATTTTTTGTTTTCCCATACATGAAAGAGATCCTGCTGTTATACATTTGGCTGTGCATCTTGAAAATGGACAGCGTGTTTATTTCACAGAACAGACTGCTCTACAACAAGCTTTAACAGCTCCAAAAACAACTCTCACTGAATTTTTCAATCTTTGTAATCGACAAGATGTTGTCGGTCATTTTGCGAAGACATTGATGTATACAGATGTTCCAAAATTTTTTGCATGGAATAAACATAGAAAAAAATGGGAATTACGGAAACGAGGCATTCCAGTACCAGGATTCGCCAACATATTTATGGCAAACACTTTGGGCCGCTTATATACAGTTCAACCTAAGCAACTCGAATGCTTTTTTTTGCGTTTGTTGTTGGTTAACGTTCCTGGACCAACATCCTTCCAATATTTGCGAACAGTCGATGGTATCTTATACAACACTTTCTTCGATGCGTGTCGAGAATTACATTTATTGGAAGATGATAACTACTGGGATCTTACACTTGCAGATGCAGAACTGAGTTCATCGCCACAACGAATTCGTCAATTATATTCAATAATATTACTAACGTGTTTTACGTCTGAAGCATCGACTTTGTGGAACAAATATGAAAACTCAATGAGTGAAGATATTCTGCATCGGATTAGAATTACTGTTCTAACAAAAAAAGCATTAATAATGATTGAGGATATTTGTATTCTCATTTCGAATAAGCCGCTCATCCATCTTGGCATACCAGCGCCGAACCGCTCAGCAGCAGATATCATCAACAGCTATGTTCAACGTGAACACTAGTTTGATATAACTTCTTTGGCAAATTTTGTTGCTGATACTGAACAATTGCTTACTGATGAGCAACGAAAGGTATATGACCAAATCAATGTATCAATTTCAGCTCACCCAGGTGGATTCTCCTTTTTGGATGCACCAGGTGCCACTGGAAAAACATTCTTCATCTCACTGATACTTGCAGGAATCCGATCGCAAAATCATATGCATTGGCAATTGCTTCATCAGGCATTGCAGCAACTGTACTTGATGGTAGACGAACTGCGCATTCAGTTCTTGAATTACTTCTGAATATTCATACGAATCCTGATGCAATGTGCAACATGAAGAAGTATTCCAGAATGGCTAAAGTCTCGAGAATATGCCAAATTATTATCTGGGATGAATGTACAATAGCCCACAAGCATTTGCTCGAAGCTTTCGACAGGTCACTGAAAGACATCAGGGATAATATTAGGCTTTTTGGTGGTGCCTTAGTGCTGCTGTCTGGTGATTTTTGACAGACATTGCCCGTCATTCCACGTGCTACATATGCGGACGAAATGAACGCATGTTTGACAGAATCTTATCTATGGCGAAACGTCAGTAAATTATGCCTTACCATGAATATGCGTGTTCAACTTCAGAATGATGCATTAGTGTCAAAATTCTCCGAACAATTGCTTAACATTGGTGATGGTACAATTCGATTGTATGAAAATACATAATATATTCGACTTCCGGAAAATTTTTGCAACATGGTGTATACCAAACAGTTGATAAAAAGTATCTTTTCAGATTTACGAACTAATTATACCAATCATGCATGGCTACGTGAGAGAACTATTTTAGCCGCAAAAAATTCAGATGTTGACGCTATCAATTTCAAAATACAACAGTCATTGCCTGGTAATGAAATTACATCCAAATCGATTGACACTGTTGTTGATCCTGATGAAGTTGTCAACTATCCTGTAGAGTTTTCGAATTTACTGGATTTACCTGGAATGCCAACACATAACTTGCAATTGAAGATTAGCTCGCTCATAATTTTGCTTCGAAATTTGAATGCACCAAAATTGTGTAATAGCACGCGGTTAGTCATGAAAAAAGTCATGGGCAACGTATTTGAAACCACTATTTTGAGTGGCAAATTTCAAGGTGAAGCTGTACTTCTACCACGGATCCCAATGATTCGTTCAGATTCACCTTTTCCATTCAAACGTTTGCAATTCCCAATACGCTTGGCATTCGCTATGACTATTATTAAGTCACAAGGTCAAACAATGACGATTCATAGCTCAGATTTGGAAAATCCGTGCTTTTCTCACGGAAAATTGTATGTTACGTGTTCCAGGGTTGGCAAACCATCGAATTTGTTTGTTTATATGCCTCAAGGATTGACCAAAAATATTGTACATCCAATGGCATCAAGATAAATAAAATATTTGTACATAAAAGATATACCTGTTATAAAATATTTTGAGTTTCAACTTTCTTACCCTCGATTAATTCAAATTCAGGCTGCACTTCACCTCATGCCCGGTGGGCGATCATAAATTCATATATTCTGTTGAAAATTCGAGAATAATTTGCATGGTGATTCTATATGATATTTCAATGCTATGAATATGGATAAAGGGGTTGTTACTGGTTAGGTTAGGTTATGGTTGTGTATCCTAAATGATCATTTCATCGCCCACCAGGCCTAAGGTAAAGTTATAGCCAGATTTATATTTATATTCAATTGTAATGACGTTTGATAGTATAATAAAGTTTTAATAAAAATTTTCATCTGATGGTCCTTTCAATACATTTTCAAATCTTAGATACATATATCACATGTGTACAGGACAACTTCTGCCGGGTCCGCTGGTAACACTGTATATCATCGTTTAAAAAGTACATTCTAATGAAGTCGATGAATTTCGATGCGCGTCACTGCACGTACGATCGACCACGCGTGGTGAGAAGATTCACTCGTCAGTTGAACGTTGCTGATGTTTCGATGCGAAAGCTTGAGTGGAGCGATGAGCCAAATGGGTTAAATTACTATGATAATCAAGAGATATTGATCATCCATCACGGAGAAAAATAACAAAAATATCCAATTCACATCATTTTTTTCAAGTTTCTTGATCATTATCGATTCAAATATTCATCATTATCATGTAATATTGGTTTCTCAATATTGATTTTTCATTGTAATGAAGAAGAAACAAATGATTTACTCTGAAACTTCAATTTATTACTCATACAAATTGGAGTCGTTTTATGTTTTATGTTATTGATGAACAGACAGCTGCCACACAAACCTCAAAAAAAAATACATCGTTGAATGATTTTGTCATGAAAATATCGTTACGAAAATATTCGATACTCAGTTCAAATAGTAGGGATATTTGTGATATGATATTCATCAGTGTTAGTGAGTTATCTGTGTTGATATTCATCAGTGTTAGTGAGTTATTTCCAATTGAATGTTAATCATCATCATATAATGTTAAATTCCAGATATCAATCAGTTATCAGAATTACAAATCGTCATATTTGTTTTTTCATTTTCTCATTTAGCTTAGATTCATTATTTCAAATTTTTCGTTATTTTCAATAGAAAGTTAATCATAATCATGAAACGTTGAATTTCAGATATTCATTAGTTATGAGAATAACAAATATGCGTATTTGTTTTTTTCATTCACCTATTTACATGTGAATCATCATCTAAATTTTTAATTTTTTCCGATTGAAAGTTAATCATAATTATATAATACTGAATTCTTGATATTTATTCGTTATCAGAATAACACATACCTGTATCCGTTTCTCATTTACTCATTCACATCAATATCATCATTTCAATTTTCCGTTACGATAGTATAGTTATTCAAATATATATTGTGACTTGGTGAATTTCCACCAGTCATTTCCTCGTCTGGGCCACCTCGGTGCGGCTTGCGGTATTGAGTTTTGAATTTATTTTGATTATATAATTTGCATTCACTGCGTGCTGGTGTATCTCAGGGGGACCAACTCAACTATGTGAATATTTTATATTAATGGCCACGAGGTGGTAAAATTGTTTTCGAGACATAGGTACTCCCCGAGGGGGAATAGATGGTGATCATGAAGCTTGCCACATTGTGGGACGAGGAAGATCGAGAGCGCCACATGTCTAAGCAACCCGTTGAGCGCATGGAAATACGCGTGAGGGGGAATATACCATTACTAATATTCTAATGGCAAGGATTTGGCGCGAGGCTCTTGAGTCGCGAACAAGATGGCAATGCTGCATGAATTTAGGTTCATCGATACCAAAAATGAGTATAAATAAAATAAAATGAAATGAAATTCATTGTAATGAGTATGATAAATGGGTGTGCGAAATAATAATATTAACAACATTGTGGCATGTGGCGTGTGAGGCGTGATGAAGTTGTTCTATGAAATTGTAATGTAATTTCGAAAAATGTTGAGATTGTAACTTTGAATGGGTTAGATAAGTTTGAATAATATTTAGAATGATTGTACGATTTTGAATGCCTGTGATTGGTTGATTGAATATCGATTCATCTATATATATTATATGCGACTTGCGGGATGAGGGCGAGATATCTCACTCCTGGATGGATCGGCACACAGTGCACACACATAGAGTGTTTCGCTGTTATTCAATATTAATTTCCAGGAAAGCAAATTGAATTTTTTTCGCAAGTTGTCGCGTGCATTCATCACTTGTGATCCGAAGGTGTATCAACGTGCTACCGAGTGTGTCCAGGAAGACTGAACGAGACCTTTGGGCATAATCATCGCAGTGAGTCGTTAATTATACACACTTTAGCTATTTTATCTGAGGGAAAATTTCTGTGATGGCGATTGTATGCTATTGCAACCTATTGGTTGAATGGATTGGCGGTCTCATGAATGAGCTAATCGTGAGTCAACCGCGATAGAAATAAATGCATTAGTTACTTTGTTGAATATCATGTGCAATCAGCACGTGTGAATAAATCAAGTTTAATTCCTTTGTGCGTGGAGAATTCCACGGCGAGTGTGTGTTTTACGAGTGAGAGCCACGGCTCGGAATGTGTATGGCCGTGCGTTATATAATATAAACGACAGTGAACGGCATCACGTCACATTGCCGTGTGTAATCTCGCGACAACATTGTTAATTATTATTTCAATTAATTATTGTTTCAATTCGTTATTATTTCATTTTCAAGGGAATATATTTTTTTTTTGTTGTATGAAGGAGTTATATCAATTATTAAAATTTTTTTTTGTACGTAATATCAACTATTCATTTTGCTGCGCTGTAATTACTTGAGTTTATTTTCCGAGGGATTTGCTCAGAATAGTTTTGTATTAAATCAATTTTATGATGTGAATTGGAATTATGTTTACATTTTTTTTTTTTGTATGCGGTCGTCTTCCCCATTCGCCGATCCTTCACACCCTTCTTCTTTTCAGGTTTCCCCAACCAAAACGGATGGAGAATTCCGTCGCAATATATAACGACAAATAATGACCATTTATTCACATTAGAATTTCAATACCTTCTGATTATCACATAGTTTCTAAAATTCTCCATAATCATATTATTCGATCCAATTTTGTTCGTTCTCATCGGAGTTAGTGAACTACTCCAAATTAATGTTCCATTAAAATTATAATCATTTCTTTTCCATGACAAATTGGCGTATTATAAATTTGGAATATATTTTAATTGATGGAATATCAATTCCTTTCAAATTTATGAAAATTCCTGTTGACGGTGCGTGTTTGTTTCCGTGATTGTCTTCTTTAATGAACGGCAATATATCAATGGCAAATAATATTGGAAAAAATATTGTCATTCACGTATCCAACAACAGGGAGCGGTTCAAATGTTTCACGCAACTATTATCTGGCGCTCCATAAGATATCAAACATATTGTACTGTACGGAAATGTCTAAACCTCATACATATGAATCTATTTTTGAAATCATGGTGGCTGGAAATATATTTCCTCATCAGTTTCATGTGTATCAAGGTGGCTGCCTCATAGCTTCCGTTGGAGAAGCAATACTAGGAGCGAAAACATCACGATTTACGGGATATTTCAATAGAAGTCAGTTTGACGTTTTAATCGGACCAACGGACGAAATGAATAGTGATGATGTTCTCCTGAGTAGTTATAATCACATAGGAAATCGTGGGAAAAATATTCTAATCCCAGTATCACAGCCTGAAATGAATGACACAACCATAGTATCACGGTCTCAACATATTTTTGATGATGATTTAATGAGTTTGAATGAATCTATCACTACTATTGGAACACCACTCCAATGAAAAGAAGGAAAAGAAAAAGAAAAAGATTAACAAACTCAATCAAAAATAAACAAGCCAGAAAATCGGCGTCGCAATATATTGAAACTTATCCTGAAGTCCATAAAATGTCAGTGAAAAAATATCAGAGGAATCATCCTGAAGGAAATGGAAAAGCTGTACGACATCACAGAGAAAATCATCCTGACGTCAATAAAGTGGCTACTATGAGATACAATGCGAGAAGATTACAACTTGAATTATTGCCCTGGACAACGAAATAGATGTCTGGTTGCAAGTATGAACCGCAGATCGATTATTCAAAGGATAAAACTGTGAATCTAGGAATTATGTTACCCTGATCTTGGTGTCGTGCTCTGAAATGGGAGGACGAAGCTCAAGGAATGTGTTGCAGTAGCGGTACAGTCCAGCTCCCCACCATTCAACCTTATCCTAAATCTTTGTACAGTCTCCCCACTTATCAGGATCTGCTTTCAGAACATCATCTTTGTACAAGCAGAATCACAACAATTGTACTGTTCGAAAGTATAATGAGTGTTTTTAAATGGCATCCTTTGGAGCTAAAAAGATAGAAGAAAACTTCATGCCGACATTCAAAGTTCAGGGGCCAGTATACCATAGAATATGAAGTCTCATGGCTGGTTTTTATCGGCAGCTTTCATTTCTACAGATATTTTTTATTGATGATGATGAACGTGAAAAAGATATCCGTTGTGAGATCTACCCTGACATTGAGCCGGAATCGATTAGCCAACTGCAAAATTCGTTGCATGAGAACAACGAATATATTCGAGATCCTAACCCTTCAATGCCTGAAGGTACTTGAAAATCCTTATTTCATTTTATCTTTATATATAAGAATAGTCTGTAAGAACCTTTGTAATCAAACTCCTCCTAAACGGTTGGACCAATTTTGATGAAATTTTTTTTGGTGTATTTCTGTGAGCTCGAGGATAGTTTAGATTAGCAATTCAGTACACTGAAATATGTTCATTTCATTTATTGAACTATATAAAGAGGAAAATTTGTATTTTTTTGAGATAACTGAAGAACTACTGGACCGATTTCTGAAATTTTTTCACTCTCAGAAAGCTATATCATCCCCTAGTGACATGGGCTATATTTTCCTCTAGAAAATTTTGAGGATAGGTAGTACAACTTCAATAATGTGAAAAAATCAGGAATGATTAGCTCTTGTTGCGAACGCTGCAAAAACTGTAAGACGTACATGTATTAATCAAACGAAAAAAAACAATGTATGTTGAAAATGTACCTCTTTAATAGTTCTACACATATGTCCGCGACAGCATATGTCTATCTCTCAAGGTCAACTCACCATTACCCTTTTATTATAATCAAATTTCTGCCAAAATGAAGCATTATTTCAGAGGATGTTTTTATGAATATGGTGTTGATTCTCATCCGAATGAATACGTTCTCCATCACAAGTATTTGATTTAGTACAAAATTGCCCTTCACATCATTCGATTTCAATAAATATTCCAGAAGATATCGCAGGTTGAAGATAAAGCCGTGAAAAATAATTCTGCAGTGCTTGACGACGGCAACCCAAATTATTTTTCCCAAGATCAGACAGCGCTGCGATCAGTAGGCGCTGCGATGAATAGGCGCTAGAGTAGGTTCAGCAATGTTTTGTTTTTGTGTCATAGACAACAGGCTTCGTGTTCTCCACTCTGTTTCTGTTATGAAGTTCTAGCCGAATTTATATTTTCATCAAATTGTAATGATGTTCGATAGTATAATAACGTTTTTGTGAAAATTTTCATCTGATAGTCCTTTCAATAAACTTTCAAATTTGAAATACCTATATAACATGTGTACAGGACAACGTCGGTCGGGTCCGCTAGTTAGATATATTTCATACTACAACGTTTTTACCAGTCTATTGCCCATAGGTACTTGCTGGTAACATGTTCTACACACTGAGACCGTCTCTGCTTTTCATTCTTATAGTTATAGGATAATGGAACGTGAGAGTCAATCATGCTATTCAGTGCTGTCTCGCAATCTTTTCAATCAATTTCCAGAGGATATGTATGAAAAAATAGAAACTGAAAGCTTCAATTGGATCCGGAATGATCATAAAAAGCTGGAAAGTGAAAAATATATTCATCCTAAAGACACAATGACACGAACGGACGTTGAGTTTTCAGAAATTGGCGAAATATTTGTGTTGTCTCCTTCTCTCACTGAAGCACCTCGCTATATGCATGAACGAACTCAAGATGCGATGACGTATGTACGCTATTTCGGAAGGCCTGATTTGTTCATAATATTCACTTGCGATCTCAAATGGTCAGAAATACTAGAGCTTCTGGGTTGAAATAAGAAATCTCATGATAGACATGACATTAAAGCGAGGGTATTTCACACGAAAGTTGAACACATGATCAAGCTGCTAACAAAAGGTCGTATCTCCGGCAATCCTTGGTGTTATATGTATAATGTGGAATGACAGAAGCGTGTACTTACTCATGTTCATATTCTGCTCTGGTTGCAGGAAAAAATCAGACCAGATTCTATCGATTAAATTATGAGAGCTGTTTTACCTGACCCCGATCAGGATCCAGATCTCCATGAAATTATAAAATGAACAATGATTCACGGTCCATGTGAGATCTCTGAACTAACTTCATCTTGCATGTTGTCAGGTGTGCGAACAAAACTGCATCCAAAACGTTTTTCAAAAGAAACTTAAACCGACGAGGATATCTATCCTTAGTATCGTAGACGATCGTAATGAGATGGTGGGATGATAGTGAAAATCAATGTAATTTATATTGACGAATGGTGGGTGGTGCCATACAGTCCAGTTCTGTCCCGTACTTCAAAAACTCACATTGAAGTTGAGTACTGCGATTCAGTTAAATCTATCGAATATATCCCTAAGTACGTGGATAAGGGATCTGAACAGGCAGCATTCACCGATGGAGCTCTAGATTAGATTTCAAGATATGAAGCAGGACAATCCAAAGGTGTTCCGAAGCAGCTTGGCGTATTCTTTGTTTTCCGATTCATGAGAGGTTTCCGTCTGTTGTTCGTCTTGCTGCTCATCTTGAAAATGGCCAAAAAGTCCGATTCACGAAAGAAAATGTCATTAACAGGGTCGATAATCCTTCGAAAACAACACATGGGTTATTTCGAATTGTGTTAAGGATATAATTCCGCACATACTTCTCTATATTGTGAAGTTCCAGAATTTTATATGAGGAGGAACAACCAACTCCATAGGAGGAAAAAAGGAAAAATCGTGCCAGCTTTTTTTGTTTCGTCCATCCCGGTTATAGTGAGTGCTACTCTTCATGCCTTCTGTTACATGCAATTCGAGGTCCTACATCATCTGATATCCTAGAAAATGTATCAGGAGTAGTGCAGCGGACTGTGTATTGTTATATCAATGTCAGGTGAAACATTGTTACAATTTGGACTCCTAGAATCACCAAGAGAGCAAAGTTCTATAATTTATAACCATCGGTACCTAAGTAAATTGCCTCACGATGTAGCTCAATAAACCGAAGTAGTGGCTGCAGATATTACAAAATTGAATCGAGAACATAAAAAACGCATATGATGGAATCTTGAACAGAGTTTTTTCTAATTCTGCATGGTTGTTCTGTCTCGATGCTCCTGGCGGCACTGAAAAATCATTCTTGATTAATTGCTTTTCGCTAGATATAGAAGTGGAAAAAATATCGCTGATGCTGTTGCTTCATCAGGTATTTTGCAGCTATTTTGATCGAAGGTGGAAAGACGGCACTCATGACTTTCAAACTGCCTCTTGAATCAAATCATTCGGAAAATGCAATTTGCAACATCTCCAAGCAAAGTGATATGGCACATGTGCTGAGGGAATCAAAATTTATCGTGTGGGATGAGTGTACTAGGGCTCACAAGAAAGGTATCGAGGCATTGAATAAGACTCTCCGAGATATTAGAGGTTGTAATCGACTTATGGGTGGAATGACTGTTCTTATAGTTGACGACTTTGGACAAATTTTGCCTGTTGTGCCGCGAGGAACGCGTGCAGATAAAATTAACCTCTTGCACTATTTTCACGAGTCTGACTCGTGATGAAAATTTCAGGCCAAACTTGAATATCACGAGTCAGGCTTACAAGAGTACTGTCGCGTGAAGTCAACACGAGCACGCCTATCTCGTACTTATTGTCAGTCGTAACATAGCGTGTTCAAAGTTCCGACACGCAGGCTTCGATGCTTCAACTCTTTTCAGGACCACACGGGCGCCCAAGTTTGGCACCTCTGATTGTGAATTTTGGCGTAGTGCAAGGGATTGAAGCGTGTTTGGGATCATCTATTTTTATGGCCTCATGTAGAAGTTCTATCTTTGGCAGTCAATATGCGAGTGTATCTTCAGTATGACTCAGAAGCGAAGAAATTTACTGAATTGTTAATTGATATATTGAGGATATCTTGGAACGAAGAGGAAGAATAAATTTTACGAGTGACCTTTGTGATGTAAGCGATTTGGTTACGTTGACTGATGAAATATATCCTAACATTCCGCATGATGGAATAAAGAATATGTTATGGTCAAGAGGAAGAGTTATTCTCACTCAAAAAATGACTCAGTCAATAGCATCAATTCTTTTTTGCTCAAGAAGCTGCCAAATTAACATATGAAATATGAATCTGTGGATATAGTTATAGAAGAAGAGGATAACCTTCACATTCCTGTAGAGTTTCTTCATACACTCAACCCACCAGGGATTTCATCTCACATTCTTCCCCTCAAGATGGGTACGATCATCATGTTATGTCATTCGAACCCTCCTGAATTGTGTAATGGTACCAGACTTCAAGTCTAATTTTTTCAAAAAAACGTGATTGAAGCTACAATTTCCACCGGAAAATATGTTGGAGAGAATGTATTTATTCCGAGAATAGTCTTGATTCAATCAGACTATTATTTCGAATTCAAACGACTACAATTTCCGGTCAAATGGAGCCCAAAGACAGAGTTTGAAAATAGCTGGAGGGGATTTGAGAAGTGACTGTCTTTCCCATAGTCAATTTTATGTAGCATGCTCAAGAGTGAGTTCACCTGACATTCTGGTCATTCTTCAACCCGAAAAAAGTACAAGAAATGTTGTTTATGGGGAAATCATTAGTATATAATCATTTTATCCCATGTATTCTCATGAATGATGAATATTCATTGTATATTTCTGTATTAAGTTAGATGTGTTAGTGATTCACCCTCATAAGTTTTTCATGATTTAAGCCTACTGGCCTACCGCCATGTAAAATAATAGGAATACATCCCACTACACAGTACTGCATGAATGATATGAGAACTTGTGTAAGGATAGATTCTCCCACTCACTGACTGATTACCCGATTACTATGACTGATAAATTATCATACCTATATACTCGGAATTTGCCTACCAATATAAAAACAATATATCATGATTTTATCTCATCTCCAGCAAAGCGGACAGGTATAAGCTAGTGAATGTATATGTGATGTCACCTGCGTCCGGGCTCGCAAAGCTGAATTATTCCAATATTCATGTTTCCACCTAGCTTCCATCGTCCCTCCCCATGTTTCCGGACGGGGTATTGAAAATCCGAGAGGTGCCATCCATTTTTTTCAATCAAGACAAGATGAATTAAAGAAGAAATAGGAAAAACCCGTATCGTTCATTTATCATTCATAATTTGATTCAGTTACTATTAACTCATTCAATGTTTCCCGTGTATCATTAATTTATTAAACATTCCCACCAAAAGTCCTCATATTATACTGTGATGTTCTGCCTGAGCAAAACAATGTGCTCATTTTGCCGGCAGTTATTCTGAAGTAGTGAGGCAGGATTCCTCTCACCGGCATTGTCTACCGATGTTGTGGGCAAGGAAACTGTTACGTTTGCATGTGTGCCAACTCTTACTAGTATGTTATCACGGCCATTCCATCGTTACCGCATGTGCGACACGAGTTCGATACGCGACCTCAGATTTATTGTACTTATCCTCTAGCCAATCAGATTCCTTCGGATATTACAAAATATATTAATATTATGATTTATAATCACAAATCGATGATGCAGTGAAGAACTTGGTGAGCCAGTGATGAATTCTCGCAACAAACCAGCCGATGGATCTCCAGCACGTGCACTCGCACTAACAGTTTTTTGTAACAGTTGATAGTTGATAATATTCACGATACAGAAATAATCACTAATAATTGTTCAATAACAGTTTGGTAACAATTCAATGATGATACTTTACTGTTATTTGGCTACACTTGCTCTTTCCCAGCTATGCTAGATCCTTCTTCCCTTGCTCGTTTCTCCATTTCCAATATTCACGTCCACCCAGTGTGGCGGTCCGGGAGGTACTGCCGAAAAATGGCCGCGCTCGCCACGTTACGACAGCCGGCGACACGCGGTCAGTGGCCACGCCGCCCGCGGTCTCCTTCATTTATACTTGAATCAATGCTATTTTCGATGATTATCGATGATTGCAATTATTGATGCTGGTCAAAGAATGCATTACGAGTACCTTCAGAGGCGTCGTCGAGACGCAACGTCAGAATATATATATATGTGGCGTCCAGGTCATGCAGAGTAACACCTCAAGTTACTGACCGACCGGACGCACCGACCGATCTCAACCTGATTACTTCACCATCCACTACAGAGCGTGCGAGTAGCAACGTACAACCGACACGCCACCTCAGAAAGCAGACTTCGCAACCACGCACGGACTAAACCCCCTCTCTTGGTCTGACCGTTGAACTCATCAGTCCACAGCTGTTTCCGATCAGTTCCTCACAATACCTTATACCGCCTACTAAGCTATTGTTACACGTATATATATCTCATCCACTATTATCACAAATGAATAAACATAGAAACATTTATACTAAGACACGTGGTGATAGAACACAAAGCTCTCTTATTCATTCTTGTTTCAATTCTCACAGCTCTCTCTCTCTCTCCCCTACACATATCTGAGAATGCTACTACAAAGATCGCCAAACAAGAATGCAGACGACCAGAGCCAGCTCGAGCCACCACCTGTTCCATCGAGCCACACACATCAGCAGATCATAGACATGTCGACGATTCACACCAGTCCACTCTATCTCTGAACTACAACACTACAGCAGCAGCAGCTCATGCTACGGTAGAGGCCGTCACCTACTGTAAACTTTCACCAAACCAACCAAGGGTATGGTTCTTGCAACCTGAGGCCGAATTCCAATGCCACAGAGTCTCAAGCGACAACATGAAGTTTAGTCACATACTCAGTGCACTTTTTCTGTTTATCGCTACAGAAACAGATGAGTACAGTTATCTGGAAGCACAAATAAATAATCGTTTCGCTGATTCCGTAAATCATCAGCTACAAAAGGCGCTCACGGAGACACAACTCGGGAACAAGAAAACGAGCCAAATTCACCGACAATTGAGAGGTCACATTGGTGACCACGTATCAGACAGTGTGCTTCCTCTTGGTTTCAACAGCTGCCACGAGACATAGTTAAATGCATGGAAGTTTCCCGTGCTACTACACTCAATGACCCGGCACAACTTGCAGATGAACTCATGGACGTTCAGGCAGAATCTTCCGTCATGGCCATCAGCACATCTAACAACCTCGCAACAGCGTCATCCAATCGTTATGTCATTGAGACAAATTTTGCAAGTGTTGCTCGTGACATTTCTGCACCCAGACAGTCCACGGAATGATTGGCTGCTTCCTAGCGGGAACTAGTAGCACGAATCTACAGTAGACCACATCGCTCACCACAGGGTCGCAGTAGATTACAGTCACGCTCCTGACAATCGTCAACATCGTCAGTGCGAGTGTGCTTCTACCATCGGAAATTCAGTACAGCTGCCAAGCACTGTGCCACTCCGTGCTCTTTCAACATCAATCAGGAAAACTGACTTCGCTGTCCAACATCCAGGCAGTCAGTGACAGCATTATCACCAGCGCACAATCCACTACAGAGCTTTGACTTCACCTTCGTGATCGCTTCACGAAAATGAGTTTTCTCGTTGATTCTGGATCGGTGATCTCGCTGGTGCCCAGAACCGGCATTCATCAACCTCTACAACAAGACGACTACGCTATATGCTGCTAATGGAACCACCATCGGCACATATGATCAAAAACTTCTTACACTCAATCTTAGTCTTCGTCGATCATTCAAGTGGCCTTTTATAATTGCAGATGTAAAATCAGCCATCATCGGTGCAGATTTCACAGTACACCATGCATTACTCGTGGATTCAGAAGGTCGTCGCCTCATCGATTCTACCACATCACTGTCAACTTTTGATCAGCTCTCCAAGGCTACGATACACAGTGTTTTCACCATTGATCGAACAACGTGTCTTGGCGCTGACAATTCAGCTTACCTGCAGCTTCTCAATGATTCCATTGTCATCACTAGGCCGTATTCCACTTCAGGAACTGATACCAGCAACACTGTTGCTCATCATATTCAACCGAGTGGACCACTTTCCTCTGTACGTCCTTGGTTACTTGGAAATACTGCGGTTGGGGCCGTGCTCGAACAGCTCCAAGATGATGTTTGGCGGTCACTAGCATTCTTCTCAAGACAATACAAGTCAGCAGAGACTCGATACAGTCCCTATGACTGAAAACTCCTTGCTATTTCTCTCGAAACCAAATTCTCGAAACTCATTCTCGAGGTTCGTCACTTCGTTATACAGATAGATCACAAGCCACTCATCTACGCATTCTTACAACGAGCTGACAAAGCATCACTACGCCAACTCCGACAACTTGATCACATTGGTCAATTTACCACAGGAATTATCCACACCGAGGGAGAAAACAACGTAGTTGCTGACGCTCTCTCAAAAATTATAGCAATCACGATGCCAACCAAACTGGATGCTGAAACAATTGCCACTGCACAAGAACATGATGACGAGCTACCTACACTACAACACAATTCATCATTCAACCTGCACTTCGATCAATATATAAACACTGGAAGAAAAAGAGAGAGAAAGAAAGAGAGAAAGTAATAATAATATTTACATATCAAGCATATTTTGGTATTTATAATGAAATTGAAAAAATTGGCCTCATATGATGACGTCAATAGGTGCTGTATGAAAATATATGTTGCAGAATACACTCATTTAAGGTACAAAACCATGAAATATGTTTTTTTAGATATTCAAAATTTAAAAAAAAGTAACATTTTTCCGTCCAATACGGAGAAATATTAGATAATCATTCTCAATGGATCTGGATTTCATATTTCCTGAGCATGAATAAGTGTAAGGAAAAGTATACGTTTCTGGTATATGTGAAAATTAGTAAAAGAGTCTTGACGCCTTGTCCATGTTCTAAATTTCACAGTAGCGTGCAAGTCTTATTCTGAGTCAATGATGAAAAAGAAAAAAGGAGACGAATATGAAAATATATATTGTAACCTCCATCCGAACTGCAACGCTGAAAATGATTTATTCTTATTCTTACTCAACTTTCTTGTGTCCCTTGCCCCAGATGGCGGATGGAAAATCTCAGGACGCCACCTATTTCCCATTCATAATATTCGAAAATAGTGGAAAAATAGGAAAAACCCCATTCATAGGATAAACATTTATTCATACATTATATTCATCAATCGTGTTTATTTTTCATATGTATTCATTATATTTATTCATTCATTTATTGAAACCTCATGTTCTCTATTTGTATTCATATGAATTTCGACTGCTCATGTGCAACAGAACTGCGGCTATACCGGCAGCTGTTCTGTGTGGGTCAGCCCTGATGCTCTCTGCTTATCGGCTTGCCGACCCCACGCGGGCAAGGAAGACCGTTGCCTTTCGCTATACCAGCTCTCAAAATTTAAGAGCGGCCATCTTTGCTCGCTTTTCACCACGTTGCTGCCACGTGTATGTAGCGTGACCTTGGATCCTTCTATACACGTATTGCGCCAACTAGACTAGTAAGATATGTGGAATATGAATAAGATATTTACGCAAATATTTTGCGTGCTGATCCCCATGCGTGACGATCCCCTGCAACTACCGTCCCCGCGCTCCTACTGAGGTTGTCTGGCGCGAGTATACACTTTTTCCAATTTTCAATTATTCCCAGTCGAGTAACACTCAGTTATTCAATACCCTCTATTTAACTTTCAATCAATGAATTCATCTTATCGCTTGTTCTTATAAACTCCCGACACTCACACACTATGCACTTTATCGCGTCTGCAATATTCCACAGGTAGCTTCGCTTCCGATTCTCAGCCGTCCTTCTCATATGGCGATTCAACAGATCAGGAATAATAGCCGCTCCAGTCACGTTTTTGTGGCCAGCGACACGCGTTCGTTCACCACGTCACCGCGGTCTTCCCAATCAATATTTTAATCGATAATTGCCAGAAATGACAATTACTTACCGTGGCCCTAGATGGCTCCACGGATGCTTCCAGAGGCACTGTCAGATCGCAACGTCACGCTATATAGTCTTACAGAAATATGATGAATACAGTTTTTGAATATTGTACTTATGTTATGTATTATGATGAACGTACTGACGCACAATGTTGAACGGAAACATGACGTGAAATATATCATGTATTATATGTCATGTCTCAGAGCTATATATCACACACGGATGATATATTGTGATGCTTCTCAAGCGGAATCTATATGAAGAATATTTGGACCACGTGACTCTCTCAACCGTCCTGGACGCGGTCTTAGTCGACCCCTTGGCTCGTTTTCTGTTTTACCAACGCAGAATTTTTCGTGGTGGGGTGAATCTTCCACAAATGACTTTCCCATAAACTCTCGATGTAAATTTCGTATGGTTTCTACGTTCCATTCATAAATTCTTGAAAACTATTAGAAAACATTTTTTCATAAAACTTCAACATGAACGCTGTTTCATTTTTTGACGTTAATTCTCACTTTCAATCTTTGTTGATACTTTCCTTGATTTGTATGACTTAATACTGTAATGTCCCTCTCCTTGGTTTTCGAATTCGAGTTATTTCTATATCTATATCTATATATAAACAAAATCAATATTTCATTCATTATATTTCGTATCCTAACCATGAAACATTACGAGGATTTCTGAAATACCTGAAAAATTACCAAAGAAAGGAATTTAGGATGCCACTTGATTCCAATAAAATCATGAAAATATTCGAAAACTGGAAAAAAATTAACCCTTTCGTTACGGCATTTCGCTCCGCTGGAATAACGCCACCAAACGGGGCACCGCGCCGTCGGAGTGGCGCCACTGAACGGAGAGTTTCTCCGCAAACTGTGCATACTGTGAGTCGCGAAATTGGTCTTCGGACTTACACCTTTCAACTTCAACTTGTCTTTTTCCAAATCATACTCTTCTTTACGTGTTACATAGTGACATGTTCATAGGTCTCGCAATTATTATTGTCCAGGGTTATCTTAATCAGCAAATCTAATTGGATGACCCTCTAACAATAGTTTGCAATCTCACCTGTTACCTTATATATCATATTGAAGCGCGCGATTGGTTACTTGAAGACGTTAAAAAGCTTAAAAGACGTCATTTTGCTAAATAAATGTTTATTTATTTCATAATCTTGTCAACAATTATAAAAGAAGATACAATTTAGGGTAAATGATTTATCAAATTAAATTCTAAGTAATTTATTTCACAATGATAAATTCCAAAACAAGGATCTATGCACAAACCCACATTACAGTCTTTGCACTCATGCTCAGATTCATGTCTTTTGTTGTTTGCATTGCAAACGACGCACCGTCTACTTCGATTTCTCCCTGCCGATTTGTAAACGGAAGGAAAACGTCTTTGCGTTAATCTTCCCGGATGATTATTGCCTGTTAAAGGTTGACGCTTTGTAGCTTGGTGATATTTTCCCAGTATTCTTCGGATTAACTGTAATTGGAATTTTGCCATGGATATCGGTTTTCTCATTTCGTCTTCGTAAAGGCAATATGCATTCCACACGCAAATGTCTAACAAGTGGAAGAAAAACTTGCGGTACCATTTTAAGGTTTTGCATGTGGAATTTACCGTGCTGATGACTATGTCTGCTTTATCTACTGTGCCCATAGAAACATTATAATCCAATACGCATACAGGTTTTCGTATAACTTTCGTTCCTCCGTGCTTGATTATCGTTCCAAATTCTGACGTATGCATGGTGGACAGCATATATATTTCTTTTTTATCCATCCACTTTGTGACTTATAAATTAGTGCATGATCGAAATGTTGCCTCTCATCTTTTTAACCGTTCGTCAATTTTCGGCATTCCCTTCCTCCGTTTTCTAACCGTTCCGCATGCATTCGTGCAATTATTATGTAGAAAATTGAATGAAGCAGGACTTGAATACCAATGGTCCACATAGAGTGTATGACCCATTCCAAGATACGGTTTCACGAGTGTCTCAACTATTGCGCCAGATATGTCAATATCCTGATTTTCACTATGTACCATCGTAGATGATCCAGCATAAACAAGTAAATCTAGTACAAATCCTGTCTGACAATTGCTGAGAATGAAGGATTTCACACCAAACCTATTTCTTTTGGACGACATATACTGTTTAAAAGACAGCCTTCCTTTATATAAAAGCAAGCTTTCGTCAATGCACAGACGTTCATAAGGTTGAGATGCTTGATTAAATTTTGTTCGTAATATATCAATGACGTTCCGTATTTTGTGTAACTGATCATTCGTAGGATCGACCGTATGGGTGAAGTGTAACATCTGTAATAATTTGAGGTAGCGATCTCTGGTCATTATTTCTCCAAAAATCCCACTACGAAGAAGTTTATCTTCACTCCAGTACTCTAATAGTGGTAATTTTTTGTTGCGTGTCATTAAAAATGACACAGCAAAGAAACGGTATAGTTCTGCTAGCCCTGTTCTTTCTGAATTGTTTTTATTATTATTATTCTTTTGTGACCAATATTCATTTGTTTCTCTCGCAATCAGCTCTACGAGCTCTTCAGAAACAAAAAGCTGGAAGTAATCTAAGATTTTGGCTGATCTCCTGATGGTTTCTTTTATTCCTGAATCTTTTGACGAAAACTTATGTATTTTAGGGAGAAACCTTTTTGACGTCCATATGTCACAGCAACTGTCATTTGCTTCAATCTTCTCTGATTCTGAGTCGGAAGTACTACATATAGTTCTTTTTTTCTCTTTCTCTGTAGTGTAACATTATTTTGATTTCGATCATCTGAATCGTTTTCTGAATCAGTAGATCGGTCATGGAATAGAATTTTCCGTCGTGACATTCTGACAGGGGGGTACAAAAAGCTTTTATGAAACAAACTGAACGAAGCTCCAAATGTAAATTTTAAATAAATATTACGAACCTCGAAAAATTAATAGCTGTTATCCAGTTTCTTGTAATACTTCGAGGAAGATTTCTTTCTATATTATTGTATAATTTGGACCAAATACTTCACTCTCGAATAGAACACTCGGAAGAAATTTGTTTGGACGTACAAAAGATATTATTTGCGTTTGGAATATACTTTTATTTCAATGGACTGGTTCTCGCTTTGAAGCTTCGCGAACACTGTTAGTTTGAAGAAAAGTGAAGCGTGATTGTTGTCCTGATTGCTTCGAACCCAGTGCATGTCTTATTCCTAGAGTGAAACAAATGAAAACGAACTAAATAGTGACAAGTGCTATCGATGTGCTACGTGCATACGAACGAAAGAAATGGAAGCGTCGCGGGGCCGTTTGTTGAGCGGTATCACGCTGGTGCTGGCTAAAACCGGCGCTCGTACACACAGGTCATCGAATGGGTGCCGGCTATATCTGGCGCTCGTAACGAAAGGGTTAACTGAAACAGGAGAAATACATATAACTTCCGAAATATTGGAGTCCACCGCGTCGTGAATTGGCATTGAATATACACTAGAAGGAATGTCACTACAATACCAGTACCGTAATCGAGGGCTACTTGCACACTCCGGGGTAACTTGGTCACCTCATAACATTGTTTTATTTTCAATTATTTTGTTTTGGTTTCTTGTTTTTTTTTTTTGCGGCTCAAGTATTTTTTTCTTCATTATATATACTGCCCTCCTAAGCCAAAAAGGCGTATCTCAAATTTCACTGAATTTCTTATACCTACATATATGGACACTTCGAGTTGTATTTAATCCATTTCCCTAGCGAAATAGACGTATCTCGTCCGTATTTTGCAGCTAAAGTGCACAAACAAAAAAATGCGGTTTTGAAATTCATTAAAATTTCTTATATTTAAAAACGAGGAGATTTGAAATACGCCTTTTCGGCTCAGGAGTGCAGTATAGTCCTCAATCAAAAATAGTATGAAACTATGAAAGGGTCCCTGGTTCAGGACCGTATCGGAACTTCACTCAGGAAAACCTTGAGAATGCGTTGGAGGCCGTCAGGCCCGGAACGTCCAAGAAAATGGCGGCGCGAACATATGGAATTCCACGAGCAACGATAGCTCGGAAGGTTCTTGAAAGACATTTGGGACCAGTTGATCACCTGAAGGTTTTGTCCAGCGGGGAAGAAGTCACTATTGCGGAGACACTTGGTATTGTCGCCAATTGGGGTTTTCCCTTAGGGATGGGGGGAAGAGGGGGGGGGGGGTTGAAATTGTTCTTATTTCTTGAACTGGATGCATAATATTTCAAGAATATTGTGTGAAAATTTCAAGTCGATTGGAGCGAAATTGACGGACTTATGAGTATTTTTATACCTGTCGGATTTTTATACCTACCCGACCCGAGCGCGCTATTGTAACTTGGCAGATGTTTCGCTCTCTGTGTAATACCTGATCTCCCCCCCAGTTTCATTTATAGAAATTTCAACGCAAGAACAAACGTGGTTATACCTGTACTGTATATTTCGTCAGTGTAAAGTATAAAATTCAGTGTAGCAGAAAATATTCTATCGAGCAGACGTACACACGCGTTTCTATTCCCGCATCATTTTATTTTATTACAAAAATACCAAGAAGAATTGAGAAGACTGATAGACAAGCAACAGGTTCGAGATTATATCGACCTAGAAAAATTATACCTCCGCAAAAACGTAAAAGCAAAGGCATTTCAACAAGTAGCGCGTCAGATAAAAGAATAAAAGTGAACATTGGAAATCAAGTTACAGAGGATCTCGACAAACGTTATAGGATGAATGATTTTTCATTAGTCTTTTCAACGATTGCTACGCTAGTGAAGTGTGTGAAATGTGATGAAAAAGTGAATTTTCATTCGACTAAGAAAGGAGGGCTTGGATTCAACATCAAAGTGTTGTGCGAAAGCTGTAAACAGATCACAAATGTTCCGTCAAGTGCAAGCATAAACTCTGGTATTTACCAAGTTAATTATCGGTTTGTTTTTGTGATGAGGATATTAGGCCTTGGATTAGTTGACTGGGAAAAGTTCTGCGGCTTGATGGATTTGTCTAATTCCTTTTCATCGAGACCGACGTGTAATAATTACGTAAAAAAAATGTCCTCGACTGTAAGAGAAGTAGCGAATCTATTTTTCTTTTATCTGCTACAGAAGAAAAAAAAGCAGCAATAGCCGAAGAGAAAAAAACTGAAGATGTTGACGAACTCACTGTATCAGGCAACGGAACATGGAAAAAAAGAGGCTTCTCATCTTCATTCGGCGTCACCTCATCAATCGGTTATTCTACAGGTAAAGTTCTGGACATTTCCGTCGCAAGTTCATATTGCCATGAATGTTAAACTTGGAAACGTGAGTTGAACTCTGCCGAATGAGGAGAGTGGCATGAAGCTCATATAAATGCTGGGAAGTGTCGGGCAAATCATACTAGTGCAGCTGGAAATATGAAGGTCGAAGCGATAAAAACCATGTTTCAACGCTTGGTAGAGAATGGTGTACGATATCGCAACTATATCGGCGACGGTGACTCCAAAGCTTACTCCGGGTCGGTGAATTCTAAACCTTATGGTGATGATTTTTCAATAGTGAGAAAAGAATGTGTCGGACATGTTCAAAAAGGATGGGCACTCATCTACGTGAAATAGTCAAAAAGACCGTTGTAGATATTGACACTGAGGCTGGAACGAAGATCAAAAGAAAGAGTCTGTCTAGTAAAGGGAAGCTTACGGACAAAATGATCGATGAACTGACGGTATACTACGGTTTGGCTATTAGACGTCACTCTGATTCTGTAGAAAATATGGAGAATGCTATCTGCGCAACGTTCTACCACTCCAGTTCGACGGACGAGACTCCACAGCATGAAAAATGCCCGAGCGGCGCGGACTCCTGGTGCGAATGGCAAAAAGCTGCAGCTGTTGATGCATTGGGTTCATCCAAACACACATACAGTGCTCTTCCCGAAGATGTTTTGGATATCATAAAGCCTATCTATGAAAATCTGAGCAAAGATGTCCTCCTGGAGCGATGTGTCGGGAGCTTCACGCAGAACAGCAATGAGAGTTTGGATCAACTTATTTGGAAAATCTCACCAAAGCACTTGAGTGAAACCTCTGTCATCGTTGAAATTGCAGCTCACGTGGCAGCTAGTGTCTTCAATGAAGGTTCTTTTGCTTTACTAACCTTCATGCAAGACATGGGAATCAGTAGTGGATCAAGCGCTCATGACTGGGCGCGAGCAACTGACTCTATACGTATAAGCCGAGCAGAGCAGGAAGCTGAAAGACAAACGACTGAAAGCAGGATTTGACGTAGACAAGAGTAAAAAGGTGCTTCAGCCATCATGGATGATAGCAACATCCTTCACGGGCCTGGCATCGTTGATTCAGTGTGAGGTAAGCCGATGACATTCGCTTATGAACGTTTCATACGAGATTTTTTTGTGTCCAAAACTTTGAAGCGTTTCCCCCCCAACTCACGTTTTCAAAGTCGGTGCCTCTCATAACTTCAAAACTGCACCGATCCTTCCGAAATTTTGAACACTATTTTTTGTATTACATTCACGAAGTAACGCTGAAGAGTTTTTTTTGAATTTGTTAATAATTCTTATTTCACAATAACAAATTAGCCGACTTTTTCTCGCAAAAATCGTATTTTCTTCTTCAGTGTTTTGAAAAATTGAAGAATTGGAATTTCAAAAAATCCTCCCAGCGTTACTCAGAGAAAACAATTAACTAACGAATGAACTTTAATTTCTTGATTTCAGATGATCCAGCACCAAGTTATGAGAGCTACCGCGATTTTACTTTTTTACGAGACATGTCCGAATAATTGCTGCCATTGCCGTATTTTTCAATATTTCTTCGTCAAAATCACACACAATATCTTTCGAATGTCATACTTTCATGTACTATTGGTTTTAATCAGAAGATTTCAACGGTGTCGTCACAAAAATTCACAAAAACATGCTTTTTTGTGTACGAATTAACCTTACTTCCTACCCCCCCTCCCTTCCTCTCCCTCTTTCTCCCTAACCGAGATGGATGTGAGGACCGTCGTCGCGAAATATCTCGGAAGAAGAGGAAAATCGTTCAAATGTACAAGAACAACATTCCCGGGGAAGATTTCCTCAATTCGTTCATGCAGAGAAACAACCTTTCTATTTGTCTTTCGTCAAACATTAAAAGATCCAGAGCTTCTGAGAACCGTGAAATTATTCCGAATTTTCCCAACAATATCAATAAACGTTGGATGATGCAGAAAATTTCAACATCTATAATTACGATGAAACCAATGTGACTGACGATCCAGGAACGAAAAAGGTCATCGTTCCTCGGAACATCAGAAGAGTTGAAAGAGTCCAGAATCACTCACGCACCTCTGTTGGTGTCATGGTGTGTTGACCTGCGAACGGCGATTTGATTCTCCCAATGGTTGTATATAAGTCTTCGAATCTGTATGAAAATTGGATGGAAGGTGATCTTTCTGAAACTAAATATGCCAACAGTCCTGGCGAATGGTTCGATATGAACTTGTTTGGGATTTGATTCTTCAAACTTCTTCTGCCTCATAAAAAAGAAACCCGAAAACCAGGTGCTACAACCATTGTCGTTGGCGATAACTTTGCCAGTCATTTTTCGCCTGCAGTCATCCAATCCTGCAGAGATAATGACATCTACATAACTCCCACTCCGCTAATGCCGCCCATCTAATGCAACCGCTCGATGTGGCTGTATTCGGCCCCATGAAAAAATGTTGGCGAATGATTCTCGACACATGGAAAAGAGAAAGTCGATATCCCGGGAACCTTCTGAAGGAGCAGTTTCCTACTTTGCCCTCTAGGTTATGGCGAGGCATCTCAGAAAGTGTAAGCCAAAATTTGATTTCTGGGTTTAGGACACGGGACTTTGTCCTTCTTATCCAAACAAAGTGCTGAAGAGGAGTCCAGATGATTTACTCCCAGACGATCAAGGCAACATTGGAAGCTTTTTGGATGCTTCTTTGATCAATCTCTTGAAGGCACATCGAGGAATCGGCAGCGAACAGCAGGAACGGAAACGCGGAAGCAAAATAAAGGCTAGAGCAAACTTAGGCGAAGACGCCGGAAATGCAACTGTTTTCGAGGAATTCGATGGAGACATGAATACCATCGAACTGCAGGACGCTCCTCAATCGTTAGGTATAAAAAGTTCAAAGATGAAAGAAATGAAGCCAAAGATATCAGTCTGTCCCAGAGAAAAAAGGTTCGAGACAAGAAGAGAACCAATCAAATGTAAAATGTGGTATTCGCCTCTGTAACGGGCAGGACAACAAGCAACGTGATTAATGGATCAGGTGTGTTCAATGCCGAAAGTGGATCTGTGGCCTGTGTAACAAGGCGAGTGAGGACCCTTATTTCACCTGCGAACGCTGTGTCGATTCAGAGGACGAATGCAATGAAGATGTCAATGACTTTAATGCCGACAAACATTTTGACCTCAGTGATTTGTGGGATGTCATATTATTATTCATAATGATGAAGAATATTATTCTTTTTTTTCGTTCAAGAACTTTTTTTATTTGTTATAGTTTATTACGCGTTTGAATGTTATTTTTTCAGTTCGTAAAACGTTCAGAAATTATTTTTGTTGATTTCATAAAATTAAAGAAGTATCCGAGTGTTATTTTACTTTGCAATACAGAAAATTTAACCGGAAAACTGCCATAAAATGCGTTTTAAATGCCATTTCCATACACTTTTGATAAGGTGCTCAAGTAGCCCCAATTGAGGGATAACTTGGTCAACCTATGAATAATTTTTTTATTCAATAACCATTCACAATTCACAGTTTTCCCATACGTAATGTAGTGTATTTTGGTGATTCGGTATAACCAAATTTTTTGAGACCAAAATATTAATTAGTTTGGAAATTATTTCAAAATGAGTTGTAAAAAGGTGACCAAGCAGCCCCGATTACGGTAATTATGAATGTAAGATAAGTTGGATTCCATTCATTCGAATTATTAATATCGAAATTGAACGGAATTAATCCCTATAATATTACAATAATGAATGGTTCTATTTGGGATGGAATTTTCATTATTTCATTCCAATATTGGCTTCATTATCAATAAGAATTCTCATTTGCCTTATTTTCTCCTTTCCGTTTCATTCTGGAAGATATTTTATTTGTTGCAATGAAATTTTGTAATTATTTATAGCCATAAGTATTTGACCATAAATTCTCTTGTCAATATGCTTGAATTTATTATTTATCAGTTCTTTCATGATTTTTTCTTTCTCATTGATTCATCGTGATTTTCTCATTATTTAATTATTATTTGATATTTATTTCATAATTGTTGTTGTTACCGTATGAGGTGGATCAAGGGAATATTGAAATATGAACTTGTGAATTTTCATACGCACAAAGGGAACAATGGCTGATGACGTCACAATGCGAATGACGCTATTCATACAGAAAGAAATATTGAGGAAGAATATGAATTGATTCATGATTGATTTCATTCCAAATGAATTATGAAATGACAAAAAAAAAACAATTTTATGACTTCAAATAATTTTTATCCAATGGAATAAAGAAAAAAAAAGAAAAAAACCAAATGAAAAAAATTATCGTATTGTTGGGATATAACAATACTTAGAAATTATTGCAACGCTTAACAATGAAATGTTCGAAATTATGCGGCGCAGGACACAGGAATAGGCGGCAAGACGACGCCACAAAATGACTTCGTTGGATGCGATGCGGTACGCGCGGTGCAGCAGCGGCGTTGATTCGTACACAAATTGATGAATTCTCAACTCACTAATCTCGTTGGTCAATAACTACTTGAATGGATGAAGAATCATGCAAGTCCTTCCACCCTCTCTCTCTCTCCCTGTGTGAACACGTATAGTGCCTCGCTTCCTGAATCTTGATGTTTCATTAAGAGTTATTGAACTCCGAACATAACCTAAACATGGATCCCACAACACTCCACAACACGAACACTGAAGTTGACAAATGAATAAAAAACGCTAAAACCACCATGAACCACCAAATCAAATCAACCAGTTAACAGTTCAACTAAATTCACTAGCGAATGGTATAAATGATAGCCACTCTACTTTCAAAACGACCATTGTCTGTCTACGGACGAAAATAGACTCACTCGAAAAATCGCTCACTGATAAAATCAATAATGAATTAATTAATTTATTGAGAAAATATTGAGAAGCGTAGACGCGGTTGTGAGTCGACAGTCTGTGAGAATACAAATTGATTTTTTCCGACGCAATATCGACGCATTGTCTCCAGATCAATGCGCGCGTCGTTCATTTAGGTACGATTGACCGAAATGAGTCAATTGCGCACTCCCTCCCCGCGTGTGGGAAGAGCATTTGAACATCGTGGGCATGCAGCATGCAAGTCCAGGATGTGCTGCCATCGTGATGAAAAGAGAAGAATATTGAAAATAAATAAATTTGCAACAAGAAAGCATTGGTTTGCATTATTTGATTGAAAAGAAAAGTTATATTATTGTTCAAACCAACTTACATTCGTTTATTATTTGGTATGCGCCATATTCATTTGATTCATGTAATTGTTTGAGAAATACTACATGACATCATTCGCTCATTCTGATAAGTTGATATGAGAATTATTCACGTATATCCCATTATTTGATATGAGAATTATTCTTTCATTTTGGTTTAATAATATTATTCGAGCATAACTACATAAAGTTATTTACATATTATTTCGTCAACTGATACAAGAAATATTCCATCATTTGTTTTTGATTGACAGAATATAGTTATTGGCGCATATACACCGTGTACGGGTATCGTTAGTCCAACGGAAATCTGTAGATAGATCCAGTGGTGCTGAACAAAAAATGTCGAGACGACTTTGCGTCATTTTACGTAGTTTATGAGATATTAACGTTTAAAGTTGATATGCTTGGGTCAATCAGAGCGCGAGAAAGTAGTTCACATCGGGATAGGCGTTTCTAAATTTTTGGAAAAATGTTGTAGGAAGGCGAATAATGTAGAAATAATGCATAAGTGAAGATAGTACCGACTAGGGCTAAGTATCAATACGGTCGATAAGGTATTGGGTCCGCAGGTGATTTACAAAGCTAGGGGGACTTGCAAGCTGCCTCTTTTCTGTATTTATTTCTAGCAAAACTATGAAATAAAAAATTTTACAATTTTCTACCTGGCATTCATTAGTTATTTTAAAACGGAATTCTTCCATACCCGCATTGACCGAGTGCGCTAAAGCGTAACGCTAGCCACTCGGTGGGATCGATGAAGGTTCGATTCTCGGATGCGGCTTTTTTTTTCTGATTTTTTGAATATTTATTCATTTTCATGAAGATGAAATGTAGAAATTATAGATGAAAGCGTAACATCAACTTGAAATTATTTGAAATTGACTATTTTTACCAGTTGTGAAAAATATGATGCATCGAATAAGATGAGGCTATTTTTCGAATAAAAATGGGAATGAGGCTGAGAATTTCATTTTATTTACATACAGAATTTATGAATGTTTGCAATTTTTGTGACAGCGTGAAGGTATAATATACTGGAGAATAATTGCATGTGGCGCAAGGTAGCATATTTACATAATAATTTTTCATTTATTCATTTGATTCGATTTTAGAACTTTGAAGTTTCATATCAAGTTCAAAGAAAAAATGTATGTATAAAGGAGGAAGGAAATAAAAGTGGGATTATTTTGAAAATGATGAAGTTGCAAACAGAAACTATTTGTGACGACCCACCTCGTCCTGACAAATCCTGGGATACTAAGCCCAATAAGCATATAAACGATCAATAATATTATTCACATGTAATAGTCGAGAGATTGGATATTCATCACGGAACATCGACGAAAAAGCATTCCAATATATATCGTGATGATGTATTATCACAGATGTTGTGCAGCGACGTGGACGCTCTACGGTTCATGGACGAATCTACGTGTCAACCGACACCTGAGCGTCGATGAAATTTACAATGCATAGAGTAGCTCCGATAGTGGGGAGATTGCGGGCACGCGTCGCCGGTCAATGTGAACATCGATAACGCGTGTCCTTGTTCTCCCCGGGGAATGAAAGGGGTTTTGTCTGTTGAACCCTTCTGAAGGGAGTGATCGGTCATCCGTCAAGGCATAGGACGTCTCGGGCCAATCACTCACGCTTAAGATCGCCTGATGGGCTAAGTAAGAGGGCAAGCCGTTGCAGAAATGCATCCATAAGTACGGACCCTTGCCCTTTGTGCGACACTCCTCCTCAGAAAATTATAACAAGACACTTCTCAGCAGAAAATCAGTGCAATCATATAAGAAACATCACGCTGCATTATTTCGTTTGAATATCTATTCACTACCGTCCAAACTCGTCCAGTACAGGAACATCGACGAGCAGGTAAATGTTTGAGTGTAATAATTGGGAGAAACGTGCATAAGAACATCAAACGTTGTGATATTGACAATATAAAACAATGATAATTAAGTCATAGTTAACCTAAAGAGCATCTTCGTGATTCCTCCAACTATTGTAAGTACGTTATCCACGTGTATGGAAATAAATTGGTGATAGAAGAATAATCTAGGATTGAATTATGTAAATTCACTATCTTGCATGAAACTTGTATGTTTTTTGTGTAGAATCGTGTGCATGATCCTATGAATAATTAATGGGAAGTCCCCCGAAATACGACTAGTGCGTTCGTTTGTCGATAATGGGTGTTGCATTAGTGATTCATATCTTATTTATTACTTTCCTTACCATTAGGAATAATACCTGTATGTCACGCGGTCCCTATGGAATCATTTCTCATGTGGAATAATTGATTAATGAAAAATAATTATTCTTAATAAAAATCGTGAATCAATCGGAATTATTTTCCTATCCATTCAGAGGATTCACTGGTGATTGTATAACCCTCCTTCCTCTCCTCCACCTTCTCCTGATCCGAGAAACTGCTGCGTAATTGCCGTGACGTCATCGACTGGCGAGACTTGGAGAAATTCCGAGAATCGTGACTAAGAAAAATTTTGTCATCGCGGATTTCATATAAGATCGGCAGTTTCGAATCTGAGTAGAGTAAATGAATTTGACACCGGTCAAGTTTATAATTGATCTAGATTTGCAATTTTGTTTCCTCATTCCTCATACGAACTGTCCCCCCTGATCAGCGGAATAAAATGGCATACCTTCTTCCCTTCCGATTCCTCAGTAACCTCGCTCTCTCTCAGGTATTGAACGTTCACGGGAAGGGCAAGCGTTACCATATTCATTTTGTCATAACAAAATTTCTGATAATATATCATATATTTCTGTTATTCAATATCATATTTGTGTTTATTATTTTTTTATCTTCATTTATTTCTTTTTGTTTCTGTTTCTGTATTCATATGGAGTCGATTATACATGTTGATTACAGTACGAATCATATACTTTGATTGTGCTCCATTATTACGGTAGTTAAGGTAATATTGTCGAAAATTCCATATTCGTTTCTCGCATTTCTTATCTCATCAGTAGCAGCAGATCCTGGACATGCTCGAGATGCTTGGCCTCTCTTCCGACACGCGGGGAGAGAGTGCGCAATTGACTGATTTCAGTCAATTGTACCGATACAAAGGACGCGCGCATTGATCTTAGGACAATGCGTCGATAGCGCGTGGAGAAAATCATTAGTAGTTGCTACGCATACAACGAAACAACGTTACATCTAAGTTTTCCTCAAGTATTAATTTATTTCACCGCATCTCATTAATCTATGTAATCCATATCAAAATTCGTGATAGCAATCACAGAATTCCAAGTGGATAAATATCATGTGCCTTGATGATGGTCTTACAATTCAAGTTAAAATTCGCCAGTTCACACATCACCTCTCAAAACAATACATCCATCAATGATATCAATTATTTCTCTCATCACTCAATGAATCTCAATTGAAGTTACTGTGTTCATCGTACAAGAAGTGAATATACTGATGAGTGCTTTCCAATAAATTATGAATATTTTATGTAGAAATATTCATACTGGTGTTCATCACGAGCGCTTTTTCACCACGCATATCGTCCCGGCCTCTCATTCACCATACATTTATTCAGTCCACATTCTCATTCCAATAGAATAAATTCCTATCCCATTTTACCATGACAATTTCACATCAATATGTATCAAAATATTATATTATATTATATTATATTATATTATATTATATTATATTATATTATATTATATTATATTATATTATATTACATTGCGTTTTATTGATATATTCATGAAACAGCTGTATCATGTAACGCTCACCCTCCCCGTGAATGTTCACTACCTGAGAGAGAGCGAGGTTACTGGGGAATTGGAGGGGAAGAAGGGCACGGGTGGTTTTGGAAATGCGTTTGGGGACGGTTGGGATTGGGGATGGGACTGTCGTCGATTGCTCGACGACGAGGATTGGGGCATTGCTGGTCACGTGGGTAGGGGAGAGGGTAATGGGAGGGATGTCCGATGCGGAGAGTGCGTCGGACTTGGGAACGAGTGTAGGGTCGGTTGGCAATGGGCTTACCACCGGAAGGGTGGGAAGTTCGGGGGCAGACTCCACCTGTTGAGGGGTGTCCGGGATAGTTATGACCTCCGGGACGGGTTTTTTCGCCACCGGGGGCAGATGAAGGAGACTCGGGAGGCCACGGACATTGGGAAGGGGGGTGGAGGCCTTTTAAAGGCCCCGGTGTCGGGGGAGGTCTTACGGCTGGGCCGCAAAACCCCGGCACTCCAGGAATTTCGAGGAGAGGAAGGGTTGCTGGGAAAGGAGTTCCCAGCAACTGTCGGGAGAGGAAAGGCTTTCTTGGACCTTTGGGAGTGGGTGGCAGAGGTACCTTGCCCCGCTTGGTCACGCTGGCGTAGGTGACGGCGGGGTTTGGTGGGGAAAGAGACTGCACGTCCTCTCGAGGGGGTTCGCCAGGAGAAGGGAAGGCCTTTGTCCTCTTGTAGGTCTCGACCGACCTTTTCCTCTTCTTTTCCCTCTGGGAAACACGTTTCTTCTCCACTCTCTCCTTCCGTTTTTGGTCCGCCTCTCCCGAGGACATCCTTCACGCCTTCCTTGGCAGGCTCTGGGGCCTCTTCCGGTTGGTGATGGGACCTTGCTGCTTGTTCCGGCTCCAGACCCTGATGGTGCCCTCCACGTTTCATGATGGGATTCTGTAACCACCTTGAAATTAGTAATATAGGGGCGTAATTCGCTCACATGCAATTTTCCTGAGAAATTCCCATGCTCATCCATCGATTCATACACCACAGGGGAGATTACTCTTGATATAGAGAACGGCCCGATTAATTTCAGCCCTAACTTGGCCATATAATGTTGGGTGGCTTGCGACAATTTCCGGTTTCTTTTGAGTACCAAGTCTCCTACCCGAAACCGAATGTCACGTCTACGTTTATCGTAAACATTGGAATGCTTGACATGTGCCTCTCCAATGTTTTGTCCAACTAAATCATGCAACAGGGCCAATCGTTTCACTCTATCTCTTCATTATTTGGGATCGCTCGCTGTGATACTATCATCTCGGATCGTTGACAAGGTCTAGCACCGGTCGTGGATTTCGGCCCATGTTCAAAAATGCGGGTGACAACCCAGTGGTGGACTGTGCGGCAGTGTCGATCGCGAAAGTCAACTCCGGGAGATATTTATCCCAATCATGATGATTTTCACCCACGTAGGTGCCGAGCATAGGTTTGAGGGTACGGTTGACTCTCTCAACCGGGTTGAATTGAGAATGGTACGTAGGGGTAGTTACGTGTATGATTCCGGACTCGGACAGATGCTTATCCAGCTCCTTGTTCACAAATTCCGTTCCTTGATCCGTCAAGAGGAATTTGGGTTTACCCCATCGATTCAAGATTAATTCGTTGAAGGCCTTCCATACAGCTTACCATTGGCAGTCCTCACTGCCTTGGTCTCTACGTATTTCGTAAAATGATCTTGAAAAACCAGCGAGTACTTGTTCTGTCCCTTGCTGGTGGGAAATGGTCCCAAGAAATCAGCCGATACTGACATCCATGGTTCTTCGACCAATCGTTCTCTCATTAAGCCCACCGGACCCTTCTGGTCATTCTTGTACCTTTAGCATTTAGGGCATTCACGGACGTACTTCGCCACGTTCTGTAAAACCCTGGCCAGTATACCTTCTGGGCTGAACGCTGGTAAATCTTCTCTGAGTCAAAGTGTACAGACTGGGGAGGGGAATGTGATGTTTCTATAAACCGTAGTTGTTGGCCTTTGGGAGGCACCTCGCGTCCAAGTCGGGTAATGTAGGGTCAATAAGGGGGTTGGGTTGCAGGGTATATTACCGGTTATCACGGATCAACGAGTTGGCGTATTTCCCGGGGTGCTCTTGCGAGTTGGTTACTCCTCTCGTGTGCCATTGGTCCTCAATGGTCTTAGCGATGTTCACGGGAGTTATTTCTTCTTCCCCAGATCTGGTCAGCAGATCTGGGACGACATGTAAAGATCCTTTCCGATGAACAATGCCGAAGTTGTGGGCTTGTAATGCTAGGGACCACCTGGCAAGCCTATTGGATGGATTGTTCAGATTCTCTAGCCAACGCAAGCTACTGTGATCAGTTATCACAGTGAACTTGCTTTCCTCGATGTAAGGCCGGAATTTTCCTATTGCCCAAATTACAGCCAAGCATTCACGCTCAGTAACGGTGTAGTTCCGTTCTGCGAGGGTCAACACCCTACTGGCGCATCTGATGGTTCTTTCTGAATCCAGCAGATCCTCCAGATCTTGCATTGGTACAGAATCGTGTTGCGTCACCTCATTCAATTTCCTGTCCACACAGAACTTATAAGAACCACTAAGCTTCCTGTGCATCACTGGTCAACTACACCAGGGACTTTGGCAAGGTTCAATCACTCCTTCTTTCAACATCTTATGTACCTCCTCTTGAGCCGCTTTGAGCACCGGAGGGGCATACCGTCTCGTTCCTTGTTGAATATGGGGGTGATCTCTGGTGTCAACGGTATGTTTCAGGAGAGGACTGGTTCGGACGATCTCTGGGGCTGGAGGAATCAATTTTCTCAGGGTCTCTCTCGCCTCTCGAGCTCCTTCTGGGAGAAATTCATCAGATGTAGGGGTTTCTCTACTGCTACGAGTGCTTCGAGACTCATGTGGATGGGCTCGGCCTCAATCGAAGGCACTTGGGGATTCTCCAACTCATCACTGCAAATCGTTAGGGTGGGTCCTTCCCCACATCTCCATGCCCGATTGCCGGCGTCTACAATCACGCCCATTTCCGACATGAAATCCATCCCTAGGACCATGTCGTATGCCAATTCATCCGTTACCTTCGTTGCTAACATGCATTGGTCTTTACCTTGGGAAATCTCACCACTAAGCTGCCCTGCAACTAGACCAGGTTTCCATTAGCAACTCGCATGACACCTCCAGTGTCAATGATGTAATCGTTCGTGATTTCTGCCACCGCAGGGCCCACGGATGTTCGAGTTGCTCCTGAGTCCACGAGCGCCTGGAACTATTCACCGCACATAGCAACCCCGACAAAACTTGTTTTCGATAGGGTGACGTTTCGTCAATTCAAAATAATCATCCTCTGATATTATTCTATTGGCCTTCTCGTGGTCAACAGCCATTGCAAGCTCGGTTTCTTCCACCTCGGCCTCGTGGCTTGCTTCAATAATTCCTACCCGGTCTGAGTTAGAGTCTATTCTCCCCCCTGTTACCTGAGAGTGAATTTATGCGCTTTTTTTGCTCCAGAAGGGATGGTTCGCAAGGGAATCGAAGGTTATGTAGTTTACGTGGAACAGCAATGCGATATTCCATAAGGGTTTTCCTCGGGCAAGGTCAAAGGGTCCACATAGGGTTGAAGTGGGCAACGTTGGGATTCCTCATGGAATTTACGTGGGGCAGCAACGGGGTGTTTTATAAGGGGTTTTCGGGAGTGAGATTGGGGTCTCATATGGGGTAGGGATTGGGTTTCCATATAGGACTTGGGTTCCGAATGGGAAGAGTGTTCCATAGGGGTAAGGATTTGGGCTTCCATAGAGGGTTCCATGGGGGTAAAGGTTTGGGTCTCCATACGGGATTTGGATTCCAGATGGAGAGAGGATACCATAGGGGACAGGGTTTGAGCTTCCATAGAGGGTTCCATAGGGGTAAAGGTTTGGGTATCCATATGGGAAAGGGTTTGGGCTTTCATAGAGGGTCTCATAGGGGAAGAGGTTTCCATAGGGGTATTAATAATATGCATGAAGAGAGGTTTTCATCTTGTGGAGTCCCTTGCGACCAATGGTATTGATTTTACCTAAGCTCTTCAATAAAATAATTTCTGTATCGCATCCGACTTGTTTGGGGACAATTTGAGCTACAACTGACCCCTGACCTAGTTATATTGTACCTGATTGATTCTCGTTGTCATAGCTCTTCCGCGGAGCTCGACAATCTCTGCTAAAGTGACCGACCTTACCACAATTATAGCAAGTGCTATCCTCCGGCTTCTTTCGTGTTGTGTGGTCTATCGGTTTGTGTCGACCTCGCTCGACTCGACTGCCTCTTGGGCTTGGCCTCTAGGGTCATGTTATCAACGTCATCTTCATCATCTATGGCCATCGTGACGCGCTCGACCCGTGCTCTTTCGCTAGGCCGATTTGCTACTTTAGTATTTTCCCGCGTCTATGCGGCCCGGGGAACAAGGGATTTCTCCGGTGGAGGTGGCGGCGCATAATTTGCAATAGCCCGCATCTTCGTCTCCACTACATGTCCCTCATGTAAGAAATCGGAATATGATCTGATTCTATTTAGATCCAGGTTAGCAAGGTACGTAGGGTACAAATTCTTGTAAATTATCTCCAATTGCTGTGCAATGGGCAATCGGACATCCAGGTGTGAAAACAAAACCTGCATCTTGGTCACGTACTGGGCAATTTTCTCGGTTAGCCTTTGAGTCCTAGCTCGGATCTCCTCCCATAACTGCGATTGCAAGTCAACCTATGGAAACCTCGATTGAAATTGGTACAGGAATACAAAATAATCCCTCATCTGAGTCCTCTCAGTTCGGTATCAATCTGAGGTGGGAGGGCTCAATATGAATGGTAATAATCTGAATATCTCTGGCTCGGATATTTCCAGGGTCTGAGTGGCGTCCGCTAGACTCCGCAGAAGTTCTTCAGCGTCTTCACCGACCTTTCCTGAGAATTTCAAATCCATTCGCTGCAACCTAAACCCAATGCGCGTGATTCGCTCGTCATTGCGGTCCACCAAATCTATCTCGAATGGATTGTCCTGAGAGCTGAATTCATTACCGTATGCGTAATGGTGGATCATCGTTTGATGCAGTAGTGATGGTCCATCCTGACCCCTGTCAGAATGACCCATGGGAGATGCATAAACGTTTGAGGCCCGTCTGGCCGAGTGACGGGCGAAGGGATTTGAAAAGGAGCTGTTGGGATGGAACTTCATATACTAGGGACGAGCCTTTTCCGTAGGGACATAGGGTGTTCGAGGGGAATGACGAACATAAGGGTTGGATGGTGCAGGAATCCTGGAGGTTCCATATACGAGGGATTTCCCTCTTCCATAATGGGGTGAGGATTCCTCCTGGGATCATGCTCACGGTTGGGGAGGGATATTCCGCGCAACCTACTTTCGCAGGGTTCCATGTTGAGCTAGTTGGCGGAAGTCACCTGACTCTTTCGAGTGCTCGAATGCACCGCTCGAGGAGTGTCTTCGCTCAAAACCCGGTCAGACAAGATTCCCGTATGGCCAGGGTTTTCCAGACGCGAATGATGTTCAGGAGGGGGAGGATTTTTCATATGAGGGGGATTTTCCAAATGGTTTGGTGTTTTCACAATGATTGGGGTTTCCGTAATGGTTGGTGTTTTCATATGGGTTGGGGTTTCCATATGGATGAGGGTGTCGGGTGCCCCGGTTACATCAACAGTGAAGTCGTCGCTTCGACGTTGCGACCTCTCGGGGGTGATGTCGTCCACACTTCTCCTAGGTGTGGTCCTGGGACGTCTATCGTCTACAGAACGATCCCAATAGGCAGCTTCCGGGCCTATCTGGGTGCGCGTCTCGTATCTTATCAACCTATCTCTCAAGGTACCAATGTCGCCGCTGGGGTTCAGGCCACGCTCATTCAGATCTCTGATCAGCTCGTGAGGTTGCAATTCCCTCACAGTTTTACCAATCTTTGTGACGACGCGTCGATTACGCCTTCGTTCAGCCATTTTAATTCAATTCAATTTTTATTCATTAATTCGCACGACGACCAGTCGTTATTTCCGTTGGAATTACTCCGGTAATTTCGCAATCCCCACTAGGGATGCTAATGTGACGCCCACCCTTCCCGTGAGTGTTCACTACCTCTGAGAGAGCGAGGTTACTGGGGAATTGAAGGGGAAGAAGGGATGTCACCTTATTATGCTGTTCAGAAGAAACAGCTTATATGAAAAATAAGGAAACTGATTGTTGAACTCTAACTCGATTATGAATTCTCGATTTGTTATAAATTTGACTGAAGTTTCAAATTTATTCACTCTATTCTGATTAGAAAACTGCTAATAAAATACGCGATGACAAAAATATCCTAAGTCCACGACGACGAGAATATTCCTAGACCCGCTCTCGGAATATTTCCAAGTCCCGCGAGTCAATGACGTCACGGCAACTCCGTTGCAGGTTCTCGTACCAAAGGGGGGGAGGGATTGGTTATACAATCACCGGTGAATCCTTCAAATGGGTAGGAAAATAATTCCAATTCATTTGTGATCTTTGATTTGAATAATTATTCGTCTTCAATAATCATCGCGAATGGGGGAAGATTCCATAAGGGCCGCGTGCTATACGGGTATGGTTCCAAATGGTGGGGAAATTGATTAATAAAATATTAATCAATTTTTCAACAATTAATATCGACGAACGAACGAACTGGTCGTATTTTTGGGGACTTCTCATTAATTATTCATAATTAATGCGTACAATTTCACACAAGAAGAAATACCAAGTGCATGCATACAGAGAATTCATACAATTCAATTTCAGATCATTTTTTATTAAAAATTCAATTCCGGACACGTAGAATTCACTTACAATAATCGGTGGTATGTCAGAAAAAATATGATGATGATTATAATTCACAGCACATTTAATCAATAATGTTTAATGAGTTAATTCTCGCTATATCAAAATAAAATGTATTTATTCACTCATTTCATATCACGCACGAATATTCGATCGCCTCGTTGATTTTCCGATATTGGACTTGTGCGAACGAGTCGTTGATTTTTCGTGAGAAGTTTTCGAGAAGTGTCGAAAAGTACTGATTTTCCGTGAAAAGTTTTCCATAAGTGTCGTGATGATTTTTCTATGAGAAGTGTGAGAAGCATTGAAACGTACTGATTTTCCGAGAGAAGTGTCGCACAAAAGGCAAGGGGCCGTACTTATAGATGCATTTCCGCAAGGGCTTTTCCTCCCACTCGATTCATCATGCGACAATAACCTTAAATGATTGGCCCAAGATGTTCTTTGTCTTGACAAATGACCAATCACTCCCTTCAAAGGGGTCCAACGGACAAAACCCCTTCCATTCTCCGGGAAGAACAACGACACGTTCTATCGATGTTTACATCGACCGGCGACACGTGCCTGCAATCTCCCCACCACTCGGTGCATGGAAAATTCCATCGACGCTCGAGTGTCAGTTGACAATGGGCTTGCCTTTGCGTCGTAGATTGCCAAAACATGTGCACAACATCTGTGATGATGCATCATCACAATCTCCATTAGATGATAGCTTATTTTGACATAAAGAAAGTGGTGAACTTTTAGGAAATAATATCACGTACTGAATAAAAGAAATACGTATTGTGACGATACATTCAGAGACGTCTCCGGAGGCACAGGTAATGCCATCTAGGGCATTCAAAAATAGGGGCGGATATCGATAAATTTATCGATACGCCAATTGGACTGATTGATATACGAAGAAGACCGCGGGAGGCATGGTCATCTACCACGTGGTGCCGGCTTTTATGACGTGGCCATTATGCAATCACCAACCCGGGGATCTTCGTATTGAACAGACGTACGTGTATCAGAGTGAATCGAATCTAACAAAGAGTACAGAAAAGTAAGGGAAAAAGCATTGAAATAGCTATTGTGCAGTGAAATAGGATTTGATAAAACTATTGAAACTATTGTAGCAAGTGGTGAGAATATTGTTATTATTGTAATACAGTGTAAATTAACTATTGGAACAAGTGGGAAAGAGTGAGATAATTGGCCGGATCGGGAAACAAGCTGAGACATCGTCATTGTGTCCACATCGCAGCATCCGTGAGCGACGGCAGTAGTGGTCGTAATTATTCTTTACCAATTTCAATATATATTTGCCGTGATAACAAGAATAGGTTAGCTGTAAAATTATATATTATTGACCTGAGCGGTTGCGAGAGAGCATTTTTATGGTGTTTAAGTTCAAAGAGAGCAAAATGAACGTTTCGAGAGATGAAGTTACCTTGAGAGGCCCGAGATAGGTTGGATTGGAACAAGACTCCAAGGTTTTTTATCGTGTCTGGGTAGCTGATCGGAATTTGATTGATTGTCAATGGGGGAAAGAGAGGTGGAATCAACAGCATTAATGTAAAGAGGAGAACCAAGAATAGTAAATTTAGTTTCGAGAGGATGAAGTTGTAGGGAGTTTTGAGATGCATACTGTAGGAGAAGGAAGCAATATCTTGATTAATGATGAATGATTTGTGAATGTGAATGTGAAAATGATACTGAATTCCACCAACATGACACGAAGTGTAGATTTGAAGATCATCAGCGAATAGGTTATTCTGAGTGAATTTTGGAACTGGATTATTATTAATAATAAAGAGAGAGAAAACGATCGGACCCAAAATCGAACCTTGAGGATCACCGGAGGATGTTTAAAAATAGTCAGTTACTGTATTGGAAGATTTTATAGCATAGCTTCTCTGAGAAAGGCAAAATCGAAACCATGCCAGAATAAAAGCAGAACAACCAAAATTTTATGAGGTTGAGGCACCTATTTGAATCATTGGAAAGGAAAACATCTAGAATGGAGTCACTATGTTCAAGGTGGTAGGTAGGACCAGAGTCGAGAATGGTAAACGCAGAGGCAGAGGCAAAGTTTTTCAAATAGGTAGACTCAAAGCTATTTCGGAGGAGATTACAATTTAAGTCCCCACCAATAATGACATGCTCGTAAAGATGAGAATAGGATGAAAGTAAATTCATGATGTCATCAAGATGCTGGTCCTTCGGGAGATTCTTTGAAAGTATAATTGGCAAAGAGTTGTGAACGAAGCATGCAACACCTCCACCTGCCTTGTTGGAACGATCATTTCTGATAAGTGTAAAGTTATCAATGTATACAAGTTCATCAGGGATGGATGGTTTGAGTCAAGATTCCGAGACCATAATGATATGCGAAAAGTTGTGGGAAAAATAAGCTCGAATGAAGTCAATGTGATTGAGTAAGGATGAAGCGTTGAATTGAGATATTGAAAGAAATTGCGAATAGGAAGAGACAGGAGGAGAAGGAGAATTCAAGATAGTTTTCGAGATAGTGTTTGTTCTGCATTTGTTGGCTTAGCAAACTGATTCCGCGTCCGCTTTCGATGTGATGGTCATAACTTTGGCGCCATCTACTTCACGCAGTTTGATGATTCCTACATGGATCCAGACATTTTTTCAATTACAGGCCTTAGCGCGTTGTCTGGTGAGGTTTGAGAGGTTGAAGGTCGACGCCAAGACGAATTCATTAAGGTAGATCTTGCTAGTAGATGGTTGACCATCGACTTGCGAGTCTGCCAGGTTGCCATGTTTGATCTTTTTCCCGATCATCGATTGAACAGCAGCAGGCGGAGAAAAGGTAACGATCCTTGATGGCGAAGAGGCTGTAGTGATAAGTGACAAAGTATTAGTATTAGAAGTTGTTTTGTTATTGAGGGGTTACATGGGTTTCCTACGAGAAAAAACGGCCTATTTTTGATATAAAGAATGAAATATTTAATTCAAACTTCTTATTGTCTCAAAGATACATATTTGATGATGGATTACTGAAAATTTTTGAACAAAAATATTAAAAACTTTGCCGTTGTGGCGTCATTTCTGGCGAGCCCTCGGGAAAAAGGTGTGTCCTCGTTGACAGCAGAACTCCTAGCAAGATCATCTGAAGTGAAAAAAGAAATACGTGTTCCACTCTGAACTAGAACTTGGACGAAGAAAAAAAAAATTGAAATTCGATTTTTGGTAGAGGTTTTTACGAAAAAATGAAAAATTTGGCTGAAATTTCGCGGCGATTTTTTTAAATAACTGCAATTGACGAAAAAAAATCGTCCGTCCAAGTTCTTGTGAGTTGTATCTCGGAGACCTATCTAAAATTTCATCGAGATCGGTTGAGTCGTTCTCGAGAAATCTTGACGACAGTTTTTGATAACAGTTCTGAGAAAAATGCGTTTGAAGTTTTGAGTGACAATGAAACAGGGTGAGAAAATGCAACTTCTTGAGACTGTATCTGCAAAACCATCACTCGGATCGACTTGAAAATTTAGGACGATATTACAGAAATGATGTAGGATCCAATTAGACAATGGACGAAAAATCGATCCTTTGAAGCCGTGAAACCCATCTAACCCCATAATGGATGATTTTTTAATAGCTATAGGAAATTTTTCCAGAAAAAAAACACATAAAATCCAGAAAAATGCATGTAATCCTTATTCGAATCAATAGTACGGTCCGTATAAATAAATGTTCGAAGATTATTTCATGCAAATGTTGACCGCGGCTGCGCCCCAAATGGTCCATTCGCTTAGTCCAATTTTGGCATACTCTTTCCAACATTTCGGCCGGTATCTCACGAATGAATGCTTCAGTGTTGTCTTCTAGTGCGTCAATCGAAGCGGGCCTGTCAGTATGGACATGAGCCTCAACATAGCCCCACAAAAAATAGTCCAAAGACGTTGAATCGTACGATCCAGGCGGCCAATCGACCGGTCCCAAACGTAAAATAACTTCCGCCAAGTTTTCAAGATCCCATTTACCGAAAATTCTGCGTTGTGGTAGGTCGTTCGGCTTTATTCCTTGCACCAGCTGTATTTTGAAAGGCTTCACTCCTGAATCCTCCTGTCATTTTCCACGTTGTTGAGTAACAGAGGCCTAATTGTCGCGAACGGCGCCGAACCGATAATTGATGGTCATCATCAATACTGGCCGATACAGCTGCGATATTTTCTTCAGTTCGCACTGTACGTGAGCGTGTTGGTGGTTCAATGTCCGACAATGTAAATTCGGTGCGAAATTCAGTCACTATAGCCCGAATAGCCGCTTCAGTGGGTTGATTAAACTGACCATGAAATGGAAGAAGCGCGCGATAAACTTTCTTAACAGAGCACGCATTTTAATAATAAAATTCAATGATTTGCAAGCATTGTTCGTTTGTGTGACGATTCATGGTTAAATTATAGTTCAAACTGAAGATGTTTGACAGTGACACAAAATACGAGACGTGCGTGAGCTGTCGAAATCAGTGTTGCCAGAAAGAAAATAGTTAGAAAATCACCCGTTAACAGAGCTCTCCCTCACGACTCTTCGTATAGCAACAACATAGGAAGAAAGATGAGTGGCGCTCAGTGTAGTAAGAACTTTGTCAAGAATCTCCAGATTGTCACCAGACGTTCCAGGAAGTCCAGAAATAATCAAATCAACTGGTAGAATAAATTGAAAATTAGATGATGGTGGCAAAGGTAGGGGCAAAAGTGCAGCAGGTTAGGAATCAGGTGGTGTTATGGGTGCTATGGGCGCTATGGGTGCAACAGGTGATGGAGATAGGGTAATTTATTTAACCGCTTCCTCACTGTATCATGATTAGGTTCGAATGTTGTTATTTTGGTTTTGAGGGTAACCCTCATCATTCAAATGTCCAATTACTTTTATTAATTCCGTATTCATTTTATAAGTGAGGGTATTTTCAAGTGCGTCTATTTTCTTGTTTAATTTTGGATGTAATGGGTCTATAGTAGATTGGGATGGGGAATTTGTGTCCTTCATGCTGGTATTGAGGGTGTTAACTTGAGTTGATAACTGGTTGACTCGATTGGAAAGGTCAGCAGTTGCTTCTGCATGCTCGATTAATCGGTCAATCTCAGCATTCATGTTTCGGAAAGTCGAGGGATCCATATTAAGCTTATATTGAAGTAATAGTAGCGAGGAAGAATTCAAGGTCGAGGAAGATGCAACTAAGGATCTGCAGCAATCAGAACGCTAGTAGCTCGGAGGAAATATGATAGGCAACCTGGATGAAAAGAATTATGACAACAATTGGCTGAGGAAGAAGGAAAGAATTATTCATTAGTTATTCCATCTCTCACCCATGTCAGATATGTGGATGAAATATTTGGTAGTGCTGACTCGTGTGAACAATTGAAGATAGTTGCAAATCAATCACAAGGTTGATGCAACGCTGGATGTTTCTCACTAGCCAAGTGGCATTCCAACAAGGCTGAAATGTAACAATCAATTCCACCTGAAGCTCATGCTCAAGAAAAGAAATTCTCATCGGATAATTGCAATACCAAACTACTTGAGATGGGATGGAATTCTCTGACAGATTCCTTTTCTCTCTCATTAAAATCAAATTCAACTCCAACCACATCTCATTTCTCAAAACGCCTCATTCTCTCTCAAGTAGCACGAATATTTGATCCATTGGGATTATTATCACTGATCATGATTCGCTAAAAAATCCTGTTACAAGAATTATGACTGTTCAAACTCAAATGGGATAATCCACTACCAACTCATATCTCAACAAGGTGGATCACGCTCAGAGTAGATCTCAATTGCCTGGCCAGACTGTCAATACTGCGATGGTTCAATACTCATACAACTTCAATAGTTGAACTACATGGATTCTCTGATGTTTCTCAACTCGTCATGGCGGCAATGGTGTACATCACTGTTATCTCACCGTTCACAGACGAAAAAGTGACGTCACAGGTATGCTCGAAAACACGAGTAGCACCTCAAGAAAATCTCAATCCCGAAATTGGAGCTCATAGTAGCTCTGATGCTTGCCAAGTTGTCAAGCCATGTTCAAGCTACCCTCAAGCTCAATAATGCTACAACTCATCTGTAAACGGATTCTCGAGTCTCATTATCATGGATTAATACTCCATGCATCACGCTCGAAAGATCTCGTAAGGAACAGAGTGTCAGCAATACAGGAGTTGACCTTGACTGTACAGTGAAGATATGTGCCAGGAAGCTCATATCCAGCTGATATCGCATTACGAGGACTCTCAACAGCACAGCTTGAACATCATAAGCTATGATGGACGGGACCACAAAAAATTGAAAGAATTAATTAGTATTATCATAGATTGCAAGGCTACAACCTCGTCTTCGCTTTCCATAATTCTCAAATACATTATTCCTCAAGTTATCTCATGCAATTTATGTATTTCACTTTGTACATAAAGTTCTCAGAATTCTTAGTAGTTAAATATCATCCTTCTCAGTGAAGTTTATTCATAATGAAGTGATGATGTGCCAGTCCACGTCTCAACGCTCAACGAGAAGGAGTTGATCAGTCGTATCAATATTATTCAAAGCTCATCATTTACAACATTGTTTTCTCAACATTCTCCACCAAATTTGAGTGCAAACATGGGGATAAGTGTCTCAAATAAACTGTACATAATCTGTGTTGAAAGCATTCAGACAAGTGTCTACCATGATAATTGCTTCCATATCACGCAATCCATTCCGGCTTCTCATCGTACTTCTATCCATTGAATTTACAGTTCACATCGCTCACCCAATACAAAATAGTAATTTATGATTATTTTGTTTTTCTCATTAAAACTTTTCACAATATTCATATTCACAAATATGTAAAAAAAATCATTCGTACTCATATATACATATAAACTGTGATGGACTGGTCCATCAGATGGATTTTATAGTGGAGAACATAATAATAATTTTAAATGTTGCCTCCAATTCCCCAGGCAACAAGATCTTCGCACATTGAAATATAGGAGGCAGATCGATAGCGTGAACGTGGTGGCGCGTTCATTGATCAAGGGGACCAATCTATGGAACCTACGGGCGCGCAAATGCATATGGCGTCATTGGTGGCTTGAATATTGGCTTCCAATGCTTCAAGAGTTGATGGTTTGTCGGCATAAACCAATGATTCAGCATAGCCTCATAAGAAACAATCGAGAGGCGTTAAATCGCACGAACGAGGAGGCCAGTTAACAGGACCACTTCTGGAAATAAAGTTGTCACCAAATTAATTTTGCAATAAATTGATGGTCAAGCGCACTGCATGGCAAGTTACGCCGTCTTGTTGGAACCAAATGTCCTCGATGTCTAGCTGATTAGTTTTCGGCAAGAAAGAATCGGTCAGCATGGCTCGATAGCGCTTGCCATTCACCGTAACCGCAGCTCCTTCCTCATTTCGGAAGAAATAAGGACCAATGATGTCGCCAGCGTGTAAATTAGCACAATCAACAAAAATGCGACGTAAAAGATGATCATTTGGCTTCAATCCTTGAACGAGCTGCATTTCATAGACACGTAAGTCAAGATTCTTATTCTCATTCTTTTGTTTTGTTGATGGTCCTGAATTCAGAGGAGTAAAACTAGTGCGAAAACGGTCAGTAACTGCACGAATTGCTTGCTCACTGAGCCGATTATGTTGACCGTGGAATGGACGAAGTGCCATTCATATGATACAAGTGATTATTTTGTATGTCCGGAAAAATACTCTCAAATAATTCATTTTCTGCGTGAACAACAGTGCAGAAATTGTCTGGCAGTTTAATACATTGCGTATTTGGTTGCAGTTCTATCCTATTGTTCCCAATATCTAGCAATTGTTCCGAAAATATCTGCGCTGATGGATCATTTTGCAATTGTACGCGCATGTTCATTGTCAATCGAAGTGTTTCAACACTTCGCCACAAGAAGGATCATTTCAAACATGCGTTAATCTCATCGGCAAAAGTAGAGCGAGGAATAACCGGCAAGGTTTGCCTGAAATCACCAGACAGTAATGAGACAGCACCACCGAAAAGTTTATCGTTGCCGTTCAAATCTTGCATAGATCTGTGCAATGCTTCGAGTGAATGTTTGTGAACCATTGTGCACTCATCCCAAATTATGATTGAACTTTTTTGCAACATTGAATGCTTTTATTGTACCGTGTAAAGTCGTCCCAGTGTGTTAGGTTTTTATATGCCTGTACTGGAAGGATGTAGTTTTCCTTGTTTCCGTGGCTCCCATTTTTCACCTGATTTGATCCATGTAAAGTAGCGTGGTACATCGATGTATAGTAATGTCTTGGCGAATTGGCCGAAAATATCAGGTTTTCGACACAATGTAAAAAAATCAATTAGTGTCGTTTTTGGAGCCTCAAGCGCTCTTTGGAGAACATTTTCTTCAGTGAAATATACACGTTGACCGTTTTCAAGATGTATTGCTAGACGCTAGACAGAAGGGTCTCTTTCGTGTATGGAAAAGCTTTTTTCGTTCATGCCTAAACAAAAAAATAGCTACTTTGCAGACGTTTTGTATACAATATATCAGAAATTTCATCTGGGGTACATATATTTTTGTGTAGCGAGAGCGGGTTTCATTTCAGGAGGTACTTTTTTTTCCACGTTATATATTGAAAAAAATTTCTTCACATGTCGCATCCTGTAGCGTCATAATTTGATACAATAATATTTTCCAAATAGTTTGAAATTCGTAACTTACATAAATGGGTGAAGATGGTAGGTTAATCTGTTTGATTTAGGTATACGACACATGAAAGAAACGATTTGACGTTCGGCCAATGTTTCTACATTTTATGTAAGGATGCGGATCTTTTGCAGATACAGTCATGAGAAGAAAAGCGGAAAAATATATGGAAATTTATATATAACCTCGATCCAGAATGCATTCATTCATTTATTGATTCTTTAATTCGATGTTCTTCATTTATCGTTAACTAGTAGTTCATTCATCATCTGTGAATTCTCTATTCGTTCATTTATAATTATTTGTGGTCATTATAGTAAAGATTGCCCGAGTAGAATAGAACTCCCACTATTCCAGCTGCTGTTCCATGGAAGTCGGCTTCAACGCTTCCCACTTGATGGCTTGCCGACCGTACGCTGATAAGGAAGACCGTTGACTGATTTCATAGCAACTGTTATAACTGTGATGCGGCCATCTTGAACCGCTATCCACAACGTTGCTGCCACTTGCATGAAGCGTTGTCTTGAATTATTTTCTCCAGATACCGCACCAACCAGACTATTATTTCGCTTCAACCATTAATATCACAATCACTTATTTGATTTACGGGAAAATCGTGCGTTGTACTGACTTCCAGCCACAGGCTTCTCTGCCGATGGTTCTGCTGCACACTCACTAACACATATAGAGACGATATTTCATAATTTCATAATATGATAGTATTTATTCAATCAGAATGTAGCGTCACTTATTTGTATAATAGCTCTACTCTGATATCTTTTCTCTGGTTAATATAAAAGTTACAGTGTACCGTATTTTCATTTGCTAATATCTGGCTTCTAATTTCGTTCTCAATACTTGTGCCGTCCTCGCTATATAACCATCGGACTGGTAATGACCGCTCTAGCCACGTTCTTCGTAACCGGCGACACGCAGTCCTCCGCCACGCTGCCCACGGTCCTTTCAATCAATACCCTAATCAATTGTTGTAGGTAATGGCAATCATTTCCTGTGTCTATGGATGGCTCCACGGATATCTCCGGAGGCGTCGTCGGAACGCAACGTCACAATATATAAGTACGATTGAATTTTTTTGTATATGAACATGAAGTAATATATTGTGATGTGGCGTATTTTTTCGCCACTAAATTTGAATCCGAATAATCGAGTGAGGGTGCTGACTTCTTCCAAAACAGTCTATCGGTCGACGGTATTATCGAGCGCCGCGGTCTGGATGAAGGGCGACGCCATACTCGACATTTGAAAATTGACCATGTTTACGTACACAAGTGCTACCTACCGAATCGCCAAAATATTGAACAATCAACTTTATATTCACACAAATGATTATTGTGTTATATTGAAGAAACAACACCAAATAAATAGTGTTAATTATTTTTGATGCCACGTGACAATTGTTACGTACAAAGCCGCTACACCAAAAAAGCATTGGGCATTAGCCTTGCCATGAGGCTACGCCATTTTTGGGACGAGCAACCACGTTCTATTTACGTCGGCGTCATATCTAAAATTGTGTGAGATGATAATTTACAACTGATACTCAATAATTGAGAACATCTCATCGACCAATTACGTGAGGAGAAAGGTGATAGTGAACAACGTGGACATCGATCGGACACCAGCTAGCTCATATCGGCGGCGAGATACATCGTTCCACACGTTCATCGACTCAGCAGTTGCCCGTGCATTTGATTGAAATTACTGTGCATTAAATTAATTATACCAATGATCATATGGTATTGGAAGAACAATGGATGCGTGTGTCCGCGCAGCTAGTATCCGAGTGTCCAGACCCGCGTAACATCCGAATAGTAATTTTTTCCGGTCCTATTAGAGAATCACTGTACTAGTCCGATCCGTGATTAACGTTATTCCAATAACTACCTAACTGAAAAGCGATTGTAGTCTTGTCATTACCTGTGGACAACTCTATTCGTCGAAGATTATATTACATTTTATTTATGTAAAATTTCATTCAATTTATTAATATTATTGATATTCCATTCAAGTTATTATTGTGTTCATTATATAAAATAGACGCCTCATGCGAGAAGTCACGTGACTAAAACTTCGATTCCATTGTTCAATAAAAACATTCTACAATTACTCATTCATTCGGAGATCAATAAATGAGACAGGCATTTCTTATGTTTCTGCCGGATCTTCCTAAATGATTTATCTCTGTTCTTTCCGTAAATATGGGTGGCATCCCAGATATCAAAGTAGGTGTGTTTGGCTCACGCATATAATTGATCAATTAAGATCCGAAAGGGACAATTATATTGAACATTCAACTTCGGAAAAAATATATACATGAGAATATATACTTCCACATTTTCCCTATATGTATGCATGCAAATTATACATTATGTATGTTGTCACGTCCGTCCGGACTGGAAAGCTGAAAATTATACATTTTTATTTCCACTCATCTTTTGTGGTTGTCCCTTTCCTCCTTCTCCAGACGACGGGTTGGAGATCCTCGGGATACCACTTATTTTCCATTTAAAGAAGATAGGAAAACAGGACAAATAGGAAAAACCCCAAAAAAACGGATAAACATTGATTTGGGTAAATATACAAAAGTCAGATAACTTTTTGCCCTATTTTGCGAGCATAATTTTTGACCATAATATGTATCTATTTTATTTTGTATGCATATTTTATTTCATTGATAAACTACTCAATTCTAGTCCAGTCAATTTTTGGGATATTTTGTGAGTTATTTGCATTTTTTCGAAATTGATTACCAAAAGACTGACGAGGAATGCAGAGTACTGATCAAAAATACATATTTGTTGGAAAAGTAAGGTTTATTGTAACAGAAATCTCAAGTACGAAATGCGGAATGTAATGACTATGACAAACAAAAAAAAACAAAATTAGCTCTTATGCTGTAACAAATGAAGAATACTCTCAAATATTGAACATTGTCGACAGAAGACCAGATTCCTGCATAATAATATTCTGCTTTTTTCAATTCGTATCTAATCAAAACATAATCACCACTGCTGTAATCATTTTGATTTTGTGCTTTTTTCTAGTCATTCACTTCTGGCATAGACAGGTTTCATTTGAAAATAAAGCTGCTGCCGTTATTTTTTGCATAGGTGGATGGTGGCAGATTATCGTCTTTAGAATCAGAGAATACGGTCGAAACATCTGAATGTGCATCTGGCAGTTCTCTTTCATACCAAATAGATCCTAATTTGTAATGATGGCATCTATCAGGGTCACAGAAACAACTAAGTGACTTCATTACGAGTTGGTTTGGCAAATAGACAAAGCCGGTCACCTGATGCACATTCAGTATCCCCTCAAAAGCGACAAATTCAGAGGAGTTCTCGTTGATTGTGGAGTTTATTCGCTCAATTTCATGGTCTTTGATTACACAAAAAAATGCGTGTACACCACCTCCTGTAGCGATTACCTGATTGGCGGTTCGCTTACAAGTGGCCCCCACACCATCCGGTGCCTCCTTGGTATGACCCGCCTCACGGAAGTTCCATGTGTACCTCATAAGGTTGGGATACATTTTTGACAACTCATAGCCCAACACATAGAACATGGTATTGTTCCTGTATTGAGTTACAGGACCATCAATGAGAAAGTGAATATGATTAACTTTTGAACTCAATGACTTTAGCACTGACTGCAGATGAGCCCAAATTGCACCCACATTATGGGACAAATTTGATGACATATTGCAATACGAAGTAACTGAGTTTCTTAAGTACAAAACAACAGTATGTAGCGAAAGTTGAGCACGCGAATCACCGAAATGAAAGGATTGTTTTTCTTGTTGTATTTAGTATGAAAATTTTCTGTGAATTCCATGTGTACCACGGCATCATTCACAGATGAAAACTTCCCCCAGGTGTTTAATTTGACTGTACTGATATTGTATGTAATAAACATGACGAAAAAATTTTTTCATATCATTTTCAAGTTTTGAAATAAGTTCTCTGGGTAAGATGTTCAGTGTTTCTTTTTTATATTTTGTCACAAACCGTTCTTTCTTTGTGTTTAGATCAATGAATGCTATCTTTTTATGTATCCACTATTTCAATAGGATCAACTTCAAATCATCAAATTCTCCGTATTTCAATGTTCTGACGTCACAACTCTCTTAGGTTCTCTCCAAAAATCCTTCAACATATCGATTATAGCAAAGAGTCTCTAGCATACTTGATGATTTCTGATTTATTGAGAAATAAGAATTTTTGCGTTCTTCAAAGCCTCAAGTTTGCGATTCATGTTTCCGCGGATTGAACAGGCACAAGTATCCCCATTCAATAAATTATGTGGTACGATTCAAAATGGTCGTAGCCGATTGAACAAGGTATAACTGATTACGAATGGGACAGATTTGGAAAACTCCTCGTAAAGATTTTTCAAACTATCCAGCAAATATCGCTTTTGCTTCATAATTTTTCGTTAAGATATGAATTCTTTCTTTTTCGTTTATCTGTTAAGCACTTCTTTTCTCGATAATATTTGTTCCTTTTTAGACGGCAGTATGATGTATATGGTCTGAAATGAGTAAAATATATTATGTTATACTCAAACATGTAATAAAAAGATATAAAATATATGAAATATCAGGTCCCTGGAAACACGTCAGTTTTTTGGCGCAAGTTTGAACAGCGGACTGACGGTACTGATGATTTGAACATTAATTTGAGGTCATACTCGAAACTTGATTTCTCATCTTCATTTTCCAGCATGAATATGATTTAGTTATCCCAATCACACATAATCATGCATAAATTAAAACAATACATAGCTATTGAAGAAAATAAAGACTCACCAGAATATTGGAAAATTGACTGGGTCTGCACAAACACACACGGTAACAACGGCGCTAGCACTGGCTTCGTAATGGCTGCCATCAATGTTGGGTGCTTTGCACATAACTTCGTTTCTAACATTCGAACTGAACAACCAGTTGACCCAAGTTCGGTAATATTTTGCGGGAATTTGAAATTTCAACTTTGCACGAAGGACTGATGGATGAAAACAATGACAAAGTTTTCCAAATTTTTGAAAATAGCTTTTCACAGGTTCTGAATATGAATCCGTGAAATATGGTCCAACATATATCATAGAATATATAGAAATAGTGAGGATAACAATAAATACGGAAAATCTTTTTATATAACCACTTCATTGAGAGTTTTTGTGATTGTGACATGCCAGGGAACTGATGTTGTGGGGATTTATTGCATTATTTTACAAATTTACTTTCAGATTATGTGATGTGAATTGAGTGGACACATGAAAAGGACTTCAGATTTTCATAGTATACTATCGTCATGTAACAAAAAGCATCAAAATTTTCGTATATATTGACTGATGACAGCGAGTTGGTCAACTTTTGTATATTCACCCATTTATCGTATTCATTATTTGTACTCATGCATTAATCATCCAATATTGAATATTGTTCATTTATCATATATTTCTCTTTTCAATATTGTTTATTTATAGTTCATCCAATATCTCTATTTATTAGCGCTATTTTCTCTGGATCGGCCCCTGAGTGCCCTACCTATCGGCCCTGCTTGCCGACTCCACGCGAGCGAGGAAGACGTTAACTGTATAATATCAACTGCAAATTTGTGGCGGACATCTCGGCTCGTTAGTCCCAGGTTGATGCCACGTATATGGGATGTGGCCTTGCATCACTTATCGCCTATCTCGCCAACCATAATATTACTATATGAACAGAATGTTAATATTATAATTACGGAGAGTGTGGTGTGACGATCGCTCGCTGCAAATCTCGGGTCTGCTTCCGTTGATTGGCACGAACACACACACACTTTTCCTACTGTTCAATAGTATTTGATAATCGTTTTTCACAATAACAGTTTTCACAGTAATGGTTTTTCGCAACGGTGATTTTTCACAAAGAATGTTATCGCAGTTCACCTCAAGATATTTCCTGTGGTTAACACCAACTTACTTGTTTTCCTTTCTTCAATGTGATATTTTCACTCTTTCGCGTCCTTTTGATACGGCGATCCACTAGGTCAGGGGTCGGCAACCTATGACCCGTAGGTCACCGAGTGACTCATTTGGTAATTTCAAGTGACCCATTTAGTTCCGAAAATAAAGAATAAGATATACAAACATTTTTTTCTTTTTTCCAAAAAATTTTTGTCGCAAAGTTATGAACGTACCGAATTTCAATCCAGTATAACATATAAAAATATCAGTTAAAGCCCCACCCTCGCCTGACTGGATATGGAATCGGCCAATAGTATGCGGAATGCAGCGACATTTTTCGAACAAATTGTATCATTCGTGGACGCGCGCGTCGTTATCTCAGTTGTATGTCAGTTATAGTTATACCACGTGTAGTACAGTAGCACATCAATATTGACCTAGTGACCTAGTGAAATAAATATTATTATTTGAAAAAATTACCATGAACAAACAAAAAGCAAAAAACAGATTATTTCAAGATGTGTAGACAGAAAAGTATGGGTGTATCGAAAATGGTGACAAATTGATATGTACTTTATGTACAGATATAATTACCGCCAGGACTTATAATATCGAGCGACACTTTTTTTCAAAACATAAAGATGTGAGTGAAATCGCAAATGAAGATAAATCCAAATACATTGCTGAACGTGTATTAAATTTTGGAAAACAAAATAAATTCTTGAAGAGTTTTGTTACCAGCAACAATCACGCTACGTCTGCCAGCTTTGTTGCAGCTCTTAGCATTGGTACCAACGGAAAACTATTTACAGACGGTGAGTCTTTGAAAAACGCATTCATAAATTATTCCGAACACTTATTTGATGACTTCGCAATAAAAACAAATAATTGAGAGAATCCAAGAAATGCCATTGTCAGCTAGAACAGTCCAGCGTCGCGTTGAAGATATGGCCAAGAATATTGATGAACAGGTCAAAAATGATTAGTTATCTTGTGACATAATTAGCATTGCAGTTGACAAAAGTAACGAGATAAATAGTATTGGTAGGCTCGCAATAATTATTAGATTTACATCAATAAATAGCTCGAATGTCAATGAAGAACTATGCGTTCTTGCTGAAGCATGAATAACACCACCAAAGGCACTGACATTTTTCGTCAAGTACAAGAGTTTACAAATTTCAAAAATAAGCAAGTATTGGATTTAAAAAGTGAATTGTTTTCCATAACAACTGACGGTGTACCAAGTATGAGAGGAAAAACTGTTGGATTTGTAAAACTAATGGAAAATAAACTTTGCCGTTCACTTTTATCGTTTCATTGTAACATATATGAAGAAAATTTATTTCTAAACGCATCTACTTAACAACATAAGGATGTAATGGAAAAAGTTCTTGAGATCGTTAACATGATCATAACGCGATCAGCATTGATACACAGGCGCTTTAAAGCTTTTTTGGAGGGAATTAAATCGAAATATGGAGATTTGTTATTACATTCTGAAATAACATAGTAAAGTCGGGGCAAAGTTCTTAATAGATTTGTAGAGTGTTTTGATGATATACAAATATTTCCCCACGGAATCGGTGAAAATGATCTCGAACTCAATGATAAACAATGGTTATTAAGACTTTTGTTCTTAACAGACATAATGAACCATTATAATGATTTCAACGTATGACTCCAAGGAAATAACTACACAATTCTGGAAATGTATGAAGAATGGTAGAGTTTTACTTCAAAATTGATATTATTTGAAACTGACATAAAAACTAAAAAATTTCATTTCTTTCCCTTGTTGAAAAGGGAACATGAAAAAGGAAATATCGATGAACGCAATCTAAATATGTTCGAAAGTAGGATTTCGGTCATTAAATGTGAATATGAAAGTCGGTTGCAAAGTCTTAAGAAACATAGAGAAATGTTTACATTTATAATTAAGCCCGATGAAATAGGAGAAAATATTATAAATTTGCAATATTTTGAATATCTAAGAATTGACAATTTTAGTTTAGAAATGATTGATTTTAAAAGTTCAAAATTATAGACGGATAAATTCAAGAAATTGCGGAACGATTTGGAAAATACAGGAGATAATCATTTTCGCATGATATCAACATGTTGGGCATCACTACCTACGAAGTTTTCATCATTGAAAAAAATTATCTTTGCCATTTTGTACAAATTCAGGTCCACTTTTTAATGTGAGCAAATATTTCCACAAATGAAATTTGTTTTAAACAAAATCAGGAGCAGGTTAACTTTTGAAAATTCAGATGCTTGTGTTCGACTTAAAACGACTAAGTATAAACCGGACTAAACTAAATTGACGTCACAAGTTCAACATCAGGGGAGCCATTGATATCGTAGAGAAAGTTTATAAATAAAGTTTATATAACTATGTTTGTAATTATTTTCTCTATAAAATATATCTTATTATTTACTAAAATGCTGTTTTAATACGAAAATATCTCTGACCCAAACGTCTTTTTAATACTCGCATTTTGGTTGATTTTGACCCACGGCCAAAAAAAGGTTGCCGACCCCTGCACTAGGTGATAAATATGGCCGCGCTAGTAACGTTTTGTTGGCGGGCGACAAGCGGGCAACTACCGCGCCTTCCGCAGTCGTCCCAATCAATCTTACATGCAATACTCGGGTTGATAATTACTGGCAATGGCAACTATTCTCAATGGCCATAGATGGCCTCACGAGTACCTCCGAGGGCGTCGTCGGGACGCCACGTCACAATATATATGTAAAGAAAGTACTTTCTTCATTCAAATTTGCCGCGCTTCATATTACGCGCGCCTCTTAATTAACCCCACCAGATGGATCGATAGATAAGATGACTAGCAGATTTTGAAGATTTGAGAACAATACGTTAAGCAGTGAATCAATAAATAGATTTTCAGATTGTTAATTGAGTGAAGCAAAGAGTGATAATATTAAACTTCAATTAATGTTTCTTTCGTTTTACAGGTAACTTTGTAATTAATGTAAATAGTGTAAATAATAGCTTATGAATAACTTTCGTTTTGCAGAGAAACAAAATTGATTATTGTTATCAATAGAAATTTAATATCCTTATAAAACAACAATTTTGTTTATGTCGAAAGTACAGTTTGAATTTAGGGTAGTGGCTTCAATAAATGATGCTGAAACATGTAATGGCCATAATCTCAATTTATATAGAGGATGAAAGAAGATATATATTGCCAGAAGAATTTAGACATATATGAGATCATGTAGAATTGAGAACAAACAATTACACAAAACTAGTTGATTCATTGAAGAGGAGAAATCAGGTAAGAAAAGTGTGAATGACAATGACGAAAGGATAAGAGGAGGTATACATGGATGAAGATGAAAATTCACAATTTAAAGATTAATATTTAGAGGAAATGAATGAAGAAAATATAAACAAAACACAAGATCATAATTTAAAAAAGATATTAGAAAAACTGATAGAAACAATACAAAATGAAAATAGAGGAAAAAACTTGAAACAAATATCAGAAAAACAGTGGATGGATAGCTTGGAAAAAGAGTGCTCTAGATTTCAAACAGATAAAAGTGAGGATAAAATTGAACTGTTGAAATTATTTTTGGATAAACCAAGTTTAGATTGGCACTCTTCTATACTCATTAGATTAACAGTAAATGCTGATTGGTTAGGATGGAAAAAAGATTTTTAGAATGCTTTACAGATAATGCATGTAATAATGTTACTTATGCACTATTATTCAAATATCGAGAAGGTTCGCTAACTGACTATGCTTTGGAAAAATAGAAACTTTTGATAGATTCTGATAAAGATATGGATATTAAGTGACTCATGGCATGAATAGCAGTAGGGTTACCAAAATTTATATTGGACAGAATTAATAAGTCAGGATTAGAAGAAACAGACTTATTTAATGAATTATGACAACTCGAATGTCTAGTGAACGAAAAAAATTTTCAAAAGAAATTCACATTAGACTCTCAAAAAAAATATGAAGAAAAGAAACCTTGTAAGACGTGTGAAGATTTGGTAGAGGTGTGATATACCACCCTAATGAAAAATGCTGGTTTAAGAAAAATGGAGATAATAGAGGAGAACACACTACAACAAAAAAAGTGAATAACAATTCTTTTCTAGATGTAGAAATTTATGATGGAACAAAAAACGAATGAACACATCACAAACTAAATTAAACATGCTATTGGAAGATGGGATAAGAATAGAAGGAATCTATGACTCAAGATCTCAAGTTTCATTAATTGATAAGAGATTAATAAAAACTATAAACAATAATGATGGAGATGAGAACAGAAAACAATAAAAAACAATTAGTGATGTGTCACTCACAAGGGGATTAACGGAGATAAAATTGAAAATTTTCAATATTGAAAAAGAAGTAGACGTGTTTATTGTCGAAAATGAAGATATTCATGATTTCTTGATAGGCCTAGAATACGATGTTTTATTCAGACTTTCAATGTAAGCTCATCCGACTGTCTCCGATCGAGAATTTTTTCCTTCTCGATGCCCAACATTTTTCTTTCAGTGAGAATCGGATGTGGAAGAGTGGGAGAAATTCTTGTGAAAAAGTGATCAATCTTATGCAAGTCCGTTCGGAACACCATCCGCAAGCAAAACACTCATTTTTACGCGTTTCAGTGCGAGTAAAACGTCGAAAAACGGCGTTTTCCAAGTCATCCCAAATTTCGACGACCGATATGTTGGAAAAATTTTTTTTCAGACCACATATTTTTTCGATCTGTTTCGCATCGTTTCATTCAATTCTACTAATATAATACGAATTACACGACCGGGATCACGAAATTAAAGATAGGAGAGAAATACGGCTAGCTTAGGTATTCTCTATGCCTAGTGCCTTGACATCTTGGAAAATGTTCTGGAAAATACCATACATGCCTCGAATATCAATATTTTTTTTCTGTTTCTATCATCTCTAAATATAAAATAATCAATCATCAAATGAAACGGGTGTATTTTTTTTTAATTATAAATCAAATTTTTTTATTTTGATCCTATTTTTCGTTATCGTTGAATTGCATATAACGAATATGCAAACCAAATTTAGTGTTTCACGATAATGTATGAAATTTTAGATATTTTCTTTACCTATTCATTGGTCGACAATAAGCGAATCATGCCGACGCCCAGGCTTCAGACGGTAGACACGGATCGGCACTCGGACTTTGAATGGCTCAGATGCCACCGGGGTACAATGTGTTTAGATTATTTTTTCTCAGTATACTCGATAAAATTCTTTGGAAGATTGCTGGTGCTGTTTGTAAACCGAATGGTGGGCAAGTCTATTGATGGTGTCCTTCTTGAGTGATGAAGCCTTATTCATTTCTATCTTCGATCCTTAGTGGTATTGACCAAATTGCTGGATTGATGTCCAGTGATGTAAATTATCTACAATTTCTAGCTTTAGTCATAAGGTAATCAATTAGCGGGAAGGTTGATCTTATGGTGTCCCGATTTCATATAAATTTCTATAATCAATGCATAATATAGTCTTTCCTTTACCTTCTTTTGATGCTGGAGTCACTGGTGCAGCAAATGGGCTACATGACTCTTCAATTGAATTTTTTCCTGATAGTTTTGCCGCTTGCTGTTCTATTTCATTCCTGTCTTCAATTATTCATCTATATGATCTGTTACTATGAAGTTGATCCATTGAGAGATCTATTCTCGCTTCATAGTCTCTGACAGTTCCTATATCATATCTACCTTTGACAGATATTGCTTTATATTCTTATATCAATTGTTCTATTTTGATTTTTTTTCTTATCATCTAAATGATATGAATCCATTTTATGATCTTTCTCTTTGATGTTTTCACTGATGTTCATTCCTGTTATATCTTATCATTGCGATTGTTTTTGGCACATATTCAGATTTTCATCTTGCCTGAATTTGAATTGCTTCATTATATCTACCACCATCTCGAATTCCGTGATTCCGGTCGTGTTATTCATATCATTTCGGTAGGATTGAATGCAACGATGCAGGAGTGATCGGAAGGATATGTGGTTTGAAGGAAAAATTTTCCAACGTTTCGGTCGACAAAATATGGAATGACTCGAAAAACGCCGTTTTTCGACGTTTCACTCGCACAAGAACGCGTAAAAATAGGTGTTTCGCTTGTGGATGGTGTTTCGAAGGAAACCCGCAGGCGATAGATTACGTTGTTATGGTAATTTTTTCTACTTCCCCACATTCGATTCGTACTGTAAAAAAAAATGTTGGGCATCGAAAGAGAAGAAAATTCTCGATCGGAAACAGTCGGATGAACTTACGTTGAAAGTCTAAATAAATCGTCGTATTTCATCACCATGTCGAATTTCGTGATTCCGGTCGTGTCATCATATTGGTAGAATTGCTTACAACAATACTGGATTCATCCGAAAAATATGTGGTTTTGAAAAAAATTATCTCAACATTTCGATCGACGAAAAATGGAATGACACGAAAAAACCGCGTTTTTCGACGTTTTACTCGCACTAAACCGCGTAAGAATGTGTGTTTCGCTTACGGATGGTGTCTCGAAGGGACCCGCAGGCGATGATCACGTTTTTATGAAGATTTTTTCTACTTTCCCACATTCGATTCGTACTGAGGAAAAAAAGTGTTGGGCATCGAGAGAGAAGAAAATTCTCGATCAGAGACAGTCGGATGAATTTTCGTTGAAAGTCGGAATAAATCATCGTATCGCTCCACCATCTCGATTTCGTGATTCCGGTCGTGTTATTCGCATGATATTGGTGAAATTGCGAACGACGATACTGGATTGATCGAGAAATTATGTGGTTTGAAGAAAATTATTCCAACATTCCGATCGACAAAATATGTAATGACACGAAAAGCGCCGTTTTTCGACGTTTTACTCAAACTAAGACGCGTAGAAATGTGTGTTTCGCTCGACGATGGTGTTTCGAAGGAACCCGCAGGCGATTGATCACGTTCTCATTGGGATTTTTCCCACTTTCCCACATCTGATTCGTACTGAAAAAAAATGTTGAGCATCGAGAAAAAAAAAAAATTCTCAATCGGAGACAGTCGGATAAAATTACGTTGGAAGTCTGAATAAATCGTCGTGATTCTTAACCATCTCGAATTTCGTGATTCCGGTCGTGTAATTTGGATAAGATTGGTTGGACTGCATACAACGATACTGGACTGATTGGAAGAATATGTTGTTTGGAAAAATAAATTTTCGATGAATGTCTCACGAAATCGTCGTATTTCTCGACCATCTCAAATTTCGTGATTCCGGTCGTGATTTCTGTTCAATATCAGTAGGAATGAATGCAACGATGCGGGATTGATCGGATAAATATGTTGTTTGGAAAAATTTTTTCGAACATATCGGTCGACGAGATATGGAATGACTTCGAAAACGCTGTTTTTCGACGTTTCACCAATTTGAAACGCAGAAAAACGGGCATTTCGCCCGCGGCACGTTATAAGGAAGCAATCGCAGTTGATTGATCCGGTTTTTCCGAGAATATCTTTGTATTCCTCACACTCGAACCTTGTTGGGTAAGAATTAACGGGCAACGAAAAAAAAAAAATTTCCGATCAGAAAGTTTGGGATAAATTTTCGATAAATTTCTCACAAAATCGTCGTATTTCTCGACCATCTCGAATTTCGTGATTTCGTTCGTGATTTTTGTTCAATATCAGTAGAAATGGATGCAACGATGCGGGATTGATCGGCAAAATATTTTGTTTGGAGAAATGAATTTTCGATAAGTGTCTCACAAAATCGTCGTATTTCTCGACCATCTCGAATTCCGTAATTTCGGTCGTGATTTTTGTTCAATATTAGTAGAATTGGATTTAACGATGCGGGTTTGATTAGATAAATATGTTGTTTGGAAAAAATTTTTTCGAACATATCAGTCGACGAAATATAGAATGACTTCGAAAACGCTGTTTTTCGGCGTTTCACTAAACTGAAACGCGTAAAAACGGGCATTTCGCCCGTGGTACGTTATTGAGGAGCAATCGCAGTTGATTGATCCTGCTTTTTGGGGAATATCTTCAAATTTCTCACACTCGAATCGTGTTGGGTCAGAAATGTCGAGCATCAAAGAAAAAAAAAATTTTCCGATCGGAAAGTTTGTAATGAACTTTCGATAAAAGTCTCACAATATCGTCGTATTTCTCGACCATCTCGAATTTCGTGATTCCGGTCGTGATTTTTGTTCAATATCAGTAGAAATGAATGCAACGATGCGGGATTGATCGGAAGAATATTTTGTTTGGAGAAATGAATTTTCGATGAATGTCTCACAAAATCGTTGTATTTCTCGAGCATCTCAAATTTCGTGATTCCGGTCGTGATTTTCGTATGATACTAGTGAGAATGAATGGAACAATGCGGGATTGATCGCAAAAATATGTTGTCTGGAAAAATAAATTTCCGACGAATGTCTCACAAAATCGTCGTATTTCTCGACCATCTCGATATTCGTGATTCCGGTCGTGAATTTTGTCCAATATCAGTAAAAATGGATGCAACGATACGGGATTAATCGGAGGAATATGTTGTTTGGAAAAATATTTTTCGCACATATCGGTCGACGAGATATGAAATGACTTCGAAAACGCTGTTTTTCGAAGTTTCACCAAACTGAAACGCGTAAAAACGGGCATTTCACCCGCGATTCGTTATTAGGAAGCAATCGCAGTTGATTGATCAGGTTTTTTCGAGAATATTTTCGAATTCCTCACACTCGGATCCTGTTGGGTGAGAATTGTTGGGCAACGAAAAAAAAAAAAAATTTTTGTATCGGATAGTTTGGAATGAACTTCCGATAAAAGTATTACAATATCGTCGTATATCTCGACCATCTCGAATTCCGTGATTTCGGTCGTGATTTTTGTTCAATATCAGTAGAAATGAATGCAACGAAGCGGGATTGTTCGGAAAAAAATATTTTGTGTGGAGAAATGAATGTTCGATAAATGTCTCACAAAATCGTCGTATTTCTCGACAATCTCGAATTTCGTGATTCCGGTCGTGATTTTTGTGTCACATTAGAAGAAATGCATGCAATGATGCGAGATTGATCGGAAAAATATGTTGTTTGGAAAAAAGTAATTTCGATAAATGTCTCACAAAATCATCATATTTCTCGACCATTAAGAACTTCGTGATTCCGGTCGTGATTCTTGTATCATATTAGCCGAAATGCATGCAATGATGCGAAATTGATCGGAAAAATATGTTGTTTGGAAAAAAGAATTTTCGAAAAATGTCTCACAAAATCATCATATTTCTCGACCATCTCGAATTTCGTGATTCCGGTCGTGATTTTTGTATCATATTAGCAGAAATACATGCAATGATGCGAGATTGATCGGAAAAATATGTTGTTTGGAAAAAAAAATTCTCGATAAATGTCTCACAAAATCATCATATTTCTCGACCATCTCGAATTTCGTGATTCCGGTCGTGATTTTTGTATCATATTAGCAGAAATGCATGCAATGATGCGAGATTGATCGAAAAAATATGTTGTTTGGAAGAATTTTTTTCGAACATCTCGGTCGACGAAATATGAAATGATCCCGAAAACGCTGTTTTTCGACGTTTCACTGAACCGAAACGCGTAAAAACGGGCGTTTCGCCCGCATCACGTTATAAGGAAGCGATCGCAGATAATTGTGCCGGGTTTTTCGAGAAAATTTTCAAATTTCATACACTCCAATCGTGTTGGGTGAGAAATGTTGGGCATCGAAAAAAAAAAAAAGCTTTCGATCAGGAAGAGTGAAATGAACTCGCGATAAATGTCTCACAAAATCATCATATTTCTCGACTATCTCGAATTTCGTGATTCCGCTCGTGATTTTTGTACCATATTAGCAGAAATACATGCAATGATGCGAGATTGATCGGAAAAATATGTTGTTTGGAAAAAAAAATTTTCGATAAATGTCTCATCACAAAATCATCATATTTTTCGACTATCTCGAATTTCGTGATTCCGGTCGTGATTTTTGTATCATATTAGCAGAAATGCATGCAATGATGCGAGATTGGTCGGAAAAATAAGTTGTTTGGAAAAAAGAATTTTCGAAAAATGTCTCACAAAATCATCATATTTCTCGACCATCTCGAATTTCGTGATTCCGGTCGTGATTTTTGTATCATATTAGCAGAAATACATGCAATGATGCGAGATTGATCGGAAAAATATGTTGTTTGGAAAAAAAAATTTTCGATAAATGTCTCACAAAATCATCATATTTCCCGACCATCTCGAATTTCGTGATTCCGGTCGTGATTTTTGTATCATATTAGCAGAAATGCATGCAATGATGCGAGATTGATCGAAAAAATATGTTGTTTGGAAAAATTTTTTTCGAACATCTCGGTCGACGAAATATGGAATGACTTCGAAAACGCTGTTTTTCGACGTTTCACTAGACCGAAACGCGTAAAAACGGGCGTTTCGCCCGCATCACGTTATAAGGAAGCAATCGCAGATAATTGTGCCGGGTTTTTCGGGAAAATTTTCAAATTTCATACACTCCAATCGTGTTGGGTGAGAAATGTTGGGCATCGAAAAAAAAAAAAAATTTTCGATCAGGAAGAGTGAAATGAACTCGCGATAAATGTCTCACAAACTCATCATATTTCTCGACTATCTCGAATTTCGTGATTCCGGTCGTGATTTTTGTATCATATTAGCAGAAATGCATGCAATGATGCGAGATTGATCGGAAAAATATGTTGTTTGGAAAAAAAAATTTTCGATAAATGTCTCACAAAATCATCATATTTCCCGACCATTTCGAATTTCGTGATTCCGGTCGTGATTTTTGTATCATATTAGCAGAAATGCATGCAATGATGCGAGATTGATCGAAAAAATATGTTGTTTGGAAAAATTTTTTTCGAACATCTCGGTCGACGAAATATGGAATGACTTCGAAAACGCTGTTTTTCGACGTTTCACTAAACCGAAACGCGTAAAAACGGGCGTTTCGCCCGCATCACGTTATAAGGAAGCAATCGCAGATAATTGTGCCGGGTTTTTCGAGAAAATTTGCAAATTTCATACACTTCAATCGTGTTGGGTGAGAAATGTTGGGCATCGAAAAAAAAAAAAATTTTCGATCAGGAAGAGTGAAATGAACTCGCGATAAATGTCTCACAAAATCATCATATTTCTCGACCATTTCGAACTTCGTGATTCCGGTCGTGATTTTTGTATCATATCAGCAGAAATGCATGCAATGATGCGAGATTGATCGGAAAAATATGTTGTTTGGAAAAAAGAATTTTCGAAAAATGTCTCACAAAATCATCATATTTCTCGACCATCTCGAATTTCGTGATTCCGGTCGTGATTTTTGTATCATATTAGCAGAAATACATGCAATGATGCGAGATTGATCGGAAAAATATGTTGTTTGGAGAAAAAAATTTTCGATAAATGTCTCACAAAATCATCATATTTCCCGACCATCTCGAATTTCGTGATTCCGGTCGTGATTTTTGTATCATATTAGCAGAAATGCATGCAATGATGCGAGATTGATCGAAAAAATATGTTGTTTGGAAAAATTTTTTTCGAACACCTCGGTCGACGAAATATGGAATGACTTCGAAAACGCTGTTTTTCGACGTTTCACTGAACCGAAACGCGTAAAAACGGGCGTTTCGCCCGCATCACGTTATAAGGAAGCAATCGCAGATAATTGTGCCGGGTTTTTCGAGAAAATTTTCAAATTTCATACACTCCAATCGTGTTGGGTGAGAAATGTTGGGCATCGAAAAAAAAAAAAAATTTTCGATCAGGAAGAGTGAAATGAACTCGCGATAAATGTCTCACAAAATCATCATATTTCTCGACTATCTCGAATTTCGTGATTCCGGTCGTGATTTTCGTATCATATTAGCAGAAATACATGCAATGATGCGAGATTGATCGGAAAAATATGTTGTTTGGAAAAATTTTTTTCGAACATCTCGGTCGACGAAATATGGAATGACTTCGAAAACGCTGTTTTTCGACGTTTCACTAAACCGAAACGCGTAAAAACGGGCGTTTCGCCCGCATCACGTTATAAGGAAGCAATCGCAGATAATTGTGCTGGATTTTTTGAGAAAATTTTCGAATTTCATACACTCCAATCGTGTTGGGTGAGAAATGTTGGGCATCGAAAAAAAAGAAAATTTTCGATCAGGAAGAGTGAAATGAACTTGCGATAAATGTCTCACAAAATCATCGTATTTCTCGACCATTTCGAACTTCGTGATTCCGGTCGTGATTTTTGTATCATATTAGCTGAAATGCATGCAATGATGCGAGATTGATCGGAAAAATATGTTGTTTGGAAAAAAGAATTTTCGATAAATAATGTCTCACAAAATCATCATATTTCTCGACCATCTCGAATTTCGTGATTCCGGTCGTGATTTTTGTATCATATTAGCAGAAATGCATGCAATGATGCGACATTGATCGAAAAAATATGTTGTTTGGAAAAATTTTTTTCGAACATCTCGGTTGACGAAATATGGAATGACTTCGAAAACGCTGTTTTTCGACGTTTCACTGAACCGAAACGCGTAAAAACGGGCGTTTCGCCCGCATCACGTTATAAGGAAGCAATCGCAGATAATTGTGCCGGGTTTTTCGAGAAAATTTTCAAATTTCATACACTCCAATCGTGTTGGGTGAGAAATGTTGGGCATCGAAAAAAAAAAAAAATTTTCGATCAGGAAGAGTGAAATGAACTCGCGATAAATGTCTCACAAAATCATCATATTTCTCGACTATCTCGAATTTCGTGATTCCGGTCGTGATTTTCGTATCATATTAGCAGAAATACATGCAATGATGCGAGATTGATCGGAAAAATATGTTGTTTGGAAAAATTTTTTTCGAACATCTCGGTCGACGAAATATGGAATGACTTCGAAAACGCTGTTTTTCGACGTTTCACTAAACCGAAACGCGTAAAAACGGGCGTTTCGCCCGCATCACGTTATAAGGAAGCAATCGCAGATAATTGTGCTGGATTTTTTGAGAAAATTTTCGAATTTCATACACTCCAATCGTGTTGGGTGAGAAATGTTGGGCATCGAAAAAAAAGAAAATTTTCGATCAGGAAGAGTGAAATGAACTTGCGATAAATGTCTCACAAAATCATCGTATTTCTCGACCATTTCGAACTTCGTGATTCCGGTCGTGATTTTTGTATCATATTAGCTGAAATGCATGCAATGATGCGAGATTGATCGGAAAAATATGTTGTTTGGAAAAAAGAATTTTCGATAAATAATGTCTCACAAAATCATCATATTTCTCGACCATCTCGAATTTCGTGATTCCGGTCGTGATTTTTGTATCATATTAGCAGAAATGCATGCAATGATGCGACATTGATCGAAAAAATATGTTGTTTGGAAAAATTTTTTTCGAACATCTCGGTTGACGAAATATGGAATGACTTCGAAAACGCTGTTTTTCGACGTTTCACTAAACCGAAACGCGTAAAGACGGGCGTTTCGCCTGCATCACGTTATAAGGAAGCAATCGCAGATAATTGTGCCGGGTTTTTCGGGAAAATTTTCAAATTTCATACACTCCAATCGTGTTGGGTGAGAAATGTTGGGCATCGGAAAAAAAAAAAAATTTTCGATCAGGAAGAGTGAAATGAACTCGCGATAAATGTCTCACAAGATCATCATATTTCTCGACCATTTCGAACTTCGTGATTCCGGTCGTTATTTTTGTATCATATTAGCAGAAATGCATGCAATGATGCGAGATTGATCGGAAAAATATGTTGTTTGGAAAAAAAAATTTTCGATAAATGTCTCACAAAATCGTCATATTTCCCGACCATCTCGAATTCCGTGATTCCGGTCGTGATTTTTGTATCATATTAGCAGAAATACATGCAATGATGCGAGATTGATCGAAAAAATATGTTGTTTGGAAAAAAAATTTTCGATAAATGTCTCACAAAAACATCATATCTCTCGACTATCTCGAATTTCGTGATTCCGGTCGTGATTTTTGTATCATATCAGCAGAAATGCATGCAATGATGCGAGATTGATCGGAAAAATATGTTGTTTGGAAAAAAAAATTTTCGATAAATGTCTCATCACAAAATCATCATATTTTTCGACTATCTCGAATTTCGTGATTCCGGTCGTGATTTTTGTATCATATTAGCAGAAATGCATGCAATGATGCGAGATTGGTCGGAAAAATAAGTTGTTTGGAAAAAAGAATTTTCGAAAAATGTCTCACAAAATCATCATATTTCTCGACCATCTCGAATTTCGTGATTCCGGTCGTGATTTTTGTATCATATTAGCAGAAATACATGCAATGATGCGAGATTGATCGGAAAAATATGTTGTTTGGAAAAAAAAATTTTCGATAAATGTCTCACAAAATCATCATATTTCCCGACCATCTCGAATTTCGTGATTCCGGTCGTGATTTTTGTATCATATTAGCAGAAATGCATGCAATGATGCGAGATTGATCGAAAAAATATGTTGTTTGGAAAAATTTTTTTCGAACATCTCGGTCGACGAAATATGGAATGACTTCGAAAACGCTGTTTTTCGACGTTTCACTAAACCGAAACGCGTAAAAACGGGCGTTTCGCCCGCATCACGTTATAAGGAAGCAATCGCAGATAATTGTGCCGGGTTTTTCGAGAAAATTTGCAAATTTCATACACTTCAATCGTGTTGGGTGAGAAATGTTGGGCATCGAAAAAAAAAAAAATTTTCGATCAGGAAGAGTGAAATGAACTCGCGATAAATGTCTCACAAAATCATCATATTTCTCGACCATTTCGAACTTCGTGATTCCGGTCGTGATTTTTGTATCATATCAGCAGAAATGCATGCAATGATGCGAGATTGATCGGAAAAATATGTTGTTTGGAAAAAAGAATTTTCGAAAAATGTCTCACAAAATCATCATATTTCTCGACCATCTCGAATTTCGTGATTCCGGTCGTGATTTTTGTATCATATTAGCAGAAATACATGCAATGATGCGAGATTGATCGGAAAAATATGTTGTTTGGAGAAAAAAATTTTCGATAAATGTCTCACAAAATCATCATATTTCCCGACCATCTCGAATTTCGTGATTCCGGTCGTGATTTTTGTATCATATTAGCAGAAATGCATGCAATGATGCGAGATTGATCGAAAAAATATGTTGTTTGGAAAAATTTTTTTCGAACACCTCGGTCGACGAAATATGGAATGACTTCGAAAACGCTGTTTTTCGACGTTTCACTGAACCGAAACGCGTAAAAACGGGCGTTTCGCCCGCATCACGTTATAAGGAAGCAATCGCAGATAATTGTGCCGGGTTTTTCGAGAAAATTTTCAAATTTCATACACTCCAATCGTGTTGGGTGAGAAATGTTGGGCATCGAAAAAAAAAAAAAATTTTCGATCAGGAAAAGTGAAATGAACTCGCGATAAATGTCTCACAAAATCATCATATTTCTCGACTATCTCGAATTTCGTGATTCCGGTCGTGATTTTCGTATCATATTAGCAGAAATACATGCAATGATGCGAGATTGATCGGAAAAATATGTTGTTTGGAAAAATTTTTTTCGAACATCTCGGTCGACGAAATATGGAATGACTTCGAAAACGCTGTTTTTCGACGTTTCACTAAACCGAAACGCGTAAAAACGGGCGTTTCGCCCGCATCACGTTATAAGGAAGCAATCGCAGATAATTGTGCTGGATTTTTTGAGAAAATTTTCGAATTTCATACACTCCAATCGTGTTGGGTGAGAAATGTTGGGCATCGAAAAAAAAGAAAATTTTCGATCAGGAAGAGTGAAATGAACTTGCGATAAATGTCTCACAAAATCATCGTATTTCTCGACCATTTCGAACTTCGTGATTCCGGTCGTGATTTTTGTATCATATTAGCTGAAATGCATGCAATGATGCGAGATTGATCGGAAAAATATGTTGTTTGGAAAAAAGAATTTTCGATAAATAATGTCTCACAAAATCATCATATTTCTCGACCATCTCGAATTTCGTGATTCCGGTCGTGATTTTTGTATCATATTAGCAGAAATGCATGCAATGATGCGACATTGATCGAAAAAATATGTTGTTTGGAAAAATTTTTTTCGAACATCTCGGTTGACGAAATATGGAATGACTTCGAAAACGCTGTTTTTCGACGTTTCACTAAACCGAAACGCGTAAAGACGGGCGTTTCGCCTGCATCACGTTATAAGGAAGCAATCGCAGATAATTGTGCCGGGTTTTTCGGGAAAATTTTCAAATTTCATACACTCCAATCGTGTTGGGTGAGAAATGTTGGGCATCGGAAAAAAAAAAAAATTTTCGATCAGGAAGAGTGAAATGAACTCGCGATAAATGTCTCACAAGATCATCATATTTCTCGACCATTTCGAACTTCGTGATTCCGGTCGTTATTTTTGTATCATATTAGCAGAAATGCATGCAATGATGCGAGATTGATCGGAAAAATATGTTGTTTGGAAAAAAAAATTTTCGATAAATGTCTCACAAAATCGTCATATTTCCCGACCATCTCGAATTCCGTGATTCCGGTCGTGATTTTTGTATCATATTAGCAGAAATACATGCAATGATGCGAGATTGATCGAAAAAATATGTTGTTTGGAAAAAAAATTTTCGATAAATGTCTCACAAAAACATCATATCTCTCGACTATCTCGAATTTCGTGATTCCGGTCGTGATTTTTGTATCATATTAGCAGAAATGCATGCAATGATGCGAGATTGATCGGAAAAATATGTTGTTTGGAAAAAAATATTTTCGATAAATGTCTCACAAAATCATCATATTTCCCGACCATCTCGAATTTCGTGATTCCGGTCGTGATTTTTGTATCATATTAGCAGAAATGCATGCAATGATGCGAGATTGATCGAAAAAATATGTTGTTTGGAAAAATTTTTTTCGAACATCTCGGTCGACGAAATATGGAATGACTTCGAAAACGCTGTTTTTCGACGTTTCACTAGACCGAAACGCGTAAAAACGGGCGTTTCGCCCGCATCACGATATAAGGAAGCAATCGCAGATAATTGTGCCGGGTTTTTCGGGAAAATTTTCAAATTTCATACACTCCAATCGTGTTGGGTGAGAAATGTTGGGCATCGAAAAAAAAAAAAAATTTTCGATCAGGAAGAGTGAAATGAACTCGCGATAAATGTCTCACAAAATCATCATATTTCTCGACTATCTCGAATTTCGTGATTCCGGTCGTGATTTTTGTATCATATTAGCAGAAATGCATGCAATGATGCGAGATTGATCGGAAAAATATGTTGTTTGGAAAAAAAAATTTTCGATAAATGTCTCACAAAATCATCATATTTCCCGACCATTTCGAATTTCGTGATTCCGGTCGTGATTTTTGTATCATATTAGCAGAAATGCATGCAATGATGCGAGATTGATCGAAAAAATATGTTGTTTGGAAAAATTTTTTTCGAACATCTCGGTCGACGAAATATGGAATGACTTCGAAAACGCTGTTTTTCGACGTTTCACTAAACCGAATCGCGTAAAAACGGGCGTTTCGCCCGCATCACGTTATAAGGAAGCAATCGCAGATAATTGTGCCGGGTTTTTCGAGAAAATTTGCAAATTTCATATTCTTCAATCGTGTTGGGTGAGAAATGTTGGGCATCGAAAAAAAAAAAAATTTTCGATCAGGAAGAGTGAAATGAACTCGCGATAAATGTCTCACAAAATCATCATATTTCTCGACCATTTCGAACTTCGTGATTCCGGTCGTGATTTTTGTATCATATCAGCAGAAACGCATGCAATGATGCGAGATTGATCGGAAAAATATACTGTTTGGAAAAAAGAATTTTCGAAAAATGTCTCACAAAATCATCATATTTCTCGACCATCTCGAATTTCGTGATTCCGGTCGTGATTTTTGTATCATATTAGCAGAAATACATGCAATGATGCGAGATTGATCGGAAAAATATGTTGTTTGGAGAAAAAAATTTTCGATAAATGTCTCACAAAATCATCATATTTCCCGACCATCTCGAATTTCGTGATTCCGGTCGTGATTTTTGTATCATATTAGCAGAAATGCATGCAATGATGCGAGATTGATCGAAAAAATATGTTGTTTGGAAAAATTTTTTTCGAACACCTCGGTCGACGAAATATGGAATGACTTCGAAAACGCTGTTTTTCGACGTTTCACTGAACCGAAACGCGTAAAAACGGGCGTTTCGCCCGCATCACGTTATAAGGAAGCAATCGCAGATAATTGTGCCGGGTTTTTCGAGAAAATTTTCAAATTTCATACACTCCAATCGTGTTGGGTGAGAAATGTTGGGCATCGAAAAAAAAAAAAAATTTTCGATCAGGAAGAGTGAAATGAACTCGCGATAAATGTCTCACAAAATCATCGTATTTCTCGACCATTTCGAACTTCGTGATTCCGGTCGTGATTTTTGTATCATATTAGCTGAAATGCATGCAATGATGCGAGATTGTTCGGAAAAATATGTTGTTTGGAAAAAAGAATTTTCGATAAATAATGTCTCACAAAATCATCATATTTCTCGACCATCTCGAATTTCGTGATTCCGGTCGTGATTTTTGTATCATATTAGCAGAAATGCATGCAATGATGCGACATTGATCGAAAAAATATGTTGTTTGGAAAAATTTTTTTCGAACATCTCGGTTGACGAAATATGGAATGACTTCGAAAACGCTGTTTTTCGACGTTTCACTAAACCGAAACGCGTAAAGACGGGCGTTTCGCCTGCATCACGTTATAAGGAAGCAATCGCAGATAATTGTGCCGGGTTTTTCGGGAAAATTTTCAAATTTCATACACTCCAATCGTGTTGGGTGAGAAATGTTGGGCATCGAAAAAAAAAAAAAATTTTCGATCAGGAAGAGTGAAATGAACTCGCGATAAATGTCTCACAAGATCATCATATTTCTCGACCATTTCGAACTTCGTGATTCCGGTCGTTATTTTTGTATCATATTAGCAGAAATGCATGCAATGATGCGAGATTGATCGGAAAAATATGTTGTTTGGAAAAAAAAATTTTCGATAAATGTCTCACAAAATCGTCATATTTCCCGACCATCTCGAATTCCGTGATTCCGGTCGTGATTTTTGTATCATATTAGCAGAAATACATGCAATGATGCGAGATTGATCGAAAAAATATGTTGTTTGGAAAAAAAATTTTCGATAAATGTCTCACAAAAACATCATATCTCTCGACTATCTCGAATTTCGTGATTCCGGTCGTGATTTTTGTATCATATTAGCAGGAATGCATGCAATGATGCGAGATTGATCGGAAAAATATGTTGTTTGGAAAAAAATATTTTCGATAAATGTCTCACAAAATCATCATATTTCCCGACCATCTCGAATTTCGTGATTCCGGTCGTGATTTTTGTATCATATTAGCAGAAATGCATGCAATGATGCGAGATTGATCGAAAAAATATGTTGTTTGGAAAAATTTTTTTCGAACATCTCGGTCGACGAAATATGGAATGACTTCGAAAACGCTGTTTTTCGACGTTTCACTAAACCGAAACGCGTAAAAACGGGCGTTTCGCCCGCATCACGTTATAAGGAAGCAATCGCAGATAATTGTGCCGGGTTTTTCGAGAAAATTTGCAAATTTCATACACTTCAATCGTGTTGGGTGAGAAATGTTGGGCATCGAAAAAAAAAAAAATTTTCGATCAGGAAGAGTGAAATGAACTCGCGATAAATGTCTCACAAAATCATCATATTTCTCGACCATTTCGAACTTCGTGATTCCGGTCGTGATTTTTGTATCATATCAGCAGAAATGCATGCAATGATGCGAGATTGATCGGAAAAATATGTTGTTTGGAAAAAAGAATTTTCGAAAAATGTCTCACAAAATCATCATATTTCTCGACCATCTCGAATTTCGTGATTCCGGTCGTGATTTTTGTATCATATTAGCAGAAATACATGCAATGATGCGAGATTGATCGGAAAAATATGTTGTTTGGAGAAAAAAATTTTCGATAAATGTCTCACAAAATCATCATATTTCCCGACCATCTCGAATTTCGTGATTCCGGTCGTGATTTTTGTATCATATTAGCAGAAATGCATGCAATGATGCGAGATTGATCGAAAAAATATGTTGTTTGGAAAAATTTTTTTCGAACACCTCGGTCGACGAAATATGGAATGACTTCGAAAACGCTGTTTTTCGACGTTTCACTGAACCGAAACGCGTAAAAACGGGCGTTTCGCCCGCATCACGTTATAAGGAAGCAATCGCAGATAATTGTGCCGGGTTTTTCGAGAAAATTTTCAAATTTCATACACTCCAATCGTGTTGGGTGAGAAATGTTGGGCATCGAAAAAAAAAAAAAATTTTCGATCAGGAAGAGTGAAATGAACTCGCGATAAATGTCTCACAAAATCATCATATTTCTCGACTATCTCGAATTTCGTGATTCCGGTCGTGATTTTCGTATCATATTAGCAGAAATACATGCAATGATGCGAGATTGATCGGAAAAATATGTTGTTTGGAAAAATTTTTTTCGAACATCTCGGTCGACGAAATATGGAATGACTTCGAAAACGCTGTTTTTCGACGTTTCACTAAACCGAAACGCGTAAAAACGGGCGTTTCGCCCGCATCACGTTATAAGGAAGCAATCGCAGATAATTGTGCTGGATTTTTTGAGAAAATTTTCGAATTTCATACACTCCAATCGTGTTGGGTGAGAAATGTTGGGCATCGAAAAAAAAGAAAATTTTCGATCAGGAAGAGTGAAATGAACTTGCGATAAATGTCTCACAAAATCATCGTATTTCTCGACCATTTCGAACTTCGTGATTCCGGTCGTGATTTTTGTATCATATTAGCTGAAATGCATGCAATGATGCGAGATTGATCGGAAAAATATGTTGTTTGGAAAAAAGAATTTTCGATAAATAATGTCTCACAAAATCATCATATTTCTCGACCATCTCGAATTTCGTGATTCCGGTCGTGATTTTTGTATCATATTAGCAGAAATGCATGCAATGATGCGACATTGATCGAAAAAATATGTTGTTTGGAAAAATTTTTTTCGAACATCTCGGTCGACGAAATATGGAATGACTTCGAAAACGCTGTTTTTCGACGTTTCACTAAACCGAAACGCGTAAAGACGGGCGTTTCGCCTGCATCACGTTATAAGGAAGCAATCGCAGATAATTGTGCCGGGTTTTTCGGGAAAATTTTCAAATTTCATACACTCCAATCGTGTTGGGTGAGAAATGTTGGGCATCGAAAAAAAAAAAAAATTTTCGATCAGGAAGAGTGAAATGAACTCGCGATAAATGTCTCACAAGATCATCATATTTCTCGACCATTTCGAACTTCGTGATTCCGGTCGTTATTTTTGTATCATATTAGCAGAAATGCATGCAATGATGCGAGATTGATCGAAAAAATATGTTGTTTGGAAAAAAAATTTTCGATAAATGTCTCACAAAAACATCATATCTCTCGACTATCTCGAATTTCGTGATTCCGGTCGTGATTTTTGTATCATATTAGCAGAAATGCATGCAATGATGCGAGATTGATCGGAAAAATATGTTGTTTGGAAAAAAATATTTTCGATAAATGTCTCACAAATTCATCATATTTCCCGACCATCTCGAATTTCGTGATTCCGGTCGTGATTTTTGTATCATATTAGCAGAAATGCATGCAATGATGCGAGATTGATCGAAAAAATATGTTGTTTGGAAAAATTTTTTTCGAACATCTCGGTCGACGAAATATGGAATGACTTCGAAAACGCTGTTTTTCGACGTTTCACTAGACCGAAACGCGTAAAAACGGGCGTTTCGCCCGCATCACGTTATAAGGAAGCAATCGCAGATAATTGTGCCGGGTTTTTCGGGAAAATTTTCAAATTTCATACACTCCAATCGTGTTGGGTGAGAAATGTTGGGCATCGAAAAAAAAAAAAATTTTCGATCAGGAAGAGTGAAATGAACTCGCGATAAATGTCTCACAAACTCATCATATTTCTCGACTATCTCGAATTTCGTGATTCCGGTCGTGATTTTTGTATCATATTAGCAGAAATGCATGCAATGATGCGAGATTGATCGGAAAAATATGTTGTTTGGAAAAAAAAATTTTCGATAAATGTCTCACAAAATCATCATATTTCCCGACCATCTCGAGTTTCGTGATTCCGGTCGTGAATTTTGTATCATATCAGCAGAAATGCATGCAATGATGCGAGATTGATCGAAAAAATATGTTGTTTGGAAAAATTTTTTTCGAACATCTCGGTCGACGAAATATGGAATGACTTCGAAAACGCTGTTTTTCGACGTTTCACTGAACCGGAACGCGTAAAAACGGGCGTTTCGCCCGCATCACGTTATAAGGAAGCAATCGCAGATAATTGTGCCGGGTTTTTCGAGAAAATTTTCAAATTTCATACACTCCAATCGTGTTGGGTGAGAAATGTTGGGCATCGAAAAAAAAAAAAAATTTTCGATCAGGAAGAGTGAAATGAACTCGCGATAAATGTCTCACAAAATCATCATATTTCTCGACTATCTCGAATTTCGTGATTCCGGTCGTGATTTTCGTATCATATTAGCAGAAATACATGCAATGATGCGAGATTGATCGGAAAAATATGTTGTTTGGAAAAATTTTTTTCGAACATCTCGGTCGACGAAATATGGAATGACTTCGAAAACGCTGTTTTTCGACGTTTCACTAAACCGAAACGCGTAAAAACGGGCGTTTCGCCCGCATCACGTTATAAGGAAGCAATCGCAGATAATTGTGCTGGATTTTTTGAGAAAATTTTCGAATTTCATACACTCCAATCGTGTTGGGTGAGAAATGTTGGGCATCGAAAAAAAAGAAAATTTTCGATCAGGAAGAGTGAAATGAACTTGCGATAAATGTCTCACAAAATCATCGTATTTCTCGACCATTTCGAACTTCGTGATTCCGGTCGTGATTTTTGTATCATATTAGCTGAAATGCATGCAATGATGCGAGATTGATCGGAAAAATATGTTGTTTGGAAAAAAGAATTTTCGATAAATAATGTCTCACAAAATCATCATATTTCTCGACCATCTCGAATTTCGTGATTCCGGTCGTGATTTTTGTATCATATTAGCAGAAATGCATGCAATGATGCGACATTGATCGAAAAAATATGTTGTTTGGAAAAATTTTTTTCGAACATCTCGGTTGACGAAATATGGAATGACTTCGAAAACGCTGTTTTTCGACGTTTCACTAAACCGAAACGCGTAAAGACGGGCGTTTCGCCTGCATCACGTTATAAGGAAGCAATCGCAGATAATTGTGCCGGGTTTTTCGGGAAAATTTTCAAATTTCATACACTCCAATCGTGTTGGGTGAGAAATGTTGGGCATCGGAAAAAAAAAAAAATTTTCGATCAGGAAGAGTGAAATGAACTCGCGATAAATGTCTCACAAGATCATCATATTTCTCGACCATTTCGAACTTCGTGATTCCGGTCGTTATTTTTGTATCATATTAGCAGAAATGCATGCAATGATGCGAGATTGATCGGAAAAATATGTTGTTTGGAAAAAAAAATTTTCGATAAATGTCTCACAAAATCGTCATATTTCCCGACCATCTCGAATTCCGTGATTCCGGTCGTGATTTTTGTATCATATTAGCAGAAATACATGCAATGATGCGAGATTGATCGAAAAAATATGTTGTTTGGAAAAAAAATTTTCGATAAATGTCTCACAAAAACATCATATCTCTCGACTATCTCGAATTTCGTGATTCCGGTCGTGATTTTTGTATCATATTAGCAGAAATGCATGCAATGATGCGAGATTGATCGGAAAAATATGTTGTTTGGAAAAAAAAATTTTCGATAAATGTCTCATCACAAAATCATCATATTTTTCGACTATCTCGAATTTCGTGATTCCGGTCGTGATTTTTGTATCATATTAGCAGAAATGCATGCAATGATGCGAGATTGGTCGGAAAAATAAGTTGTTTGGAAAAAAGAATTTTCGAAAAATGTCTCACAAAATCATCATATTTCTCGACCATCTCGAATTTCGTGATTCCGGTCGTGATTTTTGTATCATATTAGCAGAAATACATGCAATGATGCGAGATTGATCGGAAAAATATGTTGTTTGGAAAAAAAAATTTTCGATAAATGTCTCACAAAATCATCATATTTCCCGACCATCTCGAATTTCGTGATTCCGGTCGTGATTTTTGTATCATATTAGCAGAAATGCATGCAATGATGCGAGATTGATCGAAAAAATATGTTGTTTGGAAAAATTTTTTTCGAACATCTCGGTCGACGAAATATGGAATGACTTCGAAAACGCTGTTTTTCGACGTTTCACTAAACCGAAACGCGTAAAAACGGGCGTTTCGCCCGCATCACGTTATAAGGAAGCAATCGCAGATAATTGTGCCGGGTTTTTCGAGAAAATTTGCAAATTTCATACACTTCAATCGTGTTGGGTGAGAAATGTTGGGCATCGAAAAAAAAAAAAATTTTCGATCAGGAAGAGTGAAATGAACTCGCGATAAATGTCTCACAAAATCATCATATTTCTCGACCATTTCGAACTTCGTGATTCCGGTCGTGATTTTTGTATCATATCAGCAGAAATGCATGCAATGATGCGAGATTGATCGGAAAAATATGTTGTTTGGAAAAAAGAATTTTCGAAAAATGTCTCACAAAATCATCATATTTCTCGACCATCTCGAATTTCGTGATTCCGGTCGTGATTTTTGTATCATATTAGCAGAAATACATGCAATGATGCGAGATTGATCGGAAAAATATGTTGTTTGGAGAAAAAAATTTTCGATAAATGTCTCACAAAATCATCATATTTCCCGACCATCTCGAATTTCGTGATTCCGGTCGTGATTTTTGTATCATATTAGCAGAAATGCATGCAATGATGCGAGATTGATCGAAAAAATATGTTGTTTGGAAAAATTTTTTTCGAACACCTCGGTCGACGAAATATGGAATGACTTCGAAAACGCTGTTTTTCGACGTTTCACTGAACCGAAACGCGTAAAAACGGGCGTTTCGCCCGCATCACGTTATAAGGAAGCAATCGCAGATAATTGTGCCGGGTTTTTCGAGAAAATTTTCAAATTTCATACACTCCAATCGTGTTGGGTGAGAAATGTTGGGCATCGAAAAAAAAAAAAAATTTTCGATCAGGAAGAGTGAAATGAACTCGCGATAAATGTCTCACAAAATCATCATATTTCTCGACTATCTCGAATTTCGTGATTCCGGTCGTGATTTTCGTATCATATTAGCAGAAATACATGCGATGATGCGAGATTGATCGGAAAAATATGTTGTTTGGAAAAATTTTTTTCGAACATCTCGGTCGACGAAATATGGAATGACTTCGAAAACGCTGTTTTTCGACGTTTCACTAAACCGAAACGCGTAAAAACGGGCGTTTCGCCCGCATCACGTTATAAGGAAGCAATCGCAGATAATTGTGCTGGATTTTTTGAGAAAATTTTCGAATTTCATACACTCCAATCGTGTTGGGTGAGAAATGTTGGGCATCGAAAAAAAAGAAAATTTTCGATCAGGAAGAGTGAAATGAACTTGCGATAAATGTCTCACAAAATCATCGTATTTCTCGACCATTTCGAACTTCGTGATTCCGGTCGTGATTTTTGTATCATATTAGCTGAAATGCATGCAATGATGCGAGATTGATCGGAAAAATATGTTGTTTGGAAAAAAGAATTTTCGATAAATAATGTCTCACAAAATCATCATATTTCTCGACCATCTCGAATTTCGTGATTCCGGTCGTGATTTTTGTATCATATTAGCAGAAATGCATGCAATGATGCAACATTGATCGAAAAAATATGTTGTTTGGAAAAATTTTTTTCGAACATCTCGGTTGACGAAATATGGAATGACTTCGAAAACGCTGTTTTTCGACGTTTCACTAAACCGAAACGCGTAAAGACGGGCGTTTCGCCTGCATCACGTTATAAGGAAGCAATCGCAGATAATTGTGCCGGGTTTTTCGGGAAAATTTTCAAATTTCATACACTCCAATCGTGTTGGGTGAGAAATGTTGGGCATCGGAAAAAAAAAAAAATTTTCGATCAGGAAGAGTGAAATGAACTCGCGATAAATGTCTCACAAGATCATCATATTTCTCGACCATTTCGAACTTCGTGATTCCGGTCGTTATTTTTGTATCATATTAGCAGAAATGCATGCAATGATGCGAGATTGATCGGAAAAATATGTTGTTTGGAAAAAAAAATTTTCGATAAATGTCTCACAAAATCGTCATATTTCCCGACCATCTCGAATTCCGTGATTCCGGTCGTGATTTTTGTATCATATTAGCAGAAATACATGCAATGATGCGAGATTGATCGAAAAAATATGTTGTTTGGAAAAAAAATTTTCGATAAATGTCTCACAAAAACATCATATCTCTCGACTATCTCGAATTTCGTGATTCCGGTCGTGATTTTTGTATCATATTAGCAGAAATGCATGCAATGATGCGAGATTGATCGGAAAAATATGTTGTTTGGAAAAAAATATTTTCGATAAATGTCTCACAAAATCATCATATTTCCCGACCATCTCGAATTTCGTGATTCCGGTCGTGATTTTTGTATCATATTAGCAGAAATGCATGCAATGATGCGAGATTGATCGAAAAAATATGTTGTTTGGAAAAATTTTTTTCGAACATCTCGGTCGACGAAATATGGAATGACTTCGAAAACGCTGTTTTTCGACGTTTCACTAGACCGAAACGCGTAAAAACGGGCGTTTCGCCCGCATCACGATATAAGGAAGCAATCGCAGATAATTGTGCCGGGTTTTTCGGGAAAATTTTCAAATTTCATACACTCCAATCGTGTTGGGTGAGAAATGTTGGGCATCGAAAAAAAAAAAAAATTTTCGATCAGGAAGAGTGAAATGAACTCGCGATAAATGTCTCACAAACTCATCATATTTCTCGACTATCTCGAATTTCGTGATTCCGGTCGTGATTTTTGTATCATATTAGCAGAAATGCATGCAATGATGCGAGATTGATCGGAAAAATATGTTGTTTGGAAAAAAAAATTTTCGATAAATGTCTCACAAAATCATCATATTTCCCGACCATTTCGAATTTCGTGATTCCGGTCGTGATTTTTGTATCATATTAGCAGAAATGCATGCAATGATGCGAGATTGATCGAAAAAATATGTTGTTTGGAAAAATTTTTTTCGAACATCTCGGTCGACGAAATATGGAATGACTTCGAAAACGCTGTTTTTCGACGTTTCACTAAACCGAATCGCGTAAAAACGGGCGTTTCGCCCGCATCACGTTATAAGGAAGCAATCGCAGATAATTGTGCCGGGTTTTTCGAGAAAATTTGCAAATTTCATATTCTTCAATCGTGTTGGGTGAGAAATGTTGGGCATCGAAAAAAAAAAAAATTTTCGATCAGGAAGAGTGAAATGAACTCGCGATAAATGTCTCACAAAATCATCATATTTCTCGACCATTTCGAACTTCGTGATTCCGGTCGTGATTTTTGTATCATATCAGCAGAAACGCATGCAATGATGCGAGATTGATCGGAAAAATATACTGTTTGGAAAAAAGAATTTTCGAAAAATGTCTCACAAAATCATCATATTTCTCGACCATCTCGAATTTCGTGATTCCGGTCGTGATTTTTGTATCATATTAGCAGAAATACATGCAATGATGCGAGATTGATCGGAAAAATATGTTGTTTGGAGAAAAAAATTTTCGATAAATGTCTCACAAAATCATCATATTTCCCGACCATCTCGAATTTCGTGATTCCGGTCGTGATTTTTGTATCATATTAGCAGAAATGCATGCAATGATGCGAGATTGATCGAAAAAATATGTTGTTTGGAAAAATTTTTTTCGAACACCTCGGTCGACGAAATATGGAATGACTTCGAAAACGCTGTTTTTCGACGTTTCACTGAACCGAAACGCGTAAAAACGGGCGTTTCGCCCGCATCACGTTATAAGGAAGCAATCGCAGATAATTGTGCCGGGTTTTTCGAGAAAATTTTCAAATTTCATACACTCCAATCGTGTTGGGTGAGAAATGTTGGGCATCGAAAAAAAAAAAAAATTTTCGATCAGGAAGAGTGAAATGAACTCGCGATAAATGTCTCACAAAATCATCGTATTTCTCGACCATTTCGAACTTCGTGATTCCGGTCGTGATTTTTGTATCATATTAGCTGAAATGCATGCAATGATGCGAGATTGTTCGGAAAAATATGTTGTTTGGAAAAAAGAATTTTCGATAAATAATGTCTCACAAAATCATCATATTTCTCGACCATCTCGAATTTCGTGATTCCGGTCGTGATTTTTGTATCATATTAGCAGAAATGCATGCAATGATGCGACATTGATCGAAAAAATATGTTGTTTGGAAAAATTTTTTTCGAACATCTCGGTTGACGAAATATGGAATGACTTCGAAAACGCTGTTTTTCGACGTTTCACTAAACCGAAACGCGTAAAGACGGGCGTTTCGCCTGCATCACGTTATAAGGAAGCAATCGCAGATAATTGTGCCGGGTTTTTCGGGAAAATTTTCAAATTTCATACACTCCAATCGTGTTGGGTGAGAAATGTTGGGCATCGAAAAAAAAAAAAAATTTTCGATCAGGAAGAGTGAAATGAACTCGCGATAAATGTCTCACAAGATCATCATATTTCTCGACCATTTCGAACTTCGTGATTCCGGTCGTTATTTTTGTATCATATTAGCAGAAATGCATGCAATGATGCGAGATTGATCGGAAAAATATGTTGTTTGGAAAAAAAAATTTTCGATAAATGTCTCACAAAATCGTCATATTTCCCGACCATCTCGAATTCCGTGATTCCGGTCGTGATTTTTGTATCATATTAGCAGAAATACATGCAATGATGCGAGATTGATCGAAAAAATATGTTGTTTGGAAAAAAAATTTTCGATAAATGTCTCACAAAAACATCATATCTCTCGACTATCTCGAATTTCGTGATTCCGGTCGTGATTTTTGTATCATATTAGCAGAAATGCATGCAATGATGCGAGATTGATCGGAAAAATATGTTGTTTGGAAAAAAAAATTTTCGATAAATGTCTCACAAAATCATCATATTTCCCGACCATCTCGAGTTTCGTGATTCCGGTCGTGAATTTTGTATCATATCAGCAGAAATGCATGCAATGATGCGAGATTGATCGAAAAAATATGTTGTTTGGAAAAATTTTTTTCGAACATCTCGGTCGACGAAATATGGAATGACTTCGAAAACGCTGTTTTTCGACGTTTCACTGAACCGGAACGCGTAAAAACGGGCGTTTCGCCCGCATCACGTTATAAGGAAGCAATCGCAGATAATTGTGCCGGGTTTTTCGAGAAAATTTTCAAATTTCATACACTCCAATCGTGTTGGGTGAGGAATGTTAAGCATCGAAAAAAAAAAAAATTTTCGATCAGGAAGAGTGAAATGAACTCGCGATAAATGTCTCACAAAATCATCATATTCCCGACCATTTCGAACTTCGTGATTCCGGTCGTGATTTTTGTATCATATTAGCAGAAATGCATGCAATGATGCGAGATTGGTCGGAAAAATAAGTTGTTTGGAAAAAAGAATTTTCGAAAAATGTCTCACAAAATCATCATATTTCTCGACCATCTCGAATTTCGTGATTCCGGTCGTGATTTTTGTATCATATTAGCAGAAATACATGCAATGATGCGAGATTGATCGGAAAAATATGTTGTTTGGAAAAAAAAATTTTCGATAAATGTCTCACAAAATCATCATATTTCCCGACCATCTCGAATTTCGTGATTCCGGTCGTGATTTTTGTATCATATTAGCAGAAATGCATGCAATGATGCGAGATTAATCGAAAAAATATGTTGTTTGGAAAAATTTTTTTCGAACATCTCGGTCGACGAAATATGGAATGACTTCGAAAACGCTGTTTTTCGACGTTTCACTAGACCGAAACGCGTAAAAACGGGCGTTTCGCCCGCATCACGTTATAAGGAAGCAATCGCAGATAATTGTGCCGGGTTTTTCGGGAAAATTTTCAAATTTCATACACTCCAATCGTGTTGGGTGAGAAATGTTGGGCATCGAAAAAAAAAAAAAATTTTCGATCAGGAAGAGTGAAATGAACTCGCGATAAATGTCTCACAAACTCATCATATTTCTCGACTATCTCGAATTTCGTGATTCCGGTCGTGATTTTTGTATCATATTAGCAGAAATGCATGCAATGATGCGAGATTGATCGGAAAAATATGTTGTTTGGAAAAAAAAATTTTCGATAAATGTCTCACAAAATCATCATATTTCCCGACCATTTCGAATTTCGTGATTCCGGTCGTGATTTTTGTATCATATTAGCAGAAATGCATGCAATGATGCGAGATTGATCAAAAAAATATGTTGTTTGGAAAAATTTTTTTCGAACATCTCGGTCGACGAAATATGGAATGACTTCGAAAACGCTGTTTTTCGACGTTTCACTAAACCGAAACGCGTAAAAACGGGCGTTTCGCCCGCATCACGTTATAAGGAAGCAATCGCAGATAATTGTGCCGGGTTTTTCGAGAAAATTTGCAAATTTCATACACTTCAATCGTGTTGGGTGAGAAATGTTGGGCATCGAAAAAAAAAAAAATTTTCGATCAGGAAGAGTGAAATGAACTCGCGATAAATGTCTCACAAAATCATCATATTTCTCGACCATTTCGAACTTCGTGATTCCGGTCGTGATTTTTGTATCATATCAGCAGAAATGCATGCAATGATGCGAGATTGATCGGAAAAATATGTTGTTTGGAAAAAAGAATTTTCGAAAAATGTCTCACAAAATCATCATATTTCTCGACCATCTCGAATTTCGTGATTCCGGTCGTGATTTTTGTATCATATTAGCAGAAATACATGCAATGATGCGAGATTGATCGGAAAAATATGTTGTTTGGAGAAAAAAATTTTCGATAAATGTCTCACAAAATCATCATATTTCCCGACCATCTCGAATTTCGTGATTCCGGTCGTGATTTTTGTATCATATTAGCAGAAATGCATGCAATGATGCGAGATTGATCGAAAAAATATGTTGTTTGGAAAAATTTTTTTCGAACACCTCGGTCGACGAAATATGGAATGACTTCGAAAACGCTGTTTTTCGACGTTTCACTGAACCGAAACGCGTAAAAACGGGCGTTTCGCCCGCATCACGTTATAAGGAAGCAATCGCAGATAATTGTGCCGGGTTTTTCGAGAAAATTTTCAAATTTCATACACTCCAATCGTGTTGGGTGAGAAATGTTGGGCATCGAAAAAAAAAAAAAATTTTCGATCAGGAAGAGTGAAATGAACTCGCGATAAATGTCTCACAAAATCATCATATTTCTCGACTATCTCGAATTTCGTGATTCCGGTCGTGATTTTCGTATCATATTAGCAGAAATACATGCAATGATGCGAGATTGATCGGAAAAATATGTTGTTTGGAAAAATTTTTTTCGAACATCTCGGTCGACGAAATATGGAATGACTTCGAAAACGCTGTTTTTCGACGTTTCACTAAACCGAAACGCGTAAAAACGGGCGTTTCGCCCGCATCACGTTATAAGGAAGCAATCGCAGATAATTGTGCTGGATTTTTTGAGAAAATTTTCGAATTTCATACACTCCAATCGTGTTGGGTGAGAAATGTTGGGCATCGAAAAAAAAGAAAATTTTCGATCAGGAAGAGTGAAATGAACTTGCGATAAATGTCTCACAAAATCATCGTATTTCTCGACCATTTCGAACTTCGTGATTCCGGTCGTGATTTTTGTATCATATTAGCTGAAATGCATGCAATGATGCGAGATTGATCGGAAAAATATGTTGTTTGGAAAAAAGAATTTTCGATAAATAATGTCTCACAAAATCATCATATTTCTCGACCATCTCGAATTTCGTGATTCCGGTCGTGATTTTTGTATCATATTAGCAGAAATGCATGCAATGATGCGACATTGATCGAAAAAATATGTTGTTTGGAAAAATTTTTTTCGAACATCTCGGTCGACGAAATATGGAATGACTTCGAAAACGCTGTTTTTCGACGTTTCACTAAACCGAAACGCGTAAAGACGGGCGTTTCGCCTGCATCACGTTATAAGGAAGCAATCGCAGATAATTGTGCCGGGTTTTTCGGGAAAATTTTCAAATTTCATACACTCCAATCGTGTTGGGTGAGAAATGTTGGGCATCGAAAAAAAAAAAAAATTTTCGATCAGGAAGAGTGAAATGAACTCGCGATAAATGTCTCACAAGATCATCATATTTCTCGACCATTTCGAACTTCGTGATTCCGGTCGTTATTTTTGTATCATATTAGCAGAAATGCATGCAATGATGCGAGATTGATCGAAAAAATATGTTGTTTGGAAAAAAAATTTTCGATAAATGTCTCACAAAAACATCATATCTCTCGACTATCTCGAATTTCGTGATTCCGGTCGTGATTTTTGTATCATATTAGCAGAAATGCATGCAATGATGCGAGATTGATCGGAAAAATATGTTGTTTGGAAAAAAATATTCTCGATAAATGTCTCACAAAATCATCATATTTCCCGACCATCTCGAATTTCGTGATTCCGGTCGTGATTTTTGTATCATATTAGCAGAAATGCATGCAATGATGCGAGATTGATCGAAAAAATATGTTGTTTGGAAAAATTTTTTTCGAACATCTCGGTCGACGAAATATGGAATGACTTCGAAAACGCTGTTTTTCGACGTTTCACTAGACCGAAACGCGTAAAAACGGGCGTTTCGCCCGCATCACGTTATAAGGAAGCAATCGCAGATAATTGTGCCGGGTTTTTCGGGAAAATTTTCAAATTTCATACACTCCAATCGTGTTGGGTGAGAAATGTTGGGCATCGAAAAAAAAAAAAAATTTTCGATCAGGAAGAGTGAAATGAACTCGCGATAAATGTCTCACAAACTCATCATATTTCTCGACTATCTCGAATTTCGTGATTCCGGTCGTGATTTTTGTATCATATTAGCAGAAATGCATGCAATGATGCGAGATTGATCGGAAAAATATGTTGTTTGGAAAAAAAAATTTTCGATAAATGTCTCACAAAATCATCATATTTCCCGACCATCTCGAGTTTCGTGATTCCGGTCGTGAATTTTGTATCATATCAGCAGAAATGCATGCAATGATGCGAGATTGATCGAAAAAATATGTTGTTTGGAAAAATTTTTTTCGAACATCTCGGTCGACGAAATATGGAATGACTTCGAAAACGCTGTTTTTCGACGTTTCACTGAACCGGAACGCGTAAAAACGGGCGTTTCGCCCGCATCACGTTATAAGGAAGCAATCGCAGATAATTGTGCCGGGTTTTTCGAGAAAATTTTCAAATTTCATACACTCCAATCGTGTTGGGTGAGGAATGTTAAGCATCGAAAAAAAAAAAAATTTTCGATCAGGAAGAGTGAAATGAACTCGCGATAAATGTCTCACAAAATCATCATATTCCCGACCATTTCGAACTTCGTGATTCCGGTCGTGATTTTTGTATCATATTAGCAGAAATGCATGCAATGATGCGAGATTGGTCGGAAAAATAAGTTGTTTGGAAAAAAGAATTTTCGAAAAATGTCTCACAAAATCATCATATTTCTCGACCATCTCGAATTTCGTGATTCCGGTCGTGATTTTTGTATCATATTAGCAGAAATACATGCAATGATGCGAGATTGATCGGAAAAATATGTTGTTTGGAAAAAAAAATTTTCGATAAATGTCTCACAAAATCATCATATTTCCCGACCATCTCGAATTTCGTGATTCCGGTCGTGATTTTTGTATCATATTAGCAGAAATGCATGCAATGATGCGAGATTAATCGAAAAAATATGTTGTTTGGAAAAATTTTTTTCGAACATCTCGGTCGACGAAATATGGAATGACTTCGAAAACGCTGTTTTTCGACGTTTCACTAGACCGAAACGCGTAAAAACGGGCGTTTCGCCCGCATCACGTTATAAGGAAGCAATCGCAGATAATTGTGCCGGGTTTTTCGGGAAAATTTTCAAATTTCATACACTCCAATCGTGTTGGGTGAGAAATGTTGGGCATCGAAAAAAAAAAAAAATTTTCGATCAGGAAGAGTGAAATGAACTCGCGATAAATGTCTCACAAACTCATCATATTTCTCGACTATCTCGAATTTCGTGATTCCGGTTGTGATTTTTGTATCATATTAGCAGAAATGCATGCAATGATGCGAGATTGATCGGAAAAATATGTTGTTTGGAAAAAAAAATTTTCGATAAATGTCTCACAAAATCATCATATTTCCCGACCATTTCGAATTTCGTGATTCCGGTCGTGATTTTTGTATCATATTAGCAGAAATGCATGCAATGATGCGAGATTGATCGAAAAAATATGTTGTTTGGAAAAATTTTTTTCGAACATCTCGGTCGACGAAATATGGAATGACTTCGAAAACGCTGTTTTTCGACGTTTCACTAAACCGAAACGCGTAAAAACGGGCGTTTCGCCCGCATCACGTTATAAGGAAGCAATCGCAGATAATTGTGCCGGGTTTTTCGAGAAAATTTGCAAATTTCATACACTTCAATCGTGTTGGGTGAGAAATGTTGGGCATCGAAAAAAAAAAAAATTTTCGATCAGGAAGAGTGAAATGAACTCGCGATAAATGTCTCACAAAATCATCATATTTCTCGACCTCGAACTTCGTGATTCCGGTCGTGATTTTTGTATCATATCAGCAGAAATGCATGCAATGATGCGAGATTGATCGGAAAAATATGTTGTTTGGAAAAAAGAATTTTCGAAAAATGTCTCACAAAATCATCATATTTCTCGACCATCTCGAATTTCGTGATTCCGGTCGTGATTTTTGTATCATATTAGCAGAAATACATGCAATGATGCGAGATTGATCGGAAAAATATGTTGTTTGGAGAAAAAAATTTTCGATAAATGTCTCACAAAATCATCATATTTCCCGACCATCTCGAATTTCGTGATTCCGGTCGTGATTTTTGTATCATATTAGCAGAAATGCATGCAATGATGCGAGATTGATCGAAAAAATATGTTGTTTGGAAAAATTTTTTTCGAACACCTCGGTCGACGAAATATGGAATGACTTCGAAAACGCTGTTTTTCGACGTTTCACTGAACCGAAACGCGTAAAAACGGGCGTTTCGCCCGCATCACGTTATAAGGAAGCAATCGCAGATAATTGTGCCGGGTTTTTCGAGAAAATTTTCAAATTTCATACACTCCAATCGTGTTGGGTGAGAAATGTTGGGCATCGAAAAAAAAAAAAAATTTTCGATCAGGAAGAGTGAAATGAACTCGCGATAAATGTCTCACAAAATCATCATATTTCTCGACTATCTCGAATTTCGTGATTCCGGTCGTGATTATCGTATCATATTAGCAGAAATACATGCAATGATGCGAGATTGATCGGAAAAATATGTTGTTTGGAAAAATTTTTTTCGAACATCTCGGTCGACGAAACATGGAATGACTTCGAAAACGCTGTTTTTCGACGTTTCACTAAACCGAAACGCGTAAAAACGGGCGTTTCGCCCGCATCACGTTATAAGGAAGCAATCGCAGATAATTGTGCTGGATTTTTTGAGAAAATTTTCGAATTTCATACACTCCAATCGTGTTGGGTGAGAAATGTTGGGCATCGAAAAAAAAGAAAATTTTCGATCAGGAAGAGTGAAATGAACTTGCGATAAATGTCTCACAAAATCATCGTATTTCTCGACCATTTCGAACTTCGTGATTCCGGTCGTGATTTTTGTATCATATTAGCTGAAATGCATGCAATGATGCGAGATTGATCGGAAAAATATGTTGTTTGGAAAAAAGAATTTTCGATAAATAATGTCTCACAAAATCATCATATTTCTCGACCATCTCGAATTTCGTGATTCCGGTCGTGATTTTTGTATCATATTAGCAGAAATGCATGCAATGATGCGACATTGATCGAAAAAATATGTTGTTTGGAAAAATTTTTTTCGAACATCTCGGTCGACGAAATATGGAATGACTTCGAAAACGCTGTTTTTCGACGTTTCACTAAACCGAAACGCGTAAAGACGGGCGTTTCGCCTGCATCACGTTATAAGGAAGCAATCGCAGATAATTGTGCCGGGTTTTTCGGGAAAATTTTCAAATTTCATACACTCCAATCGTGTTGGGTGAGAAATGTTGGGCATCGAAAAAAAAAAAAAATTTTCGATCAGGAAGAGTGAAATGAACTCGCGATAAATGTCTCACAAGATCATCATATTTCTCGACCATTTCGAACTTCGTGATTCCGGTCGTTATTTTTGTATCATATTAGCAGAAATGCATGCAATGATGCGAGATTGATCGGAAAAATATGTTGTTTGGAAAAAAAAATTTTCGATAAATGTCTCACAAAATCGTCATATTTCCCGACCATCTCGAATTCCGTGATTCCGGTCGTGATTTTTGTATCATATTAGCAGAAATACATGCAATGATGCGAGATTGATCGAAAAAATATGTTGTTTGGAAAAAAAATTTTCGATAAATGTCTCACAAAAACATCATATCTCTCGACTATCTCGAATTTCGTGATTCCGGTCGTGATTTTTGTATCATATTAGCAGAAATGCATGCAATGATGCGAGATTGATCGGAAAAATATGTTGTTTGGAAAAAAATATTTTCGATAAATGTCTCACAAAATCATCATATTTCCCGACCATCTCGAATTTCGTGATTCCGGTCGTGATTTTTGTATCATATTAGCAGAAATGCATGCAATGATGCGAGATTGATCGAAAAAATATGTTGTTTGGAAAAATTTTTTTCGAACATCTCGGTCGACGAAATATGGAATGACTTCGAAAACGCTGTTTTTCGACGTTTCACTAGACCGAAACGCGTAAAAACGGGCGTTTCGCCCGCATCACGTTATAAGGAAGCAATCGCAGATAATTGTGCCGGGTTTTTCGGGAAAATTTTCAAATTTCATACACTCCAATCGTGTTGGGTGAGAAATGTTGGGCATCGAAAAAAAAAAAAAATTTTCGATCAGGAAGAGTGAAATGAACTCGCGATAAATGTCTCACAAACTCATCATATTTCTCGACTATCTCGAATTTCGTGATTCCGGTCGTGATTTTTGTATCATATTAGCAGAAATGCATGCAATGATGCGAGATTGATCGGAAAAATATGTTGTTTGGAAAAAAAAATTTTCGATAAATGTCTCACAAAATCATCATATTTCCCGACCATCTCGAGTTTCGTGATTCCGGTCGTGAATTTTGTATCATATCAGCAGAAATGCATGCAATGATGCGAGATTGATCGAAAAAATATGTTGTTTGGAAAAATTTTTTTCGAACATCTCGGTCGACGAAATATGGAATGACTTCGAAAACGCTGTTTTTCGACGTTTCACTGAACCGGAACGCGTAAAAACGGGCGTTTCGCCCGCATCACGTTATAAGGAAGCAATCGCAGATAATTGTGCCGGGTTTTTCGAGAAAATTTTCAAATTTCATACACTCCAATCGTGTTGGGTGAGGAATGTTAAGCATCGAAAAAAAAAAAAATTTTCGATCAGGAAGAGTGAAATGAACTCGCGATAAATGTCTCACAAAATCATCATATTCCCGACCATTTCGAACTTCGTGATTCCGGTCGTGATTTTTGTATCATATTAGCAGAAATGCATGCAATGATGCGAGATTGGTCGGAAAAATAAGTTGTTTGGAAAAAAGAATTTTCGAAAAATGTCTCACAAAATCATCATATTTCTCGACCATCTCGAATTTCGTGATTCCGGTCGTGATTTTTGTATCATATTAGCAGAAATACATGCAATGATGCGAGATTGATCGGAAAAATATGTTGTTTGGAAAAAAAAATTTTCGATAAATGTCTCACAAAATCATCATATTTCCCGACCATCTCGAATTTCGTGATTCCGGTCGTGATTTTTGTATCATATTAGCAGAAATGCATGCAATGATGCGAGATTAATCGAAAAAATATGTTGTTTGGAAAAATTTTTTTCGAACATCTCGGTCGACGAAATATGGAATGACTTCGAAAACGCTGTTTTTCGACGTTTCACTAGACCGAAACGCGTAAAAACGGGCGTTTCGCCCGCATCACGTTATAAGGAAGCAATCGCAGATAATTGTGCCGGGTTTTTCGGGAAAATTTTCAAATTTCATACACTCCAATCGTGTTGGGTGAGAAATGTTGGGCATCGAAAAAAAAAAAAAATTTTCGATCAGGAAGAGTGAAATGAACTCGCGATAAATGTCTCACAAACTCATCATATTTCTCGACTATCTCGAATTTCGTGATTCCGGTCGTGATTTTTGTATCATATTAGCAGAAATGCATGCAATGATGCGAGATTGATCGGAAAAATATGTTGTTTGGAAAAAAAAATTTTCGATAAATGTCTCACAAAATCATCATATTTCCCGACCATTTCGAATTTCGTGATTCCGGTCGTGATTTTTGTATCATATTAGCAGAAATGCATGCAATGATGCGAGATTGATCGAAAAAATATGTTGTTTGGAAAAATTTTTTTCGAACATCTCGGTCGACGAAATATGGAATGACTTCGAAAACGCTGTTTTTCGACGTTTCACTAAACCGAAACGCGTAAAAACGGGCGTTTCGCCCGCATCACGTTATAAGGAAGCAATCGCAGATAATTGTGCCGGGTTTTTCGAGAAAATTTGCAAATTTCATACACTTCAATCGTGTTGGGTGAGAAATGTTGGGCATCGAAAAAAAAAAAAATTTTCGATCAGGAAGAGTGAAATGAACTCGCGATAAATGTCTCACAAAATCATCATATTTCTCGACCATTTCGAACTTCGTGATTCCGGTCGTGATTTTTGTATCATATCAGCAGAAATGCATGCAATGATGCGAGATTGATCGGAAAAATATGTTGTTTGGAAAAAAGAATTTTCGAAAAATGTCTCACAAAATCATCATATTTCTCGACCATCTCGAATTTCGTGATTCCGGTCGTGATTTTTGTATCATATTAGCAGAAATACATGCAATGATGCGAGATTGATCGGAAAAATATGTTGTTTGGAGAAAAAAATTTTCGATAAATGTCTCACAAAATCATCATATTTCCCGACCATCTCGAATTTCGTGATTCCGGTCGTGATTTTTGTATCATATTAGCAGAAATGCATGCAATGATGCGAGATTGATCGAAAAAATATGTTGTTTGGAAAAATTTTTTTCGAACACCTCGGTCGACGAAATATGGAATGACTTCGAAAACGCTGTTTTTCGACGTTTCACTGAACCGAAACGCGTATAAACGGGCGTTTCGCCCGCATCACGTTATAAGGAAGCAATCGCAGATAATTGTGCCGGGTTTTTCGAGAAAATTTTCAAATTTCATACACTCCAATCGTGTTGGGTGAGAAATGTTGGGCATCGAAAAAAAAAAAAAATTTTCGATCAGGAAGAGTGAAATGAACTCGCGATAAATGTCTCACAAAATCATCATATTTCTCGACTATCTCGAATTTCGTGATTCCGGTCGTGATTTTCGTATCATATTAGCAGGAATACATGCAATGATGCGAGATTGATCGGAAAAATATGTTGTTTGGAAAAATTTTTTTCGAACATCTCGGTCGACGAAATATGGAATGACTTCGAAAACGCTGTTTTTCGACGTTTCACTAAACCGAAACGCGTAAAAACGGGCGTTTCGCCCGCATCACGTTATAAGGAAGCAATCGCAGATAATTGTGCTGGATTTTTTGAGAAAATTTTCGAATTTCATACACTCCAATCGTGTTGGGTGAGAAATGTTGGGCATCGAAAAAAAAGAAAATTTTCGATCAGGAAGAGTGAAATGAACTTGCGATAAATGTCTCACAAAATCATCGTATTTCTCGACCATTTCGAACTTCGTGATTCCGGTCGTGATTTTTGTATCATATTAGCTGAAATGCATGCAATGATGCGAGATTGGTCGGAAAAATATGTTGTTTGGAAAAAAGAATTTTCGATAAATAATGTCTCACAAAATCATCATATTTCTCGACCATCTCGAATTTCGTGATTCCGGTCGTGATTTTTGTATCATATTAGCAGAAATGCATGCAATGATGCGACATTGATCGAAAAAATATGTTGTTTGGAAAAATTTTTTTCGAACATCTCGGTCGACGAAATATGGAATGACTTCGAAAACGCTGTTTTTCGACGTTTCACTAAACCGAAACGCGTAAAGACGGGCGTTTCGCCTGCATCACGTTATAAGGAAGCAATCGCAGATAATTGTGCCGGGTTTTTCGGGAAAATTTTCAAATTTCATACACTCCAATCGTGTTGGGTGAGAAATGTTGGGCATCGAAAAAAAAAAAAAATTTTCGATCAGGAAGAGTGAAATGAACTCGCGATAAATGTCTCACAAGATCATCATATTTCTCGACCATTTCGAACTTCGTGATTCCGGTCGTTATTTTTGTATCATATTAGCAGAAATGCATGCAATGATGCGAGATTGATCGGAAAAATATGTTGTTTGGAAAAAAAAATTTTCGATAAATGTCTCACAAAATCGTCATATTTCCCGACCATCTCGAATTCCGTGATTCCGGTCGTGATTTTTGTATCATATTAGCAGAAATACATGCAATGATGCGAGATTGATCGAAAAAATATGTTGTTTGGAAAAAAAATTTTCGATAAATGTCTCACAAAATCATCATATTTCCCGACCATCTCGAATTTCGTGATTCCGGTCGTGATTTTTGTATCATATTAGCAGAAATGCATGCAATGATGCGAGATTGATCGAAAAAATATGTTGTTTGGAAAAATTTTTTTCGAACACCTCGGTCGACGAAATATGGAATGACTTCGAAAACGCTGTTTTTCGACGTTTCACTGAACCGAAACGCGTAAAAACGGGCGTTTCGCCCGCATCACGTTATAAGGAAGCAATCGCAGATAATTGTGCCGGGTTTTTCGAGAAAATTTTCAAATTTCATACACTCCAATCGTGTTGGGTGAGAAATGTTGGGCATCGAAAAAAAAAAAAAATTTTCGATCAGGAAGAGTGAAATGAACTCGCGATAAATGTCTCACAAAATCATCATATTTCTCGACTATCTCGAATTTCGTGATTCCGGTCGTGATTTTCGTATCATATTAGCAGAAATACATGCAATGATGCGAGATTGATCGGAAAAATATGTTGTTTGGAAAAATTTTTTTCGAACATCTCGGTCGACGAAATATGGAATGACTTCGAAAACGCTGTTTTTCGACGTTTCACTAAACCGAAACGCGTAAAAACGGGCGTTTCGCCCGCATCACGTTATAAGGAAGCAATCGCAGATAATTGTGCTGGATTTTTTGAGAAAATTTTCGAATTTCATACACTCCAATCGTGTTGGGTGAGAAATGTTGGGCATCGAAAAAAAAGAAAATTTTCGATCAGGAAGAGTGAAATGAACTTGCGATAAATGTCTCACAAAATCATCGTATTTCTCGACCATTTCGAACTTCGTGATTCCGGTCGTGATTTTTGTATCATATTAGCTGAAATGCATGCAATGATGCGAGATTGATCGGAAAAATATGTTGTTTGGAAAAAAGAATTTTCGATAAATAATGTCTCACAAAATCATCATATTTCTCGACCATCTCGAATTTCGTGATTCCGGTCGTGATTTTTGTATCATATTAGCAGAAATGCATGCAATGATGCGACATTGATCGAAAAAATATGTTGTTTGGAAAAATTTTTTTCGAACATCTCGGTCGACGAAATATGGAATGACTTCGAAAACGCTGTTTTTCGACGTTTCACTAAACCGAAACGCGTAAAGACGGGCGTTTCGCCTGCATCACGTTATAAGGAAGCAATCGCAGATAATTGTGCCGGGTTTTTCGGGAAAATTTTCAAATTTCATACACTCCAATCGTGTTGGGTGAGAAATGTTGGGCATCGAAAAAAAAAAAAAATTTTCGATCAGGAAGAGTGAAATGAACTCGCGATAAATGTCTCACAAGATCATCATATTTCTCGACCATTTCGAACTTCGTGATTCCGGTCGTTATTTTTGTATCATATTAGCAGAAATGCATGCAATGATGCGAGATTGATCGAAAAAATATGTTGTTTGGAAAAAAAATTTTCGATAAATGTCTCACAAAAACATCATATCTCTCGACTATCTCGAATTTCGTGATTCCGGTCGTGATTTTTGTATCATATTAGCAGAAATGCATGCAATGATGCGAGATTGATCGGAAAAATATGTTGTTTGGAAAAAAATATTTTCGATAAATGTCTCACAAAATCATCATATTTCCCGACCATCTCGAATTTCGTGATTCCGGTCGTGATTTTTGTATCATATTAGCAGAAATGCATGCAATGATGCGAGATTGATCGAAAAAATATGTTGTTTGGAAAAATTTTTTTCGAACATCTCGGTCGACGAAATATGGAATGACTTCGAAAACGCTGTTTTTCGACGTTTCACTAGACCGAAACGCGTAAAAACGGGCGTTTCGCCCGCATCACGTTATAAGGAAGCAATCGCAGATAATTGTGCCGGGTTTTTCGGGAAAATTTTCAAATTTCATACACTCCAATCGTGTTGGGTGAGAAATGTTGGGCATCGAAAAAAAAAAAAAATTTTCGATCAGGAAGAGTGAAATGAACTCGCGATAAATGTCTCACAAACTCATCATATTTCTCGACTATCTCGAATTTCGTGATTCCGGTCGTGATTTTTGTATCATATTAGCAGAAATGCATGCAATGATGCGAGATTGATCGGAAAAATATGTTGTTTGGAAAAAAAATTTTCGATAAATGTCTCACAAAATCATCATATTTCCCGACCATCTCGAGTTTCGTGATTCCGGTCGTGAATTTTGTATCATATCAGCAGAAATGCATGCAATGATGCGAGATTGATCGAAAAAATATGTTGTTTGGAAAAATTTTTTTCGAACATCTCGGTCGACGAAATATGGAATGACTTCGAAAACGCTGTTTTTCGACGTTTCACTGAACCGGAACGCGTAAAAACGGGCGTTTCGCCCGCATCACGTTATAAGGAAGCAATCGCAGATAATTGTGCCGGGTTTTTCGAGAAAATTTTCAAATTTCATACACTCCAATCGTGTTGGGTGAGGAATGTTAAGCATCGAAAAAAAAAAAAATTTTCGATCAGGAAGAGTGAAATGAACTCGCGATAAATGTCTCACAAAATCATCATATTCCCGACCATTTCGAACTTCGTGATTCCGGTCGTGATTTTTGTATCATATTAGCAGAAATGCATGCAATGATGCGAGATTGGTCGGAAAAATAAGTTGTTTGGAAAAAAGAATTTTCGAAAAATGTCTCACAAAATCATCATATTTCTCGACCATCTCGAATTTCGTGATTCCGGTCGTGATTTTTGTATCATATTAGCAGAAATACATGCAATGATGCGAGATTGATCGGAAAAATATGTTGTTTGGAAAAAAAAATTTTCGATAAATGTCTCACAAAATCATCATATTTCCCGACCATCTCGAATTTCGTGATTCCGGTCGTGATTTTTGTATCATATTAGCAGAAATGCATGCAATGATGCGAGATTAATCGAAAAAATATGTTGTTTGGAAAAATTTTTTTCGAACATCTCGGTCGACGAAATATGGAATGACTTCGAAAACGCTGTTTTTCGACGTTTCACTAGACCGAAACGCGTAAAAACGGGCGTTTCGCCCGCATCACGTTATAAGGAAGCAATCGCAGATAATTGTGCCGGGTTTTTCGGGAAAATTTTCAAATTTCATACACTCCAATCGTGTTGGGTGAGAAATGTTGGGCATCGAAAAAAAAAAAAAATTTTCGATCAGGAAGAGTGAAATGAACTCGCGATAAATGTCTCACAAACTCATCATATTTCTCGACTATCTCGAATTTCGTGATTCCGGTTGTGATTTTTGTATCATATTAGCAGAAATGCATGCAATGATGCGAGATTGATCGGAAAAATATGTTGTTTGGAAAAAAAAATTTTCGATAAATGTCTCACAAAATCATCATATTTCCCGACCATTTCGAATTTCGTGATTCCGGTCGTGATTTTTGTATCATATTAGCAGAAATGCATGCAATGATGCGAGATTGATCGAAAAAATATGTTGTTTGGAAAAATTTTTTTCGAACATCTCGGTCGACGAAATATGGAATGACTTCGAAAACGCTGTTTTTCGACGTTTCACTAAACCGAAACGCGTAAAAACGGGCGTTTCGCCCGCATCACGTTATAAGGAAGCAATCGCAGATAATTGTGCCGGGTTTTTCGAGAAAATTTGCAAATTTCATACACTTCAATCGTGTTGGGTGAGAAATGTTGGGCATCGAAAAAAAAAAAAATTTTCGATCAGGAAGAGTGAAATGAACTCGCGATAAATGTCTCACAAAATCATCATATTTCTCGACCTCGAACTTCGTGATTCCGGTCGTGATTTTTGTATCATATCAGCAGAAATGCATGCAATGATGCGAGATTGATCGGAAAAATATGTTGTTTGGAAAAAAGAATTTTCGAAAAATGTCTCACAAAATCATCATATTTCTCGACCATCTCGAATTTCGTGATTCCGGTCGTGATTTTTGTATCATATTAGCAGAAATACATGCAATGATGCGAGATTGATCGGAAAAATATGTTGTTTGGAGAAAAAAATTTTCGATAAATGTCTCACAAAATCATCATATTTCCCGACCATCTCGAATTTCGTGATTCCGGTCGTGATTTTTGTATCATATTAGCAGAAATGCATGCAATGATGCGAGATTGATCGAAAAAATATGTTGTTTGGAAAAATTTTTTTCGAACACCTCGGTCGACGAAATATGGAATGACTTCGAAAACGCTGTTTTTCGACGTTTCACTGAACCGAAACGCGTAAAAACGGGCGTTTCGCCCGCATCACGTTATAAGGAAGCAATCGCAGATAATTGTGCCGGGTTTTTCGAGAAAATTTTCAAATTTCATACACTCCAATCGTGTTGGGTGAGAAATGTTGGGCATCGAAAAAAAAAAAAAATTTTCGATCAGGAAGAGTGAAATGAACTCGCGATAAATGTCTCACAAAATCATCATATTTCTCGACTATCTCGAATTTCGTGATTCCGGTCGTGATTATCGTATCATATTAGCAGAAATACATGCAATGATGCGAGATTGATCGGAAAAATATGTTGTTTGGAAAAATTTTTTTCGAACATCTCGGTCGACGAAACATGGAATGACTTCGAAAACGCTGTTTTTCGACGTTTCACTAAACCGAAACGCGTAAAAACGGGCGTTTCGCCCGCATCACGTTATAAGGAAGCAATCGCAGATAATTGTGCTGGATTTTTTGAGAAAATTTTCGAATTTCATACACTCCAATCGTGTTGGGTGAGAAATGTTGGGCATCGAAAAAAAAGAAAATTTTCGATCAGGAAGAGTGAAATGAACTTGCGATAAATGTCTCACAAAATCATCGTATTTCTCGACCATTTCGAACTTCGTGATTCCGGTCGTGATTTTTGTATCATATTAGCTGAAATGCATGCAATGATGCGAGATTGATCGGAAAAATATGTTGTTTGGAAAAAAGAATTTTCGATAAATAATGTCTCACAAAATCATCATATTTCTCGACCATCTCGAATTTCGTGATTCCGGTCGTGATTTTTGTATCATATTAGCAGAAATGCATGCAATGATGCGACATTGATCGAAAAAATATGTTGTTTGGAAAAATTTTTTTCGAACATCTCGGTCGACGAAATATGGAATGACTTCGAAAACGCTGTTTTTCGACGTTTCACTAAACCGAAACGCGTAAAGACGGGCGTTTCGCCTGCATCACGTTATAAGGAAGCAATCGCAGATAATTGTGCCGGGTTTTTCGGGAAAATTTTCAAATTTCATACACTCCAATCGTGTTGGGTGAGAAATGTTGGGCATCGAAAAAAAAAAAAAATTTTCGATCAGGAAGAGTGAAATGAACTCGCGATAAATGTCTCACAAGATCATCATATTTCTCGACCATTTCGAACTTCGTGATTCCGGTCGTTATTTTTGTATCATATTAGCAGAAATGCATGCAATGATGCGATATTGATCGGAAAAATATGTTGTTTGGAAAAAAAAATTTTCGATAAATGTCTCACAAAATCGTCATATTTCCCGACCATCTCGAATTCCGTGATTCCGGTCGTGATTTTTGTATCATATTAGCAGAAATACATGCAATGATGCGAGATTGATCGAAAAAATATGTTGTTTGGAAAAAAAATTTTCGATAAATGTCTCACAAAAACATCATATCTCTCGACTATCTCGAATTTCGTGATTCCGGTCGTGATTTTTGTATCATATTAGCAGAAATGCATGCAATGATGCGAGATTGATCGGAAAAATATGTTGTTTGGAAAAAAATATTTTCGATAAATGTCTCACAAAATCATCATATTTCCCGACCATCTCGAATTTCGTGATTCCGGTCGTGATTTTTGTATCATATTAGCAGAAATGCATGCAATGATGCGAGATTGATCGAAAAAATATGTTGTTTGGAAAAATTTTTTTCGAACATCTCGGTCGACGAAATATGGAATGACTTCGAAAACGCTGTTTTTCGACGTTTCACTAGACCGAAACGCGTAAAAACGGGCGTTTCGCCCGCATCACGTTATAAGGAAGCAATCGCAGATAATTGTGCCGGGTTTTTCAGGAAAATTTTCAAATTTCATACACTCCAATCGTGTTGGGTGAGAAATGTTGGGCATCGAAAAAAAAAAAAAATTTTCGATCAGGAAGAGTGAAATGAACTCGCGATAAATGTCTCACAAACTCATCATATTTCTCGACTATCTCGAATTTCGTGATTCCGGTCGTGATTTTTGTATCATATTAGCAGAAATGCATGCAATGATGCGAGATTGATCGGAAAAATATGTTGTTTGGAAAAAAAAATTTTCGATAAATGTCTCACAAAATCATCATATTTCCCGACCATCTCGAGTTTCGTGATTCCGGTCGTGAATTTTGTATCATATCAGCAGAAATGCATGCAATGATGCGAGATTGATCGAAAAAATATGTTGTTTGGAAAAATTTTTTTCGAACATCTCGGTCGACGAAATATGGAATGACTTCGAAAACGCTGTTTTTCGACGTTTCACTGAACCGGAACGCGTAAAAACGGGCGTTTCGCCCGCATCACGTTATAAGGAAGCAATCGCAGATAATTGTGCCGGGTTTTTCGAGAAAATTTTCAAATTTCATACACTCCAATCGTGTTGGGTGAGGAATGTTAAGCATCGAAAAAAAAAAAAATTTTCGATCAGGAAGAGTGAAATGAACTCGCGATAAATGTCTCACAAAATCATCATATTCCCGACCATTTCGAACTTCGTGATTCCGGTCGTGATTTTTGTATCATATTAGCAGAAATGCATGCAATGATGCGAGATTGGTCGGAAAAATAAGTTGTTTGGAAAAAAGAATTTTCGAAAAATGTCTCACAAAATCATCATATTTCTCGACCATCTCGAATTTCGTGATTCCGGTCGTGATTTTTGTATCATATTAGCAGAAATACATGCAATGATGCGAGATTGATCGGAAAAATATGTTGTTTGGAAAAAAAAATTTTCGATAAATGTCTCACAAAATCATCATATTTCCCGACCATCTCGAATTTCGTGATTCCGGTCGTGATTTTTGTATCATATTAGCAGAAATGCATGCAATGATGCGAGATTAATCGAAAAAATATGTTGTTTGGAAAAATTTTTTTCGAACATCTCGGTCGACGAAATATGGAATGACTTCGAAAACGCTGTTTTTCGACGTTTCACTAGACCGAAACGCGTAAAAACGGGCGTTTCGCCCGCATCACGTTATAAGGAAGCAATCGCAGATAATTGTGCCGGGTTTTTCGGGAAAATTTTCAAATTTCATACACTCCAATCGTGTTGGGTGAGAAATGTTGGGCATCGAAAAAAAAAAAAAATTTTCGATCAGGAAGAGTGAAATGAACTCGCGATAAATGTCTCACAAACTCATCATATTTCTCGACTATCTCGAATTTCGTGATTCCGGTCGTGATTTTTGTATCATATTAGCAGAAATGCATGCAATGATGCGAGATTGATCGGAAAAATATGTTGTTTGGAAAAAAAAATTTTCGATAAATGTCTCACAAAATCATCATATTTCCCGACCATTTCGAATTTCGTGATTCCGGTCGTGATTTTTGTATCATATTAGCAGAAATGCATGCAATGATGCGAGATTGATCGAAAAAATATGTTGTTTGGAAAAATTTTTTTCGAACATCTCGGTCGACGAAATATGGAATGACTTCGAAAACGCTGTTTTTCGACGTTTCACTGAACCGGAACGCGTAAAAACGGGCGTTTCGCCCGCATCACGTTATAAGGAAGCAATCGCAGATAATTGTGCCGGGTTTTTCGAGAAAATTTTCAAATTTCATACACTCCAATCGTGTTGGGTGAGGAATGTTAAGCATCGAAAAAAAAAAAAATTTTCGATCAGGAAGAGTGAAATGAACTCGCGATAAATGTCTCACAAAATCATCATATTCCCGACCATTTCGAACTTCGTGATTCCGGTCGTGATTTTTGTATCATATTAGCAGAAATGCATGCAATGATGCGAGATTGGTCGGAAAAATAAGTTGTTTGGAAAAAAGAATTTTCGAAAAATGTCTCACAAAATCATCATATTTCTCGACCATCTCGAATTTCGTGATTCCGGTCGTGATTTTTGTATCATATTAGCAGAAATACATGCAATGATGCGAGATTGATCGGAAAAATATGTTGTTTGGAAAAAAAAATTTTCGATAAATGTCTCACAAAATCATCATATTTCCCGACCATCTCGAATTTCGTGATTCCGGTCGTGATTTTTGTATCATATTAGCAGAAATGCATGCAATGATGCGAGATTGATCGAAAAAATATGTTGTTTGGAAAAATTTTTTTCGAACACCTCGGTCGACGAAATATGGAATGACTTCGAAAACGCTGTTTTTCGACGTTTCACTGAACCGAAACGCGTAAAAACGGGCGTTTCGCCCGCATCACGTTATAAGGAAGCAATCGCAGATAATTGTGCCGGGTTTTTCGAGAAAATTTTCAAATTTCATACACTCCAATCGTGTTGGGTGAGAAATGTTGGGCATCGAAAAAAAAAAAAAATTTTCGATCAGGAAGAGTGAAATGAACTCGCGATAAATGTCTCACAAAATCATCATATTTCTCGACTATCTCGAATTTCGTGATTCCGGTCGTGATTTTCGTATCATATTAGCAGAAATACATGCAATGATGCGAGATTGATCGGAAAAATATGTTGTTTGGAAAAATTTTTTTCGAACATCTCGGTCGACGAAATATGGAATGACTTCGAAAACGCTGTTTTTCGACGTTTCACTAAACCGAAACGCGTAAAAACGGGCGTTTCGCCCGCATCACGTTATAAGGAAGCAATCGCAGATAATTGTGCTGGATTTTTTGAGAAAATTTTCGAATTTCATACACTCCAATCGTGTTGGGTGAGAAATGTTGGGCATCGAAAAAAAAGAAAATTTTCGATCAGGAAGAGTGAAATGAACTTGCGATAAATGTCTCACAAAATCATCGTATTTCTCGACCATTTCGAACTTCGTGATTCCGGTCGTGATTTTTGTATCATATTAGCTGAAATGCATGCAATGATGCGAGATTGATCGGAAAAATATGTTGTTTGGAAAAAAGAATTTTCGATAAATAATGTCTCACAAAATCATCATATTTCTCGACCATCTCGAATTTCGTGATTCCGGTCGTGATTTTTGTATCATATTAGCAGAAATGCATGCAATGATGCGACATTGATCGAAAAAATATGTTGTTTGGAAAAATTTTTTTCGAACATCTCGGTTGACGAAATATGGAATGACTTCGAAAACGCTGTTTTTCGACGTTTCACTAAACCGAAACGCGTAAAGACGGGCGTTTCGCCTGCATCACGTTATAAGGAAGCAATCGCAGATAATTGTGCCGGGTTTTTCGGGAAAATTTTCAAATTTCATACACTCCAATCGTGTTGGGTGAGAAATGTTGGGCATCGGAAAAAAAAAAAAATTTTCGATCAGGAAGAGTGAAATGAACTCGCGATAAATGTCTCACAAGATCATCATATTTCTCGACCATTTCGAACTTCGTGATTCCGGTCGTTATTTTTGTATCATATTAGCAGAAATGCATGCAATGATGCGAGATTGATCGGAAAAATATGTTGTTTGGAAAAAAAAATTTTCGATAAATGTCTCACAAAATCGTCATATTTCCCGACCATCTCGAATTCCGTGATTCCGGTCGTGATTTTTGTATCATATTAGCAGAAATACATGCAATGATGCGAGATTGATCGAAAAAATATGTTGTTTGGAAAAAAAATTTTCGATAAATGTCTCACAAAAACATCATATCTCTCGACTATCTCGAATTTCGTGATTCCGGTCGTGATTTTTGTATCATATTAGCAGAAATGCATGCAATGATGCGAGATTGATCGGAAAAATATGTTGTTTGGAAAAAAAAATTTTCGATAAATGTCTCATCACAAAATCATCATATTTTTCGACTATCTCGAATTTCGTGATTCCGGTCGTGATTTTTGTATCATATTAGCAGAAATGCATGCAATGATGCGAGATTGGTCGGAAAAATAAGTTGTTTGGAAAAAAGAATTTTCGAAAAATGTCTCACAAAATCATCATATTTCTCGACCATCTCGAATTTCGTGATTCCGGTCGTGATTTTTGTATCATATTAGCAGAAATACATGCAATGATGCGAGATTGATCGGAAAAATATGTTGTTTGGAAAAAAAAATTTTCGATAAATGTCTCACAAAATCATCATATTTCCCGACCATCTCGAATTTCGTGATTCCGGTCGTGATTTTTGTATCATATTAGCAGAAATGCATGCAATGATGCGAGATTGATCGAAAAAATATGTTGTTTGGAAAAATTTTTTTCGAACATCTCGGTCGACGAAATATGGAATGACTTCGAAAACGCTGTTTTTCGACGTTTCACTAAACCGAAACGCGTAAAAACGGGCGTTTCGCCCGCATCACGTTATAAGGAAGCAATCGCAGATAATTGTGCCGGGTTTTTCGAGAAAATTTGCAAATTTCATACACTTCAATCGTGTTGGGTGAGAAATGTTGGGCATCGAAAAAAAAAAAAATTTTCGATCAGGAAGAGTGAAATGAACTCGCGATAAATGTCTCACAAAATCATCATATTTCTCGACCATTTCGAACTTCGTGATTCCGGTCGTGATTTTTGTATCATATCAGCAGAAATGCATGCAATGATGCGAGATTGATCGGAAAAATATGTTGTTTGGAAAAAAGAATTTTCGAAAAATGTCTCACAAAATCATCATATTTCTCGACCATCTCGAATTTCGTGATTCCGGTCGTGATTTTTGTATCATATTAGCAGAAATACATGCAATGATGCGAGATTGATCGGAAAAATATGTTGTTTGGAGAAAAAAATTTTCGATAAATGTCTCACAAAATCATCATATTTCCCGACCATCTCGAATTTCGTGATTCCGGTCGTGATTTTTGTATCATATTAGCAGAAATGCATGCAATGATGCGAGATTGATCGAAAAAATATGTTGTTTGGAAAAATTTTTTTCGAACACCTCGGTCGACGAAATATGGAATGACTTCGAAAACGCTGTTTTTCGACGTTTCACTGAACCGAAACGCGTAAAAACGGGCGTTTCGCCCGCATCACGTTATAAGGAAGCAATCGCAGATAATTGTGCCGGGTTTTTCGAGAAAATTTTCAAATTTCATACACTCCAATCGTGTTGGGTGAGAAATGTTGGGCATCGAAAAAAAAAAAAAATTTTCGATCAGGAAGAGTGAAATGAACTCGCGATAAATGTCTCACAAAATCATCATATTTCTCGACTATCTCGAATTTCGTGATTCCGGTCGTGATTTTCGTATCATATTAGCAGAAATACATGCGATGATGCGAGATTGATCGGAAAAATATGTTGTTTGGAAAAATTTTTTTCGAACATCTCGGTCGACGAAATATGGAATGACTTCGAAAACGCTGTTTTTCGACGTTTCACTAAACCGAAACGCGTAAAAACGGGCGTTTCGCCCGCATCACGTTATAAGGAAGCAATCGCAGATAATTGTGCTGGATTTTTTGAGAAAATTTTCGAATTTCATACACTCCAATCGTGTTGGGTGAGAAATGTTGGGCATCGAAAAAAAAGAAAATTTTCGATCAGGAAGAGTGAAATGAACTTGCGATAAATGTCTCACAAAATCATCGTATTTCTCGACCATTTCGAACTTCGTGATTCCGGTCGTGATTTTTGTATCATATTAGCTGAAATGCATGCAATGATGCGAGATTGATCGGAAAAATATGTTGTTTGGAAAAAAGAATTTTCGATAAATAATGTCTCACAAAATCATCATATTTCTCGACCATCTCGAATTTCGTGATTCCGGTCGTGATTTTTGTATCATATTAGCAGAAATGCATGCAATGATGCGACATTGATCGAAAAAATATGTTGTTTGGAAAAATTTTTTTCGAACATCTCGGTTGACGAAATATGGAATGACTTCGAAAACGCTGTTTTTCGACGTTTCACTAAACCGAAACGCGTAAAGACGGGCGTTTCGCCTGCATCACGTTATAAGGAAGCAATCGCAGATAATTGTGCCGGGTTTTTCGGGAAAATTTTCAAATTTCATACACTCCAATCGTGTTGGGTGAGAAATGTTGGGCATCGGAAAAAAAAAAAAATTTTCGATCAGGAAGAGTGAAATGAACTCGCGATAAATGTCTCACAAGATCATCATATTTCTCGACCATTTCGAACTTCGTGATTCCGGTCGTTATTTTTGTATCATATTAGCAGAAATGCATGCAATGATGCGAGATTGATCGGAAAAATATGTTGTTTGGAAAAAAAAATTTTCGATAAATGTCTCACAAAATCGTCATATTTCCCGACCATCTCGAATTCCGTGATTCCGGTCGTGATTTTTGTATCATATTAGCAGAAATACATGCAATGATGCGAGATTGATCGAAAAAATATGTTGTTTGGAAAAAAAATTTTCGATAAATGTCTCACAAAAACATCATATCTCTCGACTATCTCGAATTTCGTGATTCCGGTCGTGATTTTTGTATCATATTAGCAGAAATGCATGCAATGATGCGAGATTGATCGGAAAAATATGTTGTTTGGAAAAAAATATTTTCGATAAATGTCTCACAAAATCATCATATTTCCCGACCATCTCGAATTTCGTGATTCCGGTCGTGATTTTTGTATCATATTAGCAGAAATGCATGCAATGATGCGAGATTGATCGAAAAAATATGTTGTTTGGAAAAATTTTTTTCGAACATCTCGGTCGACGAAATATGGAATGACTTCGAAAACGCTGTTTTTCGACGTTTCACTAGACCGAAACGCGTAAAAACGGGCGTTTCGCCCGCATCACGATATAAGGAAGCAATCGCAGATAATTGTGCCGGGTTTTTCGGGAAAATTTTCAAATTTCATACACTCCAATCGTGTTGGGTGAGAAATGTTGGGCATCGAAAAAAAAAAAAAATTTTCGATCAGGAAGAGTGAAATGAACTCGCGATAAATGTCTCACAAACTCATCATATTTCTCGACTATCTCGAATTTCGTGATTCCGGTCGTGATTTTTGTATCATATTAGCAGAAATGCATGCAATGATGCGAGATTGATCGGAAAAATATGTTGTTTGGAAAAACAAATTTTCGATAAATGTCTCACAAAATCATCATATTTCCCGACCATTTCGAATTTCGTGATTCCGGTCGTGATTTTTGTATCATATTAGCAGAAATGCATGCAATGATGCGAGATTGATCGAAAAAATATGTTGTTTGGAAAAATTTTTTTCGAACATCTCGGTCGACGAAATATGGAATGACTTCGAAAACGCTGTTTTTCGACGTTTCACTAAACCGAATCGCGTAAAAACGGGCGTTTCGCCCGCATCACGTTATAAGGAAGCAATCGCAGATAATTGTGCCGGGTTTTTCGAGAAAATTTGCAAATTTCATATTCTTCAATCGTGTTGGGTGAGAAATGTTGGGCATCGAAAAAAAAAAAAATTTTCGATCAGGAAGAGTGAAATGAACTCGCGATAAATGTCTCACAAAATCATCATATTTCTCGACCATTTCGAACTTCGTGATTCCGGTCGTGATTTTTGTATCATATCAGCAGAAACGCATGCAATGATGCGAGATTGATCGGAAAAATATACTGTTTGGAAAAAAGAATTTTCGAAAAATGTCTCACAAAATCATCATATTTCTCGACCATCTCGAATTTCGTGATTCCGGTCGTGATTTTTGTATCATATTAGCAGAAATACATGCAATGATGCGAGATTGATCGGAAAAATATGTTGTTTGGAGAAAAAAATTTTCGATAAATGTCTCACAAAATCATCATATTTCCCGACCATCTCGAATTTCGTGATTCCGGTCGTGATTTTTGTATCATATTAGCAGAAATGCATGCAATGATGCGAGATTGATCGAAAAAATATGTTGTTTGGAAAAATTTTTTTCGAACACCTCGGTCGACGAAATATGGAATGACTTCGAAAACGCTGTTTTTCGACGTTTCACTGAACCGAAACGCGTAAAAACGGGCGTTTCGCCCGCATCACGTTATAAGGAAGCAATCGCAGATAATTGTGCCGGGTTTTTCGAGAAAATTTTCAAATTTCATACACTCCAATCGTGTTGGGTGAGAAATGTTGGGCATCGAAAAAAAAAAAAAATTTTCGATCAGGAAGAGTGAAATGAACTCGCGATAAATGTCTCACAAAATCATCGTATTTCTCGACCATTTCGAACTTCGTGATTCCGGTCGTGATTTTTGTATCATATTAGCTGAAATGCATGCAATGATGCGAGATTGTTCGGAAAAATATGTTGTTTGGAAAAAAGAATTTTCGATAAATAATGTCTCACAAAATCATCATATTTCTCGACCATCTCGAATTTCGTGATTCCGGTCGTGATTTTTGTATCATATTAGCAGAAATGCATGCAATGATGCGACATTGATCGAAAAAATATGTTGTTTGGAAAAATTTTTTTCGAACATCTCGGTTGACGAAATATGGAATGACTTCGAAAACGCTGTTTTTCGACGTTTCACTAAACCGAAACGCGTAAAGACGGGCGTTTCGCCTGCATCACGTTATAAGGAAGCAATCGCAGATAATTGTGCCGGGTTTTTCGGGAAAATTTTCAAATTTCATACACTCCAATCGTGTTGGGTGAGAAATGTTGGGCATCGAAAAAAAAAAAAAATTTTCGATCAGGAAGAGTGAAATGAACTCGCGATAAATGTCTCACAAGATCATCATATTTCTCGACCATTTCGAACTTCGTGATTCCGGTCGTTATTTTTGTATCATATTAGCAGAAATGCATGCAATGATGCGAGATTGATCGGAAAAATATGTTGTTTGGAAAAAAAAATTTTCGATAAATGTCTCACAAAATCGTCATATTTCCCGACCATCTCGAATTCCGTGATTCCGGTCGTGATTTTTGTATCATATTAGCAGAAATACATGCAATGATGCGAGATTGATCGAAAAAATATGTTGTTTGGAAAAAAAATTTTCGATAAATGTCTCACAAAAACATCATATCTCTCGACTATCTCGAATTTCGTGATTCCGGTCGTGATTTTTGTATCATATTAGCAGAAATGCATGCAATGATGCGAGATTGATCGGAAAAATATGTTGTTTGGAAAAAAATATTTTCGATAAATGTCTCACAAAATCATCATATTTCCCGACCATCTCGAATTTCGTGATTCCGGTCGTGATTTTTGTATCATATTAGCAGAAATGCATGCAATGATGCGAGATTGATCGAAAAAATATGTTGTTTGGAAAAATTTTTTTCGAACATCTCGGTCGACGAAATATGGAATGACTTCGAAAACGCTGTTTTTCGACGTTTCACTAGACCGAAACGCGTAAAAACGGGCGTTTCGCCCGCATCACGTTATAAGGAAGCAATCGCAGATAATTGTGCCGGGTTTTTCGGGAAAATTTTCAAATTTCATACACTCCAATCGTGTTGGGTGAGAAATGTTGGGCATCGAAAAAAAAAAAAAATTTTCGATCAGGAAGAGTGAAATGAACTCGCGATAAATGTCTCACAAACTCATCATATTTCTCGACTATCTCGAATTTCGTGATTCCGGTCGTGATTTTTGTATCATATTAGCAGAAATGCATGCAATGATGCGAGATTGATCGGAAAAATATGTTGTTTGGAAAAAAAAATTTTCGATAAATGTCTCACAAAATCATCATATTTCCCGACCATCTCGAGTTTCGTGATTCCGGTCGTGAATTTTGTATCATATCAGCAGAAATGCATGCAATGATGCGAGATTGATCGAAAAAATATGTTGTTTGGAAAAATTTTTTTCGAACATCTCGGTCGACGAAATATGGAATGACTTCGAAAACGCTGTTTTTCGACGTTTCACTGAACCGGAACGCGTAAAAACGGGCGTTTCGCCCGCATCACGTTATAAGGAAGCAATCGCAGATAATTGTGCCGGGTTTTTCGAGAAAATTTTCAAATTTCATACACTCCAATCGTGTTGGGTGAGGAATGTTAAGCATCGAAAAAAAAAAAAATTTTCGATCAGGAAGAGTGAAATGAACTCGCGATAAATGTCTCACAAAATCATCATATTCCCGACCATTTCGAACTTCGTGATTCCGGTCGTGATTTTTGTATCATATTAGCAGAAATGCATGCAATGATGCGAGATTGGTCGGAAAAATAAGTTGTTTGGAAAAAAGAATTTTCGAAAAATGTCTCACAAAATCATCATATTTCTCGACCATCTCGAATTTCGTGATTCCGGTCGTGATTTTTGTATCATATTAGCAGAAATACATGCAATGATGCGAGATTGATCGGAAAAATATGTTGTTTGGAAAAAAAAATTTTCGATAAATGTCTCACAAAATCATCATATTTCCCGACCATCTCGAATTTCGTGATTCCGGTCGTGATTTTTGTATCATATTAGCAGAAATGCATGCAATGATGCGAGATTAATCGAAAAAATATGTTGTTTGGAAAAATTTTTTTCGAACATCTCGGTCGACGAAATATGGAATGACTTCGAAAACGCTGTTTTTCGACGTTTCACTAGACCGAAACGCGTAAAAACGGGCGTTTCGCCCGCATCACGTTATAAGGAAGCAATCGCAGATAATTGTGCCGGGTTTTTCGGGAAAATTTTCAAATTTCATACACTCCAATCGTGTTGGGTGAGAAATGTTGGGCATCGAAAAAAAAAAAAAATTTTCGATCAGGAAGAGTGAAATGAACTCGCGATAAATGTCTCACAAACTCATCATATTTCTCGACTATCTCGAATTTCGTGATTCCGGTCGTGATTTTTGTATCATATTAGCAGAAATGCATGCAATGATGCGAGATTGATCGGAAAAATATGTTGTTTGGAAAAAAAAATTTTCGATAAATGTCTCACAAAATCATCATATTTCCCGACCATTTCGAATTTCGTGATTCCGGTCGTGATTTTTGTATCATATTAGCAGAAATGCATGCAATGATGCGAGATTGATCAAAAAAATATGTTGTTTGGAAAAATTTTTTTCGAACATCTCGGTCGACGAAATATGGAATGACTTCGAAAACGCTGTTTTTCGACGTTTCACTAAACCGAAACGCGTAAAAACGGGCGTTTCGCCCGCATCACGTTATAAGGAAGCAATCGCAGATAATTGTGCCGGGTTTTTCGAGAAAATTTGCAAATTTCATACACTTCAATCGTGTTGGGTGAGAAATGTTGGGCATCGAAAAAAAAAAAAATTTTCGATCAGGAAGAGTGAAATGAACTCGCGATAAATGTCTCACAAAATCATCATATTTCTCGACCATTTCGAACTTCGTGATTCCGGTCGTGATTTTTGTATCATATCAGCAGAAATGCATGCAATGATGCGAGATTGATCGGAAAAATATGTTGTTTGGAAAAAAGAATTTTCGAAAAATGTCTCACAAAATCATCATATTTCTCGACCATCTCGAATTTCGTGATTCCGGTCGTGATTTTTGTATCATATTAGCAGAAATACATGCAATGATGCGAGATTGATCGGAAAAATATGTTGTTTGGAGAAAAAAATTTTCGATAAATGTCTCACAAAATCATCATATTTCCCGACCATCTCGAATTTCGTGATTCCGGTCGTGATTTTTGTATCATATTAGCAGAAATGCATGCAATGATGCGAGATTGATCGAAAAAATATGTTGTTTGGAAAAATTTTTTTCGAACACCTCGGTCGACGAAATATGGAATGACTTCGAAAACGCTGTTTTTCGACGTTTCACTGAACCGAAACGCGTAAAAACGGGCGTTTCGCCCGCATCACGTTATAAGGAAGCAATCGCAGATAATTGTGCCGGGTTTTTCGAGAAAATTTTCAAATTTCATACACTCCAATCGTGTTGGGTGAGAAATGTTGGGCATCGAAAAAAAAAAAAAATTTTCGATCAGGAAGAGTGAAATGAACTCGCGATAAATGTCTCACAAAATCATCATATTTCTCGACTATCTCGAATTTCGTGATTCCGGTCGTGATTTTCGTATCATATTAGCAGAAATACATGCAATGATGCGAGATTGATCGGAAAAATATGTTGTTTGGAAAAATTTTTTTCGAACATCTCGGTCGACGAAATATGGAATGACTTCGAAAACGCTGTTTTTCGACGTTTCACTAAACCGAAACGCGTAAAAACGGGCGTTTCGCCCGCATCACGTTATAAGGAAGCAATCGCAGATAATTGTGCTGGATTTTTTGAGAAAATTTTCGAATTTCATACACTCCAATCGTGTTGGGTGAGAAATGTTGGGCATCGAAAAAAAAGAAAATTTTCGATCAGGAAGAGTGAAATGAACTTGCGATAAATGTCTCACAAAATCATCGTATTTCTCGACCATTTCGAACTTCGTGATTCCGGTCGTGATTTTTGTATCATATTAGCTGAAATGCATGCAATGATGCGAGATTGATCGGAAAAATATGTTGTTTGGAAAAAAGAATTTTCGATAAATAATGTCTCACAAAATCATCATATTTCTCGACCATCTCGAATTTCGTGATTCCGGTCGTGATTTTTGTATCATATTAGCAGAAATGCATGCAATGATGCGACATTGATCGAAAAAATATGTTGTTTGGAAAAATTTTTTTCGAACATCTCGGTCGACGAAATATGGAATGACTTCGAAAACGCTGTTTTTCGACGTTTCACTAAACCGAAACGCGTAAAGACGGGCGTTTCGCCTGCATCACGTTATAAGGAAGCAATCGCAGATAATTGTGCCGGGTTTTTCGGGAAAATTTTCAAATTTCATACACTCCAATCGTGTTGGGTGAGAAATGTTGGGCATCGAAAAAAAAAAAAAATTTTCGATCAGGAAGAGTGAAATGAACTCGCGATAAATGTCTCACAAGATCATCATATTTCTCGACCATTTCGAACTTCGTGATTCCGGTCGTTATTTTTGTATCATATTAGCAGAAATGCATGCAATGATGCGAGATTGATCGAAAAAATATGTTGTTTGGAAAAAAAATTTTCGATAAATGTCTCACAAAAACATCATATCTCTCGACTATCTCGAATTTCGTGATTCCGGTCGTGATTTTTGTATCATATTAGCAGAAATGCATGCAATGATGCGAGATTGATCGGAAAAATATGTTGTTTGGAAAAAAATATTCTCGATAAATGTCTCACAAAATCATCATATTTCCCGACCATCTCGAATTTCGTGATTCCGGTCGTGATTTTTGTATCATATTAGCAGAAATGCATGCAATGATGCGAGATTGATCGAAAAAATATGTTGTTTGGAAAAATTTTTTTCGAACATCTCGGTCGACGAAATATGGAATGACTTCGAAAACGCTGTTTTTCGACGTTTCACTAGACCGAAACGCGTAAAAACGGGCGTTTCGCCCGCATCACGTTATAAGGAAGCAATCGCAGATAATTGTGCCGGGTTTTTCGGGAAAATTTTCAAATTTCATACACTCCAATCGTGTTGGGTGAGAAATGTTGGGCATCGAAAAAAAAAAAAAATTTTCGATCAGGAAGAGTGAAATGAACTCGCGATAAATGTCTCACAAACTCATCATATTTCTCGACTATCTCGAATTTCGTGATTCCGGTCGTGATTTTTGTATCATATTAGCAGAAATGCATGCAATGATGCGAGATTGATCGGAAAAATATGTTGTTTGGAAAAAAAAATTTTCGATAAATGTCTCACAAAATCATCATATTTCCCGACCATCTCGAGTTTCGTGATTCCGGTCGTGAATTTTGTATCATATCAGCAGAAATGCATGCAATGATGCGAGATTGATCGAAAAAATATGTTGTTTGGAAAAATTTTTTTCGAACATCTCGGTCGACGAAATATGGAATGACTTCGAAAACGCTGTTTTTCGACGTTTCACTGAACCGGAACGCGTAAAAACGGGCGTTTCGCCCGCATCACGTTATAAGGAAGCAATCGCAGATAATTGTGCCGGGTTTTTCGAGAAAATTTTCAAATTTCATACACTCCAATCGTGTTGGGTGAGGAATGTTAAGCATCGAAAAAAAAAAAAATTTTCGATCAGGAAGAGTGAAATGAACTCGCGATAAATGTCTCACAAAATCATCATATTCCCGACCATTTCGAACTTCGTGATTCCGGTCGTGATTTTTGTATCATATTAGCAGAAATGCATGCAATGATGCGAGATTGGTCGGAAAAATAAGTTGTTTGGAAAAAAGAATTTTCGAAAAATGTCTCACAAAATCATCATATTTCTCGACCATCTCGAATTTCGTGATTCCGGTCGTGATTTTTGTATCATATTAGCAGAAATACATGCAATGATGCGAGATTGATCGGAAAAATATGTTGTTTGGAAAAAAAAATTTTCGATAAATGTCTCACAAAATCATCATATTTCCCGACCATCTCGAATTTCGTGATTCCGGTCGTGATTTTTGTATCATATTAGCAGAAATGCATGCAATGATGCGAGATTAATCGAAAAAATATGTTGTTTGGAAAAATTTTTTTCGAACATCTCGGTCGACGAAATATGGAATGACTTCGAAAACGCTGTTTTTCGACGTTTCACTAGACCGAAACGCGTAAAAACGGGCGTTTCGCCCGCATCACGTTATAAGGAAGCAATCGCAGATAATTGTGCCGGGTTTTTCGGGAAAATTTTCAAATTTCATACACTCCAATCGTGTTGGGTGAGAAATGTTGGGCATCGAAAAAAAAAAAAAATTTTCGATCAGGAAGAGTGAAATGAACTCGCGATAAATGTCTCACAAACTCATCATATTTCTCGACTATCTCGAATTTCGTGATTCCGGTTGTGATTTTTGTATCATATTAGCAGAAATGCATGCAATGATGCGAGATTGATCGGAAAAATATGTTGTTTGGAAAAAAAAATTTTCGATAAATGTCTCACAAAATCATCATATTTCCCGACCATTTCGAATTTCGTGATTCCGGTCGTGATTTTTGTATCATATTAGCAGAAATGCATGCAATGATGCGAGATTGATCGAAAAAATATGTTGTTTGGAAAAATTTTTTTCGAACATCTCGGTCGACGAAATATGGAATGACTTCGAAAACGCTGTTTTTCGACGTTTCACTAAACCGAAACGCGTAAAAACGGGCGTTTCGCCCGCATCACGTTATAAGGAAGCAATCGCAGATAATTGTGCCGGGTTTTTCGAGAAAATTTGCAAATTTCATACACTTCAATCGTGTTGGGTGAGAAATGTTGGGCATCGAAAAAAAAAAAAATTTTCGATCAGGAAGAGTGAAATGAACTCGCGATAAATGTCTCACAAAATCATCATATTTCTCGACCTCGAACTTCGTGATTCCGGTCGTGATTTTTGTATCATATCAGCAGAAATGCATGCAATGATGCGAGATTGATCGGAAAAATATGTTGTTTGGAAAAAAGAATTTTCGAAAAATGTCTCACAAAATCATCATATTTCTCGACCATCTCGAATTTCGTGATTCCGGTCGTGATTTTTGTATCATATTAGCAGAAATACATGCAATGATGCGAGATTGATCGGAAAAATATGTTGTTTGGAGAAAAAAATTTTCGATAAATGTCTCACAAAATCATCATATTTCCCGACCATCTCGAATTTCGTGATTCCGGTCGTGATTTTTGTATCATATTAGCAGAAATGCATGCAATGATGCGAGATTGATCGAAAAAATATGTTGTTTGGAAAAATTTTTTTCGAACACCTCGGTCGACGAAATATGGAATGACTTCGAAAACGCTGTTTTTCGACGTTTCACTGAACCGAAACGCGTAAAAACGGGCGTTTCGCCCGCATCACGTTATAAGGAAGCAATCGCAGATAATTGTGCCGGGTTTTTCGAGAAAATTTTCAAATTTCATACACTCCAATCGTGTTGGGTGAGAAATGTTGGGCATCGAAAAAAAAAAAAAATTTTCGATCAGGAAGAGTGAAATGAACTCGCGATAAATGTCTCACAAAATCATCATATTTCTCGACTATCTCGAATTTCGTGATTCCGGTCGTGATTATCGTATCATATTAGCAGAAATACATGCAATGATGCGAGATTGATCGGAAAAATATGTTGTTTGGAAAAAAGAATTTTCGATAAATAATGTCTCACAAAATCATCATATTTCTCGACCATCTCGAATTTCGTGATTCCGGTCGTGATTTTTGTATCATATTAGCAGAAATGCATGCAATGATGCGAGATTGATCGAAAAAATATGTTGTTTGGAAAAATTTTTTTCGAACATCTCGGTCGACGAAATATGGAATGACTTCGAAAACGCTGTTTTTCGACGTTTCACTAAACCGAAACGCGTAAAAACGGGCGTTTCGCCCGCATCACGTTATAAGGAAGCAATCGCAGATAATTGTGCCGGGTTTTTCGAGAAAATTTGCAAATTTCATACACTTCAATCGTGTTGGGTGAGAAATGTTGGGCATCGAAAAAAAAAAAAATTTTCGATCAGGAAGAGTGAAATGAACTCGCGATAAATGTCTCACAAAATCATCATATTTCTCGACCATTTCGAACTTCGTGATTCCGGTCGTGATTTTTGTATCATATCAGCAGAAATGCATGCAATGATGCGAGATTGATCGGAAAAATATGTTGTTTGGAAAAAAGAATTTTCGAAAAATGTCTCACAAAATCATCATATTTCTCGACCATCTCGAATTTCGTGATTCCGGTCGTGATTTTTGTATCATATTAGCAGAAATACATGCAATGATGCGAGATTGATCGGAAAAATATGTTGTTTGGAGAAAAAAATTTTCGATAAATGTCTCACAAAATCATCATATTTCCCGACCATCTCGAATTTCGTGATTCCGGTCGTGATTTTTGTATCATATTAGCAGAAATGCATGCAATGATGCGAGATTGATCGAAAAAATATGTTGTTTGGAAAAATTTTTTTCGAACACCTCGGTCGACGAAATATGGAATGACTTCGAAAACGCTGTTTTTCGACGTTTCACTGAACCGAAACGCGTATAAACGGGCGTTTCGCCCGCATCACGTTATAAGGAAGCAATCGCAGATAATTGTGCCGGGTTTTTCGAGAAAATTTTCAAATTTCATACACTCCAATCGTGTTGGGTGAGAAATGTTGGGCATCGAAAAAAAAAAAAAATTTTCGATCAGGAAGAGTGAAATGAACTCGCGATAAATGTCTCACAAAATCATCATATTTCTCGACTATCTCGAATTTCGTGATTCCGGTCGTGATTTTCGTATCATATTAGCAGGAATACATGCAATGATGCGAGATTGATCGGAAAAATATGTTGTTTGGAAAAATTTTTTTCGAACATCTCGGTCGACGAAATATGGAATGACTTCGAAAACGCTGTTTTTCGACGTTTCACTAAACCGAAACGCGTAAAAACGGGCGTTTCGCCCGCATCACGTTATAAGGAAGCAATCGCAGATAATTGTGCTGGATTTTTTGAGAAAATTTTCGAATTTCATACACTCCAATCGTGTTGGGTGAGAAATGTTGGGCATCGAAAAAAAAGAAAATTTTCGATCAGGAAGAGTGAAATGAACTTGCGATAAATGTCTCACAAAATCATCGTATTTCTCGACCATTTCGAACTTCGTGATTCCGGTCGTGATTTTTGTATCATATTAGCTGAAATGCATGCAATGATGCAAGATTGATCGGAAAAATATGTTGTTTGGAAAAAAGAATTTTCGATAAATAATGTCTCACAAAATCATCATATTTCTCGACCATCTCGAATTTCGTGATTCCGGTCGTGATTTTTGTATCATATTAGCAGAAATGCATGCAATGATGCGACATTGATCGAAAAAATATGTTGTTTGGAAAAATTTTTTTCGAACATCTCGGTCGACGAAATATGGAATGACTTCGAAAACGCTGTTTTTCGACGTTTCACTAAACCGAAACGCGTAAAGACGGGCGTTTCGCCTGCATCACGTTATAAGGAAGCAATCGCAGATAATTGTGCCGGGTTTTTCGGGAAAATTTTCAAATTTCATACACTCCAATCGTGTTGGGTGAGAAATGTTGGGCATCGAAAAAAAAAAAAAATTTTCGATCAGGAAGAGTGAAATGAACTCGCGATAAATGTCTCACAAGATCATCATATTTCTCGACCATTTCGAACTTCGTGATTCCGGTCGTTATTTTTGTATCATATTAGCAGAAATGCATGCAATGATGCGAGATTGATCGGAAAAATATGTTGTTTGGAAAAAAAAATTTTCGATAAATGTCTCACAAAATCGTCATATTTCCCGACCATCTCGAATTCCGTGATTCCGGTCGTGATTTTTGTATCATATTAGCAGAAATACATGCAATGATGCGAGATTGATCGAAAAAATATGTTGTTTGGAAAAAAAATTTTCGATAAATGTCTCACAAAAACATCATATTTCTCGACCATCTCGAATTTCGTGATTCCGGTCGTGATTTTTGTATCATATTAGCAGAAATACATGCAATGATGCGAGATTGATCGGAAAAATATGTTGTTTGGAGAAAAAAATTTTCGATAAATGTCTCACAAAATCATCATATTTCCCGACCATCTCGAATTTCGTGATTCCGGTCGTGATTTTTGTATCATATTAGCAGAAATGCATGCAATGATGCGAGATTGATCGAAAAAATATGTTGTTTGGAAAAATTTTTTTCGAACACCTCGGTCGACGAAATATGGAATGACTTCGAAAACGCTGTTTTTCGACGTTTCACTGAACCGAAACGCGTAAAAACGGGCGTTTCGCCCGCATCACGTTATAAGGAAGCAATCGCAGATAATTGTGCCGGGTTTTTCGAGAAAATTTTCAAATTTCATACACTCCAATCGTGTTGGGTGAGGAATGTTAAGCATCGAAAAAAAAAAAAATTTTCGATCAGGAAGAGTGAAATGAACTCGCGATAAATGTCTCACAAAATCATCATATTCCCGACCATTTCGAACTTCGTGATTCCGGTCGTGATTTTTGTATCATATTAGCAGAAATGCATGCAATGATGCGAGATTGGTCGGAAAAATAAGTTGTTTGGAAAAAAGAATTTTCGAAAAATGTCTCACAAAATCATCATATTTCTCGACCATCTCGAATTTCGTGATTCCGGTCGTGATTTTTGTATCATATTAGCAGAAATACATGCAATGATGCGAGATTGATCGGAAAAATATGTTGTTTGGAAAAAAAAATTTTCGATAAATGTCTCACAAAATCATCATATTTCCCGACCATCTCGAATTTCGTGATTCCGGTCGTGATTTTTGTATCATATTAGCAGAAATGCATGCAATGATGCGAGATTAATCGAAAAAATATGTTGTTTGGAAAAATTTTTTTCGAACATCTCGGTCGACGAAATATGGAATGACTTCGAAAACGCTGTTTTTCGACGTTTCACTAGACCGAAACGCGTAAAAACGGGCGTTTCGCCCGCATCACGTTATAAGGAAGCAATCGCAGATAATTGTGCCGGGTTTTTCGGAAAAATTTTCAAATTTCATACACTCCAATCGTGTTGGGTGAGAAATGTTGGGCATCGAAAAAAAAAAAAAATTTTCGATCAGGAAGAGTGAAATGAACTCGCGATAAATGTCTCACAAACTCATCATATTTCTCGACTATCTCGAATTTCGTGATTCCGGTCGTGATTTTTGTATCATATTAGCAGAAATGCATGCAATGATGCGAGATTGATCGGAAAAATATGTTGTTTGGAAAAAAGAATTTTCGATAAATAATGTCTCACAAAATCATCATATTTCTCGACCATCTCGAATTTCGTGATTCCGGTCGTGATTTTTGTATCATATTAGCAGAAATGCATGCAATGATGCGACATTGATCGAAAAAATATGTTGTTTGGAAAAATTTTTTTCGAACACCTCGGTCGACGAAATATGGAATGACTTCGAAAACGCTGTTTTTCGACGTTTCACTGAACCGAAACGCGTATAAACGGGCGTTTCGCCCGCATCACGTTATAAGGAAGCAATCGCAGATAATTGTGCCGGGTTTTTCGAGAAAATTTTCAAATTTCATACACTCCAATCGTGTTGGGTGAGAAATGTTGGGCATCGAAAAAAAAAAAAAATTTTCGATCAGGAAGAGTGAAATGAACTCGCGATAAATGTCTCACAAAATCATCATATTTCTCGACTATCTCGAATTTCGTGATTCCGGTCGTGATTTTCGTATCATATTAGCAGGAATACATGCAATGATGCGAGATTGATCGGAAAAATATGTTGTTTGGAAAAATTTTTTTCGAACATCTCGGTCGACGAAATATGGAATGACTTCGAAAACGCTGTTTTTCGACGTTTCACTAAACCGAAACGCGTAAAAACGGGCGTTTCGCCCGCATCACGTTATAAGGAAGCAATCGCAGATAATTGTGCTGGATTTTTTGAGAAAATTTTCGAATTTCATACACTCCAATCGTGTTGGGTGAGAAATGTTGGGCATCGAAAAAAAAGAAAATTTTCGATCAGGAAGAGTGAAATGAACTTGCGATAAATGTCTCACAAAATCATCGTATTTCTCGACCATTTCGAACTTCGTGATTCCGGTCGTTATTTTTGTATCATATTAGCAGAAATGCATGCAATGATGCGAGATTGATCGGAAAAATATGTTGTTTGGAAAAAAAAATTTTCGATAAATGTCTCACAAAATCGTCATATTTCCCGACCATCTCGAATTCCGTGATTCCGGTCGTGATTTTTGTATCATATTAGCAGAAATACATGCAATGATGCGAGATTGATCGAAAAAATATGTTGTTTGGAAAAAAAATTTTCGATAAATGTCTCACAAAAACATCATATTTCTCGACCATCTCGAATTTCGTGATTCCGGTCGTGATTTTTGTATCATATTAGCAGAAATACATGCAATGATGCGAGATTGATCGGAAAAATATGTTGTTTGGAGAAAAAAATTTTCGATAAATGTCTCACAAAATAATCATATTTCCCGACCATCTCGAATTTCGTGATTCCGGTCGTGATTTTTGTATCATATTAGCAGAAATGCATGCAATGATGCGAGATTGATCGAAAAAATATGTTGTTTGGAAAAATTTTTTTCGAACACCTCGGTCGACGAAATATGGAATGACTTCGAAAACGCTGTTTTTCGACGTTTCACTGAACCGAAACGCGTAAAAACGGGCGTTTCGCCCGCATCACGTTATAAGGAAGCAATCGCAGATAATTGTGCCGGGTTTTTCGAGAAAATTTTCAAATTTCATACACTCCAATCGTGTTGGGTGAGAAATGTTGGGCATCGAAAAAAAAAAAAAATTTTCGATCAGGAAGAGTGAAATGAACTCGCGATAAATGTCTCACAAAATCATCATATTTCTCGACTATCTCGAATTTCGTGATTCCGGTCGTGATTTTCGTATCATATTAGCAGAAATACATGCAATGATGCGAGATTGATCGGAAAAATATGTTGTTTGGAAAAATTTTTTTCGAACATCTCGGTCGACGAAATATGGAATGACTTCGAAAACGCTGTTTTTCGACGTTTCACTAAACCGAAACGCGTAAAAACGGGCGTTTCGCCCGCATCACGTTATAAGGAAGCAATCGCAGATAATTGTGCTGGATTTTTTGAGAAAATTTTCGAATTTCATACACTCCAATCGTGTTGGGTGAGAAATGTTGGGCATCGAAAAAAAAGAAAATTTTCGATCAGGAAGAGTGAAATGAACTTGCGATAAATGTCTCACAAAATCATCGTATTTCTCGACCATTTCGAACTTCGTGATTCCGGTCGTGATTTTTGTATCATATTAGCTGAAATGCATGCAATGATGCGAGATTGATCGGAAAAATATGTTGTTTGGAAAAAAGAATTTTCGATAAATAATGTCTCACAAAATCATCATATTTCCCGACCATCTCGAGTTTCGTGATTCCGGTCGTGAATTTTGTATCATATCAGCAGAAATGCATGCAATGATGCGAGATTGATCGAAAAAATATGTTGTTTGGAAAAATTTTTTTCGAACATCTCGGTCGACGAAATATGGAATGACTTCGAAAACGCTGTTTTTCGACGTTTCACTGAACCGGAACGCGTAAAAACGGGCGTTTCGCCCGCATCACGTTATAAGGAAGCAATCGCAGATAATTGTGCCGGGTTTTTCGAGAAAATTTTCAAATTTCATACACTCCAATCGTGTTGGGTGAGGAATGTTAAGCATCGAAAAAAAAAAAAATTTTCGATCAGGAAGAGTGAAATGAACTCGCGATAAATGTCTCACAAAATCATCATATTCCCGACCATTTCGAACTTCGTGATTCCGGTCGTGATTTTTGTATCATATTAGCAGAAATGCATGCAATGATGCGAGATTGGTCGGAAAAATAAGTTGTTTGGAAAAAAGAATTTTCGAAAAATGTCTCACAAAATCATCATATTTCTCGACCATCTCGAATTTCGTGATTCCGGTCGTGATTTTTGTATCATATTAGCAGAAATACATGCAATGATGCGAGATTGATCGGAAAAATATGTTGTTTGGAAAAAAAAATTTTCGATAAATGTCTCACAAAATCATCATATTTCCCGACCATCTCGAATTTCGTGATTCCGGTCGTGATTTTTGTATCATATTAGCAGAAATGCATGCAATGATGCGAGATTAATCGAAAAAATATGTTGTTTGGAAAAATTTTTTTCGAACATCTCGGTCGACGAAATATGGAATGACTTCGAAAACGCTGTTTTTCGACGTTTCACTAGACCGAAACGCGTAAAAACGGGCGTTTCGCCCGCATCACGTTATAAGGAAGCAATCGCAGATAATTGTGCCGGGTTTTTCGGGAAAATTTTCAAATTTCATACACTCCAATCGTGTTGGGTGAGAAATGTTGGGCATCGAAAAAAAAAAAAAATTTTCGATCAGGAAGAGTGAAATGAACTCGCGATAAATGTCTCACAAACTCATCATATTTCTCGACTATCTCGAATTTCGTGATTCCGGTTGTGATTTTTGTATCATATTAGCAGAAATGCATGCAATGATGCGAGATTGATCGGAAAAATATGTTGTTTGGAAAAAAAAATTTTCGATAAATGTCTCACAAAATCATCATATTTCCCGACCATTTCGAATTTCGTGATTCCGGTCGTGATTTTTGTATCATATTAGCAGAAATACATGCAATGATGCGAGATTGATCGAAAAAATATGTTGTTTGGAAAAAAAATTTTCGATAAATGTCTCACAAAAACATCATATCTCTCGACTATCTCGAATTTCGTGATTCCGGTCGTGATTTTTGTATCATATTAGCAGAAATGCATGCAATGATGCGAGATTGATCGGAAAAATATGTTGTTTGGAAAAAAATATTTTCGATAAATGTCTCACAAAATCATCATATTTCCCGACCATCTCGAATTTCGTGATTCCGGTCGTGATTTTTGTATCATATTAGCAGAAATGCATGCAATGATGCGAGATTGATCGAAAAAATATGTTGTTTGGAAAAATTTTTTTCGAACATCTCGGTCGACGAAATATGGAATGACTTCGAAAACGCTGTTTTTCGACGTTTCACTAGACCGAAACGCGTAAAAACGGGCGTTTCGCCCGCATCACGTTATAAGGAAGCAATCGCAGATAATTGTGCCGGGTTTTTCGGGAAAATTTTCAAATTTCATACACTCCAATCGTGTTGGGTGAGAAATGTTGGGCATCGAAAAAAAAAAAAAATTTTCGATCAGGAAGAGTGAAATGAACTCGCGATAAATGTCTCACAAACTCATCATATTTCTCGACTATCTCGAATTTCGTGATTCCGGTCGTGATTTTTGTATCATATTAGCAGAAATGCATGCAATGATGCGAGATTGATCGGAAAAATATGTTGTTTGGAAAAAAAAATTTTCGATAAATGTCTCACAAAATCATCATATTTCCCGACCATCTCGAGTTTCGTGATTCCGGTCGTGAATTTTGTATCATATCAGCAGAAATGCATGCAATGATGCGAGATTGATCGAAAAAATATGTTGTTTGGAAAAATTTTTTTCGAACATCTCGGTCGACGAAATATGGAATGACTTCGAAAACGCTGTTTTTCGACGTTTCACTGAACCGGAACGCGTAAAAACGGGCGTTTCGCCCGCATCACGTTATAAGGAAGCAATCGCAGATAATTGTGCCGGGTTTTTCGAGAAAATTTTCAAATTTCATACACTCCAATCGTGTTGGGTGAGGAATGTTAAGCATCGAAAAAAAAAAAAATTTTCGATCAGGAAGAGTGAAATGAACTCGCGATAAATGTCTCACAAAATCATCATATTCCCGACCATTTCGAACTTCGTGATTCCGGTCGTGATTTTTGTATCATATTAGCAGAAATGCATGCAATGATGCGAGATTGGTCGGAAAAATAAGTTGTTTGGAAAAAAGAATTTTCGAAAAATGTCTCACAAAATCATCATATTTCTCGACCATCTCGAATTTCGTGATTCCGGTCGTGATTTTTGTATCATATTAGCAGAAATACATGCAATGATGCGAGATTGATCGGAAAAATATGTTGTTTGGAAAAAAAAATTTTCGATAAATGTCTCACAAAATCATCATATTTCCCGACCATCTCGAATTTCGTGATTCCGGTCGTGATTTTTGTATCATATTAGCAGAAATGCATGCAATGATGCGAGATTAATCGAAAAAATATGTTGTTTGGAAAAATTTTTTTCGAACATCTCGGTCGACGAAATATGGAATGACTTCGAAAACGCTGTTTTTCGACGTTTCACTAGACCGAAACGCGTAAAAACGGGCGTTTCGCCCGCATCACGTTATAAGGAAGCAATCGCAGATAATTGTGCCGGGTTTTTCGGAAAAATTTTCAAATTTCATACACTCCAATCGTGTTGGGTGAGAAATGTTGGGCATCGAAAAAAAAAAAAAATTTTCGATCAGGAAGAGTGAAATGAACTCGCGATAAATGTCTCACAAACTCATCATATTTCTCGACTATCTCGAATTTCGTGATTCCGGTCGTGATTTTTGTATCATATTAGCAGAAATGCATGCAATGATGCGAGATTGATCGGAAAAATATGTTGTTTGGAAAAAAAAATTTTCGATAAATGTCTCACAAAATCATCATATTTCCCGACCATTTCGAATTTCGTGATTCCGGTCGTGATTTTTGTATCATATTAGCAGAAATGCATGCAATGATGCGAGATTGATCGAAAAAATATGTTGTTTGGAAAAATTTTTTTCGAACATCTCGGTCGACGAAATATGGAATGACTTCGAAAACGCTGTTTTTCGACGTTTCACTAAACCGAAACGCGTAAAAACGGGCGTTTCGCCCGCATCACGTTATAAGGAAGCAATCGCAGATAATTGTGCCGGGTTTTTCGAGAAAATTTGCAAATTTCATACACTTCAATCGTGTTGGGTGAGAAATGTTGGGCATCGAAAAAAAAAAAAATTTTCGATCAGGAAGAGTGAAATGAACTCGCGATAAATGTCTCACAAAATCATCATATTTCTCGACCATTTCGAACTTCGTGATTCCGGTCGTGATTTTTGTATCATATCAGCAGAAATGCATGCAATGATGCGAGATTGATCGGAAAAATATGTTGTTTGGAAAAAAGAATTTTCGAAAAATGTCTCACAAAATCATCATATTTCTCGACCATCTCGAATTTCGTGATTCCGGTCGTGATTTTTGTATCATATTAGCAGAAATACATGCAATGATGCGAGATTGATCGGAAAAATATGTTGTTTGGAGAAAAAAATTTTCGATAAATGTCTCACAAAATCATCATATTTCCCGACCATCTCGAATTTCGTGATTCCGGTCGTGATTTTTGTATCATATTAGCAGAAATGCATGCAATGATGCGAGATTGATCGAAAAAATATGTTGTTTGGAAAAATTTTTTTCGAACACCTCGGTCGACGAAATATGGAATGACTTCGAAAACGCTGTTTTTCGACGTTTCACTGAACCGAAACGCGTATAAACGGGCGTTTCGCCCGCATCACGTTATAAGGAAGCAATCGCAGATAATTGTGCCGGGTTTTTCGAGAAAATTTTCAAATTTCATACACTCCAATCGTGTTGGGTGAGAAATGTTGGGCATCGAAAAAAAAAAAAAATTTTCGATCAGGAAGAGTGAAATGAACTCGCGATAAATGTCTCACAAAATCATCATATTTCTCGACTATCTCGAATTTCGTGATTCCGGTCGTGATTTTCGTATCATATTAGCAGGAATACATGCAATGATGCGAGATTGATCGGAAAAATATGTTGTTTGGAAAAATTTTTTTCGAACATCTCGGTCGACGAAATATGGAATGACTTCGAAAACGCTGTTTTTCGACGTTTCACTAAACCGAAACGCGTAAAAACGGGCGTTTCGCCCGCATCACGTTATAAGGAAGCAATCGCAGATAATTGTGCTGGATTTTTTGAGAAAATTTTCGAATTTCATACACTCCAATCGTGTTGGGTGAGAAATGTTGGGCATCGAAAAAAAAGAAAATTTTCGATCAGGAAGAGTGAAATGAACTTGCGATAAATGTCTCACAAAATCATCGTATTTCTCGACCATTTCGAACTTCGTGATTCCGGTCGTGATTTTTGTATCATATTAGCTGAAATGCATGCAATGATGCGAGATTGATCGGAAAAATATGTTGTTTGGAAAAAAGAATTTTCGATAAATAATGTCTCACAAAATCATCATATTTCTCGACCATCTCGAATTTCGTGATTCCGGTCGTGATTTTTGTATCATATTAGCAGAAATGCATGCAATGATGCGACATTGATCGAAAAAATATGTTGTTTGGAAAAATTTTTTTCGAACATCTCGGTCGACGAAATATGGAATGACTTCGAAAACGCTGTTTTTCGACGTTTCACTAAACCGAAACGCGTAAAGACGGGCGTTTCGCCTGCATCACGTTATAAGGAAGCAATCGCAGATAATTGTGCCGGGTTTTTCGGGAAAATTTTCAAATTTCATACACTCCAATCGTGTTGGGTGAGAAATGTTGGGCATCGAAAAAAAAAAAAAATTTTCGATCAGGAAGAGTGAAATGAACTCGCGATAAATGTCTCACAAGATCATCATATTTCTCGACCATTTCGAACTTCGTGATTCCGGTCGTTATTTTTGTATCATATTAGCAGAAATGCATGCAATGATGCGAGATTGATCGGAAAAATATGTTGTTTGGAAAAAAAAATTTTCGATAAATGTCTCACAAAATCGTCATATTTCCCGACCATCTCGAATTCCGTGATTCCGGTCGTGATTTTTGTATCATATTAGCAGAAATACATGCAATGATGCGAGATTGATCGAAAAAATATGTTGTTTGGAAAAAAAATTTTCGATAAATGTCTCACAAAAACATCATATCTCTCGACTATCTCGAATTTCGTGATTCCGGTCGTGATTTTTGTATCATATTAGCAGAAATGCATGCAATGATGCGAGATTGATCGGAAAAATATGTTGTTTGGAAAAAAATATTTTCGATAAATGTCTCACAAAATCATCATATTTCCCGACCATCTCAAATTTCGTGATTCCGGTCGTGATTTTTGTATCATATTAGCAGAAATGCATGCAATGATGCGAGATTGATCGAAAAAATATGTTGTTTGGAAAAATTTTTTTCGAACATCTCGGTCGACGAAATATGGAATGACTTCGAAAACGCTGTTTTTCGACGTTTCACTAGACCGAAACGCGTAAAAACGGGCGTTTCGCCCGCATCACGTTATAAGGAAGCAATCGCAGATAATTGTGCCGGGTTTTTCGGGAAAATTTTCAAATTTCATACACTCCAATCGTGTTGGGTGAGAAATGTTGGGCATCGAAAAAAAAAAAAAATTTTCGATCAGGAAGAGTGAAATGAACTCGCGATAAATGTCTCACAAACTCATCATATTTCTCGACTATCTCGAATTTCGTGATTCCGGTCGTGATTTTTGTATCATATTAGCAGAAATGCATGCAATGATGCGAGATTGATCGGAAAAATATGTTGTTTGGAAAAAAAAATTTTCGATAAATGTCTCACAAAATCATCATATTTCCCGACCATCTCGAGTTTCGTGATTCCGGTCGTGAATTTTGTATCATATCAGCAGAAATGCATGCAATGATGCGAGATTGATCGAAAAAATATGTTGTTTGGAAAAATTTTTTTCGAACATCTCGGTCGACGAAATATGGAATGACTTCGAAAACGCTGTTTTTCGACGTTTCACTGAACCGGAACGCGTAAAAACGGGCGTTTCGCCCGCATCACGTTATAAGGAAGCAATCGCAGATAATTGTGCCGGGTTTTTCGAGAAAATTTTCAAATTTCATACACTCCAATCGTGTTGGGTGAGGAATGTTAAGCATCGAAAAAAAAAAAAATTTTCGATCAGGAAGAGTGAAATGAACTCGCGATAAATGTCTCACAAAATCATCATATTCCCGACCATTTCGAACTTCGTGATTCCGGTCGTGATTTTTGTATCATATTAGCAGAAATGCATGCAATGATGCGAGATTGGTCGGAAAAATAAGTTGTTTGGAAAAAAGAATTTTCGAAAAATGTCTCACAAAATCATCATATTTCTCGACCATCTCGAATTTCGTGATTCCGGTCGTGATTTTTGTATCATATTAGCAGAAATACATGCAATGATGCGAGATTGATCGGAAAAATATGTTGTTTGGAAAAAAAAATTTTCGATAAATGTCTCACAAAATCATCATATTTCCCGACCATCTCGAATTTCGTGATTCCGGTCGTGATTTTTGTATCATATTAGCAGAAATGCATGCAATGATGCGAGATTAATCGAAAAAATATGTTGTTTGGAAAAATTTTTTTCGAACATCTCGGTCGACGAAATATGGAATGACTTCGAAAACGCTGTTTTTCGACGTTTCACTAGACCGAAACGCGTAAAAACGGGCGTTTCGCCCGCATCACGTTATAAGGAAGCAATCGCAGATAATTGTGCCGGGTTTTTCGGGAAAATTTTCAAATTTCATACACTCCAATCGTGTTGGGTGAGAAATGTTGGGCATCGAAAAAAAAAAAAAATTTTCGATCAGGAAGAGTGAAATGAACTCGCGATAAATGTCTCACAAACTCATCATATTTCTCGACTATCTCGAATTTCGTGATTCCGGTCGTGATTTTTGTATCATATTAGCAGAAATGCATGCAATGATGCGAGATTGATCGGAAAAATATGTTGTTTGGAAAAAAAAATTTTCGATAAATGTCTCACAAAATCATCATATTTCCCGACCATTTCGAATTTCGTGATTCCGGTCGTGATTTTTGTATCATATTAGCAGAAATGCATGCAATGATGCGAGATTGATCGAAAAAATATGTTGTTTGGAAAAATTTTTTTCGAACATCTCGGTCGACGAAATATGGAATGACTTCGAAAACGCTGTTTTTCGACGTTTCACTAAACCGAAACGCGTAAAAACGGGCGTTTCGCCCGCATCACGTTATAAGGAAGCAATCGCAGATAATTGTGCCGGGTTTTTCGAGAAAATTTGCAAATTTCATACACTTCAATCGTGTTGGGTGAGAAATGTTGGGCATCGAAAAAAAAAAAAATTTTCGATCAGGAAGAGTGAAATGAACTCGCGATAAATGTCTCACAAAATCATCATATTTCTCGACCATTTCGAACTTCGTGATTCCGGTCGTGATTTTTGTATCATATCAGCAGAAATGCATGCAATGATGCGAGATTGATCGGAAAAATATGTTGTTTGGAAAAAAGAATTTTCGAAAAATGTCTCACAAAATCATCATATTTCTCGACCATCTCGAATTTCGTGATTCCGGTCGTGATTTTTGTATCATATTAGCAGAAATACATGCAATGATGCGAGATTGATCGGAAAAATATGTTGTTTGGAGAAAAAAATTTTCGATAAATGTCTCACAAAATCATCATATTTCCCGACCATCTCGAATTTCGTGATTCCGGTCGTGATTTTTGTATCATATTAGCAGAAATGCATGCAATGATGCGAGATTGATCGAAAAAATATGTTGTTTGGAAAAATTTTTTTCGAACACCTCGGTCGACGAAATATGGAATGACTTCGAAAACGCTGTTTGTCGACGTTTCACTGAACCGAAACGCGTATAAACGGGCGTTTCGCCCGCATCACGTTATAAGGAAGCAATCGCAGATAATTGTGCCGGGTTTTTCGAGAAAATTTTCAAATTTCATACACTCCAATCGTGTTGGGTGAGAAATGTTGGGCATCGAAAAAAAAAAAAAATTTTCGATCAGGAAGAGTGAAATGAACTCGCGATAAATGTCTCACAAAATCATCATATTTCTCGACTATCTCGAATTTCGTGATTCCGGTCGTGATTTTCGTATCATATTAGCAGGAATACATGCAATGATGCGAGATTGATCGGAAAAATATGTTGTTTGGAAAAATTTTTTTCGAACATCTCGGTCGACGAAATATGGAATGACTTCGAAAACGCTGTTTTTCGACGTTTCACTAAACCGAAACGCGTAAAAACGGGCGTTTCGCCCGCATCACGTTATAAGGAAGCAATCGCAGATAATTGTGCTGGATTTTTTGAGAAAATTTTCGAATTTCATACACTCCAATCGTGTTGGGTGAGAAATGTTGGGCATCGAAAAAAAAGAAAATTTTCGATCAGGAAGAGTGAAATGAACTTGCGATAAATGTCTCACAAAATCATCGTATTTCTCGACCATTTCGAACCTCGTGATTCCGGTCGTGATTTTTGTATCATATTAGCTGAAATGCATGCAATGATGCGAGATTGATCGGAAAAATATGTTGTTTGGAAAAAAGAATTTTCGATAAATAATGTCTCACAAAATCATCATATTCCTCGACCATCTCGAATTTCGTGATTCCGGTCGTGATTTTTGTATCATATTAGCAGAAATGCAAGCAATGATGCGACATTGATCGAAAAAATATGTTGTTTGGAAAAATTTTTTTCGAACATCTCGGTTGACGAAATATGGAATGACTTCGAAAACGCTGTTTTTCGACGTTTCACTAAACCGAAACGCGTAAAGACGGGCGTTTCGCCTGCATCACGTTATAAGGAAGCAATCGCAGATAATTGTGCCGGGTTTTTCGGGAAAATTTTCAAATTTCATACACTCCAATCGTGTTGGGTGAGAAATGTTGGGCATCGAAAAAAAAAAAAAATTTTCGATCAGGAAGAGTGAAATGAACTCGCGATAAATGTCTCACAAGATCATCATATATCTCGACCATTTCGAACTTCGTGATTCCGGTCGTTATTTTTGTATCATATTAGCAGAAATGCATGCAATGATGCGAGATTGATCGGAAAAATATGTTGTTTGGAAAAAAAAATTTTCGATAAATGTCTCACAAAATCGTCATATTTCCCGACCATCTCGAATTCCGTGATTCCGGTCGTGATTTTTGTATCATATTAGCAGAAATACATGCAATGATGCGAGATTGATCGGAAAAATATGTTGTTTGGAAAAAAATATTTTCGATAAATGTCTCACAAAATCATCATATTTCCCGACCATCTCGAATTTCGTGATTCCGGTCGTGATTTTTGTATCATATTAGCAGAAATGCATGCAATGATGCGAGATTGATCGAAAAAATATGTTGTTTGGAAAAATTTTTTTCGAACATCTCGGTCGACGAAATATGGAATGACTTCGAAAACGCTGTTTTTCGACGTTTCACTAAACCGAAACGCGTAAAAACGGGCGTTTCGCCCGCATCACGTTATAAGGAAGCAATCGCAGATAATTGTGCCGGGTTTTTCGAGAAAATCTTCAAATTTCATACACTCCAATCGTGTTGGGTGAGAAATGTTAAGCATCGAAAAAAAAAAAAAATTGTCGATCAGGAAGAGTGAAATGAACTCGCGATAAATGTCTCACAAAATCATCATATTTCTCGACCATTTCGAACTTCGTGATTCCGGTCGTGATTTTTGTATCATATTAGCAGAAATGCATGCAATGATGCGAGATTGATCGGAAAAATATGTTGTTTGGAAAAAAGAATTTTCGAAAAATGTCTCACAAAATCATCATATTTCTCGACCATCTCGAATTTCGTGATTCCGGTCGTGATTTTCGTATCATATTAGCAGAAATACATGCAATGATGCGAGATTGATCGGAAAAATATGTTGTTGGGAAAAAAAATTTTCGATAAATGTCTCACAAAATCATCATATTTCCCGACCATCTCGAATTTCGTGATTCCGGTCGTGATTTTTGTATCATATTAGCAGAAATGCATGCAATGATGCGAGATTGATCGAAAAAATATGTTGTTTGGAAAAATTTTTTTCGAACACCTCGGTCGACGAAATATGGAATGACTTCGAAAACGCTGTTTTTCGACGTTTCACTGAACCGAAACGCGTAAAAACGGGCGTTTCGCCCGCATCACGTTATAAGGAAGCAATCGCAGATAATTGTGCCGGGTTTTTCGAGAAAATTTTCAAATTTCATACACTCCAATCGTGTTGGGTGAGAAATGTTGGGCATCGAAAAAAAAAAAAATTTTCGATCAGGAAGAGTGAAATGAACTCGCGATAAATGTCTCACAAAATCATCATATTTCTCGACTATCTCGAATTTCGTGATTCCGGTCGTGATTTTCGTATCATATTAGCAGAAATACATGCAATGATGCGAGATTGATCGGAAAAATATGTTGTTTGGAAAAATTTTTTTCGAACATCTCGGTCGACGAAATATGGAATGACTTCGAAAACGCTGTTTTTCGACGTTTCACTAAACCGAAACGCGTAAAAACGGGCGTTTCGCCCGCATCACGTTATAAGGAAGCAATCGCAGATAATTGTGCTGGATTTTTTGAGAAAATTTTCGAATTTCATACACTCCAATCGTGTTGGGTGAGAAATGTTGGGCATCGAAAAAAAAGAAAATTTTCGATCAGGAAGAGTGAAATGAACTTGCGATAAATGTCTCACAAAATCATCGTATTTCTCGACCATTTCGAACTTCGTGATTCCGGTCGTGATTTTTGTATCATATTAGCTGAAATGCATGCAATGATGCGAGATTGATCGGAAAAATATGTTGTTTGGAAAAAAAAATTTTCGATAAATAATGTCTCACAAAATCATCATATTTCTCGACCATCTCGAATTTCGTGATTCCGGTCGTGATTTTTGTATCATATTAGCAGAAATGCATGCAATGATGCGACATTGATCGAAAAAATATGTTGTTTGGAAAAATTTTTTTCGAACATCTCGGTCGACGAAATATGGAATGACTTCGAAAACGCTGTTTTTCGACGTTTCACTAAACCGAAACGCGTAAAGACGGGCGTTTCGCCTGCATCACGTTATAAGGAAGCAATCGCAGATAATTGTGCCGGGTTTTTCGGGAAAATTTTCAAATTTCATACACTCCAATCGTGTTGGGTGAGAAATGTTGGGCATCGAAAAAAAAAAAAAATTTTCGATCAGGAAGAGTGAAATGAACTCGCGATAAATGTCTCACAAGATCATCATATTTCTCGACCATTTCGAACTTCGTGATTCCGGTCGTTATTTTTGTATCATATTAGCAGAAATGCATGCAATGATGCGAGATTGATCGGAAAAATATGTTGTTTGGAAAAAAAAATTTTCGATAAATGTCTCACAAAATCGTCATATTTCCCGACCATCTCGAATTCCGTGATTCCGGTCGTGATTTTTGTATCATATTAGCAGAAATACATGCAATGATGCGAGATTGATCGAAAAAATATGTTGTTTGGAAAAAAAATTTTCGATAAATGTCTCACAAAAACATCATATCTCTCGACTATCTCGAATTTCGTGATTCCGGTCGTGATTTTTGTATCATATTAGCAGAAATGCATGCAATGATGCGAGATTGATCGGAAAAATATGTTGTTTGGAAAAAAATATTTTCGATAAATGTCTCACAAAATCATCATATTTCCCGACCATCTCGAATTTCGTGATTCCGGTCGTGATTTTTGTATCATATTAGCAGAAATGCATGCAATGATGCGAGATTGATCGAAAAAATATGTTGTTTGGAAAAATTTTTTTCGAACATCTCGGTCGACGAAATATGGAATGACTTCGAAAACGCTGTTTTTCGACGTTTCACTAGACCGAAACGCGTAAAAACGGGCGTTTCGCCCGCATCACGTTATAAGGAAGCAATCGCAGATAATTGTGCCGGGTTTTTCGAGAAAATTTTCAAATTTCATACACTCCAATCGTGTTGGGTGAGGAATGTTAAGCATCGAAAAAAAAAAAAATTTTCGATCAGGAAGAGTGAAATGAACTCGCGATAAATGTCTCACAAAATCATCATATTCCCGACCATTTCGAACTTCGTGATTCCGGTCGTGATTTTTGTATCATATTAGCAGAAATGCATGCAATGATGCGAGATTGGTCGGAAAAATAAGTTGTTTGGAAAAAAGAATTTTCGAAAAATGTCTCACAAAATCATCATATTTCTCGACCATCTCGAATTTCGTGATTCCGGTCGTGATTTTTGTATCATATTAGCAGAAATACATGCAATGATGCGAGATTGATCGGAAAAATATGTTGTTTGGAAAAAAAAATTTTCGATAAATGTCTCACAAAATCATCATATTTCCCGACCATCTCGAATTTCGTGATTCCGGTCGTGATTTTTGTATCATATTAGCAGAAATGCATGCAATGATGCGAGATTAATCGAAAAAATATGTTGTTTGGAAAAATTTTTTTCGAACATCTCGGTCGACGAAATATGGAATGACTTCGAAAACGCTGTTTTTCGACGTTTCACTAGACCGAAACGCGTAAAAACGGGCGTTTCGCCCGCATCACGTTATAAGGAAGCAATCGCAGATAATTGTGCCGGGTTTTTCGAGAAAATTTGCAAATTTCATACACTTCAATCGTGTTGGGTGAGAAATGTTGGGCATCGAAAAAAAAAAAAATTTTCGATCAGGAAGAGTGAAATGAACTCGCGATAAATGTCTCACAAAATCATCGTATTTCTCGACCATTTCGAACCTCGTGATTCCGGTCGTGATTTTTGTATCATATTAGCTGAAATGCATGCAATGATGCGAGATTGATCGGAAAAATATGTTGTTTGGAAAAAAGAATTTTCGATAAATAATGTCTCACAAAATCATCATATTCCTCGACCATCTCGAATTTCGTGATTCCGGTCGTGATTTTTGTATCATATTAGCAGAAATGCAAGCAATGATGCGACATTGATCGAAAAAATATGTTGTTTGGAAAAATTTTTTTCGAACATCTCGGTTGACGAAATATGGAATGACTTCGAAAACGCTGTTTTTCGACGTTTCACTAAACCGAAACGCGTAAAGACGGGCGTTTCGCCTGCATCACGTTATAAGGAAGCAATCGCAGATAATTGTGCCGGGTTTTTCGGGAAAATTTTCAAATTTCATACACTCCAATCGTGTTGGGTGAGAAATGTTGGGCATCGAAAAAAAAAAAAAATTTTCGATCAGGAAGAGTGAAATGAACTCGCGATAAATGTCTCACAAGATCATCATATATCTCGACCATTTCGAACTTCGTGATTCCGGTCGTTATTTTTGTATCATATTAGCAGAAATGCATGCAATGATGCGAGATTGATCGGAAAAATATGTTGTTTGGAAAAAAAAATTTTCGATAAATGTCTCACAAAATCGTCATATTTCCCGACCATCTCGAATTCCGTGATTCCGGTCGTGATTTTTGTATCATATTAGCAGAAATACATGCAATGATGCGAGATTGATCGAAAAAATATGTTGTTTGGAAAAAAAATTTTCGATAAATGTCTCACAAAAACATCATATTTCTCGACTATCTCGAATTTCGTGATTCCGGTCGTGATTTTTGTATCATATTAGCAGAAATGCATGCAATGATGCGAGATTGATCGGAAAAATATGTTGTTTGGAAAAAAAAATTTTCGATAAATGTCTCACAAAATCGTCATATTTCCCGACCATCTCGAATTCCGTGATTCCGGTCGTGATTTTTGTATCATATTAGCAGAAATGCATGCAATGATGCGAGATTGATGGAAAAAATATGTTGTTTGGAAAAATTTTTTTCGAACATCTCGGTCGACGAAACATGGAATGACTTCGAAAACGCTGTTTTTCGACGTTTCACTAAACCGAAACGCGTAAAAACGGGCGTTTCACCCGCATCACGTTATAAGGAAGCAATCGCAGATAATTGTGCCGGGTTTTTCGAGGAAATCTTCAAATTTCATACACTCTAATCGTGTTGGGTGAGAAATGTTAAGCATCGAAAAAAAAAAAAAATTTTCGATCAGGAAGAGTGAAATGAACTCGCGATAAATGTCTCACAAAATCATCATATTTCTCGACCATTTCGAACTTCGTGATTCCGGTCGTGATTTTTGTATCATATTAGCAGAAATGCATGCAATGATGCGAGATTGATCGGAAAAATATGTTGTTTGGAAAAAAGAATTTTCGAAAAATGTCTCACAAAATCATCATATTTCTCGACCATCTCGAATTTCGTGATTCCGGTCGTGATTTTCGTATCATATTAGCAGAAATACATGCAATGATGCGAGATTGATCGGAAAAATATGTTGTTGGGAAAAAAAATTTTCGATAAATGTCTCACAAAATCATCATATTTCCCGACCATCTCGAATTTCGTGATTCCGGTCGTGATTTTTGTATCATATTAGCAGAAATGCATGCAATGATGCGAGATTGATCGAAAAAATATGTTGTTTGGAAAAATTTTTTTCGAACATCTCGGTCGACGAAATATGGAATGACTTCGAAAACGCTGTTTTTCGACGTTTCACTAAACTGAAACGCGTAAAAACGGGCGTTTCGCCCGCATCACGTTATAAGGAAGCAATCGCAGATAATTGTGCCGGGTTTTTCGAGAAAATTTTCAAATTTCATACACTCCAATCGTGTTGGGTGAGAAATGTTGAGCATAGAAAAAAAAAAAAAATTTTCGATCAGGAAGAGTGAAATGAACTCGCGATAAATGTCTCACAAAATCATCATATTTCTCGACTATCTCGAATTTCGTGATTCCGGTCGTGATTTTCGTATCATATTAGCAGAAATACATGCAATGATGCGAGATTGATCGGAAAAATATGTTGTTTGGAAAAAAAATTTTCGATAAATGTCTCACAAAATCATCATATTTCTCGACTATCTCGAATTTCGTGATTCCGGTCGTGATTTTTGTATCATATTAGCAGAAATGCATGCAATGATGCGAGATTGATCGGAAAAATATGTTGTTTGGAAAAAAAAATTTTCGATAAATGTCTCACAAAATCATCATATTTCTCGACTATCTCGAATTTCGTGATTCCGGTCGTGATTTTTGTATCATATAAGCAGAAATGCATGCAATGATGCGAGATTGATCGGAAAAATATGTTGTTTGGAAAAAAAAATTTTCGATAAATGTCTCACAAAATCGTCATATTTCCCGACCATCTCGAATTCCGTGATTCCGGTCGTGATTTTTGTATCATATTAGCAGAAATGCATGCAATGATGCGAGATTGATCGAAAAAATATGTTGTTTGGAAAAATTTTTTTCGAACATCTCGGTCGACGAAATATGGAATGACTTCGAAAACGCTGTTTTTCGACGTTTCACTAAACTGAAACGCGTAAAAACGGGCGTTTCGCCCGCATCACGTTATAAGGAAGCAATCGCAGATAATTGTGCCGGGTTTTCCGAGAATATTTTCAAATTTCATACACTCCAATCGTGTTGGGTGAGAAATGTTGAGCATCGAAAAAAAAAAAAAATTTTCGATCAGGAAGAGTGAAATGAACTCGCGATAAATGTCTCACAAAATCATCATATTTCTCGACTATCTCGAATTTCGTGATTCCGGTCGTGATTTTCGTATCATATTAGCAGAAATACATGCAATGATGCGAGATTGATCGGAAAAATATGTTGTTTGGAAAAAAAATTTTCGATAAATGTCTCACAAAATTATCATATTTCTCGACTATCTCGAATTTCGTGATTCCGGTCGTGATTTTTGTATCATATTAGCAGAAATGCATGCAATGATGCGAGATTGATCGGAAAAATATGTTGTTTGGAAAAAAAAATTTTCGATAAATGTCTCACAAAATCATCATATTTCTCGACTATCTCGAATTTCGTGATTCCGGTCGTGATTTTTGTATCATATAAGCAGAAATGCATGCAATGATGCGAGATTGATCGGAAAAATATGTTGTTTGGAAAAAAAAATTTTCGATAAATGTCTCACAAAATCGTCATATTTCCCGACCATCTCGAATTCCGTGATTCCGGTCGTGATTTTTGTATCATATTAGCAGAAATGCATGCAATGATGCGAGATTGTTCGAAAAAATATGTTGTTTGGAAAAATTTTTTTCGAACATCTCGGTCGACGAAATATGGAATGACTTCGAAAACGCTGTATTTCGACGTTTCACTAAACCGAAACGCGTAAAACGGGCGTTTCGCCCGCATCACGTTATAAGGAAGCAATCGCAGATAATTGTGCCGGGTTTTTCGAGAAAATCTTCAAATTTCATACACTCCAATCGTGTTGGGTGAGAAATGTTAAGCATCGAAAAAAAAAAAAAATTTTCGATCAGGAAGAGTGAAATGAACTCGCGATAAATGTCTCACAAAATCATCATATTTCTCGACCATTTCGAACTTCGTGATTCCGGTCGTGATTTTTGTATCATATTAGCAGAAATGCATGCAATGATGCGAGATTGATCGGAAAAATATGTTGTTTGGAAAAAAGAATTTTCGAAAAATGTCTCACAAAATCATCATATTTCTCGACCATCTCGAATTTCGTGATTCCGGTCGTGATTTTCGTATCATATTAGCAGAAATACATGCAATGATGCGAGATTGATCGGAAAAATATGTTGTTGGGAAAAAAAATTTTCGATAAATGTCTCACAAAATCATCATATTTCCCGACCATCTCGAATTTCGTGATTCCGGTCGTGATTTTTGTATCATATTAGCAGAAATGCATGCAATGATGCAAGATTGATCGAAAAAATATGTTGTTTGGAAAAATTTTTTTCGAACATCTCGGTCGACGAAATATGGAATGACTTCGAAAACGCTGTTTTTCGACGTTTCACCAAACTGAAACGCGTAAAAACGGGCGTTTCGCCCGCATCACGTTATAAGGAAGCAATCGCAGATAATTGTGCCGGGTTTTTCGAGAAAATTTTCAAATTTCATACACTCCAATCGTGTTGGGTGAGAAATGTTGAGCATCGAAAAAAAAAAAAAATTTTCGATCAGGAAGAGTGAAATGAACTCGCGATAAATGTCTCACAAAATCATCATATTTCTCGACTATCTCGAATTTCGTGATTCCGGTCGTGATTTTCGTATCATATTAGCAGAAATACATGCAATGATGCGAGATTGATCGGAAAAATATGTTGTTTGGAAAAAAAATTTTCGATATATGTCTCACAAAATCATCATATTTCTCGACTATCTCGAATTTCGTGATTCCGGTCGTGATTTTTGTATCATATTAGCAGAAATGCATGCAATGATGCGAGATTGATCGGAAAAATATGTTGTTTGGAAAAAAAAATTTTCGATAAATGTCTCACAAAATCATCATATTTCTCGACTATCTCGAATTTCGTGATTCCGGTCGTGATTTTTGTATCATATAAGCAGAAATGCATGCAATGATGCGAGATTGATCGGAAAAATATGTTGTTTGGAAAAAAAAATTTTCGATAAATGTCTCACAAAATCGTCATATTTCCCGACCATCTCGAATTCCGTGATTCCGGTCGTGATTTTTGTATCATATTAGCAGAAATGCATGCAATGATGCGAGATTGATCGAAAAAATATGTTGTTTGGAAAAATTTTTTTCGAACATCTCGGTCGACGAAATATGGAATGACTTCGAAAACGCTGTTTTTCGACGTTTCACTAAACCGAAACGCGTAAAAACGGGCGTTTCACCCGCATCACGTTATAAGGAAGCAATCGCAGATAATTGTGCCGGGTTTTTCGAGAAAATCTTCAAATTTCATACACTCCAATCGTGTTGGGTGAGAAATGTTGGGCATCGAAAAAAAAAAAAAATTTTCGATCAGGAAGAGTGAAATGAACTCGCGATAAATGTCTCACAAACTCATCATATTTCTCGACTATCTCGAATTTCGTGATTCCGGTCGTGATTTTTGTATCATATTAGCAGAAATGCATGCAATGATGCGAGATTGATCGGAAAAATATGTTGTTTGGAAAAAAAAATTTTCGATAAATGTCTCACAAAATCATCATATTTCCCGACCATTTCGAATTTCGTGATTCCGGGAGTGATTTTTGTATCATATTAGCAGAAATGCATGCAATGATGCGAGATTGATCGAAAAAATATGTTGTTTGGAAAAATTTTTTTCGAACATCTCGGTCGACGAAATATGGAATGACTTCGAAAACGCTGTTTTTCGACGTTTCACTAAACCGAAACGCGTAAAAACGGGCGTTTCGCCCGCATCACGTTATAAGGAAGCAATCGCAGATAATTGTGCTGGATTTTTTGAGAAAATTTTCGAATTTCATACACTCCAATCGTGTTGGGTGAGAAATGTTGGGCATCGAAAAAAAAGAAAATTTTCGATCAGGAAGAGTGAAATGAACTTGCGATAAATGTCTCACAAAATCATCGTATTTCTCGACCATTTCGAACTTCGTGATTCCGGTCGTGATTTTTGTATCATATTAGCTGAAATGCATGCAATGATGCGAGATTGATCGGAAAAATATGTTGTTTGGAAAAAAGAATTTTCGATAAATAATGTCTCACAAAATCATCATATTTCTCGACCATCTCGAATTTCGTGATTCCGGTCGTGATTTTTGTATCATATTAGCAGAAATGCATGCAATGATGCGACATTGATCGAAAAAATATGTTGTTTGGAAAAATTTTTTTCGAACATCTCGGTTGACGAAATATGGAATGACTTCGAAAACGCTGTTTTTCGACGTTTCACTAAACCGAAACGCGTAAAGACGGGCGTTTCGCCTGCATCACGTTATAAGGAAGCAATCGCAGATAATTGTGCCGGGTTTTTCGGGAAAATTTTCAAATTTCATACACTCCAATCGTGTTGGGTGAGAAATGTTGGGCATCGAAAAAAAAAAAAAATTTTCGATCAGGAAGAGTGAAATGAACTCGCGATAAATGTCTCACAAGATCATCATATTTCTCGACCATTTCGAACTTCGTGATTCCGGTCGTTATTTTTGTATCATATTAGCAGAAATGCATGCCATGATGCGAGATTGATCGGAAAAATATGTTGTTTGGAAAAAAAAATTTTCGATAAATGTCTCACAAAATCGTCATATTTCCCGACCATCTCGAATTCCGTGATTCCGGTCGTGATTTTTGTATCATATTAGCAGAAATACATGCAATGATGCGAGATTGATCGAAAAAATATGTTGTTTGGAAAAAAAATTTTCGATAAATGTCTCACAAAAACATCATATTTCTCGACTATCTCGAATTTCGTGATTCCGGTCGTGATTTTTGTATCATATTAGCAGAAATGCATGCAATGATGCGAGATTGATCGGAAAAATATGTTGTTTGGAAAAAAATATTTTCGATAAATGTCTCACAAAATCATCATATTTCCCGACCATCTCGAATTTCGTGATTCCGGTCGTGATTTTTGTATCATATTAGCAGAAATGCATGCAATGATGCGAGATTGATCGAAAAAATATGTTGTTTGGAAAAATTTTTTTCGAACATCTCGGTCGACGAAATATGGAATGACTTCGAAAACGCTGTTTTTCGACGTTTCACTAAACCGAAACGCGTAAAAACGGGCGTTTCGCCCGCATCACGTTATAAGGAAGCAATCGCAGATAATTGTGCCGGGTTTTTCGAGAAAATCTTCAAATTTCATACACTCCAATCGTGTTGGGTGAGAAATGTTAAGCATCGAAAAAAAAAAAAAATTTTCGATCAGGAAGAGTGAAATGAACTCGCGATAAATGTCTCACAAAATCATCATATTTCTCGACCATTTCGAACTTCGTGATTCCGGTCGTGATTTTTGTATCATATTAGCAGAAATGCATGCAATGATGCGAGATTGATCGGAAAAATATGTTGTTTGGAAAAAAATATTTTCGATAAATGTCTCACAAAATCATCATATTTCCCGACCATCTCGAATTTCGTGATTCCGGTCGTGATTTTTGTATCATATTAGCAGAAATGCATGCAATGATGCGAGATTGATCGAAAAAATATGTTGTTTGGAAAAATTTTTTTCGAACATCTCGGTCGACGAAATATGGAATGACTTCGAAAACGCTGTTTTTCGACGTTTCACTAAACTGAAACGCGTAAAAACGGGCGTTTCGCCCGCATCACGTTATAAGGAAGCAATCGCAGATAATTGTGCCGGGTTTTTCGAGAAAATTTTCAAATTTCATACACTCCAATCGTGTTGGGTGAGAAATGTTGAGCATCGAAAAAAAAAAAAAATTTTCGATCAGGAAGAGTGAAATGAACTCGCGATAAATGTCTCACAAAATCATCATATTTCTCGACTATCTCGAATTTCGTGATTCCGGTCGTGATTTTCGTATCATATTAGCAGAAATACATGCAATGATGCGAGATTGATCGGAAAAATATGTTGTTTGGGAAAAAAATTTTCGATATATGTCTCACAAAATCATCATATTTCTCGACTATCTCGAATTTCGTGATTCCGGTCGTGATTTTTGTATCATATTAGCAGAAATGCATGCAATGATGCGAGATTGATCGGAAAAATATGTTGTTTGGAAGAAAAAATTTTCGATAAATGTCTCACAAAATCATCATATTTCTCGACTATCTCGAATTTCGTGATTCCGGTCGTGATTTTTGTATCATATAAGCAGAAATGCATGCAATGATGCGAGATTGATCGGAAAAATATGTTGTTTGGAAAAAAAAATTTTCGATAAATGTCTCACAAAATCGTCATATTTCCCGACCATCTCGAATTCCGTGATTCCGGTCGTGATTTTTGTATCATATTAGCAGAAATGCATGCAATGATGCGAGATTGATCGAAAAAATATGTTGTTTGGAAAAATTTTTTTCGAACATCTCGGTCGACGAAATATGGAATGACTTCGAAAACTCTGTTTTTCGACGTTTCACTAAACCGAAACGCGTAAAAACGGGCGTTTCACCCGCATCACGTTATAAGGAAGCAATCGCAGATAATTGTGCCGGGTTTTTCGAGAAAATCTTCAAATTTCATACACTCCAATCGTGTTGGGTGAGAAATGTTAAGCATCGAAAAAAAAAAAAAATTTTCGATCAGGAAGAGTGAAATGAACTCGCGATAAATGTCTCACAAAATCATCATATTTCTCGACCATTTCGAACTTCGTGATTCCGGTCGTGATTTTTGTATCATATTAGCAGAAATGCATGCAATGATGCGAGATTGATCGGAAAAATATGTTGTTTGGAAAAAAGAATTTTCGAAAAATGTCTCACAAAATCATCATATTTCTCGACCATCTCGAATTTCGTGATTCCGGTCGTGATTTTCGTATCATATTAGCAGAAATACATGCAATGATGCGAGATTGATCGGAAAAATATGTTGTTGGGAAAAAAAATTTTCGATAAATGTCTCACAAAATCATCATATTTCCCGACCATCTCGAATTTCGTGATTCCGGTCGTGATTTTTGTATCATATTAGCAGAAATGCATGCAATGATGCGAGATTGATCGAAAAAATATGTTGTTTGGAAAAATTTTTTTCGAACATCTCGGTCGACGAAATATGGAATGACTTCGAAAACGCTGTTTTTCGACGTTTCACTAAACTGAAACGCGTAAAAACGGGCGTTTCGCCCGCATCACGTTATAAGGAAGCAATCGCAGATAATTGTGCCGGGTTTTTCGAGAAAATTTTCAAATTTCATACACTCCAATCGTGTTGGGTGAGAAATGTTGAGCATCGAAAAAAAAAAAAAATTTTCGATCAGGAAGAGTGAAATGAACTCGCGATAAATGTCTCACAAAATCATCATATTTCTCGACTATCTCGAATTTCGTGATTCCGGTCGTGATTTTCGTATCATATTCGCAGAAATACATGCAATGATGCGAGATTGATCGGAAAAATATGTTGTTTGGAAAAAAAGTTTTCGATAAATGTCTCACAAAATCATCATATTTCTCGACTATCTCGAATTTCGTGATTCCGGTCGTGATTTTTGTATCATATTAGCAGAAATGCATGCAATGATGCGAGATTGATCGGAAAAATATGTTGTTTGGAAAAAAAAATTTTCGATAAATGTCTCACAAAATCATCATATTTCTCGACTATCTCGAATTTCGTGATTCCGGTCGTGATTTTTGTATCATATAAGCAGAAATGCATGCAATGATGCGAGATTGATCGGAAAAATATGTTGTTTGGAAAAAAAAATTTTCGATAAATGTCTCACAAAATCGTCATATTTCCCGACCATCTCGAATTCCGTGATTCCGGTCGTGATTTTTGTATCATATTAGCAGAAATGCATGCAATGATGCGAGATTGATCGAAAAAATATGTTGTTTGGAAAAATTTTTTTCGAACATCTCGGTCGACGAAATATGGAATGACTTCGAAAACGCTGTTTTTCGACGTTTCACTAAACTGAAACGCGTAAAAACGGGCGTTTCGCCCGCATCACGTTATAAGGAAGCAATCGCAGATAATTGTGCCGGGTTTTTCGAGAATATTTTCAAATTTCATACACTCCAATCGTGTTGGGTGAGAAATGTTGAGCATCGAAAAAAAAAAAAAATTTTCGATCAGGAAGAGTGAAATGAACTCGCGATAAATGTCTCACAAAATCATCATATTTCTCGACTATCTCGAATTTCGTGATTCCGGTCGTGATTTTTGTATCATATTAGCAGAAATGCATGCAATGATGCGAGATTGATCGGAAAAATATGTTGTTTGGAAAAAAAAATTTTCGATAAATGTCTCACAAAATCATCATATTTCCCGACCATCTCGAATTTCGTGATTCCGGTCGTGATTTTTGTATCATATTAGCAGAAATGCATGCAATGATGCGAGATTGATCGGAAAAATATGTTGTTTGGAAAAAAAAATTTTCGATAAATGTCTCACAAAATCATCATATTACCCGACCATCTCGAATTTCGTGATTCCGGTCGTGATTTTTGTATCATATAAGCAGAAATGCATGCAATGATGCGAGATTGATCGGAAAAATATGTTGTTTGGAAAAAAAATTTTCGATAAATGTCTCACAAAAACATCATATTTCTCGACTATCTCGAATTTCGTGATTCCGGTCGTGATTTTTGTATCATATTAGCAGAAATACATGCAATGATGCAAGATTGATCGGAAAAATATGTTGTTTGGAAAAAAAAATTTTCGATAAATGTCTCACAAAAGCATCATATTTCTCGACCATCTCGAATTCCGTGATTCCGGTCGTGATTTTTGTATCATATTAGCAGAAATGCATGCAATGATGCGAGATTGATCGAAAAAATATGTTGTTTGGAAAAATTTTTTTCGAACATCTCGGTCGACGAAATATGGAATGACTTCGAAAACGCTGTTTTTCGACGTTTCACTAAACTGAAACGCGTAAAAACGGGCGTTTCGCCCGCATCACGTTATAAGGAAGCAATCGCAGATAATTGTGCCGGGTTTTTCGAGAATATTTTCAAATTTCATACACTCCAATCGTGTTGGGTGAGAAATGTTGGGCATCGAAAAAAAAAAAAATTTTCGATCAGGAGGAGTGAAATGAACTCGCGATAAATGTCTCACAAAATCATCATATTCCTCGACTATCTCGGATTTCGTGATTCCGGTCGTGATTTTCGTATCATATTAGCAGAAATACATGCAATGATGCGAGATTGATCGGAAAAATATGTTGTTTGGAAAAAAAATTTTCGATAAATGTCTCACAAAATCATCATATTTCCCGACCATCTCGAATTTCGTGATTCCGGTCGTGATTTTTGTATCATATTAGCAGAAATGCATGCAATGATGCGAGATTGATCGAAAAAATATGTTGTTTGGAAAAATTTTTTTCGAACATCTCGGTCGACGAAATATGGAATGACTTCGAAAACGCTGTTTTTCGACGTTTCACTAAACTGAAACGCGTAAAAACGGGCGTTTCGCCCGCATCACGTTATAAGGAAGCAATCGCAGATAATTGTGCCGGGTTTTTCGAGAAAATTTTCAAATTTCATACACTCCAATCGTGTTGGGTGAGAAATGTTGGGCATCGAAAAAGAAAAAAAATTTTCGATCAGGAAGAGTGAAATGAACTCGCGATAAATGTCTCACAAAATCATCATATTTCTCGACTATCTCGAATTTCGTGATTCCGGTCGTGATTTTTGTATCATATTAGCAGAAATGCATGCAATGATGCGAGATTGATCGAAAAAATATGTTGTTTGGAAAAATTTTTTTCGAACATCTCGGTCGACGAAATATGGAATGACTTCGAGAACGCTGTTTTTCGACGTTTCACTAAACCGAAACGCGTAAAAACGGGCGTTTCGCCCGCATCACGTTATAAGGAAGCAATCGCAGATAATTGTGCCGGGTTTTTCGAGAAAATTTTCAAATTTCATACACTCCAATCGTGTTGGGTGAGAAATGTTAAGCATCGAAAAAAAAAAAAATTTTCGATCAGGAAGAGTGAAATGAACTCGCGATAAATGTCTCACAAAATCATCATATTTCTCGACCATTTCGAACTTCGTGATTCCGGTCGTGATTTTTGTATCATATTAGCAGAAATGCATGCAATGATGCGAGATTGATCGGAAAAATATGTTGTTTGGAAAAAAGAATTTTCGACAAATGTCACACAAAATCATCATATTTCTCGACCATCTCGAATTTCGTGATTCCGGTCGTGATTTTCGTATCATATTAGCAGAAATACATGCAATGATGCGAGATTGATCGGAAAAATATGTTGTTTGGAAAAAAAAATTTTCGATAAATGTCTCACAAAATCATCATATTTCCCGACCATCTCGAATTTCGTGATTCCGGTCGTGATTTTTGTATCATATTAGCAGAAATGCATGCAACGATGCGAGATCGATCGAAAAAATATGTTGTTTGGAAAAATTTTTTTCGAACATCTCGGTCGACAAAATATGGAATGACTTCGAAAACGCTGTTTTTCGACGTTTCACTAAACTGAAACGCGTAAAAACGGGCGTTTCGCCCGCATCACGTTATAAGGAAGCAATCGCAGATAATTGTGCCGGGTTTTTCGAGAAAATTTTCAAATTTCATACACTCCAATCGTGTTGGGTGAGAAATGTTAAGCATCGAAAAAAAAAAAAAATTTTCGATCAGGAAGAGTGAAATGAACTCGCGATAAATGTCTCACAAAATCATCATATTTCTCGACTATCTCGAATTTCGTGATTCCGGTCGTGATTTTTGTATCATATTAGCAGAAATGCATGCAATGATGCGAGATTGATCGGAAAAATATGTTGTTTGGAAAAAAAAATTTTCGATAAATGTCTCACAATATCATCATATTTCCCGACCATCTCGAATTTCGTGATTCCGATCGTGATTTTTGTATCATATTAGCAGAAATGCATGCAACGATGCGAGATCGATCGAAAAAATATGTTGTTTGGAAAAATTTTTTTCGAACATCTCGGTCGACGAAATATGGAATGACTTCGAAAACGCTGTTTTTCGACGTTTCACGAAACCGAAACGCGTAAAAACGGGCGCTTCGCCCGCATCACGTTATAAGGAAGCAATCGCAGATAATTGTGCCGGGTTTCTCGAGAAAATTTTCAAATTTCATACACTCCAATCGTGTTGGGTGAGAAATGTTGGGCATCGAAAAAAAAAAAAAATTTTCGATCAGGAAGAGTGAAATGAACTCGCGATAAATGTCTCACAAAATCATCATATTTCTCGACTATCTCGAATTCCGTGATTCCGGTCGTGATTTTTGTATCATATTAGCAGAAATACATGCAATGATGCGAGATTGATCGGAAAAATATGTTGTTTGGAAAAAAAATTTTCGATAAATGTCTCACAAAAACATCATATTTCTCGACTATCTCGAATTTCGTGATTCCGGTCGTGATTTTTGTATCATATTAGCAGAAATGCATGCAATGATGCGAGATTGATCGGAAAAATATGTTGTTTGGAAAAAAAAATTTTCGATAAATGTCTCACAATATCATCATATTTCCCGACCATCTCGAATTTCGTGATTCCGATCGTGATTTTTGTATCATATTAGCAGAAATGCATGCAACGATGCGAGATCGATCGAAAAAATATGTTGTTTGGAAAAATTTTTTTCGAACATCTCGGTCGACGAAATATGGAATGACTTCGAAAACGCTGTTTTTCGACGTTTCACGAAACCGAAACGCGTAAAAACGGGCGCTTCGCCCGCATCACGTTATAAGGAAGCAATCGCAGATAATTGTGCCGGGTTTCTCGAGAAAATTTTCAAATTTCATACACTCCAATCGTGTTGGGTGAGAAATGTTGGGCATCGAAAAAAAAAAAAAATTTTCGATCAGGAAGAGTGAAATGAACTCGCGATAAATGTCTCACAAAATCATCATATTTCTCGACTATCTCGAATTCCGTGATTCCGGTCGTGATTTTTGTATCATATTAGCAGAAATACATGCAATGATGCGAGATTGATCGGAAAAATATGTTGTTTGGAAAAAAAATTTTCGATAAATGTCTCACAAAAACATCATATTTCTCGACTATCTCGAATTTCGTGATTCCGGTCGTGATTTTTGTATCATATTAGCAGAAATGCATGCAATGATGCGAGATTGATCGGAAAAATATGTTGTTTGGAAAAAAAAATTTTCGATAAATGTCTCACAAAATCATCATATTTCCCGACCATCTCGAATTTCGTGATTCCGGTCGTGATTTTTGTATCATATTAGCAGAAATGCATGCAATGATGCGAGATTGATCGAAAAAATATGTTGTTTGGAAAAATTTTTTTCGAACATCTCGGTCGACGAAATATGGAATGACTTCGAAAACGCTGTTTTTCAACGTTTCACTAAACTGAAACGCGTAAAAACGGGCGTTTCGCCCGCATCACGTTATAAGGAAGCAATCGCAGATAATTGTGCCGGGTTTTTCGAGAATATTTTCAAATTTCATACACTACAATCGTGTTGGGTGAGAAATGTTGAGCATCGAAAAAAAAAAAAAATTTTCGATCAGGAAGAGTGAAATGAACTCGCGATAAATGTCTCACAAAATCATCATATTTCTCGACTATCTCGAATTTCGTGATTCCGGTCGTGATTTTTGTATCATATAAGCAGAAATGCATGCAATGATGCGAGATTGATCGGAAAAATATGTTGTTTGGAAAAAAAAATTTTCGATATATGTCTCACAGTATCGTCATATTTCCCGACCATCTCGAATTCCGTGATTCCGGTCGTGATTTTTGTATCATATTAGCAGAAATACATGCAATGATGCGAGATTGATCGGAAAAATATGTTGTTTGGAAAAAAAATTTTCGATAAATGTCTCACAAAAACATCATATTTCTCGACTATCTCGAATTTCGTGATTCCGGTCGTGATTTTTGTATCATATTAGCAGAAATGCATGCAATGATGCGAGATTGATCGGAAAAATATGTTGTTTGGAAAAAAAAATTTTCGATAAATGTCTCACAAAATCATCATATTTCCCGACCATCTCGAATTTCGTGATTCCGGTCGTGATTTTTGTATCATATTAGCAGAAATGCATGCAATGATGCGAGATTGATCGAGAAAATATGTTGTTTGGAAAAATTTTTTTCGAACATCTCGGTCGACGAAATATGGAATGACTTCGAAAACGCTGTTTTTCGACGTTTCACTAAACTGAAACGCGTAAAAACGGGCGTTTCGCCCGCATCACGTTATAAGGAAGCAATCGCAGATAATTGTGCCGGGTTTTTCGAGAAAATTTTCAAATTTCATACACTCCAATCGTGTTGGGTGAGAAATGTTGAGCATCGAAAAAAAAAAAAAATTTTCGATCAGGAAGAGTGAAATGAACTCGCGATAAATGTCTCACAAAATCATCATATTTCTCGACTATCTCGAATTCCGTGATTCCGGTCGTGATTTTTGTATCATATTAGCAGAAATACATGCAATGATGCGAGATTGATCGGAAAAATATGTTGTTTGGAAAAAAAATTTTCGATAAATGTCTCACAAAATCATCATATTTCCCGACCATCTCGAATTTCGTGATTCCGGTCGTGATTTTTGTATCATATTAGCAGAAATGCATGCAATGATGCGAGATTGATCGGAAAAATATGTTGTTTGGAAAAAAAAATTTTCGATAAATGTCTCACAAAATCATCATATTTCCCGACCATCTCGAATTTCGTGATTCCGGTCGTGATTTTTGTATCATATTAGCAGAAATGCATGCAATGATGCGAGATTGATCGGAAAAATATGTTGTTTGGAAAAAAAAATTTTCGATAAATGTCTCACAAAATCATCATATTTCCCGACCATCTCGAATTTCGTGATTCCGGTCGTGATTTTTGTATCATATTAGCAGAAATGCATGCAATGATGCGAGATTGATCGAAAAAATATGTTGTTTGGAAAAATTTTTTTCGAACATCTCGGTCGACGAAATATGGAATGACTTCGAAAACGCTGTTTTTCGACGTTTCACTAAACCGAAACGCGTAAAAACGGGCGTTTCGCCCGCATCACGTTATAAGGAAGCAATCGCAGATAATTGTGCCGGGTTTTTCGAGAAAATTTTCAAATTTCATACACTCCAATCGTGTTGGGTGAGAAATGTTGGGCATCGAAAAAAAAAAAAAATTTTCGATCAGGAAGAGTGAAATGAACTCGCGATAAATGTCTCACAAAATCATCATATTTCTAGACTATCTCGAATTTCGTGATTCCGGTCGTGATTTTCGTATCATATTAGCAGAAATACATGCAATGATGCGAGATTGATCGGAAAAATATGTTGTTTGGAAAAAAAAATTTTCGATAAATGTCTCACAAAATCATCATATTTCTCGACTATCTCGAATTTCGTGATTCCGGTCGTGATTTTCGTATCATATTAGCAGAAATACATGCAATGATGCGAGATTGATCAGAAAAATATGTTGTTTGGAAAAAAAATTTTCGATAAATGTCTCACAAAATCATCATATTTCTCGACTATCTCGAATTTCGTGATTCCGGTCGTGATTTTTGTATCATATAAGCAGAAATGCATGCAATGATGCGAGATTGATCGGAAAAATATGTTGTTTGGAAAAAAAAATTTTCGATAAATGTCTCACAAAATCGTCATATTTCCCGACCATCTCGAATTCCGTGATTCCGGTCGTGATTTTTGTATCATATTAGCAGAAATACATGCAATGATGCGAGATTGATCGGAAAAATATGTAGTTTGGAAAAAAAATTTTCGATAAATGTCTCACAAAAACATCATATTTCTCGACTATCTCGAATTTCGTGATTCCGGTCGTGATTTTTGTATCATATTAGCAGAAATACATGCAATGATGCGAGATTGATCGGAAAAATATGTTGTTTGGAAAAAAAAATTTTCGATAAATGTCTCACAAAATCATCATATTTCCCGACCATCTCGAATTTCGTGATTCCGGTCGTGATTTTTGTATCATATCAGCAGAAATGCATGCAATGATGCGAGATTGATCGAAAAAATATGTTGTTTGGAAAAATTTTTTTCGAACATCTCGGTCGACGAAATATGGAATGACTTCGAAAACGCTGTTTTTCGACGTTTCACTAAACCGAAACGCGTAAAAACGGGCGTTTCGCCCGCATCACGTTATAAGGAAGCAATCGCAGATAATTGTGCCGGGTTTTTCGAGAAAATTTTCAAATTTCATACACTCCAATCGTGTTGGGTGAGAAATGTTGAGCATCGAAAAAAAAAAAAAAATTTTCGATCAGGAAGAGTGAAATGAACTCGCGATAAATGTCTCACAAAATCATCATATTTCTCGACTATCTCGAATTTCGTTATTCCGGTCGTGATTTTCGTATCATATTAGCAGAAATACATGCAATGATGCGAGATTGATCGGAAAAATATGTTGTTTGGAAAAAAAATTTTCGATAAATGTCTCACAAAATCATCATATTTCTCGACTAACTCGAATTTCGTGATTCCGGTCGTGATTTTTGTATCATATAAGCAGAAATGCATGCAATGATGCGAGATTGATCGGAAAAATATGTTGTTTGGAAAAAAAAATTTACGATAAATGTCTCACAAAATCATCATATTTCTCGACCATCTCGAATTCCGTGATTCCGGTCGTGATTTTTGTATCATATTAGCAGAAATGCATGCAATGATGCGAGATTGATCGAAAAAATATGTTGTTTGGAAAAATTTTTTTCGAACATCTCGGTCGACGAAATATGGAATGACTTCGAAAACGCTGTTTTTCGACGTTTCACTAAACCGAAACGCGTAAAAACGGGCGTTTCGCCCGCATCACGTTATAAGGAAGCAATCGCAGATAATTGTGCCGGGTTTTTCGAGAAAATTTTCAAATTTCATACACTCCAATCGTGTTGGGTGAGAAATGTTAAGCATCGAAAAAAAAAGAAAATTTTCGATCAGGAAGAGTGAAATGAACTCGCGATAAATGTCTCACAAAATCATCATATTTCCCGACCATCTCGAATTTCGTGATTCCGGTCGTGATTTTTGTATCATATTAGCAGATATGCATGCAGTGATGCGAGATTGATCGGAAAAATATGTTGTTTGGAAAAAAAAATTTTCGATAAATGTCTCACAAAATCATCATATTTCCCGACCATCTCGAATTTCGTGATTCCGGTCGTGATTTTTGTATCATATTAGCAGAAATGCATGCAATGATGCGAGATTGATCGAAAAAATATGTTGTTTGAAAAAATTTTTTTCGAACATCTCGGTCGACGAAATATGGAATGACTTCGAAAACGCTGTTTTTCGACGTTTCACTAAACCGAAACGCGTAAAAACGGGTGTTTCGCCCGCATCACGTTATAAGGAAGCAATCGCAGATAATTGTGCCGGGTTTTTCGAGAAAATTTTCAAATTTCATACACTCCAATCGTGTTGGGTGAGAAATGTTAAGCATCAAAAAAAAAAAAATTTTCGATCAGGAAGAGTGAAATGAACTCGCGATAAATGTCTCACAAAATCATCATATTTCTCGACTATCTCGAATTTTGTGATCCCGGTCGTGATTTTCGTATCATATTAGCAGAAATACATGCAATGATGCGAGATTGATCGGAAAAATATGTTGTTTGGAAAAAAAATTTTCGATAAATGTCTCACAAAATCATCATATTTCTCGACTATCTCGAATTTTGTGATTCCGGTCGTGATTTTTGTATCATATAAGCAGAAATGCATGCAATGATGCGAGATTGATCGGAAAAATATGTTGTTTGGAAAAAAAAATTTTCGATAAATGTCTCACAAAATCATCATATTTCCCGACCATCTCGAATTTCGTGATTCCGGTCGTGATTTTCGTATCATATTGGCAGAAATACATGCAATGATGCGAGATTGATCGGAAAAATATGTTGTTTGGAAAAAAAAATTTTCGATAAATGTCTCACAAAATCATCATATTTCTCGACCATCTCGAATTCCGTGATTCCGGTCGTGATTTTTGTATCATATTAGCAGAAATGCATGCAATGATGCGAGATTGATCGAAAAAATATGTTGTTTGGAAAAATTTTCTTCGAACATCTCGGTCGACGAAATATGGAATGACTTCGAAAACGCTGTTTTTCGACGTTTCACTAAACTGAAACGCGTAAAAACGGGCGTTTCGCCCGCATCACGTTATAAGAAAGCAATCGCAGATAATTGTGCCGGGTTTTTCGAGAAAATTTTCAAATTTCATACACTCCAATCGTGTTGGGTGAGAAATGTTGGGCATCGAAAAAAAAAAAAAATTTTCGATCAAGAAGAGTGAAATGAACTCGCGATAAATGTCTCACAAAATCATCATATTTCCCGACCATCTCGAATTTCGTGATTCCGGTCGTGATTTTCGTATCATTTTGGCAGAAATACATGCAATGATGCGAGATTGATCGGAAAAATATGTTGTTTGGAAAAAAAATTTTCGATAAATGTCTCACAAAATCATCATATTTCTCGACCATCTCGAATTCCGTGATTCCGGTCGTGATTTTTGTATCATATTAGCAGAAATGCATGCAATGATGCGAGATTGATCGAAAAAATATGTTGTTTGGAAAAATTTTTTTCGAACATCTCGGTCGACGAAATATGGAATGACTTCGAAAACGCTGTTTTTCGACGTTTCACTAAACCGAAACGCGTAAAAACGGGCGTTTCGCCCGCATCACGTTATAAGGAAGCAATCGCAGATAATTGTGCCGGGTTTTTCGAGAAAATTTTCAAATTTCATACACTCCAATCGTGTTGGGTGAGAAATGTTGGGCATCGAAAAAAAAAAAAAATTTTCGATCAGGAAGAGTGAAATGAACTCGCGATAAATGTCTCACAAAATCATCATATTTCTAGACTATCTCGAATTTCGTGATTCCGGTCGTGATTTTCGTATCATATTAGCAGAAATACATGCAATGATGCGAGATTGATCGGAAAAATATGTTGTTTGGAAAAAAAATTTTCGATAAATGTCTCACAAAATCATCATTTTTCTCGACTATCTCGAATTTCGTGATTCCGGTCGTGATTTTTGTATCATATAAGCAGAAATGCATGCAATGATGCGAGATTGATCGGAAAAATATGTTGTCTGGAAAAAAAAATTTTCGATAAATGTCTCACAAAATCGTCATATTTCCCGACCATCTCGAATTCCGTGATTCCGGTCGTGATTTTTGTATCATATTAGCAGAAATACATGCAATGATGCGAGATTGATCGGAAAAATATGTAGTTTGGAAAAAAAATTTTCGATAAATGTCTCACAAAAACATCATATTTCTCGACTATCTCGAATTTCGGGATTCCGGTCGTGATTTTTGTATCATATTAGCAGAAATACATGCAATGATGCGAGATTGATCGGAAAAATATGTTGTTTGGAAAAAAAAATTTTCGATAAATGTCTCACAAAATCATCATATTTCCCGACCATCTCGAATTTCGTGATTCCGGTCGTGATTTTTGTATCATATCAGCAGAAATGCATGCAATGATGCGAGATTGATCGAAAAAATATGTTGTTTGGAAAAATTTTTTTCGAACATCTCGGTCGACGAAATATGGAATGACTTCGAAAACGCTGTTTTTCGACGTTTCACTAAACCGAAACGCGTAAAAACGGGCGTTTCGCCCGCATCACGTTATGAGGAAGCAATCGCAGATAATTGTGCCGGGTTTTTCGAGAAAATTTTCAAATTTCATACACTCCAATCGTGTTGGGTGAGAAATGTTGAGCATCGAAAAAAAAAAAAAATTTTCGATCAGGAAGAGTGAAATGAACTCGCGATAAATGTCTCACAAAATCATCATATTTCTCGACTATCTCGAATTTCGTTATTCCGGTCGTGATTTTCGTATCATATTAGCAGAAATACATGCAATGATGCGAGATTGATCGGAAAAATATGTTGTTTGGAAAAAAAATTTTCGATAAATGTCTCACAAAATCATCATATTTCTCGACTATCTCGAATTTCGTGATTCCGGTCGTGATTTTTGTATCATATAAGCAGAAATGCATGCAATGATGCGAGATTGATCGGAAAAATATGTTGTTTGGAAAAAAAAATTTACGATAAATGTCTCACAAAATCGTCATATTTCCCGACCATCTCGAATTTCGTGATTCCGGTCGTGATTTTTGTATCATATTAGCAGAAATGCATGCAATGATGCGAGATTGATCGAAAAAATATGTTGTTTGGAAAAATTTTTTTCGAACATCTCGGTCGACGAAATATGGAATGACTTCGAAAACGCTGTTTTTCGACGTTTCACTAAACCGAAACGCGTAAAAACGGGCGTTTCGCCCGCATCACGTTATAAGGAAGCAATCGCAGATAATTGTGCCGGGTTTTTCGAGAAAATTTTCAAATTTCATACACTCCAATCGTGTTGGGTGAGAAATGTTAAGCATCGAAAAAAAAAAAAATTTTCGATCAGGAAGAGTGAAATGAACTCGCGATAAATGTCTCACAAAATCATCATATTTCTCGACCATTTCGAACTTCGTGATTCCGGTCGTGATTTTTGTATCATATTAGCAGAAATGCATGCAATGATGCGAGATTGATTGGAAAAATATGTTGTTTGGAAAAAAGAATTTTCGAAAAATGTCACACAAAATCATCATATTTCTCGACCATCTCGAATTTCGTGATTCCGGTCGTGATTTTCGTATCATATTAGCAGAAATACATGCAATGATGCGAGATTGATCGGAAAAATATGTTGTTTGGAAAAAAAAATTTTCGATAAATGTCTCACAAAATCATCATATTTCCCGACCATCTCGAATTTCGTGATTCCGGTCGTGATTTTTGTATCATATTAGCAGAAATGCATGCAACGATGCGAGATCGATCGAAAAAATATGTTGTTTGGAAAAATTTTTTTCGAACATCTCGGTCGACGAAATATGGAATGACTTCGAAAACGCTGTTTTTCGACGTTTCACGAAACCGAAACGCGTAAAAACGGGCGCTTCGCCCGCATCACGTTATAAGGAAGCAATCGCAGATAATTGTGCCGGGTTTTTCGAGAAAATTTTCAAATTTCATACACTCCAATCGTGTTGGGTGAGAAATGTTGGGCATCGAAAAAAAAAAAAAATTTTCGATCAGGAAGAGTGAAATGAACTCGCGATAAATGTCTCACAAAATCATCATATTTCCCGACCATCTCGAATTTCGTGATTCCGGTCGTGATTTTTGTATCATATTAGCAGAAATGCATGCAATGATGCGAGATTGATCGGAAAAATATGTTGTTTGGGAAGAAAAATTTTCGATAAATGTCTCACAAAATCATCATATTTCCCGACCATCTCGAATTTCGTGATTCCGGTCGTGATTTTTGTATCATATTAGCAGAAATGCATGCAATGATGCGAGATTGATCGGAAAAATATGTTGTTTGGGAAGAAAAATTTTCGATAAATGTCTCACAAAATCATCATATTTCCCGACCATCTCGAATTTCGTGATTCCGGTCGTGATTTTTGTATCATATTAGCAGAAATGCATGCAATGATGCGAGATTGATCGAAAAAATATGTTGTTTGGAAAAATTTTTTTCGAACATCGCGGTCGACGAAATATGGAATGACTTCGAAAACGCTGTTTTTCGGCGTTTCACTAAACTGAAACGCGTAAAAACGGGCGTTTCGCCCGCATCACGTTATAAGGAAGCGATCGCAGATGATTGTGCCGGGTTTTTCGAGAAAATTTTCAAATGTCATACACTCCAATCGTGTTGGGTGAGAAATGTTAAGCATCGAAAAAAAAAAAAAATTTTCGATCAGGAAGAGTGAAATGAACTCGCGATAAATGTCTCACAAAATCATCATATTCCTCGACCATTTCGAACTTCGTGATTCCGGTCGTGATTTTTGTATCATATTAGCAGAAATGCATGCAATGATGCGAGATTGATCGGAAAAATATGTTGTTTGGAAAAAAGAATTTTCGAAAAATGTCTCACAAAATCATCATATTTCTCGACCATCTCGAATTTCGTGATTCCGGTCGTGATTTTCGTATCATATTAGCAGAAATACATGCAATGATGCGAGATTGATCGGAAAAATATGTTGTTTGGAAAAAAAAATTTTCGATAAATGTCTCACAAAATCATCATATTTCTCGACTATCTCGAATTTCGTGATTCCGGTCGTGATTTTTGTATCATATTAGCGGAAATGCATGCAATGATGCGAGATTGATCGGAAAAATATGTTGTTTGGAAAAAAAAATTTTCGATAAATGTCTCACAAAATCATCATATTTCCCGACCATCTCGAATTTCGTGATTCCGGTCGTGATTTTTGTATCATATCAGCAGAAATGCATGCAATGATGCGAGATTGATCGAAAAAATATGTTGTTTGGAAAAATTTTTTTCGAACATCTCGGTCGACGAAATATGGAATGACTTCGAAAACGCTGTTTTTCGACGTTTCACTAAACTGAAACGCGTAAAAACGGGCGTTTCGCCCGCATCACGTTATAAGGAAGCGATCGCAGATGATTGTGCCGGGTTTTTCGAGAAAATTTTCAAATTTCATACACTCCAATCGTGTTGGGTGAGAAATGTTAAGCATCGAAAAAAAAAAAAAATTTTCGATCAGGAAGAGTGAAATGAACTCGCGATAAATGTCTCACAAAATCATCATATTTCTCGACCATTTCGAACTCCGTGATTCCGGTCGTGATTTTTGTATCATATTAGCAGAAATGCATGCAATGATGCGAGATTGATCGGAAAAATATGTAGTTTGGAAAAAAAATTTTCGATAAATGTCTCACAAAAACATCATATTTCTCGACTATCTCGAATTTCGGGATTCCGGTCGTGATTTTTGTATCATATTAGCAGAAATACATGCAATGATGCGAGATTGATCGGAAAAATATGTTGTTTGGAAAAAAAAATTTTCGATAAATGTCTCACAAAATCATCATATTTCCCGACCATCTCGAATTTCGTGATTCCGGTCGTGATTTTTGTATCATATCAGCAGAAATGCATGCAATGATGCGAGATTGATCGAAAAAATATGTTGTTTGGAAAAATTTTTTTCGAACATCTCGGTCGACGAAATATGGAATGACTTCGAAAACGCTGTTTTTCGACGTTTCACTAAACCGAAACGCGTAAAAACGGGCGTTTCGCCCGCATCACGTTATGAGGAAGCAATCGCAGATAATTGTGCCGGGTTTTTCGAGAAAATTTTCAAATTTCATACACTCCAATCGTGTTGGGTGAGAAATGTTGAGCATCGAAAAAAAAAAAAAATTTTCGATCAGGAAGAGTGAAATGAACTCGCGATAAATGTCTCACAAAATCATCATATTTCTCGACTATCTCGAATTTCGTTATTCCGGTCGTGATTTTCGTATCATATTAGCAGAAATACATGCAATGATGCGAGATTGATCGGAAAAATATGTTGTTTGGAAAAAAAATTTTCGATAAATGTCTCACAAAATCATCATATTTCTCGACTATCTCGAATTTCGTGATTCCGGTCGTGATTTTTGTATCATATAAGCAGAAATGCATGCAATGATGCGAGATTGATCGGAAAAATATGTTGTTTGGAAAAAAAAATTTACGATAAATGTCTCACAAAATCGTCATATTTCCCGACCATCTCGAATTTCGTGATTCCGGTCGTGATTTTTGTATCATATTAGCAGAAATGCATGCAATGATGCGAGATTGATCGAAAAAATATGTTGTTTGGAAAAATTTTTTCCGAACATCTCGGTCGACGAAATATGGAATGACTTCGAAAACGCTGTTTTTCGACGTTTCACTAAACCGAAACGCGTAAAAACGGGCGTTTCGCCCGCATCACGTTATAAGGAAGCAATCGCAGATAATTGTGCCGGGTTTTTCGAGAAAATTTTCAAATTTCATACACTCCAATCGTGTTGGGTGAGAAATGTTAAGCATCGAAAAAAAAAAAAATTTTCGATCAGGAAGAGTGAAATGAACTCGCGATAAATGTCTCACAAAATCATCATATTTCTCGACCATTTCGAACTTCGTGATTCCGGTCGTGATTTTTGTATCATATTAGCAGAAATGCATGCAATGATGCGAGATTGATCGGAAAAATATGTTGTTTGGAAAAAAGAATTTTCGAAAAATGTCACACAAAATCATCATATTTCTCGACCATCTCGAATTTCGTGATTCCGGTCGTGATTTTCGTATCATATTAGCAGAAATACATGCAATGATGCGAGATTGATCGGAAAAATATGTTGTTTGGAAAAAAAAATTTTCGATAAATGTCTCACAAAATCATCATATTTCCCGACCATCTCGAATTTCGTGATTCCGGTCGTGATTTTTGTATCATATTAGCAGAAATGCATGCAACGATGCGAGATCGATCGAAAAAATATGTTGTTTGGAAAAATTTTTTTCGAACATCTCGGTCGACGAAATATGGAATGACTTCGAAAACGCTGTTTTTCGACGTTTCACGAAACCGAAACGCGTAAAAACGGGCGCTTCGCCCGCATCACGTTATAAGGAAGCAATCGCAGATAATTGTGCCGGGTTTTTCGAGAAAATTTTCAAATTTCATACACTCCAATCGTGTTGGGTGAGAAATGTTGGGCATCGAAAAAAAAAAAAAATTTTCGATCAGGAAGAGTGAAATGAACTCGCGATAAATGTCTCACAAAATCATCATATTTCCCGACCATCTCGAATTTCGTGATTCCGGTCGTGATTTTTGTATCATATTAGCAGAAATGCATGCAATGATGCGAGATTGATCGAAAAAATATGTTGTTTGAAAAAATTTTTTTCGAACATCTCGGTCGACGAAATATGGAATGACTTCGAAAACGCTGTTTTTCGACGTTTCACTAAACCGAAACGCGTAAAAACGGGTGTTTCGCCCGCATCACGTTATAAGGAAGCAATCGCAGATAATTGTGCCGGGTTTTTCGAGAAAATTTTCAAATTTCATACACTCCAATCGTGTTGGGTGAGAAATGTTAAGCATCAAAAAAAAAAAAATTTTCGATCAGGAAGAGTGAAATGAACTCGCGATAAATGTCTCACAAAATCATCATATTTCTCGACTATCTCGAATTTTGTGATCCCGGTCGTGATTTTCGTATCATATTAGCAGAAATACATGCAATGATGCGAGATTGATCAGAAAAATATGTTGTTTGGAAAAAAAATTTTCGATAAATGTCTCACAAAATCATCATATTTCTCGACTATCTCGAATTTCGTGATTCCGGTCGTGATTTTTGTATCATATAAGCAGAAATGCATGCAATGATGCGAGATTGATCGGAAAAATATGTTGTTTGGAAAAAAAAATTTTCGATAAATGTCTCACAAAATCGTCATATTTCCCGACCATCTCGAATTCCGTGATTCCGGTCGTGATTTTTGTATCATATTAGCAGAAATACATGCAATGATGCGAGATTGATCGGAAAAATATGTAGTTTGGAAAAAAAATTTTCGATAAATGTCTCACAAAAACATCATATTTCTCGACTATCTCGAATTTCGTGATTCCGGTCGTGATTTTTGTATCATATTAGCAGAAATACATGCAATGATGCGAGATTGATCGGAAAAATATGTTGTTTGGAAAAAAAAATTTTCGATAAATGTCTCACAAAATCATCATATTTCCCGACCATCTCGAATTTCGTGATTCCGGTCGTGATTTTTGTATCATATCAGCAGAAATGCATGCAATGATGCGAGATTGATCGAAAAAATATGTTGTTTGGAAAAATTTTTTTCGAACATCTCGGTCGACGAAATATGGAATGACTTCGAAAACGCTGTTTTTCGACGTTTCACTAAACCGAAACGCGTAAAAACGGGTGTTTCGCCCGCATCACGTTATAAGGAAGCAATCGCAGATAATTGTGCCGGGTTTTTCGAGAAAATTTTCAAATTTCATACACTCCAATCGTGTTGGGTGAGAAATGTTAAGCATCAAAAAAAAAAAAATTTTCGATCAGGAAGAGTGAAATGAACTCGCGATAAATGTCTCACAAAATCATCATATTTCTCGACTATCTCGAATTTTGTGATCCCGGTCGTGATTTTCGTATCATATTAGCAGAAATACATGCAATGATGCGAGATTGATCAGAAAAATATGTTGTTTGGAAAAAAAATTTTCGATAAATGTCTCACAAAATCATCATATTTCTCGACTATCTCGAATTTCGTGATTCCGGTCGTGATTTTTGTATCATATAAGCAGAAATGCATGCAATGATGCGAGATTGATCGGAAAAATATGTTGTTTGGAAAAAAAAATTTTCGATAAATGTCTCACAAAATCGTCATATTTCCCGACCATCTCGAATTCCGTGATTCCGGTCGTGATTTTTGTATCATATTAGCAGAAATACATGCAATGATGCGAGATTGATCGGAAAAATATGTAGTTTGGAAAAAAAATTTTCGATAAATGTCTCACAAAAACATCATATTTCTCGACTATCTCGAATTTCGTGATTCCGGTCGTGATTTTTGTATCATATTAGCAGAAATACATGCAATGATGCGAGATTGATCGGAAAAATATGTTGTTTGGAAAAAAAAATTTTCGATAAATGTCTCACAAAATCATCATATTTCCCGACCATCTCGAATTTCGTGATTCCGGTCGTGATTTTTGTATCATATCAGCAGAAATGCATGCAATGATGCGAGATTGATCGAAAAAATATGTTGTTTGGAAAAATTTTTTTCGAACATCTCGGTCGACGAAATATGGAATGACTTCGAAAACGCTGTTTTTCGACGTTTCACTAAACCGAAACGCGTAAAAACGGGCGTTTCGCCCGCATCACGTTATAAGGAAGCAATCGCAGATAATTGTGCCGGGTTTTTCGAGAAAATTTTCAAATTTCATACACTCCAATCGTGTTGGGTGAGAAATGTTGAGCATCGAAAAAAAAAAAAAAATTTTCGATCAGGAAGAGTGAAATGAACTCGCGATAAATGTCTCACAAAATCATCATATTTCTCGACTATCTCGAATTTCGTTATTCCGGTCGTGATTTTCGTATCATATTAGCAGAAATACATGCAATGATGCGAGATTGATCGGAAAAATATGTTGTTTGGAAAAAAAATTTTCGATAAATGTCTCACAAAATCATCATATTTCTCGACTATCTCGAATTTCGTGATTCCGGTCGTGATTTTTGTATCATATAAGCAGAAATGCATGCAATGATGCGAGATTGATCGGAAAAATATGTTGTTTGGAAAAAAAAATTTACGATAAATGTCTCACAAAATCATCATATTTCTCGACCATCTCGAATTCCGTGATTCCGGTCGTGATTTTTGTATCATATTAGCAGAAATGCATGCAATGATGCGAGATTGATCGAAAAAATATGTTGTTTGGAAAAATTTTTTCCGAACATCTCGGTCGACGAAATATGGAATGACTTCGAAAACGCTGTTTTTCGACGTTTCACTAAACCGAAACGCGTAAAAACGGGCGTTTCGCCCGCATCACGTTATAAGGAAGCAATCGCAGATAATTGTGCCGGGTTTTTCGAGAAAATTTTCAAATTTCATACACTCCAATCGTGTTGGGTGAGAAATGTTAAGCATCGAAAAAAAAAAAAATTTTCGATCAGGAAGAGTGAAATGAACTCGCGATAAATGTCTCACAAAATCATCATATTTCTCGACCATTTCGAACTTCGTGATTCCGGTCGTGATTTTTGTATCATATTAGCAGAAATGCATGCAATGATGCGAGATTGATCGGAAAAATATGTTGTTTGGAAAAAAGAATTTTCGAAAAATGTCACACAAAATCATCATATTTCTCGACCATCTCGAATTTCGTGATTCCGGTCGTGATTTTCGTATCATATTAGCAGAAATACATGCAATGATGCGAGATTGATCGGAAAAATATGTTGTTTGGAAAAAAAAATTTTCGATAAATGTCTCACAAAATCATCATATTTCCCGACCATCTCGAATTTCGTGATTCCGGTCGTGATTTTTGTATCATATTAGCAGAAATGCATGCAACGATGCGAGATCGATCGAAAAAATATGTTGTTTGGAAAAATTTTTTTCGAACATCTCGGTCGACGAAATATGGAATGACTTCGAAAACGCTGTTTTTCGACGTTTCACGAAACCGAAACGCGTAAAAACGGGCGCTTCGCCCGCATCACGTTATAAGGAAGCAATCGCAGATAATTGTGCCGGGTTTTTCGAGAAAATTTTCAAATTTCATACACTCCAATCGTGTTGGGTGAGAAATGTTGGGCATCGAAAAAAAAAAAAAATTTTCGATCAGGAAGAGTGAAATGAACTCGCGATAAATGTCTCACAAAATCATCATATTTCCCGACCATCTCGAATTTCGTGATTCCGGTCGTGATTTTTGTATCATATTAGCAGAAATGCATGCAATGATGCGAGATTGATCGAAAAAATATGTTGTTTGAAAAAATTTTTTTCGAACATCTCGGTCGACGAAATATGGAATGACTTCGAAAACGCTGTTTTTCGACGTTTCACTAAACCGAAACGCGTAAAAACGGGTGTTTCGCCCGCATCACGTTATAAGGAAGCAATCGCAGATAATTGTGCCGGGTTTTTCGAGAAAATTTTCAAATTTCATACACTCCAATCGTGTTGGGTGAGAAATGTTAAGCATCAAAAAAAAAAAAATTTTCGATCAGGAAGAGTGAAATGAACTCGCGATAAATGTCTCACAAAATCATCATATTTCTCGACTATCTCGAATTTTGTGATCCCGGTCGTGATTTTCGTATCATATTAGCAGAAATACATGCAATGATGCGAGATTGATCAGAAAAATATGTTGTTTGGAAAAAAAATTTTCGATAAATGTCTCACAAAATCATCATATTTCTCGACTATCTCGAATTTCGTGATTCCGGTCGTGATTTTTGTATCATATAAGCAGAAATGCATGCAATGATGCGAGATTGATCGGAAAAATATGTTGTTTGGAAAAAAAAATTTTCGATAAATGTCTCACAAAATCGTCATATTTCCCGACCATCTCGAATTCCGTGATTCCGGTCGTGATTTTTGTATCATATTAGCAGAAATACATGCAATGATGCGAGATTGATCGGAAAAATATGTAGTTTGGAAAAAAAATTTTCGATAAATGTCTCACAAAAACATCATATTTCTCGACTATCTCGAATTTCGTGATTCCGGTCGTGATTTTTGTATCATATTAGCAGAAATACATGCAATGATGCGAGATTGATCGGAAAAATATGTTGTTTGGAAAAAAAAATTTTCGATAAATGTCTCACAAAATCATCATATTTCCCGACCATCTCGAATTTCGTGATTCCGGTCGTGATTTTTGTATCATATCAGCAGAAATGCATGCAATGATGCGAGATTGATCGAAAAAATATGTTGTTTGGAAAAATTTTTTTCGAACATCTCGGTCGACGAAATATGGAATGACTTCGAAAACGCTGTTTTTCGACGTTTCACTAAACCGAAACGCGTAAAAACGGGTGTTTCGCCCGCATCACGTTATAAGGAAGCAATCGCAGATAATTGTGCCGGGTTTTTCGAGAAAATTTTCAAATTTCATACACTCCAATCGTGTTGGGTGAGAAATGTTAAGCATCAAAAAAAAAAAAATTTTCGATCAGGAAGAGTGAAATGAACTCGCGATAAATGTCTCACAAAATCATCATATTTCTCGACTATCTCGAATTTTGTGATCCCGGTCGTGATTTTCGTATCATATTAGCAGAAATACATGCAATGATGCGAGATTGATCAGAAAAATATGTTGTTTGGAAAAAAAATTTTCGATAAATGTCTCACAAAATCATCATATTTCTCGACTATCTCGAATTTCGTGATTCCGGTCGTGATTTTTGTATCATATAAGCAGAAATGCATGCAATGATGCGAGATTGATCGGAAAAATATGTTGTTTGGAAAAAAAAATTTTCGATAAATGTCTCACAAAATCGTCATATTTCCCGACCATCTCGAATTCCGTGATTCCGGTCGTGATTTTTGTATCATATTAGCAGAAATACATGCAATGATGCGAGATTGATCGGAAAAATATGTAGTTTGGAAAAAAAATTTTCGATAAATGTCTCACAAAAACATCATATTTCTCGACTATCTCGAATTTCGTGATTCCGGTCGTGATTTTTGTATCATATTAGCAGAAATACATGCAATGATGCGAGATTGATCGGAAAAATATGTTGTTTGGAAAAAAAAATTTTCGATAAATGTCTCACAAAATCATCATATTTCCCGACCATCTCGAATTTCGTGATTCCGGTCGTGATTTTTGTATCATATCAGCAGAAATGCATGCAATGATGCGAGATTGATCGAAAAAATATGTTGTTTGGAAAAATTTTTTTCGAACATCTCGGTCGACGAAATATGGAATGACTTCGAAAACGCTGTTTTTCGACGTTTCACTAAACCGAAACGCGTAAAAACGGGCGTTTCGCCCGCATCACGTTATAAGGAAGCAATCGCAGATAATTGTGCCGGGTTTTTCGAGAAAATTTTCAAATTTCATACACTCCAATCGTGTTGGGTGAGAAATGTTGAGCATCGAAAAAAAAAAAAAAATTTTCGATCAGGAAGAGTGAAATGAACTCGCGATAAATGTCTCACAAAATCATCATATTTCTCGACTATCTCGAATTTCGTTATTCCGGTCGTGATTTTCGTATCATATTAGCAGAAATACATGCAATGATGCGAGATTGATCGGAAAAATATGTTGTTTGGAAAAAAAATTTTCGATAAATGTCTCACAAAATCATCATATTTCTCGACTATCTCGAATTTCGTGATTCCGGTCGTGATTTTTGTATCATATAAGCAGAAATGCATGCAATGATGCGAGATTGATCGGAAAAATATGTTGTTTGGAAAAAAAAATTTACGATAAATGTCTCACAAAATCATCATATTTCTCGACCATCTCGAATTCCGTGATTCCGGTCGTGATTTTTGTATCATATTAGCAGAAATGCATGCAATGATGCGAGATTGATCGAAAAAATATGTTGTTTGGAAAAATTTTTTTCGAACATCTCGGTCGACGAAATATGGAATGACTTCGAAAACGCTGTTTTTCGACGTTTCACTAAACCGAAACGCGTAAAAACGGGCGTTTCGCCCGCATCACGTTATAAGGAAGCAATCGCAGATAATTGTGCCGGGTTTTTCGAGAAAATTTTCAAATTTCATACACTCCAATCGTGTTGGGTGAGAAATGTTAAGCATCGAAAAAAAAAGAAAATTTTCGATCAGGAAGAGTGAAATGAACTCGCGATAAATGTCTCACAAAATCATCATATTTCCCGACCATCTCGAATTTCGTGATTCCGGTCGTGATTTTTGTATCATATTAGCAGATATGCATGCAGTGATGCGAGATTGATCGGAAAAATATGTTGTTTGGAAAAAAAAATTTTCGATAAATGTCTCACAAAATCATCATATTTCCCGACCATCTCGAATTTCGTGATTCCGGTCGTGATTTTTGTATCATATTAGCAGAAATGCATGCAATGATGCGAGATTGATCGAAAAAATATGTTGTTTGAAAAAATTTTTTTCGAACATCTCGGTCGACGAAATATGGAATGACTTCGAAAACGCTGTTTTTCGACGTTTCACTAAACCGAAACGCGTAAAAACGGGTGTTTCGCCCGCATCACGTTATAAGGAAGCAATCGCAGATAATTGTGCCGGGTTTTTCGAGAAAATTTTCAAATTTCATACACTCCAATCGTGTTGGGTGAGAAATGTTAAGCATCAAAAAAAAAAAAATTTTCGATCAGGAAGAGTGAAATGAACTCGCGATAAATGTCTCACAAAATCATCATATTTCTCGACTATCTCGAATTTTGTGATCCCGGTCGTGATTTTCGTATCATATTAGCAGAAATACATGCAATGATGCGAGATTGATCGGAAAAATATGTTGTTTGGAAAAAAAATTTTCGATAAATGTCTCACAAAATCATCATATTTCTCGACTATCTCGAATTTTGTGATTCCGGTCGTGATTTTTGTATCATATAAGCAGAAATGCATGCAATGATGCGAGATTGATCGGAAAAATATGTTGTTTGGAAAAAAAAATTTTCGATAAATGTCTCACAAAATCATCATATTTCCCGACCATCTCGAATTTCGTGATTCCGGTCGTGATTTTCGTATCATATTGGCAGAAATACATGCAATGATGCGAGATTGATCGGAAAAATATGTTGTTTGGAAAAAAAAATTTTCGATAAATGTCTCACAAAATCATCATATTTCTCGACCATCTCGAATTCCGTGATTCCGGTCGTGATTTTTGTATCATATTAGCAGAAATGCATGCAATGATGCGAGATTGATCGAAAAAATATGTTGTTTGGAAAAATTTTCTTCGAACATCTCGGTCGACGAAATATGGAATGACTTCGAAAACGCTGTTTTTCGACGTTTCACTAAACTGAAACGCGTAAAAACGGGCGTTTCGCCCGCATCACGTTATAAGAAAGCAATCGCAGATAATTGTGCCGGGTTTTTCGAGAAAATTTTCAAATTTCATACACTCCAATCGTGTTGGGTGAGAAATGTTGGGCATCGAAAAAAAAAAAAAATTTTCGATCAAGAAGAGTGAAATGAACTCGCGATAAATGTCTCACAAAATCATCATATTTCCCGACCATCTCGAATTTCGTGATTCCGGTCGTGATTTTCGTATCATTTTGGCAGAAATACATGCAATGATGCGAGATTGATCGGAAAAATATGTTGTTTGGAAAAAAAATTTTCGATAAATGTCTCACAAAATCATCATATTTCTCGACCATCTCGAATTCCGTGATTCCGGTCGTGATTTTTGTATCATATTAGCAGAAATGCATGCAATGATGCGAGATTGATCGAAAAAATATGTTGTTTGGAAAAATTTTTTTCGAACATCTCGGTCGACGAAATATGGAATGACTTCGAAAACGCTGTTTTTCGACGTTTCACTAAACCGAAACGCGTAAAAACGGGCGTTTCGCCCGCATCACGTTATAAGGAAGCAATCGCAGATAATTGTGCCGGGTTTTTCGAGAAAATTTTCAAATTTCATACACTCCAATCGTGTTGGGTGAGAAATGTTGGGCATCGAAAAAAAAAAAAAATTTTCGATCAGGAAGAGTGAAATGAACTCGCGATAAATGTCTCACAAAATCATCATATTTCTAGACTATCTCGAATTTCGTGATTCCGGTCGTGATTTTCGTATCATATTAGCAGAAATACATGCAATGATGCGAGATTGATCGGAAAAATATGTTGTTTGGAAAAAAAATTTTCGATAAATGTCTCACAAAATCATCATTTTTCTCGACTATCTCGAATTTCGTGATTCCGGTCGTGATTTTTGTATCATATAAGCAGAAATGCATGCAATGATGCGAGATTGATCGGAAAAATATGTTGTCTGGAAAAAAAAATTTTCGATAAATGTCTCACAAAATCGTCATATTTCCCGACCATCTCGAATTCCGTGATTCCGGTCGTGATTTTTGTATCATATTAGCAGAAATACATGCAATGATGCGAGATTGATCGGAAAAATATGTAGTTTGGAAAAAAAATTTTCGATAAATGTCTCACAAAAACATCATATTTCTCGACTATCTCGAATTTCGGGATTCCGGTCGTGATTTTTGTATCATATTAGCAGAAATACATGCAATGATGCGAGATTGATCGGAAAAATATGTTGTTTGGAAAAAAAAATTTTCGATAAATGTCTCACAAAATCATCATATTTCCCGACCATCTCGAATTTCGTGATTCCGGTCGTGATTTTTGTATCATATCAGCAGAAATGCATGCAATGATGCGAGATTGATCGAAAAAATATGTTGTTTGGAAAAATTTTTTTCGAACATCTCGGTCGACGAAATATGGAATGACTTCGAAAACGCTGTTTTTCGACGTTTCACTAAACCGAAACGCGTAAAAACGGGCGTTTCGCCCGCATCACGTTATGAGGAAGCAATCGCAGATAATTGTGCCGGGTTTTTCGAGAAAATTTTCAAATTTCATACACTCCAATCGTGTTGGGTGAGAAATGTTGAGCATCGAAAAAAAAAAAAAATTTTCGATCAGGAAGAGTGAAATGAACTCGCGATAAATGTCTCACAAAATCATCATATTTCTCGACTATCTCGAATTTCGTTATTCCGGTCGTGATTTTCGTATCATATTAGCAGAAATACATGCAATGATGCGAGATTGATCGGAAAAATATGTTGTTTGGAAAAAAAATTTTCGATAAATGTCTCACAAAATCATCATATTTCTCGACTATCTCGAATTTCGTGATTCCGGTCGTGATTTTTGTATCATATAAGCAGAAATGCATGCAATGATGCGAGATTGATCGGAAAAATATGTTGTTTGGAAAAAAAAATTTACGATAAATGTCTCACAAAATCGTCATATTTCCCGACCATCTCGAATTTCGTGATTCCGGTCGTGATTTTTGTATCATATTAGCAGAAATGCATGCAATGATGCGAGATTGATCGAAAAAATATGTTGTTTGGAAAAATTTTTTTCGAACATCTCGGTCGACGAAATATGGAATGACTTCGAAAACGCTGTTTTTCGACGTTTCACTAAACCGAAACGCGTAAAAACGGGCGTTTCGCCCGCATCACGTTATAAGGAAGCAATCGCAGATAATTGTGCCGGGTTTTTCGAGAAAATTTTCAAATTTCATACACTCCAATCGTGTTGGGTGAGAAATGTTAAGCATCGAAAAAAAAAAAAATTTTCGATCAGGAAGAGTGAAATGAACTCGCGATAAATGTCTCACAAAATCATCATATTTCTCGACCATTTCGAACTTCGTGATTCCGGTCGTGATTTTTGTATCATATTAGCAGAAATGCATGCAATGATGCGAGATTGATTGGAAAAATATGTTGTTTGGAAAAAAGAATTTTCGAAAAATGTCACACAAAATCATCATATTTCTCGACCATCTCGAATTTCGTGATTCCGGTCGTGATTTTCGTATCATATTAGCAGAAATACATGCAATGATGCGAGATTGATCGGAAAAATATGTTGTTTGGAAAAAAAAATTTTCGATAAATGTCTCACAAAATCATCATATTTCCCGACCATCTCGAATTTCGTGATTCCGGTCGTGATTTTTGTATCATATTAGCAGAAATGCATGCAACGATGCGAGATCGATCGAAAAAATATGTTGTTTGGAAAAATTTTTTTCGAACATCTCGGTCGACGAAATATGGAATGACTTCGAAAACGCTGTTTTTCGACGTTTCACGAAACCGAAACGCGTAAAAACGGGCGCTTCGCCCGCATCACGTTATAAGGAAGCAATCGCAGATAATTGTGCCGGGTTTTTCGAGAAAATTTTCAAATTTCATACACTCCAATCGTGTTGGGTGAGAAATGTTGGGCATCGAAAAAAAAAAAAAATTTTCGATCAGGAAGAGTGAAATGAACTCGCGATAAATGTCTCACAAAATCATCATATTTCCCGACCATCTCGAATTTCGTGATTCCGGTCGTGATTTTTGTATCATATTAGCAGAAATGCATGCAATGATGCGAGATTGATCGGAAAAATATGTTGTTTGGGAAGAAAAATTTTCGATAAATGTCTCACAAAATCATCATATTTCCCGACCATCTCGAATTTCGTGATTCCGGTCGTGATTTTTGTATCATATTAGCAGAAATGCATGCAATGATGCGAGATTGATCGGAAAAATATGTTGTTTGGGAAGAAAAATTTTCGATAAATGTCTCACAAAATCATCATATTTCCCGACCATCTCGAATTTCGTGATTCCGGTCGTGATTTTTGTATCATATTAGCAGAAATGCATGCAATGATGCGAGATTGATCGAAAAAATATGTTGTTTGGAAAAATTTTTTTCGAACATCGCGGTCGACGAAATATGGAATGACTTCGAAAACGCTGTTTTTCGGCGTTTCACTAAACTGAAACGCGTAAAAACGGGCGTTTCGCCCGCATCACGTTATAAGGAAGCGATCGCAGATGATTGTGCCGGGTTTTTCGAGAAAATTTTCAAATGTCATACACTCCAATCGTGTTGGGTGAGAAATGTTAAGCATCGAAAAAAAAAAAAAATTTTCGATCAGGAAGAGTGAAATGAACTCGCGATAAATGTCTCACAAAATCATCATATTCCTCGACCATTTCGAACTTCGTGATTCCGGTCGTGATTTTTGTATCATATTAGCAGAAATGCATGCAATGATGCGAGATTGATCGGAAAAATATGTTGTTTGGAAAAAAGAATTTTCGAAAAATGTCTCACAAAATCATCATATTTCTCGACCATCTCGAATTTCGTGATTCCGGTCGTGATTTTCGTATCATATTAGCAGAAATACATGCAATGATGCGAGATTGATCGGAAAAATATGTTGTTTGGAAAAAAAAATTTTCGATAAATGTCTCACAAAATCATCATATTTCTCGACTATCTCGAATTTCGTGATTCCGGTCGTGATTTTTGTATCATATTAGCGGAAATGCATGCAATGATGCGAGATTGATCGGAAAAATATGTTGTTTGGAAAAAAAAATTTTCGATAAATGTCTCACAAAATCATCATATTTCCCGACCATCTCGAATTTCGTGATTCCGGTCGTGATTTTTGTATCATATCAGCAGAAATGCATGCAATGATGCGAGATTGATCGAAAAAATATGTTGTTTGGAAAAATTTTTTTCGAACATCTCGGTCGACGAAATATGGAATGACTTCGAAAACGCTGTTTTTCGACGTTTCACTAAACTGAAACGCGTAAAAACGGGCGTTTCGCCCGCATCACGTTATAAGGAAGCAATCGCAGATAATTGTGCCGGGTTTTTCGAGAATATTTTCAAATTTCATACACTACAATCGTGTTGGGTGAGAAATGTTGAGCATCGAAAAAAAAAAAAAATTTTCGATCAGGAAGAGTGAAATGAACTCGCGATAAATGTCTCACAAAATCATCATATTTCTCGACTATCTCGAATTTCGTGATTCCGGTCGTGATTTTTGTATCATATAAGCAGAAATGCATGCAATGATGCGAGATTGATCGGAAAAATATGTTGTTTGGAAAAAAAAATTTTCGATATATGTCTCACAGTATCGTCATATTTCCCGACCATCTCGAATTCCGTGATTCCGGTCGTGATTTTTGTATCATATTAGCAGAAATACATGCAATGATGCGAGATTGATCGGAAAAATATGTTGTTTGGAAAAAAAATTTTCGATAAATGTCTCACAAAAACATCATATTTCTCGACTATCTCGAATTTCGTGATTCCGGTCGTGATTTTTGTATCATATTAGCAGAAATGCATGCAATGATGCGAGATTGATCGGAAAAATATGTTGTTTGGAAAAAAAAATTTTCGATAAATGTCTCACAAAATCATCATATTTCCCGACCATCTCGAATTTCGTGATTCCGGTCGTGATTTTTGTATCATATTAGCAGAAATGCATGCAATGATGCGAGATTGATCGAGAAAATATGTTGTTTGGAAAAATTTTTTTCGAACATCTCGGTCGACGAAATATGGAATGACTTCGAAAACGCTGTTTTTCGACGTTTCACTAAACTGAAACGCGTAAAAACGGGCGTTTCGCCCGCATCACGTTATAAGGAAGCAATCGCAGATAATTGTGCCGGGTTTTTCGAGAAAATTTTCAAATTTCATACACTCCAATCGTGTTGGGTGAGAAATGTTGAGCATCGAAAAAAAAAAAAAATTTTCGATCAGGAAGAGTGAAATGAACTCGCGATAAATGTCTCACAAAATCATCATATTTCTCGACTATCTCGAATTCCGTGATTCCGGTCGTGATTTTTGTATCATATTAGCAGAAATACATGCAATGATGCGAGATTGATCGGAAAAATATGTTGTTTGGAAAAAAAATTTTCGATAAATGTCTCACAAAATCATCATATTTCCCGACCATCTCGAATTTCGTGATTCCGGTCGTGATTTTTGTATCATATTAGCAGAAATGCATGCAATGATGCGAGATTGATCGGAAAAATATGTTGTTTGGAAAAAAAAATTTTCGATAAATGTCTCACAAAATCATCATATTTCCCGACCATCTCGAATTTCGTGATTCCGGTCGTGATTTTTGTATCATATTAGCAGAAATGCATGCAATGATGCGAGATTGATCGGAAAAATATGTTGTTTGGAAAAAAAAATTTTCGATAAATGTCTCACAAAATCATCATATTTCCCGACCATCTCGAATTTCGTGATTCCGGTCGTGATTTTTGTATCATATTAGCAGAAATGCATGCAATGATGCGAGATTGATCGAAAAAATATGTTGTTTGGAAAAATTTTTTTCGAACATCTCGGTCGACGAAATATGGAATGACTTCGAAAACGCTGTTTTTCGACGTTTCACTAAACCGAAACGCGTAAAAACGGGCGTTTCGCCCGCATCACGTTATAAGGAAGCAATCGCAGATAATTGTGCCGGGTTTTTCGAGAAAATTTTCAAATTTCATACACTCCAATCGTGTTGGGTGAGAAATGTTGGGCATCGAAAAAAAAAAAAAATTTTCGATCAGGAAGAGTGAAATGAACTCGCGATAAATGTCTCACAAAATCATCATATTTCTAGACTATCTCGAATTTCGTGATTCCGGTCGTGATTTTCGTATCATATTAGCAGAAATACATGCAATGATGCGAGATTGATCGGAAAAATATGTTGTTTGGAAAAAAAAATTTTCGATAAATGTCTCACAAAATCATCATATTTCTCGACTATCTCGAATTTCGTGATTCCGGTCGTGATTTTCGTATCATATTAGCAGAAATACATGCAATGATGCGAGATTGATCAGAAAAATATGTTGTTTGGAAAAAAAATTTTCGATAAATGTCTCACAAAATCATCATATTTCTCGACTATCTCGAATTTCGTGATTCCGGTCGTGATTTTTGTATCATATAAGCAGAAATGCATGCAATGATGCGAGATTGATCGGAAAAATATGTTGTTTGGAAAAAAAAATTTTCGATAAATGTCTCACAAAATCGTCATATTTCCCGACCATCTCGAATTCCGTGATTCCGGTCGTGATTTTTGTATCATATTAGCAGAAATACATGCAATGATGCGAGATTGATCGGAAAAATATGTAGTTTGGAAAAAAAATTTTCGATAAATGTCTCACAAAAACATCATATTTCTCGACTATCTCGAATTTCGTGATTCCGGTCGTGATTTTTGTATCATATTAGCAGAAATACATGCAATGATGCGAGATTGATCGGAAAAATATGTTGTTTGGAAAAAAAAATTTTCGATAAATGTCTCACAAAATCATCATATTTCCCGACCATCTCGAATTTCGTGATTCCGGTCGTGATTTTTGTATCATATCAGCAGAAATGCATGCAATGATGCGAGATTGATCGAAAAAATATGTTGTTTGGAAAAATTTTTTTCGAACATCTCGGTCGACGAAATATGGAATGACTTCGAAAACGCTGTTTTTCGACGTTTCACTAAACCGAAACGCGTAAAAACGGGCGTTTCGCCCGCATCACGTTATAAGGAAGCAATCGCAGATAATTGTGCCGGGTTTTTCGAGAAAATTTTCAAATTTCATACACTCCAATCGTGTTGGGTGAGAAATGTTGAGCATCGAAAAAAAAAAAAAAATTTTCGATCAGGAAGAGTGAAATGAACTCGCGATAAATGTCTCACAAAATCATCATATTTCTCGACTATCTCGAATTTCGTTATTCCGGTCGTGATTTTCGTATCATATTAGCAGAAATACATGCAATGATGCGAGATTGATCGGAAAAATATGTTGTTTGGAAAAAAAATTTTCGATAAATGTCTCACAAAATCATCATATTTCTCGACTATCTCGAATTTCGTGATTCCGGTCGTGATTTTTGTATCATATAAGCAGAAATGCATGCAATGATGCGAGATTGATCGGAAAAATATGTTGTTTGGAAAAAAAAATTTACGATAAATGTCTCACAAAATCATCATATTTCTCGACCATCTCGAATTCCGTGATTCCGGTCGTGATTTTTGTATCATATTAGCAGAAATGCATGCAATGATGCGAGATTGATCGAAAAAATATGTTGTTTGGAAAAATTTTTTTCGAACATCTCGGTCGACGAAATATGGAATGACTTCGAAAACGCTGTTTTTCGACGTTTCACTAAACCGAAACGCGTAAAAACGGGCGTTTCGCCCGCATCACGTTATAAGGAAGCAATCGCAGATAATTGTGCCGGGTTTTTCGAGAAAATTTTCAAATTTCATACACTCCAATCGTGTTGGGTGAGAAATGTTAAGCATCGAAAAAAAAAGAAAATTTTCGATCAGGAAGAGTGAAATGAACTCGCGATAAATGTCTCACAAAATCATCATATTTCCCGACCATCTCGAATTTCGTGATTCCGGTCGTGATTTTTGTATCATATTAGCAGATATGCATGCAGTGATGCGAGATTGATCGGAAAAATATGTTGTTTGGAAAAAAAAATTTTCGATAAATGTCTCACAAAATCATCATATTTCCCGACCATCTCGAATTTCGTGATTCCGGTCGTGATTTTTGTATCATATTAGCAGAAATGCATGCAATGATGCGAGATTGATCGAAAAAATATGTTGTTTGAAAAAATTTTTTTCGAACATCTCGGTCGACGAAATATGGAATGACTTCGAAAACGCTGTTTTTCGACGTTTCACTAAACCGAAACGCGTAAAAACGGGTGTTTCGCCCGCATCACGTTATAAGGAAGCAATCGCAGATAATTGTGCCGGGTTTTTCGAGAAAATTTTCAAATTTCATACACTCCAATCGTGTTGGGTGAGAAATGTTAAGCATCAAAAAAAAAAAAATTTTCGATCAGGAAGAGTGAAATGAACTCGCGATAAATGTCTCACAAAATCATCATATTTCTCGACTATCTCGAATTTTGTGATCCCGGTCGTGATTTTCGTATCATATTAGCAGAAATACATGCAATGATGCGAGATTGATCGGAAAAATATGTTGTTTGGAAAAAAAATTTTCGATAAATGTCTCACAAAATCATCATATTTCTCGACTATCTCGAATTTTGTGATTCCGGTCGTGATTTTTGTATCATATAAGCAGAAATGCATGCAATGATGCGAGATTGATCGGAAAAATATGTTGTTTGGAAAAAAAAATTTTCGATAAATGTCTCACAAAATCATCATATTTCCCGACCATCTCGAATTTCGTGATTCCGGTCGTGATTTTCGTATCATATTGGCAGAAATACATGCAATGATGCGAGATTGATCGGAAAAATATGTTGTTTGGAAAAAAAAATTTTCGATAAATGTCTCACAAAATCATCATATTTCTCGACCATCTCGAATTCCGTGATTCCGGTCGTGATTTTTGTATCATATTAGCAGAAATGCATGCAATGATGCGAGATTGATCGAAAAAATATGTTGTTTGGAAAAATTTTCTTCGAACATCTCGGTCGACGAAATATGGAATGACTTCGAAAACGCTGTTTTTCGACGTTTCACTAAACTGAAACGCGTAAAAACGGGCGTTTCGCCCGCATCACGTTATAAGAAAGCAATCGCAGATAATTGTGCCGGGTTTTTCGAGAAAATTTTCAAATTTCATACACTCCAATCGTGTTGGGTGAGAAATGTTGGGCATCGAAAAAAAAAAAAAATTTTCGATCAAGAAGAGTGAAATGAACTCGCGATAAATGTCTCACAAAATCATCATATTTCCCGACCATCTCGAATTTCGTGATTCCGGTCGTGATTTTCGTATCATTTTGGCAGAAATACATGCAATGATGCGAGATTGATCGGAAAAATATGTTGTTTGGAAAAAAAATTTTCGATAAATGTCTCACAAAATCATCATATTTCTCGACCATCTCGAATTCCGTGATTCCGGTCGTGATTTTTGTATCATATTAGCAGAAATGCATGCAATGATGCGAGATTGATCGAAAAAATATGTTGTTTGGAAAAATTTTTTTCGAACATCTCGGTCGACGAAATATGGAATGACTTCGAAAACGCTGTTTTTCGACGTTTCACTAAACCGAAACGCGTAAAAACGGGCGTTTCGCCCGCATCACGTTATAAGGAAGCAATCGCAGATAATTGTGCCGGGTTTTTCGAGAAAATTTTCAAATTTCATACACTCCAATCGTGTTGGGTGAGAAATGTTGGGCATCGAAAAAAAAAAAAAATTTTCGATCAGGAAGAGTGAAATGAACTCGCGATAAATGTCTCACAAAATCATCATATTTCTAGACTATCTCGAATTTCGTGATTCCGGTCGTGATTTTCGTATCATATTAGCAGAAATACATGCAATGATGCGAGATTGATCGGAAAAATATGTTGTTTGGAAAAAAAATTTTCGATAAATGTCTCACAAAATCATCATTTTTCTCGACTATCTCGAATTTCGTGATTCCGGTCGTGATTTTTGTATCATATAAGCAGAAATGCATGCAATGATGCGAGATTGATCGGAAAAATATGTTGTCTGGAAAAAAAAATTTTCGATAAATGTCTCACAAAATCGTCATATTTCCCGACCATCTCGAATTCCGTGATTCCGGTCGTGATTTTTGTATCATATTAGCAGAAATACATGCAATGATGCGAGATTGATCGGAAAAATATGTAGTTTGGAAAAAAAATTTTCGATAAATGTCTCACAAAAACATCATATTTCTCGACTATCTCGAATTTCGGGATTCCGGTCGTGATTTTTGTATCATATTAGCAGAAATACATGCAATGATGCGAGATTGATCGGAAAAATATGTTGTTTGGAAAAAAAAATTTTCGATAAATGTCTCACAAAATCATCATATTTCCCGACCATCTCGAATTTCGTGATTCCGGTCGTGATTTTTGTATCATATCAGCAGAAATGCATGCAATGATGCGAGATTGATCGAAAAAATATGTTGTTTGGAAAAATTTTTTTCGAACATCTCGGTCGACGAAATATGGAATGACTTCGAAAACGCTGTTTTTCGACGTTTCACTAAACCGAAACGCGTAAAAACGGGCGTTTCGCCCGCATCACGTTATGAGGAAGCAATCGCAGATAATTGTGCCGGGTTTTTCGAGAAAATTTTCAAATTTCATACACTCCAATCGTGTTGGGTGAGAAATGTTGAGCATCGAAAAAAAAAAAAAATTTTCGATCAGGAAGAGTGAAATGAACTCGCGATAAATGTCTCACAAAATCATCATATTTCTCGACTATCTCGAATTTCGTTATTCCGGTCGTGATTTTCGTATCATATTAGCAGAAATACATGCAATGATGCGAGATTGATCGGAAAAATATGTTGTTTGGAAAAAAAATTTTCGATAAATGTCTCACAAAATCATCATATTTCTCGACTATCTCGAATTTCGTGATTCCGGTCGTGATTTTTGTATCATATAAGCAGAAATGCATGCAATGATGCGAGATTGATCGGAAAAATATGTTGTTTGGAAAAAAAAATTTACGATAAATGTCTCACAAAATCGTCATATTTCCCGACCATCTCGAATTTCGTGATTCCGGTCGTGATTTTTGTATCATATTAGCAGAAATGCATGCAATGATGCGAGATTGATCGAAAAAATATGTTGTTTGGAAAAATTTTTTTCGAACATCTCGGTCGACGAAATATGGAATGACTTCGAAAACGCTGTTTTTCGACGTTTCACTAAACCGAAACGCGTAAAAACGGGCGTTTCGCCCGCATCACGTTATAAGGAAGCAATCGCAGATAATTGTGCCGGGTTTTTCGAGAAAATTTTCAAATTTCATACACTCCAATCGTGTTGGGTGAGAAATGTTAAGCATCGAAAAAAAAAAAAATTTTCGATCAGGAAGAGTGAAATGAACTCGCGATAAATGTCTCACAAAATCATCATATTTCTCGACCATTTCGAACTTCGTGATTCCGGTCGTGATTTTTGTATCATATTAGCAGAAATGCATGCAATGATGCGAGATTGATTGGAAAAATATGTTGTTTGGAAAAAAGAATTTTCGAAAAATGTCACACAAAATCATCATATTTCTCGACCATCTCGAATTTCGTGATTCCGGTCGTGATTTTCGTATCATATTAGCAGAAATACATGCAATGATGCGAGATTGATCGGAAAAATATGTTGTTTGGAAAAAAAAATTTTCGATAAATGTCTCACAAAATCATCATATTTCCCGACCATCTCGAATTTCGTGATTCCGGTCGTGATTTTTGTATCATATTAGCAGAAATGCATGCAACGATGCGAGATCGATCGAAAAAATATGTTGTTTGGAAAAATTTTTTTCGAACATCTCGGTCGACGAAATATGGAATGACTTCGAAAACGCTGTTTTTCGACGTTTCACGAAACCGAAACGCGTAAAAACGGGCGCTTCGCCCGCATCACGTTATAAGGAAGCAATCGCAGATAATTGTGCCGGGTTTTTCGAGAAAATTTTCAAATTTCATACACTCCAATCGTGTTGGGTGAGAAATGTTGGGCATCGAAAAAAAAAAAAAATTTTCGATCAGGAAGAGTGAAATGAACTCGCGATAAATGTCTCACAAAATCATCATATTTCCCGACCATCTCGAATTTCGTGATTCCGGTCGTGATTTTTGTATCATATTAGCAGAAATGCATGCAATGATGCGAGATTGATCGGAAAAATATGTTGTTTGGGAAGAAAAATTTTCGATAAATGTCTCACAAAATCATCATATTTCCCGACCATCTCGAATTTCGTGATTCCGGTCGTGATTTTTGTATCATATTAGCAGAAATGCATGCAATGATGCGAGATTGATCGGAAAAATATGTTGTTTGGGAAGAAAAATTTTCGATAAATGTCTCACAAAATCATCATATTTCCCGACCATCTCGAATTTCGTGATTCCGGTCGTGATTTTTGTATCATATTAGCAGAAATGCATGCAATGATGCGAGATTGATCGAAAAAATATGTTGTTTGGAAAAATTTTTTTCGAACATCGCGGTCGACGAAATATGGAATGACTTCGAAAACGCTGTTTTTCGGCGTTTCACTAAACTGAAACGCGTAAAAACGGGCGTTTCGCCCGCATCACGTTATAAGGAAGCGATCGCAGATGATTGTGCCGGGTTTTTCGAGAAAATTTTCAAATGTCATACACTCCAATCGTGTTGGGTGAGAAATGTTAAGCATCGAAAAAAAAAAAAAATTTTCGATCAGGAAGAGTGAAATGAACTCGCGATAAATGTCTCACAAAATCATCATATTCCTCGACCATTTCGAACTTCGTGATTCCGGTCGTGATTTTTGTATCATATTAGCAGAAATGCATGCAATGATGCGAGATTGATCGGAAAAATATGTTGTTTGGAAAAAAGAATTTTCGAAAAATGTCTCACAAAATCATCATATTTCTCGACCATCTCGAATTTCGTGATTCCGGTCGTGATTTTCGTATCATATTAGCAGAAATACATGCAATGATGCGAGATTGATCGGAAAAATATGTTGTTTGGAAAAAAAAATTTTCGATAAATGTCTCACAAAATCATCATATTTCTCGACTATCTCGAATTTCGTGATTCCGGTCGTGATTTTTGTATCATATTAGCGGAAATGCATGCAATGATGCGAGATTGATCGGAAAAATATGTTGTTTGGAAAAAAAAATTTTCGATAAATGTCTCACAAAATCATCATATTTCCCGACCATCTCGAATTTCGTGATTCCGGTCGTGATTTTTGTATCATATCAGCAGAAATGCATGCAATGATGCGAGATTGATCGAAAAAATATGTTGTTTGGAAAAATTTTTTTCGAACATCTCGGTCGACGAAATATGGAATGACTTCGAAAACGCTGTTTTTCGACGTTTCACTAAACTGAAACGCGTAAAAACGGGCGTTTCGCCCGCATCACGTTATAAGGAAGCGATCGCAGATGATTGTGCCGGGTTTTTCGAGAAAATTTTCAAATTTCATACACTCCAATCGTGTTGGGTGAGAAATGTTAAGCATCGAAAAAAAAAAAAAATTTTCGATCAGGAAGAGTGAAATGAACTCGCGATAAATGTCTCACAAAATCATCATATTTCTCGACCATTTCGAACTCCGTGATTCCGGTCGTGATTTTTGTATCATATTAGCAGAAATGCATGCAATGATGCGAGATTGATCGGAAAAATATGTAGTTTGGAAAAAAAATTTTCGATAAATGTCTCACAAAAACATCATATTTCTCGACTATCTCGAATTTCGGGATTCCGGTCGTGATTTTTGTATCATATTAGCAGAAATACATGCAATGATGCGAGATTGATCGGAAAAATATGTTGTTTGGAAAAAAAAATTTTCGATAAATGTCTCACAAAATCATCATATTTCCCGACCATCTCGAATTTCGTGATTCCGGTCGTGATTTTTGTATCATATCAGCAGAAATGCATGCAATGATGCGAGATTGATCGAAAAAATATGTTGTTTGGAAAAATTTTTTTCGAACATCTCGGTCGACGAAATATGGAATGACTTCGAAAACGCTGTTTTTCGACGTTTCACTAAACCGAAACGCGTAAAAACGGGCGTTTCGCCCGCATCACGTTATGAGGAAGCAATCGCAGATAATTGTGCCGGGTTTTTCGAGAAAATTTTCAAATTTCATACACTCCAATCGTGTTGGGTGAGAAATGTTGAGCATCGAAAAAAAAAAAAAATTTTCGATCAGGAAGAGTGAAATGAACTCGCGATAAATGTCTCACAAAATCATCATATTTCTCGACTATCTCGAATTTCGTTATTCCGGTCGTGATTTTCGTATCATATTAGCAGAAATACATGCAATGATGCGAGATTGATCGGAAAAATATGTTGTTTGGAAAAAAAATTTTCGATAAATGTCTCACAAAATCATCATATTTCTCGACTATCTCGAATTTCGTGATTCCGGTCGTGATTTTTGTATCATATAAGCAGAAATGCATGCAATGATGCGAGATTGATCGGAAAAATATGTTGTTTGGAAAAAAAAATTTACGATAAATGTCTCACAAAATCGTCATATTTCCCGACCATCTCGAATTTCGTGATTCCGGTCGTGATTTTTGTATCATATTAGCAGAAATGCATGCAATGATGCGAGATTGATCGAAAAAATATGTTGTTTGGAAAAATTTTTTCCGAACATCTCGGTCGACGAAATATGGAATGACTTCGAAAACGCTGTTTTTCGACGTTTCACTAAACCGAAACGCGTAAAAACGGGCGTTTCGCCCGCATCACGTTATAAGGAAGCAATCGCAGATAATTGTGCCGGGTTTTTCGAGAAAATTTTCAAATTTCATACACTCCAATCGTGTTGGGTGAGAAATGTTAAGCATCGAAAAAAAAAAAAATTTTCGATCAGGAAGAGTGAAATGAACTCGCGATAAATGTCTCACAAAATCATCATATTTCTCGACCATTTCGAACTTCGTGATTCCGGTCGTGATTTTTGTATCATATTAGCAGAAATGCATGCAATGATGCGAGATTGATCGGAAAAATATGTTGTTTGGAAAAAAGAATTTTCGAAAAATGTCACACAAAATCATCATATTTCTCGACCATCTCGAATTTCGTGATTCCGGTCGTGATTTTCGTATCATATTAGCAGAAATACATGCAATGATGCGAGATTGATCGGAAAAATATGTTGTTTGGAAAAAAAAATTTTCGATAAATGTCTCACAAAATCATCATATTTCCCGACCATCTCGAATTTCGTGATTCCGGTCGTGATTTTTGTATCATATTAGCAGAAATGCATGCAACGATGCGAGATCGATCGAAAAAATATGTTGTTTGGAAAAATTTTTTTCGAACATCTCGGTCGACGAAATATGGAATGACTTCGAAAACGCTGTTTTTCGACGTTTCACGAAACCGAAACGCGTAAAAACGGGCGCTTCGCCCGCATCACGTTATAAGGAAGCAATCGCAGATAATTGTGCCGGGTTTTTCGAGAAAATTTTCAAATTTCATACACTCCAATCGTGTTGGGTGAGAAATGTTGGGCATCGAAAAAAAAAAAAAATTTTCGATCAGGAAGAGTGAAATGAACTCGCGATAAATGTCTCACAAAATCATCATATTTCCCGACCATCTCGAATTTCGTGATTCCGGTCGTGATTTTTGTATCATATTAGCAGAAATGCATGCAATGATGCGAGATTGATCGGAAAAATATGTTGTTTGGGAAGAAAAATTTTCGATAAATGTCTCACAAAATCATCATATTTCCCGACCATCTCGAATTTCGTGATTCCGGTCGTGATTTTTGTATCATATTAGCAGAAATGCATGCAATGATGCGAGATTGATCGGAAAAATATGTTGTTTGGGAAGAAAAATTTTCGATAAATGTCTCACAAAATCATCATATTTCCCGACCATCTCGAATTTCGTGATTCCGGTCGTGATTTTTGTATCATATTAGCAGAAATGCATGCAATGATGCGAGATTGATCGAAAAAATATGTTGTTTGGAAAAATTTTTTTCGAACATCTCGGTCGACGAAATATGGAATGACTTCGAAAACGCTGTTTTTCGGCGTTTCACTAAACTGAAACGCGTAAAAACGGGCGTTTCGCCCGCATCACGTTATAAGGAAGCGATCGCAGATGATTGTGCCGGGTTTTTCGAGAAAATTTTCAAATTTCATACACTCCAATCGTGTTGGGTGAGAAATGTTAAGCATCGAAAAAAAAAAAAAATTTTCGATCAGGAAGAGTGAAATGAACTCGCGATAAATGTCTCACAAAATCATCATATTTCTCGACCATTTCGAACTCCGTGATTCCGGTCGTGATTTTTGTATCATATTAGCAGAAATGCATGCAATGATGCGAGATTGATCGGAAAAATATGTTGTTTGGAAAAAAGAATTTTCGAAAAATGTCTCACAAAATCATCATATTTCTCGACCATCTCGAATTTCGTGATTTCGGTCGTGATTTTTGTATCATATTAGCAGAAATACATGCAATGATGCGAGATTGATCGGAAGAATATGTTGTTTGGAAAAAAAAATTTTCGATAAATGTCTCACAAAATCATCATATTTCCCGACCATCTCGAATTTCGTGATTCCGGTCGTGATTTTTGTATCATATTAGCAGAAATGCATGCAATGATGCGAGATTGATCGGAAAAATATGTTGTTTGGAAAAAAGAATTTTCGAAAAATGTCTCACAAAATCATCATATTTCTCGACCATCTCGAATTTCGTGATTTCGGTCGTGATTTTTGTATCATATTAGCAGAAATACATGCAATGATGCGAGATTGATCGGAAGAATATGTTGTTTGGAAAAAAAAATTTTCGATAAATGTCTCACAAAATCATCATATTTCCCGACCATCTCGAATTTCGTGATTCCGGTCGTGATTTTTGTATCATATTAGCAGAAATGCATGCAATGATGCGAGATTGATCGGAAAAATATGTTGTTTGGAAAAATTTTTTTCGAACATCTCGGTCGACGAAATATGGAATGACTTCGAAAACGCTGTTTTTCGACGTTTCACTAAACCGAAACGCGTAAAAACGGGCGTTTCGCCCGCATCACGTTATAAGGAAGCAATCGCAGATAATTGTGCCGGGTTTTTCGAGAAAATCTTCAAATTTCATACACTCCAATCGTGTTGGGTGAGAAATGTTAAGCATCGAAAAAAAAAAAAAATTTTCGATCAGGAAGAGTGAAATGAACTCGCGATAAATGTCTCACAAAATCATCATATTTCTCGACCATTTCGAACTTCGTGATTCCGGTCGTGATTTTTGTATCATATTAGCAGAAATGCATGCAATGATGCGAGATTGATCGGAAAAATATGTTGTTTGGAAAAAAGAATTTTCGAAAAATGTCTCACAAAATCATCATATTTCTCGACCATCTCGAATTTCGTGATTTCGGTCGTGATTTTTGTATCATATTAGCAGAAATACATGCAATGATGCGAGATTGATCGGAAGAATATGTTGTTTGGAAAAAAAAATTTTCGATAAATGTCTCACAAAATCATCATATTTCCCGACCATCTCGAATTTCGTGATTCCGGTCGTGATTTTTGTATCATATTAGCAGAAATGCATGCAATGATGCGAGATTGATCGGAAAAATATGTTGTTTGGAAAAATTTTTTTCGAACATCTCGGTCGACGAAATATGGAATGACTTCGAAAACGCTGTTTTTCGACGTTTCACTAAACCGAAACGCGTAAAAACGGGCGTTTCGCCCGCATCACGTTATAAGGAAGCAATCGCAGATAATTGTGCCGGGTTTTTCGAGAAAATCTTCAAATTTCATACACTCCAATCGTGTTGGGTGAGAAATGTTAAGCATCGAAAAAAAAAAAAAATTTTCGATCAGGAAGAGTGAAATGAACTCGCGATAAATGTCTCACAAAATCATCATATTTCTCGACCATTTCGAACTTCGTGATTCCGGTCGTGATTTTTGTATCATATTAGCAGAAATGCATGCAATGATGCGAGATTGATCGGAAAAATATGTTGTTTGGAAAAAAGAATTTTCGAAAAATGTCTCACAAAATCATCATATTTCTCGACCATCTCGAATTTCGTGATTCCGGTCGTGATTTTCGTATCATATTAGCAGAAATACATGCAATGATGCGAGATTGATCGGAAAAATATGTTGTTTGGAAAAAAAAATTTTCGATAAATGTCTCACAAAATCATCATATTTCCCGACCATCTCGAATTTCGTGATTCCGGTCGTGATTTTTGTATCATATTAGCAGAAATGCATGCAATGATGCGAGATTGATCGAAAAAATATGTTGTTTGGAAAAATTTTTTTCGAACATCTCGGTCGACGAAATATGGAATGACTTCGAAAACGCTGTTTTTCGACGTTTCACTAAACTGAAACGCGTAAAAACGGGCGTTTCGCCCGCATCACGTTATAAGGAAGCAATCGCAGATAATTGTGCCGGGTTTTTCGAGAAAATTTTCAAATTTCATACACTCCAATCGAGTTGGGTGAGAAATGTTGAGCATCGAAAAAAAAAAAAAATTTTCGATCAGGAAGAGTGAAATGAACTCGCGATAAATGTCTCACAAAATCATCATATTTCTCGACTATCTCGAATTTCGTGATTCCGGTCGTGATTTTCGTATCATATTAGCAGAAATACATGCAATGATGCAAGATTGATCGGAAAAATATGTTGTTTGGAAAAAAAATTTTCGATAAATGTCTCACAAAATCATCATATTCCTCGACTATCTCGAATTTCGTGATTCCGGTCGTGATTTTTGTATCATATAAGCAGGAATGCATGCAATGATGCGAGATTGATCGGAAAAATATGTTGTTTGGAAAAAAAAATTTTCGATAAATGTCTCACAAAATCATCATATTTCCCGACCATCTCGAATTTCGTGATTCCGGTCGTGATTTTTGTATCATATTAGCAGAAATGCATGCAATGTTGCGAGATTGATCGGAAAAATATGTTGTTTGGAAAAAAAAATTTTCGATAAATGTCTCACAAAATCATCATATTTCTCGACTATCTCGAATTTCGTGATTCCGGTCGTGATTTTCGTATCATATTAGCAGAAATGCATGCAATGATGCAAGATTGATCGGAAAAATATGTTGTTTGGAAAAAAAATTTTCGATAAATGTCTTACAAAATCATCATATTTCTCGACTATCTCGAATTTCGTGATTCCGGTCGTGATTTTTGTATCATATTAGCAGAAATGCATGCAATGATGCGAGATTGATCGGAAAAATATGTTGTTTGGAAAAAAAAATTTTCGATGAATGTCTCACAAAATCATCATATTTCCCGACCATCTCGAATTTCGTGATTCCGGTCGTGATTTTTGTATCATATTAGCAGAAATGCATGCAATGATGCGAGATTGATCGGAAAAATATGTTGTTCGGAAAAAAAAATTTTCGATAAATGTCTCACAAAATCATCATATTTCCCGACCATCTCGAATTTCGTGATCCCGGTCGTGATTTTTGTTTCATATAAGCAGAAATGCATGCAATGATGCGAGATTGATCGGAAAAATATGTTGTTTGGAAAAAAAATTTTCGATAAATGTCTCACAAAAACATCATATTTCTCGACCATCTCGAATTTCGTGATTCCGGTCGTGATTTTTGTATCATATTAGCAGAAATGCATGCAATGATGCGAGATTGATCGGAAGAATATGTTGTTTGGAAAAATTTTTTTCGAACATCTCGGTCGACGAAATATGGAATGACTTCGAAAACGCTGTTTTTCGACGTTTCACTAAACCGAAACGCGTAAAAACAGGCGTTTCGCCCGCATCACGTTATAAGGAAGCAATCGCAGATAATTGTGCCGGGTTTTTCGAGAAAATCTTCAAATTTCATACACTCCAATCGTGTTGGGTGAGAAATGTTAAGCATCGAAAAAAAAAAAAAATTTTCGATCAGGAAGAGTGAAATGAACTCGCGATAAATGTCTCACAAAATCATCATATTTCTCGACCATTTCGAACTTCGTGATTCCGGTCGTGATTTTTGTATCATATTAGCAGAAATGCATGCAATGATGCGAGATTGATCGGAAAAATATGTTGTTTGGAAAAAAGAATTTTCGAAAAATGTCTCACAAAATCATCATATTTCTCGACCATCTCGAATTTCGTGATTCCGGTCGTGATTTTCGTATCATATTAGCAGAAATACATGCAATGATGCGAGATTGATCGGAAAAATATGTTGTTTGGAAAAAAAAATTTTCGATAAATGTCTCACAAAATCATCATATTTCCCGACCATCTCGAATTTCGTGATCCCGGTCGTGATTTTTGTATCATATTAGCAGAAATGCATGCAATGATGCGAGATTGATCGAAAAAATATGTTGTTTGGAAAAATTTTTTTCGAACATCTCGGTCGACGAAATATGGAATGACTTCGAAAACGCTGTTTTTCGACGTTTCACTAAACTGAAACGCGTAAAAACGGGCGTTTCGCCCGCATCACGTTATAAGGAAGCGATCGCAGATGATTGTGCCGGGTTTTTCGAGAAAATTTTCAAATGTCATACACTCCAATCGTGTTGGGTGAGAAATGTTAAGCATCGAAAAAAAAAAAAAATTTTCGATCAGGAAGAGTGAAATGAACTCGCGATAAATGTCTCACAAAATCATCATATTCCTCGACTATCTCGAATTTCGTGATTCCGGTCGTGATTTTTGTATCATATAAGCAGGAATGCATGCAATGATGCGAGATTGATCGGAAAAATATGTTGTTTGGAAAAAAAAATTTTCGATAAATGTCTCACAAAATCATCATATTTCCCGACCATCTCGAATTTCGTGATTCCGGTCGTGATTTTTGTATCATATTAGCAGAAATGCATGCAATGATGCGAGATTGATCGGAAAAATATGTTGTTTGGAAAAAAAAATTTTCGATAAATGTCTCACAAAATCATCATATTTCTCGACTATCTCGAATTTCGTGATTCCGGTCGTGATTTTCGTATCATATTAGCAGAAATACATGCAATGATGCAAGATTGATCGGAAAAATATGTTGTTTGGAAAAAAAATTTTCGATAAATGTCTTACAAAATCATCATATTTCTCGACTATCTCGAATTTCGTGATTCCGGTCGTGATTTTTGTATCATATTAGCAGAAATGCATGCAATGATGCGAGATTGATCGGAAAAATATGTTGTTTGGAAAAAAGAATTTTCGAAAAATGTCTCACAAAATCATCATATTTCTCGACCATCTCGAATTTCGTGATTCCGGTCGTGATTTTCGTATCATATTAGCAGAAATACATGCAATGATGCGAGATTGATCGGAAAAATATGTTGTTTGGAAAAAAAAATTTTCGATAAATGTCTCACAAAATCATCATATTTCCCGACCATCTCGAATTTCGTGATTCCGGTCGTGATTTTTGTATCATATTAGCAGAAATGCATGCAATGATGCGAGATTGATCGAAAAAATATGTTGTTTGGAAAAATTTTTTTCGAACATCTCGGTCGACGAAATATGGAATGACTTCGAAAACGCTGTTTTTCGACGTTTCACTAAACTGAAACGCGTAAAAACGGGCGTTTCGCCCGCATCACGTTATAAGGAAGCAATCGCAGATAATTGTGCCGGGTTTTTCGAGAAAATTTTCAAATTTCATACACTCCAATCGTGTTGGGTGAGAAATGTTGAGCATCGAAAAAAAAAAAAATTTTCGATCAGGAAGAGTGAAATGAACTCGCGATAAATGTCTCACAAAATCATCATATTTCTCGACTATCTCGAATTTCGTGATTCCGGTCGTGATTTTCGTATCATATTAGCAGAAATACATGCAATGATGCGAGATTGATCGGAAAAATATGTTGTTTGGAAAAAAAATTTTCGATAAATGTCTCACAAAATCATCATATTTCTCGACTATCTCGAATTTCGTGATTCCGGTCGTGATTTTTGTATCATATTAGCAGAAATGCATGCAATGATGCGAGATTGATCGAAGAAATATGTTGTTTGGAAAAATTTTTTTCGAACATCTCGGTCGACGAAATATGGAATGACTTCGAAAACGCTGTTTTTCGACGTTTCACTAAACTGAAACGCGTAAAAACGGGCGTTTCGCCCGCATCACGTTATAAGGAAGCAATCGCAGATAATTGTGCCGGGTTTTTCGAGAAAATTTTCAAATTTCATACACTCCAATCGTGTTGGGTGAGAAATGTTGGGCATCGAAAAAAAAAAAAATTTTCGATCAGGAAGAGTGAAATGAACTCGCGATAAATGTCTCACAAAATCATCATATTTCTCGACCATTTCGAACTTCGTGATTCCGGTCGTGATTTTTGTATCATATTAGCAGAAATGCATGCAATGATGCGAGATTGATCGGAAAAATATGTTGTTTGGAAAAAAAATTTTCGATAAATGTCTCACAAAAACATCATATTTCTCGACTATCTCGAATTTCGTGATTCCGGTCGTGATTTTCGTATCATATTAGCAGAAATACATGCAATGATGCGAGATTGATCGGAAAAATATGTTGTTTGGAAAAAAAATTTTCGATGAATGTCTCACAAAATCATCATATTTCTCGACTATCTCGAATTTCGTGATTCCGGTCGTGATTTTTGTATCATATTAGCAGAAATGCATGCAATGATGCGAGATTGATCGGAAAAATATGTTGTTTGGAAAAAAGAATTTTCGAAAAATGTCTCACAAAATCATCATATTTTCCGACCATCTCGAATTTCGTGATTCCGGTCGTGATTTTTGTATCATATTAGCAGAAATGCATGCAATGATGCGAGATTGATCGGAAAAATATGTTGTTTGGAAAAAAAAATTTTCGATAAATGTCTCACAAAATCATCATATTTCCCGACCATCTCGAATTTCGTGATTCCGGTCGTGATTTTTGTATCATATTAGCAGAAATGCATGCAATGATGCGAGATTGATCGAAAAAATATGTTGTTTGAAAAAATTTTTTTCGAACATCTCGGTCGACGAAATATGGAATGACTTCGAAAACGCTGTTTTTCGACGTTTCACTAAACCGAAACGCGTGAAAACGGGCGTTTCGCCCGCATCACGTTATAAGGAAGCAATCGCAGATAATTGTGCCGGGTTTTTCGAGAAAATTTTCAAATTTCATACACTCCAATCGTGTTGGGTGAAAAATGTTGAGCATCGAAAAAAAAAAAAAATTTTCGATCAGGAAGAGTGAAATGAACTCGCGATAAATGTCTCACAAAATCATCATATTTCTCGACTATCTCGAATTTCGTGATTCCGGTCGTGATTTTCGTATCATATTAGCAGAAATACATGCAATGATGCGAGATTGATCGGAAAAATATGTTGTTTGGAAAAAAAATTTTCGATAAATGTCTCACAAAATCATCATATTTCTCGACTATCTCGAATTTCGTGATTCCGGTCGTGATTTTTGTATCATATTAGCAGAAATGCATGCAATGATGCGAGATTGATCGGAAAAATATGTTGTTTGGAAAAAAAAATTTTCGATAAATGTCTCACAAAATCATCATATTTCCTGACCATCTCGAATTTCGTGATTCCGGTCGTGATTTTTGTATCATATTAGCAGAAATGCATGCAATGATGCGAGATTGATCGAAAAAATATGTTGTTTGGAAAAATTTTTTTCGAACATCTCGGTCGACGAAATATGGAATGACTTCGAAAACGCTGTTTTTCGACGTTTCACTAAACTGAAACGCGTAAAAACGGGCGTTTCGCCCGCATCACGTTATAAGGAAGCAATCGCAGATAATTGTGCCGGGTTTTTCGAGAAAATTTTCAAATTTCATACACTCCAATCGTGTTGGGTGAGAAATGTTGGGCATCGAAAAAAAAAAAAATTTTCGATCAGGAAGAGTGAAATGAACTCGCGATAAATGTCTCACAAAATCATCATATTTCTCGACTATCTCGAATTTCGTGATTCCGGTCGTGATTTTTGTATCATATTAGCAGAAATGCATGCAATGATGCGAGATTGATCGGAAAAATATGTTGTTTGGAAAAAAGAATTTTCGAAAAATGTCTCACAAAATCATCATATTTTCCGACCATCTCGAATTTCGTGATTCCGGTCGTGATTTTTGTATCATATTAGCAGAAATGCATGCAATGATGCGAGATTGATCGGAAAAATATGTTGTTTGGAAAAAAAAATTTTCGATAAATGTCTCACAAAATCATCATATTTCCCGACCATCTCGAATTTCGTGATTCCGGTCGTGATTTTTGTATCATATTAGCAGAAATGCATGCAATGATGCGAGATTGATCGAAAAAATATGTTGTTTGAAAAAATTTTTTTCGAACATCTCGGTCGACGAAATATGGAATGACTTCGAAAACGCTGTTTTTCGACGTTTCACTAAACCGAAACGCGTAAAAACGGGCGTTTCGCCCGCATCACGTTATAAGGAAGCAATCGCAGATAATTGTGCCGGGTTTTTCGAGAAAATTTTCAAATTTCATACACTCCAATCGTGTTGGGTGAGAAATGTTAAGCATCGAAAAAAAAAAAAAATTTTCGATCAGGAAGAGTGAAATGAACTCGCGATAAATGTCTCACAAAATCATCATATTTCTCGACCATTTCGAACTTCGTGATTCCGGTCGTGATTTTTGTATCATATTAGCAGAAATGCATGCAATGATGCGAGATTGATCGGAAAAATATGTTGTTTGGAAAAAAGAATTTTCGAAAAATGTCTCACAAAATCATCATATTTCTCGACCATCTCGAATTTCGTGATTCCGGTCGTGATTTTCGTATCATATTAGCAGAAATACATGCAATGATGCGAGATTGATCGGAAAAATATGTTGTTTGGAAAAAAAAATTTTCGATAAATGTCTCACAAAATCATCATATTTCCCGACCATCTCGAATTTCGTGATTCCGGTCGTGATTTTTGTATCATATTAGCAGAAATGCATGCAATGATGCGAGATTGATCGAAAAAATATGTTGTTTGGAAAAATTTTTTTCGAACATCTCGGTCGACGAAATATGGAATGACTTCGAAAACGCTGTTTTTCGACGTTTCACTAAACTGAAACGCGTAAAAACGGGCGTTTCGCCCGCATCACGTTATAAGGAAGCAATCGCAGATAATTGTGCCGGGTTTTTCGAGAAAATTTTCAAATTTCATACACTCCAATCGTGTTGGGTGAAAAATGTTGAGCATCGAAAAAAAAAAAAAATTTTCGATCAGGAAGAGTGAAATGAACTCGCGATAAATGTCTCACAAAATCATCATATTTCTCGACTATCTCGAATTTCGTGATTCCGGTCGTGATTTTCGTATCATATTAGCAGAAATACATGCAATGATGCGAGATTGATCGGAAAAATATGTTGTTTGGAAAAAAAATTTTCGATAAATGTCTCACAAAATCATCATATTTCTCGACTATCTCGAATTTCGTGATTCCGGTCGTGATTTTTGTATCATATTAGCAGAAATGCATGCAATGATGCGAGATTGATCGGAAAAATATGTTGTTTGGAAAAAAAAATTTTCGATAAATGTCTCACAAAATCATCATATTTCCCGACCATCTCGAATTTCGTGATTCCGGTCGTGATTTTTGTATCATATAAGCAGAAATGCATGCAATGATGCGAGATTGATCGGAAAAATATGTTGTTTGGAAAAAAAATTTTCGATAAATGTCTCACAAAAACATCATATTTCTCGACTATCTCGAATTTCGTGATTCCGGTCGTGATTTTTGTATCATATTAGCAGAAATACATGCAATGATGCGAGATTGATCGGAAAAATATGTTGTTTGGAAAAAAAAATTTTCGATAAATGTCTCACAAAATCATCATATTTCTCGACCATCTCGAATTCCGTGATTCCGGTCGTGATTTTTGTATCATATTAGCAGAAATGCATGCAATGATGCGAGATTGATCGAAAAAATATGTTGTTTGGAAAAATTTTTTTCGAACATCTCGGTCGACGAAATATGGAATGACTTCGAAAACGCTGTTTTTCGACGTTTCACTAAACCGAAACGCGTTAAAACGGGCGTTTCGCCCGCATCACGTTATAAGGGAGCAATCGCAGATAATTGTGCCGGGTTTTTCGAGAAAATTTTCAAATTTCATACACTCCAATCGTGTTGGGTGAGAAATGTTGGGCATCGAAAAAAAAAAAAATTTTCGATCAGGAAGAGTGAAATGAACTCGCGATAAATGTCTCACAAAATCATCATATTTCTCGACCATTTCGAACTTCGTGATTCCGGTCGTGATTTTTGTATCATATTAGCAGAAATGCATGCAATGATGCGAGATTGATCGGAAAAATATGTTGTTTGGAAAAAAGAATTTTCGAAAAATGTCTCACAAAATCATCATATTTCTCGACCATCTCGAATTTCGTGATTCCGGTCGTGATTTTCGTATCATATTAGCAGAAATACATGCAATGATGCGAGATTGATCGGAAAAATATGTTGTTTGGAAAAAAAAATTTTCGATAAATGTCTCACAAAATCATCATATTTCCCGACCATCTCGAATTTCGTGATTCCGGTCGTGATTTTTGTATCATATTAGCAGAGATGCATGCAATGATGCGAGATTGATCGAAAAAATATGTTGTTTGGAAAAATTTTTTTCGAACATCTCGGTCGACGAAATATGGAATGACTTCGGAAACGCTGTTTTTCGACGTTTCACTAAACTGAAACGCGTAAAAACGGGCGTTTCGCCCGCATCACGTTATAAGGAAGCAATCGCAGATAATTGTGCCGGGTTTTTCGAGAAAATTTTCAAATTTCATACACTCCAATCGTGTTGGGTGAGAAATGTTGGGCATCGAAAAAAAAAAAAATTTTCGATCAGGAAGAGTGAAATGAACTCGCGATAAATGTCTCACAAAATCATCATATTTCTCGACTATCTCGAATTTCGTGATTCCGGTCGTGATTTTTGTATCATATTAGCAGAAATGCATGCAATGATGCGAGATTGATCGGAAAAATATGTTGTTTGGAAAAAAGAATTTTCGAAAAATGTCTCACAAAATCATCATATTTCTCGACCATCTCGAATTTCGTGATTCCGGTCGTGATTTTCGTATCATATTAGCAGAAATACATGCAATGATGCGAGATTGATCGGAAAAATATGTTGTTTGGAAAAAAAAATTTTCGATAAATGTCTCACAAAATCATCATATTTCCCGACCATCTCGAATTTCGTGATTCCGGTCGTGATTTTTGTATCATATTAGCAGAAATGCATGCAATGATGCGAGATTGATCGAAAAAATATGTTGTTTGGAAAAATTTTTTTCGAACATCTCGGTCGACGAAATATGGAATGACTTCGAAAACGCTGTTTTTCGACGTTTCACTAAACTGAAACGCGTAAAAACGGGCGTTTCGCCCGCATCACGTTATAAGGAAGCAATCGCAGATAATTGTGCCGGGTTTTTCGAGAAAATTTTCAAATTTCATACACTCCAATCGTGTTGGGTGAGAAATGTTGAGCATCGAAAAAAAAAAAAATTTTCGATCAGGAAGAGTGAAATGAACTCGCGATAAATGTCTCACAAAATCATCATATTTCTCGACTATCTCGAATTTCGTGATTCCGGTCGTGATTTTCGTATCATATTAGCAGAAATACATGCAATGATGCGAGATTGATCGGAAAAATATGTTGTTTGGAAAAAAAATTTTCGATAAATGTCTCACAAAATCATCATATTTCTCGACTATCTCGAATTTCGTGATTCCGGTCGTGATTTTTGTATCATATTAGCAGGAATGCATGCAATGATGCGAGATTGATCGAAGAAATATGTTGTTTGGAAAAATTTTTTTCGAACATCTCGGTCGACGAAATATGGAATGACTTCGAAAACGCTGTTTTTCGACGTTTCACTAAACTGAAACGCGAAAAAACGGGCGTTTCGCCCGCATCACGTTATAAGGAAGCAATCGCAGATAATTGTGCCGGGTTTTTCGAGAAAATTTTCAAATTTCATACACTCCAATCGTGTTGGGTGAGAAATGTTGGGCATCGAAAAAAAAAAAAATTTTCGATCAGGAAGAGTGAAATGAACTCGCGATAAATGTCTCACAAAATCATCATATTTCTCGACTATCTCGAATTTCGTGATTCCGGTCGTGATTTTTGTATCATATTAGCAGAAATGCATGCAATGATGCGAGATTGATCGGAAAAATATGTTGTTTGGAAAAAAAAATTTTCGATAAATGTCTCACAAAATCGTCATTTTTCCTGACCATCTCGAATTCCGTGATTCCGGTCGTGATTTTTGTATCATATTAGCAGAAATACATGCAATGATGCGAGATTGATCGGAAAAATATGTTGTTTGGAAAAAAAATTTTCGATAAATGTCTCACAAAAACATCATATTTCTCGACTATCTCGAATTTCGTGATTCCGGTCGTGATTTTTGTATCATATTAGCAGAAATGCATGCAATGATGCGAGATTGATCGGAAAAATATGTTGTTTGGAAAAAAAAATTTTCGATAAATGTCTCACAAAATCATCATATTTCCCGACCATCTCGAATTTCGTGATTCCGGTCGTGATTTTTGTATCATATTAGCGGAAATGCATGCAATGATGCGAGATTGATCGAAAAAATATGTTGTTTGGAAAAATTTTTTTCGAACATCTCGGTCGACGAAATATGGAATGACTTCGAAAACGCTGTTTTTCGACGTTTCACTAAACCAAAACGCGTAAAAACGGGCGTTTCGCCCGCATCACGTTATAAGGAAGCAATCGCAGATAATTGTGCCGGGTTTTTCGAGAAAATCTTCAAATTTCATACACTCCAATCGTGTTGGGTGAGAAATGTTAAGCATCGAAAAAAAAAAAAAATTTCGATCAGGAAGAGTGAAATGAACTTGCGATAAATGTCTCACAAAATCATCATATTTCTCGACCATTTCGAACTTCGTGATTCCGGTCGTGATTTTTGTATCATATTAGCAGAAATGCATGCAATGATGCGAGATTGATCGGAAAAATATGTTGTTTGGAAAAAAAATTTTCGATAAATGTCTCACAAAAACATCATATTTCTCGACTATCTCGAATTTCGTGATTCCGGTCGTGATTTTCGTATCATATTAGCAGAAATACATGCAATGATGCGAGATTGATCGGAAAAATATGTTGTTTGGAAAAAAAATTTTCGATGAATGTCTCACAAAATCATCATATTTCTCGACTATCTCGAATTTCGTGATTCCGGTCGTGATTTTTGTATCATATTAGCAGAAATGCATGCAATGATGCGAGATTGATCGGAAAAATATGTTGTTTGGAAAAAAGAATTTTCGAAAAATGTCTCACAAAATCATCATATTTCCCGACCATCTCGAATTTCGTGATTCCGGTCGTGATTTTTGTATCATATTAGCAGAAATGCATGCAATGATGCGAGATTGATCGAAAAAATATGTTGTTTGAAAAAATTTTTTTCGAACATCTCGGTCGACGAAATATGGAATGACTTCGAAAACGCTGTTTTTCGACGTTTCACTAAACCGAAACGCGTGAAAACGGGCGTTTCGCCCGCATCACGTTATAAGGAAGCAATCGCAGATAATTGTGCCGGGTTTTTCGAGAAAATTTCCAAAGTTCATACACTCCAATCGTGTTGGGTGAGAAATGTTAAGCATCAAAAAAAAAAAAATTTTCGATCAGGAAGAGTGAAATGAACTCGCGATAAATGTCTCACAAAAACATCATATTTCTCGACTATCTCGAATTTCGTGATTCCGGTCGTGATTTTCGTATCATATTAGCAGAAATACATGCAATGATGCGAGATTGATCGGAAAAATATGTTGTTTGGAAAAAAAATTTTCGATGAATGTCTCACAAAATCATCATATTTCTCGACTATCTCGAATTTCGTGATTCCGGTCGTGATTTTTGTATCATATTAGCAGAAATGCATGCAATGATGCGAGATTGATCGGAAAAATATGTTGTTTGGAAAAAAGAATTTTCGAAAAATGTCTCACAAAATCATCATATTTCCCGACCATCTCGAATTTCGTGATTCCGGTCGTGATTTTTGTATCATATTAGCAGAAATGCATGCAATGATGCGAGATTGATCGAAAAAATATGTTGTTTGAAAAAATTTTTTTCGAACATCTCGGTCGACGAAATATGGAATGACTTCGAAAACGCTGTTTTTCGACGTTTCACTAAACCGAAACGCGTGAAAACGGGCGTTTCGCCCGCATCACGTTATAAGGAAGCAATCGCAGATAATTGTGCCGGGTTTTTCGAGAAAATTTCCAAAGTTCATACACTCCAATCGTGTTGGGTGAGAAATGTTAAGCATCAAAAAAAAAAAAATTTTCGATCAGGAAGAGTGAAATGAACTCGCGATAAATGTCTCACAAAATCATCATATTTCTCGACTATCTCGAATTTCGTGATTCCGGTCGTGATTTTTGTATCATATTAGCAGAAATGCATGCAATGATGCGAGATTGATCGGAAAAATATGTTGTTTGGAAAAAAGAATTTTCGAAAAATGTCTCACAAAATCATCATATTTTCCGACCATCTCGAATTTCGTGATTCCGGTCGTGATTTTTGTATCATATTAGCAGAAATGCATGCAATGATGCGAGATTGATCGGAAAAATATGTTGTTTGGAAAAAAAAATTTTCGATAAATGTCTCACAAAATCATCATATTTCCCGACCATCTCGAATTTCGTGATTCCGGTCGTGATTTTTGTATCATATTAGCAGAAATGCATGCAATGATGCGAGATTGATCGGAAAAATATGTTGTTTGGAAAAAAAATTTTCGATAAATGTCTCACAAAATCATCATATTTCTCGACTATCTTGAATTTCGTGATTCCGGTCGTGATTTTTGTATCATATTAGCAGAAATGCATGCAATGATGCGAGATTGATCGAAAAAATATGTTGTTTGGAAAAATTTTTTTCGAACATCTCGGTCGACGAAATATGGAATGACTTCGAAAACGCTGTTTTTCGACGTTTCACTAAACTGAAACGCGTAAAAACGGGCGTTTCGCCCGCATCACGTTATAAGGAAGCAATCGCAGATAATTGTGCCGGGTTTTCCGAGAAAATTTTCAAATTTCATACACTCCAATCGTGTTGGGTGAGAAATGTTAAGCATCGAAAAAAAAAAAAAATTTTCGATCAGGAAGAGTGAAATGAACTCGCGATAAATGTCTCACAAAATCATCATATTTCTCGACCATTTCGAACTTCGTGATTCCGGTCGTGATTTTTGTATCATATTAGCAGAAATGCATGCAATGATGCGAGATTGATCGGAAAAATATGTTGTTTGGAAAAAAGAATTTTCGAAAAATGTCTCACAAAATCATCATATTTCTCGACCATCTCGAATTTCGTGATTCCGGTCGTGATTTTCGTATTATATTAGCAGGAATACATGCAATGATGCGAGATTGATCGGAAAAATATGTTGTTTGGAAAAAAAAATTTTCGATAAATGTCTCACAAAATCATCATATTTCCCGACCATCTCGAATTTCGTGATTCCGGTCGTGATTTTTGTATCATATTAGCAGAAATGCATGCAATGATGCGAGATTGATCGAAAAAATATGTTGTTTGGAAAAATTTTTTTCGAACATCTCGGTCGACGAAATATGGAATGACTTCGAAAACGCTGTTTTTCGACGTTTCACTAAACTGAAACGCGTAAAAACGGGCGTTTCGCCCGCATCACGTTATAAGGAAGCAATCGCAGATAATTGTGCCGGGTTTTTCGAGAAAATTTTCAAATTTCATACACTCCAATCGTGTTGGGTGAGAAATGTTGAGCATCGAAAAAAAAAAAAAATTTTCGATCAGGAAGAGTGAAATGAACTCGCGATAAATGTCTCACAAAATCATCATATTTCTCGACTATCTCGAATTTCGTGATTCCGGTCGTGATTTTCGTATCATATTAGCAGAAATACATGCAATGATGCGAGATTGATCGGAAAAATATGTTGTTTGGAAAAAAAAATTTTCGATAAATGTCTCACAAAATCATCATATTTCCCGACCATCCCGAATTTCGTGATTCCGGTCGTGATTTTTGTATCATATTAGCAGAAATGCATGCAATGATGCGAGATTGATCGGAAAAATATGTTGTTTGGAAAAATTTTTTTCGAACATCTCGGTCGACGAAATATGGAATGACTTCGAAAACGCTGTTTTTCGACGTTTCACTAAACTGAAACGCGTAAAAACGGGCGTTTCGCCCGCATCACGTTATAAGGAAGCAATCGCAGATAATTGTGCCGGGTTTTTCGAGAAAATTTTCAAATTTCATACACTCCAATCGTGTTGGGTGAGAAATGTTAAGCATCGAAAAAAAAAAAAAATTTTCGATCAGGAAGAGTGAAATGAACTCGCGATAAATGTCTCACAAAATCATCATATTTCTCGACTATCTCGAATTTCGTGATTCCGGTCGTGATTTTTGTATCATATTAGCAGAAATGCATGCAATGATGCGAGATTGATCGGAAAAATATGTTGTTTGGAAAAAAAAATTTTCGATAAATGTCTCACAAAATCATCATATTTCCCGACCATCTCGAATTCCGTGATTCCGGTCGTGATTTTTGTATCATATCAGCAGAAATGCATGCAACGATGCGAGATTGATCGAAAAAATATGTTGTTTGGAAAAGTTTTTTTCGAACATCTCGGTCGACGAAATATGGAATGACTTCGAAAACGCTGTTTTTCGACGTTTCACGAAACTGAAACGCGTAAAAACGGGTGTTTCGCCCGCATCACGTTATAAGGAAGCAATCGCAGATAATTGTGCCGGGTTTTTCGAGAAAATTTTCAAATTTCATACACTCCAATCGTGTTGGGTGAGAAATGTTAAGCATCAAAAAAAAAAAAATTTTCGATCAGGAAGAGTGAAATGAACTCGCGATAAATGTCTCACAAAATCATCATATTTCTCGACTATCTCGAATTTCGTGATTCCGGTCGTGATTTTTGTATCATATTAGCAGAAATGCATGCAATGATGCGAGATTGATCGGAAAAATATGTTGTTTGGAAAAAAGAATTTTCGAAAAATGTCTCACAAAATCATCATATTTTCCGACCATCTCGAATTTCGTGATTCCGGTCGTGATTTTTGTATCATATTAGCAGAATTGCATGCAATGATGCGAGATTGATCGGAAAAATATGTTGTTTGGAAAAAAAAATTTTCGATAAATGTCTCACAAAATCATCATATTTCCCGACCATCTCGAATTTCGTGATTCCGGTCGTGATTTTTGTATCATATTAGCAGAAATGCATGCAATGATGCGAGATTGATCGAAAAAATATGTTGTTTGAAAAAATTTTTTTCGAACATCTCGGTCGACGAAATATGGAATGACTTCGAAAACGCTGTTTTTCGACGTTTCACTAAACCGAAACGCGTAAAAACGGGCGTTTCGCCCGCATCACGTTATAAGGAAGCAATCGCAGATAATTGTGCCGGGTTTTTCGAGAAAATTTTCAAATTTCATACACTCCAATCGTGTTGGGTGAGAAATGTTAAGCATCGAAAAAAAAAAAAAATTTTCGATCAGGAAGAGTGAAATGAACTCGCGATAAATGTCTCACAAAATCATCATATTTCTCGACCATTTCGAACTTCGTGATTCCGGTCGTGATTTTTGTATCATATTAGCAGAAATGCATGCAATGATGCGAGATTGATCGGAAAAATATGTTGTTTGGAAAAAAGAATTTTCGAAAAATGTCTCACAAAATCATCATATTTCTCGACCATCTCGAATTTCGTGATTCCGGTCGTGATTTTCGTATCATATTAGCAGAAATACATGCAATGATGCGAGATTGATCGGAAAAATATGTTGTTTGGAAAAAAAAATTTTCGATAAATGTCTCACAAAATCATCATATTTCCCGACCATCTCGAATTTCGTGATTCCGGTCGTGATTTTTGTATCATATTAGCAGAAATGCATGCAATGATGCGAGATTGATCGAAAAAATATGTTGTTTGGAAAAATTTTTTTCGAACATCTCGGTCGACGAAATATGGAATGACTTCGAAAACGCTGTTTTTCGACGTTTCACTAAACTGAAACGCGTAAAAACGGGCGTTTCGCCCGCATCACGTTATAAGGAAGCAATCGCAGATAATTGTGCCGGGTTTTTCGAGAAAATTTTCAAATTTCATACACTCCAATCGTGTTGGGTGAGAAATGTTGAGCATCGAAAAAAAAAAAAAATTTTCGATCAGGAAGAGTGAAATGAACTCGCGATAAATGTCTCACAAAATCATCATATTTCTCGACTATCTCGAATTTCGTGATTTCGGTCGTGATTTTCGTATCATATTAGCAGAAATACATGCAATGATGCGAGATTGATCGGAAAAATATGTTGTTTGGAAAAAAAATTTTCGATAAATGTCTCACAAAATCATCATATTTCTCGACTATCTCGAATTTCGTGATTCCGGTCGTGATTTTTGTATCATATAAGCAGAAATGCATGCAATGATGCGAGATTGATCGGAAAAATATGTTGTTTGGAAAAAAAAATTTTCGATAAATGTCTCACAAAATCGTCATATTTCCCGACCATCTCGAATTCCGTGATTCCGGTCGTGATTTTTGTATCATATTAGCAGAAATACATGCAATGATGCGAGATTGATCGGAAAAATATGTTGTTTGGAAAAAAAATTTCCGATAAATGTCTCAAAAAATCGTCATATTTCCCGACCATCTCGAATTCCGTGATTCCGGTCGTGATTTTTGTATCATATCAGCAGAAATGCATGCAATGATGCGAGATTGATCGGAAAAATATGTTGTTTGGAAAAATTTTTTTCGAACATCTCGGTCGACAAAATATGGAATGACTTCGAAAACGCTGTTTTTCGACGTTTCACTAAACCGAAACGCGTAAAAACGGGCGTTTCGCCCGCATCACGTTATAAGGAAGCAATCGCAGATAATTGTGCCGGGTTTTTCGAGAAAATTTTCGAATTTCATACACTCCAATCGTGTTGGGTGAGAAATGTTAAGCATCGAAAAAAAAAAAAAATTTTCGATCAGGAAGAGTGAAATGAACTCGCGATAAATGTCTCACGAAATCATCATATTTCTCGACCATTTCGAACTTCGTGATTCCGGTCGTGATTTTTGTATCATATCAGCAGAAATGCATGCAATGATGCGAGATTGATCGGAAAAATATGTTGTTTGGAAAAAAGAATTTTCGAAAAATGTCTCACAAAATAATCATATTTCTCGACCATCTCGAATTTCGTGATATCGGTCGTGATTTTTGTATCATATTAGCAGAAATACATGCAATGATGCGAGATTGATCGGAAAAATATGTTGTTTGGAAAAAAAAATTTTCGATAAATGTCTCACAAAATCATCATATTTCCCGACCATCTCGAATTTCGTGATTCCGGTCGTGATTTTTGTATCATATTAGCAGAAATGCATGCAATGATGCGAGATTGATCGAAAAAATATGTTGTTTGGAAAAATTTTTTTCGAACATCTCGGTCGACGAAATATGGAATGACTTCGAAAACGCTGTTTTTCGACGTTTCACTAAACCGAAACGCGTCAAAACGGGCGTTTCGCCCGCATCACGTTATAAGGAAGCAATCGCAGATAATTGTGCCGGGTTTTTCGAGAATATTTTCAAATTTCATACACTCCAATCGTGTTGGGTGAGAGATGTTGGGCATCGAAAAAAAAAAAAATTTTCGATCAGGAAGAGTGAAATGAACTCGCGATAAATGTCTCACAAAAACATCATATTTCTCGACTATCTCGAATTTCGTGATTCCGGTCGTGATTTTTGTATCATATTAGCAGAAATGCATGCAATGATGCGAGATTGATCGGAAAAATATGTTGTTTGGAAAAATTTTTTTCGAACATCTCGGTCGACGAAATATGGAATGACTTCGAAAACGCTGTTTTTCGACGTTTCACTAAACCGAAACGCGTAAAAACGGGCGTTTCGCCCGCATCACGTTATAAGGAAGCAATCGCAGATAATTGTGCCGGGTTTTTCGAGAAAATCTTCAAATTTCATACACTCCAATCGTGTTGGGTGAGAAATGTTAAGCATCGAAAAAAAAAAATAAATTTTCGATCAAGAAGAGTGAAATGAACTCGCGATAAATGTCTCACAAAATCATCATATTTCTCGACCATTTCGAACTTCGTGATTCCGGTCGTGATTTTTGTATCATATTAGCAGAAATGCATGCAATGATGCGAGATTGATCGGAAAAATATGTTGTTTGGAAAAAAGAATTTTCGAAAAATGTCTCACAAAATCATCATATTTCTCGACCATCTCGAATTTCGTGATTCCGGTCGTGATTTTTGTATCATATTAGCAGAAATACATGCAATGATGCGAGATTGATCGGAAAAATATGTTGTTTGGAAAAAAAAATTTTCGATAAATGTCTCACAAAATCATCATATTTCCCGACCATCTCGAATTTCGTGATTCCGGTCGTGATTTTCGTATCATATTAGCAGAAATACATGCAATGATGCGAGATTGATCGGAAAAATATGTTGTTTGGAAAAAAAAATTTTCGATAAATGTCTCACAAAATCATCATATTTCCCGACCATCTCGAATTTCGTGATTCCGGTCGTGATTTTTGTATCATATTAGCAGAAATGCATGCAATGATGCGAGATTGATCGAAAAAATATGTTGTTTGGAAAAATTTTTTTCGAACATCTCGGTCGACGAAATATGGAATGACTTCGAAAACGCTGTTTTTCGACGTTTCACTAAACTGAAACGCGTAAAAACGGGCGTTTCGCCCGCATCACGTTATAAGGAAGCAATCGCAGATAATTGTGCCGGGTTTTTCGAGAAAATTTTCAAATTTCATACACTCCAATCGTGTTGGGTGAGAAATGTTGAGCATCGAAAAAAAAAAAAAATTTTCGATCAGGAAGAGTGAAATGAACTCGCGATAAATGTCTCACAAAATCATCATATTTCTCGACTATCTCGAATTTCGTGATTCCGGTCGTGATTTTCGTATCATATTAGCAGAAATACATGCAATGATGCGAGATTGATCGGAAAAATATGTTGTTTGGAAAAAAAATTTTCGATAAATGTCTCACAAAATCATCATATTTCTCGACTATCTCGAATTTCGTGATTCCGGTCGTGATTTTTGTATCATATTAGCAGAAATGCATGCAATGATGCGAGATTGATCGGAAAAATATGTTGTTTGGAAAAAAAAATTTTCGATAAATGTCTCACAAAATCATCATATTTCCCGACCATCTCGAATTTCGTGATTCCGGTCGTGATTTTTGTATCATATAAGCAGAAATGCATGCAATGATGCGAGATTGATCGGAAAAATATGTTGTTTGGAAAAAAAATTTTCGATAAATGTCTCACAAAAACATCATATTTCCCGACCATCTCGAATTTCGTGATTCCGGTCGTGATTTTTGTATCATATTAGCAGAAATGCATGCAATGATGCGAGATTGATCGAAAAAATATGTTGTTTGGAAAAATTTTTTTCGAACATCTCGGTCGACGAAATATGGAATGACTTCGAAAACGCTGTTTTTCGACGTTTCACTAAACCGAAACGCGTAAAAACGGGCGTTTCGCCCGCATCACGTTATAAGGAAGCAATCGCAGATAATTGTGCCGGGTTTTTCGAGAAAATTTTCAAATTTCATACACTCCAATCGTGTTGGGTGAGAAATGATAAGCATCGAAAAAAAAAAAAAATTTTCGATCAGGAAGAGTGAAATGAACTCGCGATAAATGTCTCACAAAATCATCATATTTCTCGACTATCTCGAATTTCGTGATTCCGGTCGTGATTTTTGTATCATATAAGCAGAAATGCATGCAATGATGCGAGATTGATCGGAAAAATATGTTGTTTGGAAAAAAAAATTTTCGATAAATGTCTCACAAAATCGTCATATTTCCCGACCATCTCGAATTCCGTGATTCCGGTCGTGATTTTTGTATCATATTAGCAGAAATACATGCAATGATGCGAGATTGATCGGAAAAATATGTTGTTTGGAAAAAAAATTTCCGATAAATGTCTCACGAAATCGTCATATTTCCCGACCATCTCGAATTCCGTGATTCCGGTCGTGATTTTTGTATCATATCAGCAGAAATGCATGCAATGATGCGAGATTGATCGTAAAAATATGTTGTTTGGAAAAAAAAATTTTCGATAAATGTCTCACAAAATCATCATATTTCCCGACCATCTCGAATTTCGTGATTCCGGTCGTGATTTTTGTATCATATTAGCAGAAATACATGCAATGATGCGAGATTGATCGGAAAAATATGTTGTTTGGAAAAAAAATTTTCGATAAATGTCTCACAAAAACATCATATTTCTCGACTATCCCGAATTTCGTGATTCCGGTCGTGATTTTTGTATCATATTAGCAGAAATGCATGCAATGATGCGAGATTGATCGGAAAAATATGTTGTTTGGAAAAAAAAATTTTCGATAAATGTCTCACAAAATTATCATATTTCCCGACCATCTCGAATTCCGTGATTCCGGTCGTGATTTTTGTATCATATTAGCAGAAATACATGCAATGATGCGAGATTGATCGGAAAAATATGTTGTTTGGAAAAAAAATTTTCGATAAATGTCTCACAAAAACATCATATTTCTCGACTATCTCGAATTTCGTTATTCCGGTCGTGATTTTCGTATCATATTAGCAGAAATGCATGCAATGATGCGAGATTGATCGGAAAAATATGTTGTTTGGAAAAAAAAATTTTCGATAAATGTCTCACAAAATCATCATATTTCCCGACCATCTCGAATTTCGTGATTCCGGTCGTGATTTTTGTATCATATCAGCAGAAATGCATGCAATGATGCGAGATTGATCGAAAAAATATGTTGTTTGGAAAAATTTTTTTCGAACATCTCGGTCGACGAAATATGGAATGACTTCGAAAACGCTGTTTTTCGACGTTTCACTAAACCGAAACGCGTAAAAACGGGCGTTTCGCCCGCATCACGTTATAAGGAAGCAATCGCAGATAATTGTGCCGGGTTTTTCGAGAAAATTTTCAAATTTCATACACTCCAACCGTGTTGGGTGAGAAATGTTAAGCATCGAAAAAAAAAAAAAATTTTCGATCAGGAAGAGTGAAATGAACTCGCGATAAATGTCTCACAAAATCATCATATTTCTCGACCATTTCGAACTTCGTGATTCCGGTCGTGATTTTTGTATCATATTAGCAGAAATGCATGCAATGATGCGAGATTGATCGGAAAAATATGTTGTTTGGAAAAAAAAATTTTCGATAAATGTCTCACAAAATCATCATATTTCCCGACCATCTCGAATTTCGTGATTCCGGTCGTGATTTTTGTATCATATTAGCAGAAATGCATGCAATGATGCGAGATTGATCGAAAAAATATGTTGTTTGGAAAAATTTTTTTCGAACATCTCGGTCGACGAAATATGGAATGACTTCGAAAACGCTGTTTTTCGACGTTTCACTAAACCGAAACGCGTAAAAACGGGCGTTTCGCCCGCATCACGTTATAAGAAAGCAATCGCAGATAATTGTGCCGGGTTTTTCGAGAAAATTTTAAAATTTCATACACTCCAATCGTGTTGGGTGAGAAATGTTAAGCATCGAAAAAAAAAAAAAATTTTCGATCAGGAAGAGTGAAATGAACTCGCGATAAATGTCTCACAAAATCATCATATTTCTCGACTATCTCGAATTTCGTGATTCCGGTCGTGATTTTTGTATCATATTAGCAGAAATGCATGCAGTGATGCGAGATTGATCGGAAAAATATGTTGTTTGGAAAAAAAAATTTTCGATAAATGTCTCACAAAATCATCATATTTCCCGACCATCTCGAATTTCGTGATTCCGGTCGTGATTTTTGTATCATATTAGCAGAAATGCATGCAATGATGCGAGATTGATCGAAAAAATATGTTGTTTGAAAAAATTTTTTTCGAACATCTCGGTCGACGAAATATGGAATGACTTCGAAAACGCTGTTTTTCGACGTTTCACTAAACCGAAACGCGTAAAAACGGGCGTTTCGCCCGCATCACGTTATAAGGAAGCAATCGCAGATAATTGTGCCGGGTTTTTCGAGAAAATTTTCAAATTTCATACACTCCAATCGTTTTGGGTGAGAAATGTTAAGCATCGAAAAAAAAAAAAAAATTTTCGATCAGGAAGAGTGGAATGAACTCGCGATAAATGTCTCACAAAATCATCATATTTCTCGACTATCTCGAATTTCGTGATTCCGGTCGTGATTTTTGTATCATATTAGCAGATATGCATGCAGTGATGCGAGATTGATCGGAAAAATATGTTGTTTGGAAAAAAGAATTTTCGAAAAATGTCTCACAAAATCATCATATTTCCCGACCATCTCGAATTTCGTGATTCCGGTCGTGATTTTTGTATCATATTAGCAGAAATACATGCAATGATGCGAGATTGATCGGAAAAATATGTTGTTTGGAAAAAAAATTTTCGATAAATGTCTCACAAAAACATCATATTTCTCGACTATCCCGAATTTCGTGATTCCGGTCGTGATTTTTGTATCATATTAGCAGAAATGCATGCAATGATGCGAGATTGATCGGAAAAATATGTTGTTTGGAAAAAAAAATTTTCGATAAATGTCTCACAAAATTATCATATTTCCCGACCATCTCGAATTCCGTGATTCCGGTCGTGATTTTTGTATCATATTAGCAGAAATACATGCAATGATGCGAGATTGATCGGAAAAATATGTTGTTTGGAAAAAAAATTTTCGATAAATGTCTCACAAAAACATCATATTTCTCGACTATCTCGAATTTCGTGATTCCGGTCGTGATTTTCGTATCATATTAGCAGAAATGCATGCAATGATGCGAGATTGATCGGAAAAATATGTTGTTTGGAAAAAAAAATTTTCGATAAATGTCTCACAAAATCATCATATTTCCCGACCATCTCGAATTTCGTGATTCCGGTCGTGATTTTTGTATCATATCAGCAGAAATGCATGCAATGATGCGAGATTGATCGAAAAAATATGTTGTTTGGAAAAATTTTTTTCGAACATCTCGGTCGACGAAATATGGAATGACTTCGAAAACGCTGTTTTTCGACGTTTCACTAAACCGAAACGCGTAAAAACGGGCGTTTCGCCCGCATCACGTTATAAGGAAGCAATCGCAGATAATTGTGCCGGGTTTTTCGAGAAAATTTTCAAATTTCATACACTCCAACCGTGTTGGGTGAGAAATGTTAAGCATCGAAAAAAAAAAAAAATTTTCGATCAGGAAGAGTGAAATGAACTCGCGATAAATGTCTCACAAAATCATCATATTTCTCGACCATTTCGAACTTCGTGATTCCGGTCGTGATTTTTGTATCATATTAGCAGAAATGCATGCAGTGATGCGAGATTGATCGGAAAAATATGTTGTTTGGAAAAAAAAATTTTCGATAAATGTCTCACAAAATCATCATATTTCCCGACCATCTCGAATTTCGTGATTCCGGTCGTGATTTTTGTATCATATTAGCAGAAATGCATGCAATGATGCGAGATTGATCGAAAAAATATGTTGTTTGAAAAAATTTTTTTCGAACATCTCGGTCGACGAAATATGGAATGACTTCGAAAACGCTGTTTTTCGACGTTTCACTAAACCGAAACGCGTAAAAACGGGCGTTTCGCCCGCATCACGTTATAAGGAAGCAATCGCAGATAATTGTGCCGGGTTTTTCGAGAAAATTTTCAAATTTCATACACTCCAATCGTTTTGGGTGAGAAATGTTAAGCATCGAAAAAAAAAAAAAAATTTTCGATCAGGAAGAGTGGAATGAACTCGCGATAAATGTCTCACAAAATCATCATATTTCTCGACTATCTCGAATTTCGTGATTCCGGTCGTGATTTTTGTATCATATTAGCAGATATGCATGCAGTGATGCGAGATTGATCGGAAAAATATGTTGTTTGGAAAAAAGAATTTTCGAAAAATGTCTCACAAAATCATCATATTTCTCGACCATCTCGAATTTCGTGATTCCGGTCGTGATTTTTGTATCATATTAGCAGAAATACATGCAATGATGCGAGATTGATCGGAAAAATATGTTGTTTGGAAAAAAAAATTTTCGATAAATGTCTCACAAAATCATCATATTTCCCGACCATCTCGAATTTCGTGATTCCGGTCGTGATTTTCGTATCATATTAGCAGAAATACATGCAATGATGCGAGATTGATCGGAAAAATATGTTGTTTGGAAAAAAAAATTTTCGATAAATGTCTCACAAAATCATCATATTTCCCGACCATCTCGAATTTCGTGATTCCGGTCGTGATTTTTGTATCATATTAGCAGAAATGCATGCAATGATGCGAGATTGATCGAAAAAATATGTTGTTTGGAAAAATTTTTTTCGAACATCTCGGTCGACGAAATATGGAATGACTTCGAAAACGCTGTTTTTCGACGTTTCACTAAACTGAAACGCGTAAAAACGGGCGTTTCGCCCGCATCACGTTATAAGGAAGCAATCGCAGATAATTGTGCCGGGTTTTTCGAGAAAATTTTCAAATTTCATACACTCCAATCGTGTTGGGTGAGAAATGTTGAGCATCGAAAAAAAAAAAAAATTTTCGATCAGGAAGAGTGAAATGAACTCGCGATAAATGTCTCACAAAATCATCATATTTCTCGACTATCTCGAATTTCGTGATTCCGGTCGTGATTTTCGTATCATATTAGCAGAAATACATGCAATGATGCGAGATTGATCGGAAAAATATGTTGTTTGGAAAAAAAATTTTCGATAAATGTCTCACAAAATCATCATATTTCTCGACTATCTCGAATTTCGTGATTCCGGTCGTGATTTTTGTATCATATTAGCAGAAATGCATGCAATGATGCGAGATTGATCGGAAAAATATGTTGTTTGGAAAAAAAAATTTTCGATAAATGTCTCACAAAATCGTCATATTTCCCGACCATCTCGAATTCCGTGATTCCGGTCGTGATTTTTGTATCATATTAGCAGAAATACATGCAATGATGCGAGATTGATCGGAAAAATATGTTGTTTGGAAAAAAAATTTCCGATAAATGTCTCACGAAATCGTCATATTTCCCGACCATCTCGAATTCCGTGATTCCGGTCGTGATTTTTGTATCATATCAGCAGAAATGCATGCAATGATGCGAGATTGATCGAAAAAATATGTTGTTTGGAAAAATTTTTTTCGAACATCTCGGTCGACAAAATATGGAATGACTTCGAAAACGCTGTTTTTCGACGTTTCACTAAACCGAAACGCGTAAAAACGGGCGTTTCGCCCGCATCACGTTATAAGGAAGCAATCGCAGATAATTGTGCCGGGTTTTTCGAGAAAATTTTCAAATTTCATACACTGCAATCGTGTTGGGTGAGAAATGATAAGCATCGAAAAAAAAAAAAAATTTTCGATCAGGAAGAGTGAAATGAACTCGCGATAAATGTCTCACAAAATCATCATATTTCTCGACTATCTCGAATTTCGTGATTCCGGTCGTGATTTTTGTATCATATAAGCAGAAATGCATGCAATGATGCGAGATTGATCGGAAAAATATGTTGTTTGGAAAAAAAAATTTTCGATAAATGTCTCACAAAATCGTCATATTTCCCGACCATCTCGAATTCCGTGATTCCGGTCGTGATTTTTGTATCATATTAGCAGAAATACATGCAATGATGCGAGATTGATCGGAAAAATATGTTGTTTGGAAAAAAAATTTCCGATAAATGTCTCAAAAAATCGTCATATTTCCCGACCATCTCGAATTCCGTGATTCCGGTCGTGATTTTTGTATCATATCAGCAGAAATGCATGCAATGATGCGAGATTGATCGGAAAAATATGTTGTTTGGAAAAATTTTTTTCGAACATCTCGGTCGACAAAATATGGAATGACTTCGAAAACGCTGTTTTTCGACGTTTCACTAAACCGAAACGCGTAAAAACGGGCGTTTCGCCCGCATCACGTTATAAGGAAGCAATCGCAGATAATTGTGCCGGGTTTTTCGAGAAAATTTTCGAATTTCATACACTCCAATCGTGTTGGGTGAGAAATGTTAAGCATCGAAAAAAAAAAAAAATTTTCGATCAGGAAGAGTGAAATGAACTCGCGATAAATGTCTCACGAAATCATCATATTTCTCGACCATTTCGAACTTCGTGATTCCGGTCGTGATTTTTGTATCATATCAGCAGAAATGCATGCAATGATGCGAGATTGATCGGAAAAATATGTTGTTTGGAAAAAAGAATTTTCGAAAAATGTCTCACAAAATAATCATATTTCTCGACCATCTCGAATTTCGTGATTCCGGTCGTGATTTTTGTATCATATTAGCAGAAATACATGCAATGATGCGAGATTGATCGGAAAAATATGTTGTTTGGAAAAAAAAATTTTCGATAAATGTCTCACAAAATCATCATATTTCCCGACCATCTCGAATTTCGTGATTCCGGTCGTGATTTTTGTATCATATTAGCAGAAATGCATGCAATGATGCGAGATTGATCGAAAAAATATGTTGTTTGGAAAAATTTTTTTCGAACATCTCGGTCGACAAAATATGGAATGACTTCGAAAACGCTGTTTTTCGACGTTTCACTAAACCGAAACGCGTAAAAACGGGCGTTTCGCCCGCATCACGTTATAAGGAAGCAATCGCAGATAATTGTGCCGGGTTTTTCGAGAAAATTTTCAAATTTCATACACTGCAATCGTGTTGGGTGAGAAATGATAAGCATCGAAAAAAAAAAAAAATTTTCGATCAGGAAGAGTGAAATGAACTCGCGATAAATGTCTCACAAAATCATCATATTTCTCGACTATCTCGAATTTCGTGATTCCGGTCGTGATTTTTGTATCATATAAGCAGAAATGCATGCAATGATGCGAGATTGATCGGAAAAATATGTTGTTTGGAAAAAAAAATTTTCGATAAATGTCTCACAAAATCGTCATATTTCCCGACCATCTCGAATTCCGTGATTCCGGTCGTGATTTTTGTATCATATTAGCAGAAATACATGCAATGATGCGAGATTGATCGGAAAAATATGTTGTTTGGAAAAAAAATTTCCGATAAATGTCTCAAAAAATCGTCATATTTCCCGACCATCTCGAATTCCGTGATTCCGGTCGTGATTTTTGTATCATATCAGCAGAAATGCATGCAATGATGCGAGATTGATCGGAAAAATATGTTGTTTGGAAAAATTTTTTTCGAACATCTCGGTCGACAAAATATGGAATGACTTCGAAAACGCTGTTTTTCGACGTTTCACTAAACCGAAACGCGTAAAAACGGGCGTTTCGCCCGCATCACGTTATAAGGAAGCAATCGCAGATAATTGTGCCGGGTTTTTCGAGAAAATTTTCGAATTTCATACACTCCAATCGTGTTGGGTGAGAAATGTTAAGCATCGAAAAAAAAAAAAAATTTTCGATCAGGAAGAGTGAAATGAACTCGCGATAAATGTCTCACGAAATCATCATATTTCTCGACCATTTCGAACTTCGTGATTCCGGTCGTGATTTTTGTATCATATCAGCAGAAATGCATGCAATGATGCGAGATTGATCGGAAAAATATGTTGTTTGGAAAAAAGAATTTTCGAAAAATGTCTCACAAAATCATCATATTTCCCGACCATCTCGAATTTCGTGATTCCGGTCGTGATTTTTGTATCATATTAGCAGAAATGCATGCAATGATGCGAGATTGATCGAAAAAATTAGTTGTTTGGAAAAATTTTTTTTCGAACATCTCGGTCGACGAAATATGGAATGACTTCGAAAACGCTGTTTTTCGACGTTTCACTAAACCGAAACGCGTAAAAACGGGCGTTTCGCCCGCATCACGTTATAAGGAAGCAATCGCAGATAATTGTGCCAGGTTTTTCGAGAAAATTTTCAAATTTCATACACTCCAATCGTGTTGGGTGAGAAATGTTGGGCATCGAAAAAAAAAAAAAATTTTCGATCAGGAAGAGTGAAATGAACTCGCGATAAATGTCTCAAAAAATCATCATATTTCTCGACTATCTCGAATTTCGTGATTCCGGTCGTGATTTTTGTATCATATTAGCAGAAATACATGCAATGATGCGAGATTGATCGGAAAAATATGTTGTTTGGAAAAAAAATTTTCGATAAATGTCTCACAAAATCATCACATTTCTCGACCATCTCGAATTCCGTGATTCCGGTCGTGATTTTTGTATCATATTAGCAGAAATGCATGCAATGATGCGAGATTGATCGGAAAAATATGTTGTTTGGAAAAAAAATTTTCGATAAATGTCTCACAAAAACATCATATTTCTCGACTATCTCGAATTTCGTGATTCCGGTCGTGATTTTTGTATCATATTAGCAGAAATACATGTAATGATGCGAGATTGATCGGAAAAATATGTTGTTTGGAAAAAAAAATTTTCGATAAATGTCTCACAAAATCATCATATTTCTCGACCATCTCGAATTCCGTGATTCCGGTCGTGATTTTTGTATCATATTAGCAGAAATGCATGCAATGATGCGAGATTGATCGAAAAAATATGTTGTTTGGAAAAATTTTTTTCGAACATCTCGGTCGACGAAATATGGAATGACTTCGAAAACGCTGTTTTTCGACGTTTCACTAGACTGAAACGCGTAAAAACGGGCGTTTCGCCCGCATCACGTTTTAAGGAAGCAATCGCAGATAATTGTGCCGGGTTTTTCGAGAATATTTTCAAATTTCATACACTCCAATCGTGTTGGGTGAGAAATGTTGAGCATCGAAAAAAAAAAAAAATTTTCGATCAGGAAGAGTGAAATGAACTCGCGATAAATGTCTCACAAAATCATCATATTTCTCGACTATCTCGAATTTCGTAATTCCGGTCGTGATTTTTGTATCATATAAGCAGAAATGCATGCAATGATGCGAGATTGATCGGAAAAATATGTTGTTTGGAAAAAAAAATTTTCGATAAATGTCTCACAGTATCGTCATATTTCCCGACCATCTCGAATTCCGTGATTCCGGTCGTGATTTTTGTATCATATTAGCAGAAATACATGCAATGATGCGAGATTGATCGGAAAAATATGTTGTTTGAAAAAAAAAATTTTCGATAAATGTCTCACAAAATCATCCTATTTCCCGACCATCTCGAATTTCGTGATTCCGGTCGTGATTTTTGTATTATATTAGCAGGAATGCATGCAATGATGCGAGATTGATCGAAAAAATATGTTGTTTGGAAAAATTTTTTTCGAACATCTCGGTCGACGAAATATGGAATGACTTCGAAAACGCTGTTTTTCGACGTTTCACTAAACTGAAACGCGTAAAAACGGGCGTTTCGCCCGCATCACGTTATAAGGAAGCAATCGCAGATAATTGTGCCGGGTTTTTCGAGAATATTTTCAAATTTCATACACTCCAATCGTGTTGGGTGAGAAATGTTGAGCATCGAAAAAAAAAAAAAATTTTCGATCAGGAAGAGTGAAATGAACTCGCGATAAATGTCTCACAAAATCATCATATTTCTCGACTATCTCGAATTTCGTGATTCCGGTCGTGATTTTTGTATCATATAAGCAGAAATGCATGCAATGATGCGAGATTGATCGGAAAAATATGTTGTTTGGAAAAAAAATTTTCGATAAATGTCTCACAAAATCATCATATTTCCCGACCATCTCGAATTTCGTGATTCCGGTCGTGATTTTTGTATCATATTAGCAGAAATACATGCAATGATGCGAGATTGATCGGAAAAATATGTTGTTTGGAAAAAAAAATTTTCGATGAATGTCTCACAAAATCATCATATTTCTCGACCATCTCGAATTCCGTGATTCCGGTCGTGATTTTTGTATCATATTAGCAGAAATGCATGCAATGATGCGAGATTGATCGAAAAAATATGTTGTTTGGAAAAATTTTTTTCAAACATCTCGGTCGACGAAATATGGAATGACTTCGAAAACGCTGTTTTTCGACGTTTCACTAAACTGAAACGCGTAAAAACGGGCGTTTCGCCCGCATCACGTTATAAGGAAGCAATCGCAGATAATTGTGCCGGGTTTTTCGAGAATATTTTCAAATTTCATACACTCCAATCGTGTTGGGTGAGAAATGTTGGCCATCGAAAAAAAAAAAAAATTTTCGATCAGGAAGAGTGAAATGAACTCGCGATAAATGTCTCACAAAATCATCATATTTCTCGACTATCTCGAATTTCGTGATTCCGGTCGTGATTTTTGTATCATATTAGCAGAAATGCATGCAATGATGCGAGATTGATCGGAAAAATATGTTGTTTGGAAAAAAAAATTTTCGATAAATGTCTCACAAAATCATCATATTTCCCGACCATCTCGAATTTCGTGATTCCGGTCGTGATTTTTGTATCATATTAGCAGAAATGCATGCAATGATGCGAGATTGATCGGAAAAATATGTTGTTTGGAAAAAAAAATTTTCGATAAATGTCTCACAAAATCATCATATTTCCCGACCATCTCGAATTTCGTGATTCCGGTCGTGATTTTTGTTTCATATAAGCAGAAATGCATGCAATGATAAGAGATTGATCGGAAAAATATGTTGTTTGGAAAAAAAATTTTCGATAAATGTCTCACAAAAACATCATATTTCTCGACTATCTCGAATTTCGTGATTCCGGTCGTGATTTTTGTATCATATTAGCAGAAATACATGTAATGATGCGAGATTGATCGGAAAAATATGTTGTTTGGAAAAAAAAATTTTCGATAAATGTCTCACAAAATCATCCTATTTCCCGACCATCTCGAATTTCGTGATTCCGGTCGTGATTTTTGTATTATATTAGCAGGAATGCATGCAATGATGCGAGATTGATCGAAAAAATATGTTGTTTGGAAAAATTTTTTTCGAACATCTCGGTCGACGAAATATGGAATGACTTCGAAAACGCTGTTTTTCGACGTTTCACTAAACTGAAACGCGTAAAAACGGGCGTTTCGCCCGCATCACGTTATAAGGAAGCAATCGCAGATAATTGTGCCGGGTTTTTCGAGAATATTTTCAAATTTCATACACTCCAATCGTGTTGGGTGAGAAATGTTGAGCATCGAAAAAAAAAAAAAATTTTCGATCAGGAAGAGTGAAATGAACTCGCGATAAATGTCTCACAAAATCATCATATTTCTCGACTATCTCGAATTTCGTGATTCCGGTCGTGATTTTTGTATCATATAAGCAGAAATGCATGCAATGATGCGAGATTGATCGGAAAAATATGTTGTTTGGAAAAAAAAATTTTCGATAAATGTCTCACAAAATCATCATATTTCCCGACCATCTCGAATTTCGTGATTCCGGTCGTGATTTTTGTATCATATTAGCAGAAATACATGCAATGATGCGAGATTGATCGGAAAAATATGTTGTTTGGAAAAAAAAATTTTCGATGAATGTCTCACAAAATCATCATATTTCTCGACCATCTCGAATTCCGTGATTCCGGTCGTGATTTTTGTATCATATTAGCAGAAATGCATGCAATGATGCGAGATTGATCGAAAAAATATGTTGTTTGGAAAAATTTTTTTCAAACATCTCGGCCGACGAAATATGGAATGACTTCGAAAACGCTGTTTTTCGACGTTTCACTAAACTGAAACGCGTAAAAACGGGCGTTTCGCCCGCATCACGTTATAAGGAAGCAATCGCAGATAATTGTGCCGGGTTTTTCGAGAATATTTTCAAATTTCATACACTCCAATCGTGTTGGGTGAGAAATGTTGAGCATCGAAAAAAAAAAAAAATTTTCGATCAGGAAGAGTGAAATGAACTCGCGATAAATGTCTCACAAAATCATCATATTTCTCGACTATCTCGAATTTCGTGATTCCGGTCGTGATTTTTGTATCATATAAGCAGAAATGCATGCAATGATGCGAGATTGATCGGAAAAATATGTTGTTTGGAAAAAAAAATTTTCGATAAATGTCTCACAGTATCGTCATATTTCCCGACCATCTCGAATTCCGTGATTCCGGTCGTGATTTTTGTATCATATTAGCAGAAATACATGCAATGATGCGAGATTGATCGGAAAAATATGTTGTTTGAAAAAAAAAATTTTCGATAAATGTCTCACAAAATCATCCTATTTCCCGACCATCTCGAATTTCGTGATTCCGGTCGTGATTTTTGTATTATATTAGCAGGAATGCATGCAATGATGCGAGATTGATCGAAAAAATATGTTGTTTGGAAAAATTTTTTTCGAACATCTCGGTCGACGAAATATGGAATGACTTCGAAAACGCTGTTTTTCGACGTTTCACTAAACTGAAACGCGTAAAAACGGGCGTTTCGCCCGCATCACGTTATAAGGAAGCAATCGCAGATAATTGTGCCGGGTTTTTCGAGAATATTTTCAAATTTCATACACTCCAATCGTGTTGGGTGAGAAATGTTGAGCATCGAAAAAAAAAAAAAATTTTCGATCAGGAAGAGTGAAATGAACTCGCGATAAATGTCTCACAAAATCATCATATTTCTCGACTATCTCGAATTTCGTGATTCCGGTCGTGATTTTTGTATCATATAAGCAGAAATGCATGCAATGATGCGAGATTGATCGGAAAAATATGTTGTTTGGAAAAAAAATTTTCGATAAATGTCTCACAAAATCATCATATTTCCCGACCATCTCGAATTTCGTGATTCCGGTCGTGATTTTTGTATCATATTAGCAGAAATACATGCAATGATGCGAGATTGATCGGAAAAATATGTTGTTTGGAAAAAAAAATTTTCGATGAATGTCTCACAAAATCATCATATTTCTCGACCATCTCGAATTCCGTGATTCCGGTCGTGATTTTTGTATCATATTAGCAGAAATGCATGCAATGATGCGAGATTGATCGAAAAAATATGTTGTTTGGAAAAATTTTTTTCAAACATCTCGGTCGACGAAATATGGAATGACTTCGAAAACGCTGTTTTTCGACGTTTCACTAAACTGAAACGCGTAAAAACGGGCGTTTCGCCCGCATCACGTTATAAGGAAGCAATCGCAGATAATTGTGCCGGGTTTTTCGAGAATATTTTCAAATTTCATACACTCCAATCGTGTTGGGTGAGAAATGTTGGCCATCGAAAAAAAAAAAAAATTTTCGATCAGGAAGAGTGAAATGAACTCGCGATAAATGTCTCACAAAATCATCATATTTCTCGACTATCTCGAATTTCGTGATTCCGGTCGTGATTTTTGTATCATATTAGCAGAAATGCATGCAATGATGCGAGATTGATCGGAAAAATATGTTGTTTGGAAAAAAAAATTTTCGATAAATGTCTCACAAAATCATCATATTTCCCGACCATCTCGAATTTCGTGATTCCGGTCGTGATTTTTGTATCATATTAGCAGAAATGCATGCAATGATGCGAGATTGATCGGAAAAATATGTTGTTTGGAAAAAAAAATTTTCGATAAATGTCTCACAAAATCATCATATTTCCCGACCATCTCGAATTTCGTGATTCCGGTCGTGATTTTTGTTTCATATAAGCAGAAATGCATGCAATGATAAGAGATTGATCGGAAAAATATGTTGTTTGGAAAAAAAATTTTCGATAAATGTCTCACAAAAACATCATATTTCTCGACTATCTCGAATTTCGTGATTCCGGTCGTGATTTTTGTATCATATTAGCAGAAATACATGTAATGATGCGAGATTGATCGGAAAAATATGTTGTTTGGAAAAAAAAATTTTCGATAAATGTCTCACAAAATCATCCTATTTCCCGACCATCTCGAATTTCGTGATTCCGGTCGTGATTTTTGTATTATATTAGCAGGAATGCATGCAATGATGCGAGATTGATCGAAAAAATATGTTGTTTGGAAAAATTTTTTTCGAACATCTCGGTCGACGAAATATGGAATGACTTCGAAAACGCTGTTTTTCGACGTTTCACTAAACTGAAACGCGTAAAAACGGGCGTTTCGCCCGCATCACGTTATAAGGAAGCAATCGCAGATAATTGTGCCGGGTTTTTCGAGAATATTTTCAAATTTCATACACTCCAATCGTGTTGGGTGAGAAATGTTGAGCATCGAAAAAAAAAAAAAATTTTCGATCAGGAAGAGTGAAATGAACTCGCGATAAATGTCTCACAAAATCATCATATTTCTCGACTATCTCGAATTTCGTGATTCCGGTCGTGATTTTTGTATCATATAAGCAGAAATGCATGCAATGATGCGAGATTGATCGGAAAAATATGTTGTTTGGAAAAAAAATTTTCGATAAATGTCTCACAAAATCATCATATTTCCCGACCATCTCGAATTTCGTGATTCCGGTCGTGATTTTTGTATCATATTAGCAGAAATGCATGAAATGATGCGAGATTGATCGAAAAAATATGTTGTTTGGGAAAATTTTTTTCGAACATCTCGGTCGACGAAATATGGAATGACTTCGAAAACGCTGTTTTTCGACGTTTCACTAAACTGAAACGCGTAAAAACGGGCGTTCCGCCCGCATCACGTTATAAGGAAGCAATCGCAGATAATTGTGCCGGGTTTTTCGAGAATATTTTCAAATTTCATACACTCCAATCGTGTTGGGTGAGAAATGTTGGGCATCGAAAAAAAAAAAAATTTTCGATCAGGAAGAGTGAAATGAACTCGCGATAAATGTCTCACAAAATCATCATATTTCTCGACTATCTCGAATTTCGTGATTCCGGTCGTGATTTTTGTATCATATTAGCAGAAATGCATGCAATGATGCGAGATTGATCGGAAAAATATGTTGTTTGGAAAAAAAAATTTTCGATAAATGTCTCACAAAATCATCATATTTCCCGACCATCTCGAATTTCGTGATTCCGGTCGTGATTTTTGTATCATATTAGCAGAAATGCATGCAATGATGCGAGATTGATCGGAAAAATATGTTGTTTGGAAAAAAAAATTTTCGATAAATGTCTCACAAAATCATCATATTTCTCGACCATCTCGAATTCCGTGATTCCGGTCGTGATTTTTGTATCATATTAGCAGAAATGCATGCAATGATGCGAGATTGATCGAAAAAATATGTTGTTTGGAAAAATTTTTTTCGAACATCTCGGTCGACGAAATATGGAATGACTTCGAAAACGCTGTTTTTCGACGTTTCACCAAACCGAAACGCGTAAAAACGGGCGTTTCGCCCGCATCACGTTATAGGGAAGCAATCGCAGATAATTGTGCCGGGTTTTTCGAGAAAATTTTCAAATTTCATACACTCCAATCGTGTTGGGTGAGAAATGTTGAGCATCGAAAAAAAAAAAAAATTTTCGATCAGGAAGAGTGAAATGAACTCGCGATAAATGTCTCACAAAATCATCATATTTCTCGACTATCTCGAATTTCGTGATTCCGGTCGTGATTTTTGTATCATATTAGCAAAAATGCATGCAATGATGCGAGATTGATCGGAAAAATATGTTGTTTGGAAAAAAAATTTTCGATAAATGTCTCACAAAAACATCATATTTCTCGACTATCTCGAATTTCGTGATTCCGGTCGTGATTTTTGTATCATATTAGCAGAAATACATGCAATGATGCGAGATTGATCGGAAAAATATGTTGTTTGGAAAAAAAAATTTTCGATAAATGTCTCACAAAATCATCATATTTCTCGACCATCTCGAATTCCGTGATTCCGGTCGTGATTTTTGTATCATATTAGCAGAAATGCATGCAATGATGCGAGATTGATCGAAAAAATATGTTGTTTGGAAAAAAAATTTTCGATAAATGTCTCACAAAATCATCATATTCCTCGACTATCTCGAATTTCGTGATTCCGGTCGTGATTTTTGTATCATATAAGCAGAAATGCATGCAATGATGCGAGATTGATCGGAAAAATATGTTGTTTGGAAAAAAAAATTTTCGATAAATGTCTCACAAAATCATCATATTTCCCGACCATCTCGAATTTCGTGATTCCGGTCGTGATTTTTGTATCATATTAGCAGAAATGCATGCAATGATGCGAGATTGATCGGAAAAATATGTTGTTTGGAAAAAAAAATTTTCGATAAATGTCTCACAAAATCATCATATTTCTCGACTATCTCGAATTTCGTGATTCCGGTCGTGATTTTCGTATCATATTAGCAGAAATACATGCAATGATGCAAGATTGATCGGAAAAATATGTTGTTTGGAAAAAAAATTTTCGATAAATGTCTCACAAAATCATCATATTTCTCGACTATCTCGAATTTCGTGATTCCGGTCGTGATTTTTGTATCATATTAGCAGAAATGCATGCAATGATGCGAGATTGATCGGAAAAATATGTTGTTTGGAAAAAAAAATTTTCGATGAATGTCTCACAAAATCATCATATTTCCCGACCATCTCGAATTTCGTGATTCCGGTCGTGATTTTTGTATCATATTAGCAGAAATGCATGCAATGATGCGAGATTGATCGGAAAAATATGTTGTTTGGAAAAAAAAATTTTCGATAAATGTCTCACAAAATCATCATATTTCCCGACCATCTCGAATTTCGTGATCCCGGTCGTGATTTTTGTTTCATATAAGCAGAAATGCATGCAATGATGCGAGATTGATCGGAAAAATATGTTGTTTGGAAAAAAAATTTTCGATAAATGTCTCACAAAATCATCATATTTCTCGACCATCTCGAATTCCGTGATTCCGGTCGTGATTTTTGTATCATATTAGCAGAAATGCATGCAATGATGCGAGATTGATCGAAAAAATATGTTGTTTGGAAAAATTTTTTTCGAACATCTCGGTCGACGAAATATGGAATGACTTCGAAAACGCTGTTTTTCGACGTTTCACTAAACTGAAACGCGTAAAAACGGGCGTTTCGCCCGCATCACGTTATAAGGAAGCAATCGCAGATAATTGTGCCGGGTTTTTCGAGAATATTTTCAAATTTCATACACTCCAATCGTGTTGGGTGAGAAATGTTGGGCATCGAAAAAAAAAAAAATTTTCGATCAGGAAGAGTGAAATGAACTCGCGATAAATGTCTCACAAAAACATCATATTTCTCGACTATCTCGAATTTCGTGATTCCGGTCGTGATTTTCGTATCATATTAGCAGAAATACATGCAATGATGCGAGATTGATCGGAAAAATATGATGTTTGGAAAAAAAATTTTCGATAAATGTCTCACAAAATCATCATATTTCTCGACTATCTCGAATTCCGTGATTCCGGTCGTGATTTTTGTATCATATTAGCAGAAATACATGCAATGATGCGAGATTGATCGGAAAAATATGTTGTTTGGAAAAAAAATTTTCGATAAATGTCTCACAAAAACATCATATTTCTCGACTATCTCGAATTTCGTGATTCCGGTCGTGATTTTTGTATCATATTAGCAGAAATGCATGCAATGATGAGAGATCGATCGGAAAAATATGTTGTTTGGAAAAAAAAATTTTCGATAAATGTCTCACAAAATCATCATATTTCCCGACCATCTCGAATTTCGTGATTCCGGTCGTGATTTTTGTATCATATTAGCAGAAATGCATGCAATGATGCGAGATTGATCGAAAAAATATGTTGTTTGGAAAAATTTTTTTCGAACATCTCGGTCGACGAAATATGGAATGACTTCGAAAACGCTGTTTTTCTACGTTTCACTAAACCGAAACGCGTAAAAACGGGCGTTTCGCCCGCATCACGTTATAAGGAAGCAATCGCAGATAATTGTGCCGGGTTTTTCGAGAAAATCTTCAAATTTCATACACTCCAATCGTGTTGGGTGAGAAATGTTAAGCATCGAAAAAAAAAAAAAATTTTCGATCAGGAAGAGTGAAATGAACTCGCGATAAATGTCTCACAAAATCATCATATTTCTCGACCATTTCGAACTTCGTGATTCCGGTCGTGATTTTCGTATCATATTAGCAGAAATGCATGCAATGATGCGAGATTGATCGGAAAAATATGTTGTTTGGAAAAAAGAATTTTCGAAAAATGTCTCACAAAATCATCATATTTCTCGACCATCTCGAATTTCGTGATTCCGGTCGTGATTTTCGTATTATATTAGCAGAAATACATGCAATGATGCGAGATTGATCGGAAAAATATGTTGTTTGGAAAAAAAAATTTTCGATAAATGTCTCACAAAATCATCATATTTCCCGACCATCTCGAATTTCGTGATTCCGGTCGTGATTTTTGTATCATATTAGCAGAAATGCATGCAATGATGCGAGATTGATCGAAAAAATATGTTGTTTGGAAAAATTTTTTTCGAACATCTCGGTCGACGAAATATGGAATGACTTCGAAAACGCTGTTTTTCGACGTTTCACTAAACTAAAACGCGTAAAAACGGGCGTTTCGCCCGCATCACGTTATAAGGAAGCAATCGCAGATAATTGTGCCGGGTTTTTCGAGAAAATTTTCAAATTTCATACACTCCAATCGTGTTGGGTGAGAAATGTTGAGCATCGAAAAAAAAAAAAAATTTTCGATCAGGAAGAGTGAAATGAACTCGCGATAAATGTCTCACAAAATCATCATATTTCTCGACTATCTCGAATTTCGTGATTCCGGTCGTGATTTTCGTATCATATTAGCAGAAATACATGCAATGATGCGAGATTGATCGGAAAAATATGTTGTTTGGAAAAAAAATTTTCGATAAATGTCTCACAAAATCATCATATTTCTCGACTATCTTGAATTTCGTGATTCCGGTCGTGATTTTTGTATCATATTAGCAGAAATGCATGCAATGATGCGAGATTGATCGAAAAAATATGTTGTTTGGAAAAATTTTTTTCGAACATCTCGGTCGACGAAATATGGAATGACTTCGAAAACGCTGTTTTTCGACGTTTCACTAAACTGAAACGCGTAAAAACGGGCGTTTCGCCCGCATCACGTTATAAGGAAGCAATCGCAGATAATTGTGCCGGGTTTTCCGAGAAAATTTTCAAATTTCATACACTCCAATCGTGTTGGGTGAGAAATGTTAAGCATCGAAAAAAAAAAAAAATTTTCGATCAGGAAGAGTGAAATGAACTCGCGATAAATGTCTCACAAAATCATCATATTTCTCGACCATTTCGAACTTCGTGATTCCGGTCGTGATTTTTGTATCATATTAGCAGAAATGCATGCAATGATGCGAGATTGATCGGAAAAATATGTTGTTTGGAAAAAAGAATTTTCGAAAAATGTCTCACGAAATCATCATATTTCTCGACCATCTCGAATTTCGTGATTCCGGTCGTGATTTTCGTATTATATTAGCAGAAATACATGCAATGATGCGAGATTGATCGGAAAAATATGTTGTTTGGAAGAAAAAAATTTTCGATAAATGTCTCACAAAATCATCATATTTCCCGACCATCTCGAATTTCGTGATTCCGGTCGTGATTTTTGTATCATATTAGCAGAAATGCATGCAATGATGCGAGATTGATCGAAAAAATATGTTGTTTGGAAAAATTTTTTTCGAACATCTCGGTCGACGAAATATGGAATGACTTCGAAAACGCTGTTTTTCGACGTTTCACTAAACTGAAACGCGTAAAAACGGGCGTTTCGCCCGCATCACGCTATAAGGAAGCAATCGCAGATAATTGTGCCGGGTTTTTCGAGAAAATTTTCAAATTTCATACACTCCAATCGTGTTGGGTGAGAAATGTTGAGCATCGAAAAAAAAAAAAAATTTTCGATCAGGAAGAGTGAAATGAACTCGCGATAAATGTCTCACAAAATCATCATATTTCTCGACTATCTCGAATTTCGTGATTCCGGTCGTGATTTTCGTATCATATTAGCAGAAATACATGCAATGATGCGAGATTGATCGGAAAAATATGTTGTTTGGAAAAAAAATTTTCGATAAATGTCCCACAAAATCATCATATTTCCCGACCATCCCGAATTTCGTGATTCCGGTCGTGATTTTTGTATCATATTAGCAGAAATGCATGCAATGATGCGAGATTGATCGAAAAAATATGTTGTTTGGAAAAATTTTTTTCGAACATCTCGGTCGACGAAATATGGAATGACTTCGAAAACGCTGTTTTTCGACGTTTCACTAAACTGAAACGCGTAAAAACGGGCGTTTCGACCGCATCACGTTATAAGGAAGCAATCGCAGATAATTGTGCCGGGTTTTTCGAGAAAATTTTCAAATTTCATACACTCCAATCGTGTTGGGTGAGAAATGTTAAGCATCGAAAAAAAAAAAAAATTTTCGATCAGGAAGAGTGAAATGAACTCGCGATAAATGTCTCACAAAATCATCATATTTCTCGACTATCTCGAATTTCGTGATTCCGGTCGTGATTTTTGTATCATATTAGCAGAAATGCATGCAATGATGCGAGATTGATCGGAAAAATATGTTGTTTGGAAAAAAGAATTTTCGAAAAATGTCTCACAAAATCATCATATTTTCCGACCATCTCGAATTTCGTGATTCCGGTCGTGATTTTTGTATCATATTAGCAGAAATGCATGCAATGATGCGAGATTGATCGGAAAAATATGTTGTTTGGAAAAAAAAATTTTCGATAAATGTCTCACAAAATCATCATATTTCCCGACCATCTCGAATTTCGTGATTCCGGTCGTGATTTTTGTATCATATTAGCAGAAATGCATGCAATGATGCGAGATTGATCGAAAAAATATGTTGTTTGAAAAAATTTTTTTCGAACATCTCGGTCGACGAAATATGGAATGACTTCGAAAACGCTGTTTTTCGACGTTTCACTAAACCGAAACGCGTAAAAACGGGCGTTTCGCCCGCATCACGTTATAAGGAAGCAATCGCAGATAATTGTGCCGGGTTTTTCGAGAAAATTTTCAAATTTCATACACTCCAATCGTGTTGGGTGAGAAATGTTAAGCATCGAAAAAAAAAAAAAATTTTCGATCAGGAAGAGTGAAATGAACTCGCGATAAATGTCTCACAAAATCATCATATTTCTCGACCATTTCGAACTTCGTGATTCCGGTCGTGATTTTTGTATCATATTAGCAGAAATGCATGCAATGATGCGAGATTGATCGGAAAAATATGTTGTTTGGAAAAAAGAATTTTCGAAAAATGTCTCACAAAATCATCATATTTTCCGACCATCTCGAATTTCGTGATTCCGGTCGTGATTTTTGTATCATATTAGCAGAAATGCATGCAATGATGCGAGATTGATCGGAAAAATATGTTGTTTGGAAAAAAAAATTTTCGATAAATGTCTCACAAAATCATCATATTTCTCGACTATCTCGAATTTCGTGATTCCGGTCGTGATTTTCGTATCATATTAGCAGAAATACATGCAATGATGCAAGATTGATCGGAAAAATATGTTGTTTGGAAAAAAAATTTTCGATAAATGTCTCACAAAATCATCATATTCCTCGACTATCTGGAATTTCGTGATTCCGGTCGTGATTTTTGTATCATATAAGCAGAAATGCATGCAATGATGCGAGATTGATCGGAAAAATATGTTGTTTGGAAAAAAAAATTTTCGATAAATGTCTCACAAAATCATCATATTTCCCGACCATCTCGAATTTCGTGATTCCGGTCGTGATTTTTGTATCATATTAGCAGAAATGCATGCAATAATGCGAGATTGATCGAAAAAATATGTTGTTTGGAAAAATTTTTTTCGAACATCTCGGTCGACGAAATATGGAATGACTTCGAAAACGCTGTTTTTCGACGTTTCACTAAACTAAAACGCGTAAAAACGGGCGTTTCGCCCGCATCACGTTATAAGGAAGCAATCGCAGATAATTGTGCCGGGTTTTTCGAGAAAATTTTCAAATTTCATACACTCCAATCGTGTTGGGTGAGAAATGTTGAGCATCGAAAAAAAAAAAAAATTTTCGATCAGGAAGAGTGAAATGAACTCGCGATAAATGTCTCACAAAATCATCATATTTCTCGACTATCTCGAATTTCGTGATTCCGGTCGTGATTTTCGTATCATATTAGCAGAAATACATGCAATGATGCGAGATTGATCGGAAAAATATGTTGTTTGGAAAAAAAATTTTCGATAAATGTCTCACAAAATCATCATATTTCTCGACTATCTTGAATTTCGTGATTCCGGTCGTGATTTTTGTATCATATTAGCAGAAATGCATGCAATGATGCGAGATTGATCGAAAAAATATGTTGTTTGGAAAAATTTTTTTCGAACATCTCGGTCGACGAAATATGGAATGACTTCGAAAACGCTGTTTTTCGACGTTTCACTAAACTGAAACGCGTAAAAACGGGCGTTTCGCCCGCATCACGTTATAAGGAAGCAATCGCAGATAATTGTGCCGGGTTTTCCGAGAAAATTTTCAAATTTCATACACTCCAATCGTGTTGGGTGAGAAATGTTAAGCATCGAAAAAAAAAAAAAATTTTCGATCAGGAAGAGTGAAATGAACTCGCGATAAATGTCTCACAAAATCATCATATTTCTCGACCATTTCGAACTTCGTGATTCCGGTCGTGATTTTTGTATCATATTAGCAGAAATGCATGCAATGATGCGAGATTGATCAGAAAAATATGTTGTTTGGAAAAAAGAATTTTCGAAAAATGTCTCACAAAATCATCATATTTCTCGACCATCTCGAATTTCGTGATTCCGGTCGTGATTTTCGTATTATATTAGCAGAAATACATGCAATGATGCGAGATTGATCGGAAAAATATGTTGTTTGGAAGAAAAAAATTTTCGATAAATGTCTCACAAAATCATCATATTTCCCGACCATCTCGAATTTCGTGATTCCGGTCGTGATTTTTGTATCATATTAGCAGAAATGCATGCAATGATGCGAGATTGATCGAAAAAATATGTTGTTTGGAAAAATTTTTTTCGAACATCTCGGTCGACGAAATATGGAATGACTTCGAAAACGCTGTTTTTCGACGTTTCACTAAACTGAAACGCGTAAAAACGGGCGTTTCGCCCGCATCACGCTATAAGGAAGCAATCGCAGATAATTGTGCCGGGTTTTTCGAGAAAATTTTCAAATTTCATACACTCCAATCGTGTTGGGTGAGAAATGTTGAGCATCGAAAAAAAAAAAAAATTTTCGATCAGGAAGAGTGAAATGAACTCGCGATAAATGTCTCACAAAATCATCATATTTCTCGACTATCTCGAATTTCGTGATTCCGGTCGTGATTTTCGTATCATATTAGCAGAAATGCATGCAATGATGAGAGATCGATCGGAAAAATATGTTGTTTGGAAAAAAAAATTTTCGATAAATGTCTCACAAAATCATCATATTTCCCGACCATCTCGAATTTCGTGATTCCGGTCGTGATTTTTGTATCATATTAGCAGAAATGCATGCAATAATGCGAGATTGATCGAAAAAATATGTTGTTTGGAAAAATTTTTTTCGAACATCTCGGTCGACGAAATATGGAATGACTTCGAAAACGCTGTTTTTCGACGTTTCACTAAACTAAAACGCGTAAAAACGGGCGTTTCGCCCGCATCACGTTATAAGGAAGCAATCGCAGATAATTGTGCCGGGTTTTTCGAGAAAATTTTCAAATTTCATACACTCCAATCGTGTTGGGTGAGAAATGTTGAGCATCGAAAAAAAAAAAAAATTTTCGATCAGGAAGAGTGAAATGAACTCGCGATAAATGTCTCACAAAATCATCATATTTCTCGACTATCTCGAATTTCGTGATTCCGGTCGTGATTTTCGTATCATATTAGCAGAAATACATGCAATGATGCGAGATTGATCGGAAAAATATGTTGTTTGGAAAAAAAATTTTCGATAAATGTCTCACAAAATCATCATATTTCTCGACTATCTTGAATTTCGTGATTCCGGTCGTGATTTTTGTATCATATTAGCAGAAATGCATGCAATGATGCGAGATTGATCGAAAAAATATGTTGTTTGGAAAAATTTTTTTCGAACATCTCGGTCGACGAAATATGGAATGACTTCGAAAACGCTGTTTTTCGACGTTTCACTAAACTGAAACGCGTAAAAACGGGCGTTTCGCCCGCATCACGTTATAAGGAAGCAATCGCAGATAATTGTGCCGGGTTTTCCGAGAAAATTTTCAAATTTCATACACTCCAATCGTGTTGGGTGAGAAATGTTAAGCATCGAAAAAAAAAAAAAATTTTCGATCAGGAAGAGTGAAATGAACTCGCGATAAATGTCTCACAAAATCATCATATTTCTCGACCATTTCGAACTTCGTGATTCCGGTCGTGATTTTTGTATCATATTAGCAGAAATGCATGCAATGATGCGAGATTGATCAGAAAAATATGTTGTTTGGAAAAAAGAATTTTCGAAAAATGTCTCACAAAATCATCATATTTCTCGACCATCTCGAATTTCGTGATTCCGGTCGTGATTTTCGTATTATATTAGCAGAAATACATGCAATGATGCGAGATTGATCGGAAAAATATGTTGTTTGGAAGAAAAAAATTTTCGATAAATGTCTCACAAAATCATCATATTTCCCGACCATCTCGAATTTCGTGATTCCGGTCGTGATTTTTGTATCATATTAGCAGAAATGCATGCAATGATGCGAGATTGATCGAAAAAATATGTTGTTTGGAAAAATTTTTTTCGAACATCTCGGTCGACGAAATATGGAATGACTTCGAAAACGCTGTTTTTCGACGTTTCACTAAACTGAAACGCGTAAAAACGGGCGTTTCGCCCGCATCACGCTATAAGGAAGCAATCGCAGATAATTGTGCCGGGTTTTTCGAGAAAATTTTCAAATTTCATACACTCCAATCGTGTTGGGTGAGAAATGTTGAGCATCGAAAAAAAAAAAAAATTTTCGATCAGGAAGAGTGAAATGAACTCGCGATAAATGTCTCACAAAATCATCATATTTCTCGACTATCTCGAATTTCGTGATTCCGGTCGTGATTTTCGTATCATATTAGCAGAAATACATGCAATGATGCGAGATTGATCGGAAAAATATGTTGTTTGGAAAAAAAAATTTTCGATAAATGTCTCACAAAATCATCATATTTCCCGACCATCCCGAATTTCGTGATTCCGGTCGTGATTTTTGTATCATATTAGCAGAAATGCATGCAATGATGCGAGATTGATCGAAAAAATATGTTGTTTGGAAAAATTTTTTTCGAACATCTCGGTCGACGAAATATGGAATGACTTCGAAAACGCTGTTTTTCGACGTTTCACTAAACTGAATCGCGTAAAAACGGGCGTTTCGCCCGCATCACGTTATAAGGAAGCAATCGCAGATAATTGTGCCGGGTTTTTCGAGAAAATTTTCAAATTTCATACACTCCAATCGTGTTGGGTGAGAAATGTTAAGCATCGAAAAAAAAAAAAAATTTTCGATCAGGAAGAGTGAAATGAACTCGCGATAAATGTCTCACAAAATCATCATATTTCTCGACCATTTCGAACTTCGTGATTCCGGTCGTGATTTTTGTATCATATTAGCAGAAATGCATGCAATGATGCGAGATTGATCGGAAAAATATGTTGTTTGGAAAAAAAAATTTTCGATAAATGTCTCACAGTATCGTCATATTTCCCGACCATCTCGAATTCCGTGATTCCGGTCGTGATTTTTGTATCATATTAGCAGAAATACATGCAATGATGCGAGATTGATCGGAAAAATATGTTGTTTGGAAAAAAAAATTTTCGATAAATGTCTCACAAAATCATCATATTTCTCGACCATCTCGAATTCCGTGATTCCGGTCGTGATTTTTGTATCATATTAGCAGAAATGCATGCAATGATGCGAGATTGATCGAAAAAATATGTTGTTTGGAAAAATTTTTTTCGAACATCTCGGTCGACGAAATATGGAATGACTTCGAAAACGCTGTTTTTCGACGTTTCACTAAACTGAAACGCGTAAAAACGGGCGTTTCGCCCGCATCACGTTATAAGGAAGCAATCGCAGATAATTGTGCCGGGTTTTTCGAGAAAATTTTCAAATTTCATACACTCCAATCGTGTTGGGTGAGAAATGTTGAGCATCGAAAAAAAAAAAAAATTTTCGATCAGGAAGAGTGAAATGAACTCGCGATAAATGTCTCACAAAATCATCATATTTCTCGACCATTTCGAACTCCGTGATTCCGGTCGTGATTTTTGTATCATATTAGCAGAAATGCATGCAATGATGCGAGATTGATCGGAAAAATATGTTGTTTGGAAAAAAGAATTTTCGAAAAATGTCTCACAAAATCATCATATTTCTCGACCATCTCGAATTTCGTGATTCCGGTCGTGATTTTTGTATCATATTAGCAGAAATACATGCAATGATGCGAGATTGATCGGAAAAATATGTTGTTTGGAAAAAAAAATTTTCGATAAATGTCTCACAAAATCATCATATTTCCCGACCATCTCGAATTTCGTGATTCCGGTCGTGATTTTTGTATCATATTAGCAGAAATGCATGCAATGATGCGAGATTGATCGGAAAAATATGTTGTTTGGAAAAATTTTTTTCGAACATCTCGGTCGACGAAATATGGAATGACTTCGAAAACGCTGTTTTTGGACGTTTCACTAAACCGAAACGCGTAAAAACGGGCGTTTCGCCCGCATCACGTTATAAGGAAGCAATCGCAGATAATTGTGCCGGGTTTTTCGAGAAAATCTTCAAATTTCATACACTCCAATCGTGTTGGGTGAGAAATGTTAAGCATCGAAAAAAAAAAAAAATTTTCGATCAGGAAGAGTGAAATGAACTCGCGATAAATGTCTCACAAAATCATCATATTTCTCGACCATTTCGAACTTCGTGATTCCGGTCGTGATTTTTGTATCATATTAGCAGAAATGCATGCAATGATGCGAGATTGATCGGAAAAATATGTTGTTTGGAAAAAAGAATTTTCGAAAAATGTCTCACAAAATCATCATATTTCTCGACCATTTCGAATTTCGTGATTCCGGTCGTGATTTTCGTATCATATTAGCAGAAATACATGCAATGATGCGAGATTGATCGGAAAAATATGTTGTTTGGAAAAAAAAATTTTCGATAAATGTCTCACAAAATCATCATATTTCCCGACCATCTCGAATTTCGTGATTCCGGTCGTGATTTTTGTATCATATTAGCAGAAATGCATGCAATGATGCGAGATTGATCGAAAAAATATGTTGTTTGGAAAAATTTTTTTCGAACATCTCGGTCGACGAAATATGGAATGACTTCGAAAACGCTGTTTTTCGACGTTTCACTAAACTGAAACGCGTAAAAACGGGCGTTTCGCCCGCATCACGTTATAAGGAAGCAATCGCAGATAATTGTGCCGGGTTTTTCGAGAAAATTTTCAAATTTCATACACTCCAATCGTGTTGGGTGAGAAATGTTGAGCATCGAAAAAAAAAAAAAATTTTCGATCAGGAAGAGTGAAATGAACTCGCGATAATGGTCTCACAAAATCATCATATTTCTCGACTATCTCGAATTTCGTGATTCCGGTCGTGATTTTCGTATCATATTAGCAGAAATACATGCAATGATGCGAGATTGATCGGAAAAATATGTTGTTTGGAAAAAAAATTTTCGATAAATGTCTCACAAAATCATCATATTTCTCGACTATCTCGAATTTCGTGATTCCGGTCGTGATTTTTGTATCATATAAGCAGAAATGCATGCAATGATGCGAGATTGATCGGAAAAATATATTGTTTGGAAAAAAAAATTTTCGATAAATGTCTCACAAAATCATCATATTTCCCGACCATCTCGAATTTCGTGATTCCGGTCGTGATTTTTGTATCATATTAGCAGAAATGCATGCAATGATGCGAGATTGATCGAAAAAATATGTTGTTTGGAAAAATTTTTTTCGAACATCTCGGTCGACGAAATATGGAATGACTTCGAAAACGCTGTTTTTCTACGTTTCACTAAACCGAAACGCGTAAAAACGGGCGTTTCGCCCGCATCACGTTATAAGGAAGCAATCGCAGATAATTGTGCCGGGTTTTTCGAGAAAATCTTCAAATTTCATACACTCCAATCGTGTTGGGTGAGAAATGTTAAGCATCGAAAAAAAAAAAAAATTTTCGATCAGGAAGAGTGAAATGAACTCGCGATAAATGTCTCACAAAATCATCATATTTCTCGACCATTTCGAACTTCGTGATTCCGGTCGTGATTTTTGTATCATATTAGCAGAAATGCATGCAATGATGCGAGATTGATCGGAAAAATATGTTGTTTGGAAAAAAGAATTTTCGAAAAATGTCTCACAAAATCATCATATTTCTCGACCATCTCGAATTTCGTGATTCCGGTCGTGATTTTCGTATTATATTAGCAGAAATACATGCAATGATGCGAGATTGATCGGAAAAATATGTTGTTTGGAAAAAAAAATTTTCGATAAATGTCTCACAAAATCATCATATTTCCCGACCATCTCGAATTTCGTGATTCCGGTCGTGATTTTTGTATCATATTAGCAGAAATGCATGCAATGATGCGAGATTGATCGAAAAAATATGTTGTTTGGAAAAATTTTTTTCGAACATCTCGGTCGACGAAATATGGAATGACTTCGAAAACGCTGTTTTTCGACGTTTCACTAAACTGAAACGCGTAAAAACGGGCGTTTCGCCCGCATCACGTTATAAGGAAGCAATCGCAGATAATTGTGCCGGGTTTTCCGAGAAAATTTTCAAATTTCATACACTCCAATCGTGTTGGGTGAGAAATGTTAAGCATCGAAAAAAAAAAAAAATTTTCGATCAGGAAGAGTGAAATGAACTCGCGATAAATGTCTCACAAAATCATCATATTTCTCGACCATTTCGAACTTCGTGATTCCGGTCGTGATTTTTGTATCATATTAGCAGAAATGCATGCAATGATGCGAGATTGATCGGAAAAATATGTTGTTTGGAAAAAAGAATTTTCGAAAAATGTCTCACAAAATCATCATATTTCTCGACCATCTCGAATTTCGTGATTCCGGTCGTGATTTTCGTATTATATTAGCAGAAATACATGCAATGATGCGAGATTGATCGGAAAAATATGTTGTTTGCAAGAAAAAAATTTTCGATAAATGTCTCACAAAATCATCATATTTCCCGACCATCTCGAATTTCGTGATTCCGGTCGTGATTTTTGTATCATATTAGCAGAAATGCATGCAATGATGCGAGATTGATCGAAAAAATATGTTGTTTGGAAAAATTTTTTTCGAACATCTCGGTCGACGAAATATGGAATGACTTCGAAAACGCTGTTTTTCGACGTTTCACTAAACTGAAACGCGTAAAAACGGGCGTTTCGCCCGCATCACGCTATAAGGAAGCAATCGCAGATAATTGTGCCGGGTTTTTCGAGAAAATTTTCAAATTTCATACACTCCAATCGTGTTGGGTGAGAAATGTTGAGCATCGAAAAAAAAAAAAAATTTTCGATCAGGAAGAGTGAAATGAACTCGCGATAAATGTCTCACAAAATCATCATATTTCTCGACTATCTCGAATTTCGTGATTCCGGTCGTGATTTTCGTATCATATTAGCAGAAATACATGCAATGATGCGAGATTGATCGGAAAAATATGTTGTTTGGAAAAAAAAATTTTCGATAAATGTCTCACAAAATCATCATATTTCCCGACCATCCCGAATTTCGTGATTCCGGTCGTGATTTTTGTATCATATTAGCAGAAATGCATGCAATGATGCGAGATTGATCGAAAAAATATGTTGTTTGGAAAAATTTTTTTCGAACATCTCGGTCGACGAAATATGGAATGACTTCGAAAACGCTGTTTTTCGACGTTTCACTAAACTGAAACGCGTAAAAACGGGCGTTTCGCCCGCATCACGTTATAAGGAAGCAATCGCAGATAATTGTGCCGGGTTTTTCGAGAAAATTTTCAAATTTCATACACTCCAATCGTGTTGGGTGAGAAATGTTAAGCATCGAAAAAAAAAAAAAATTTTCGATCAGGAAGAGTGAAATGAACTCGCGATAAATGTCTCACAAAATCATCATATTTCTCGACTATCTCGAATTTCGTGATTCCGGTCGTGATTTTTGTATCATATTAGCAGAAATGCATGCAATGATGCGAGATTGATCGGAAAAATATGTTGTTTGGAAAAAAAAATTTTCGATAAATGTCTCACAAAATCATCATATTTCCCGACCATCTCGAATTCCGTGATTCCGGTCGTGATTTTTGTATCATATCAGCAGAAATGCATGCAACGATGCGAGATTGATCGAAAAAATATGTTGTTTGGAAAAGTTTTTTTCGAACATCTCGGTCGACGAAATATGGAATGACTTCGAAAACGCTGTTTTTCGACGTTTCACGAAACTGAAACGCGTAAAAACGGGTGTTTCGCCCGCATCACGTTATAAGGAAGCAATCGCAGATAATTGTGCCGGGTTTTTCGAGAAAATTTTCAAATTTCATACACTCCAATCGTGTTGGGTGAGAAATGTTAAGCATCAAAAAAAAAAAAATTTTCGATCAGGAAGAGTGAAATGAACTCGCGATAAATGTCTCACAAAATCATCATATTTCTCGACTATCTCGAATTTCGTGATTCCGGTCGTGATTTTTGTATCATATTAGCAGAAATGCATGCAATGATGCGAGATTGATCGGAAAAATATGTTGTTTGGAAAAAAGAATTTTCGAAAAATGTCTCACAAAATCATCATATTTCTCGACCATCTCGAATTTCGTGATTCCGGTCGTGATTTTCGTATTATATTAGCAGAAATACATGCAATGATGCGAGATTGATCGGAAAAATATGTTGTTTGCAAGAAAAAAATTTTCGATAAATGTCTCACAAAATCATCATATTTCCCGACCATCTCGAATTTCGTGATTCCGGTCGTGATTTTTGTATCATATTAGCAGAAATGCATGCAATGATGCGAGATTGATCGAAAAAATATGTTGTTTGGAAAAATTTTTTTCGAACATCTCGGTCGACGAAATATGGAATGACTTCGAAAACGCTGTTTTTCGACGTTTCACTAAACTGAAACGCGTAAAAACGGGCGTTTCGCCCGCATCACGCTATAAGGAAGCAATCGCAGATAATTGTGCCGGGTTTTTCGAGAAAATTTTCAAATTTCATACACTCCAATCGTGTTGGGTGAGAAATGTTGAGCATCGAAAAAAAAAAAAAATTTTCGATCAGGAAGAGTGAAATGAACTCGCGATAAATGTCTCACAAAATCATCATATTTCTCGACTATCTCGAATTTCGTGATTCCGGTCGTGATTTTCGTATCATATTAGCAGAAATACATGCAATGATGCGAGATTGATCGGAAAAATATGTTGTTTGGAAAAAAAAATTTTCGATAAATGTCTCACAAAATCATCATATTTCCCGACCATCCCGAATTTCGTGATTCCGGTCGTGATTTTTGTATCATATTAGCAGAAATGCATGCAATGATGCGAGATTGATCGAAAAAATATGTTGTTTGGAAAAATTTTTTTCGAACATCTCGGTCGACGAAATATGGAATGACTTCGAAAACGCTGTTTTTCGACGTTTCACTAAACTGAAACGCGTAAAAACGGGCGTTTCGCCCGCATCACGTTATAAGGAAGCAATCGCAGATAATTGTGCCGGGTTTTTCGAGAAAATTTTCAAATTTCATACACTCCAATCGTGTTGGGTGAGAAATGTTAAGCATCGAAAAAAAAAAAAAATTTTCGATCAGGAAGAGTGAAATGAACTCGCGATAAATGTCTCACAAAATCATCATATTTCTCGACTATCTCGAATTTCGTGATTCCGGTCGTGATTTTTGTATCATATTAGCAGAAATGCATGCAATGATGCGAGATTGATCGGAAAAATATGTTGTTTGGAAAAAAAAATTTTCGATAAATGTCTCACAAAATCATCATATTTCCCGACCATCTCGAATTCCGTGATTCCGGTCGTGATTTTTGTATCATATCAGCAGAAATGCATGCAACGATGCGAGATTGATCGAAAAAATATGTTGTTTGGAAAAGTTTTTTTCGAACATCTCGGTCGACGAAATATGGAATGACTTCGAAAACGCTGTTTTTCGACGTTTCACGAAACTGAAACGCGTAAAAACGGGTGTTTCGCCCGCATCACGTTATAAGGAAGCAATCGCAGATAATTGTGCCGGGTTTTTCGAGAAAATTTTCAAATTTCATACACTCCAATCGTGTTGGGTGAGAAATGTTAAGCATCAAAAAAAAAAAAATTTTCGATCAGGAAGAGTGAAATGAACTCGCGATAAATGTCTCACAAAATCATCATATTTCTCGACTATCTCGAATTTCGTGATTCCGGTCGTGATTTTTGTATCATATTAGCAGAAATGCATGCAATGATGCGAGATTGATCGGAAAAATATGTTGTTTGGAAAAAAGAATTTTCGAAAAATGTCTCACAAAATCATCATATTTTCCGACCATCTCGAATTTCGTGATTCCGGTCGTGATTTTTGTATCATATTAGCAGAAATGCATGCAATGATGCGAGATTGATCGGAAAAATATGTTGTTTGGAAAAAAAAATTTTCGATAAATGTCTCACAAAATCATCATATTTCCCGACCATCTCGAATTTCGTGATTCCGGTCGTGATTTTTGTATCATATTAGCAGAAATGCATGCAATGATGCGAGATTGATCGAAAAAATATGTTGTTTGAAAAAATTTTTTTCGAACATCTCGGTCGACGAAATATGGAATGACTTCGAAAACGCTGTTTTTCGACGTTTCACTAAACCGAAACGCGTAAAAACGGGCGTTTCGCCCGCATCACGTTATAAGGAAGCAATCGCAGATAATTGTGCCGGGTTTTTCGAGAAAATTTTCAAATTTCATACACTCCAATCGTGTTGGGTGAGAAATGTTAAGCATCGAAAAAAAAAAAAAATTTTCGATCAGGAAGAGTGAAATGAACTCGCGATAAATGTCTCACAAAATCATCATATTTCTCGACCATTTCGAACTTCGTGATTCCGGTCGTGATTTTTGTATCATATTAGCAGAAATGCATGCAATGATGCGAGATTGATCGGAAAAATATGTTGTTTGGAAAAAAGAATTTTCGAAAAATGTCTCACAAAATCATCATATTTCTCGACCATCTCGAATTTCGTGATTCCGGTCGTGATTTTCGTATCATATTAGCAGAAATACATGCAATGATGCGAGATTGATCGGAAAAATATGTTGTTTGGAAAAAAAAATTTTCGATAAATGTCTCACAAAATCATCATATTTCCCGACCATCTCGAATTTCGTGATTCCGGTCGTGATTTTTGTATCATATTAGCAGAAATGCATGCAATGATGCGAGATTGATCGAAAAAATATGTTGTTTGGAAAAATTTTTTTCGAACATCTCGGTCGACGAAATATGGAATGACTTCGAAAACGCTGTTTTTCGACGTTTCACTAAACTGAAACGCGTAAAAACGGGCGTTTCGCCCGCATCACGTTATAAGGAAGCAATCGCAGATAATTGTGCCGGGTTTTTCGAGAAAATTTTCAAATTTCATACACTCCAATCGTGTTGGGTGAGAAATGTTGAGCATCGAAAAAAAAAAAAAATTTTCGATCAGGAAGAGTGAAATGAACTCGCGATAAATGTCTCACAAAATCATCATATTTCTCGACTATCTCGAATTTCGTGATTCCGGTCGTGATTTTCGTATCATATTAGCAGAAATACATGCAATGATGCGAGATTGATCGGAAAAATATGTTGTTTGGAAAAAAAATTTTCGATAAATGTCTCACAAAATCATCATATTTCTCGACTATCTCGAATTTCGTGATTCCGGTCGTGATTTTTGTATCATATTAGCAGAAATGCATGCAATGATGCGAGATTGATCGGAAAAATATGTTGTTTGGAAAAAAAAATTTTCGATAAATGTCTCACAAAATCATCATATTTCCCGACCATCTCGAATTTCGTGATTCCGGTCGTGATTTTTGTATCATATTAGCAGAAATGCATGCAATGATGCGAGATTGATCGGAAAAATATGTTGTTTGGAAAAAAAAATTTTCGACAAATGTCTCACAAAATCATCATATTTCCCGACCATCTCGAATTTCGTGATTCCGGTCGTGATTTTTGTATCATATTAGCAGAAATGCATGCAATGATGCGAGATTGATCGAAAAAATATGTTGTTTGGAAAAATTTTTTTCGAACATCTCGGTCGACGAAATATGGAATGACTTCGAAAACGCTGTTTTTCGACGTTTCACTAAACTGAAACGCGTAAAAACGGGCGTTTCGCCCGCATCACGTTATAAGGAAGCGATCGCAGATAATTGTGCCGGGTTTTTCGAGAATATTTTCAAATTTCATACACTCCAATCGTGTTGGGTGAGAAATGTTGGGCATCGAAAAAAAAAAAAATTTTCGATCAGGAAGAGTGAAATGAACTCGCGATAAATGTCTCACAAAATCATCATATTTCTCGACTATCTCGAATTTCGTGATTCCGGTCGTGATTTTTGTATCATATTAGCAGAAATGCATGCAATGATGCGAGATTGATCGGAAAAATATGTTGTTTGGAAAAAAAAATTTTCGATAAATGTCTCACAAAATCATCATATTTCCCGACCATCTCGAATTCCGTGATTCCGGTCGTGATTTTTGTATCATATCAGCAGAAATGCATGCAACGATGCGAGATTGATCGAAAAAATATGTTGTTTGGAAAAGTTTTTTTCGAACATCTCGGTCGACGAAATATGGAATGACTTCGAAAACGCTGTTTTTCGACGTTTCACGAAACTGAAACGCGTAAAAACGGGTGTTTCGCCCGCATCACGTTATAAGGAAGCAATCGCAGATAATTGTGCCGGGTTTTTCGAGAAAATTTTCAAATTTCATACACTCCAATCGTGTTGGGTGAGAAATGTTAAGCATCAAAAAAAAAAAAATTTTCGATCAGGAAGAGTGAAATGAACTCGCGATAAATGTCTCACAAAATCATCATATTTCTCGACTATCTCGAATTTCGTGATTCCGGTCGTGATTTTTGTATCATATTAGCAGAAATGCATGCAATGATGCGAGATTGATCGGAAAAATATGTTGTTTGGAAAAAAGAATTTTCGAAAAATGTCTCACAAAATCATCATATTTTCCGACCATCTCGAATTTCGTGATTCCGGTCGTGATTTTTGTATCATATTAGCAGAAATGCATGCAATGATGCGAGATTGATCGGAAAAATATGTTGTTTGGAAAAAAAAATTTTCGATAAATGTCTCACAAAATCATCATATTTCCCGACCATCTCGAATTTCGTGATTCCGGTCGTGATTTTTGTATCATATTAGCAGAAATGCATGCAATGATGCGAGATTGATCGAAAAAATATGTTGTTTGAAAAAATTTTTTTCGAACATCTCGGTCGACGAAATATGGAATGACTTCGAAAACGCTGTTTTTCGACGTTTCACTAAACCGAAACGCGTAAAAACGGGCGTTTCGCCCGCATCACGTTATAAGGAAGCAATCGCAGATAATTGTGCCGGGTTTTTCGAGAAAATTTTCAAATTTCATACACTCCAATCGTGTTGGGTGAGAAATGTTAAGCATCGAAAAAAAAAAAAAATTTTCGATCAGGAAGAGTGAAATGAACTCGCGATAAATGTCTCACAAAATCATCATATTTCTCGACCATTTCGAACTTCGTGATTCCGGTCGTGATTTTTGTATCATATTAGCAGAAATGCATGCAATGATGCGAGATTGATCGGAAAAATATGTTGTTTGGAAAAAAGAATTTTCGAAAAATGTCTCACAAAATCATCATATTTCTCGACCATCTCGAATTTCGTGATTCCGGTCGTGATTTTCGTATCATATTAGCAGAAATACATGCAATGATGCGAGATTGATCGGAAAAATATGTTGTTTGGAAAAAAAAATTTTCGATAAATGTCTCACAAAATCATCATATTTCCCGACCATCTCGAATTTCGTGATTCCGGTCGTGATTTTTGTATCATATTAGCAGAAATGCATGCAATGATGCGAGATTGATCGAAAAAATATGTTGTTTGGAAAAATTTTTTTCGAACATCTCGGTCGACGAAATATGGAATGACTTCGAAAACGCTGTTTTTCGACGTTTCACTAAACTGAAACGCGTAAAAACGGGCGTTTCGCCCGCATCACGTTATAAGGAAGCAATCGCAGATAATTGTGCCGGGTTTTTCGAGAAAATTTTCAAATTTCATACACTCCAATCGTGTTGGGTGAGAAATGTTGAGCATCGAAAAAAAAAAAAAATTTTCGATCAGGAAGAGTGAAATGAACTCGCGATAAATGTCTCACAAAATCATCATATTTCTCGACTATCTCGAATTTCGTGATTCCGGTCGTGATTTTCGTATCATATTAGCAGAAATACATGCAATGATGCGAGATTGATCGGAAAAATATGTTGTTTGGAAAAAAAATTTTCGATAAATGTCTCACAAAATCATCATATTTCTCGACTATCTCGAATTTCGTGATTCCGGTCGTGATTTTTGTATCATATTAGCAGAAATGCATGCAATGATGCGAGATTGATCGGAAAAATATGTTGTTTGGAAAAAAAAATTTTCGATAAATGTCTCACAAAATCATCATATTTCCCGACCATCTCGAATTTCGTGATTCCGGTCGTGATTTTTGTATCATATTAGCAGAAATGCATGCAATGATGCGAGATTGATCGGAAAAATATGTTGTTTGGAAAAAAAAATTTTCGACAAATGTCTCACAAAATCATCATATTTCCCGACCATCTCGAATTTCGTGATTCCGGTCGTGATTTTTGTATCATATTAGCAGAAATGCATGCAATGATGCGAGATTGATCGAAAAAATATGTTGTTTGGAAAAATTTTTTTCGAACATCTCGGTCGACGAAATATGGAATGACTTCGAAAACGCTGTTTTTCGACGTTTCACTAAACTGAAACGCGTAAAAACGGGCGTTTCGCCCGCATCACGTTATAAGGAAGCGATCGCAGATAATTGTGCCGGGTTTTTCGAGAATATTTTCAAATTTCATACACTCCAATCGTGTTGGGTGAGAAATGTTGGGCATCGAAAAAAAAAAAAATTTTCGATCAGGAAGAGTGAAATGAACTCGCGATAAATGTCTCACAAAATCATCATATTTCTCGACTATCTCGAATTTCGTGATTCCGGTCGTGATTTTCGTATCATATTAGCAGAAATACATGCAATGATGCGAGATTGATCGGAAAAATATGTTGTTTGGAAAAAAAATTTTCGATAAATGTCTCACAAAATCATCATATTTCTCGACTATCTCGAATTTCGTGATTCCGGTCGTGATTTTTGTATCATATTAGCAGAAATGCATGCAATGATGCGAGATTGATCGGAAAAATATGTTGTTTGGAAAAAAAAATTTTCGATAAATGTCTCACAAAATCATCATATTTCCCGACCATCTCGAATTTCGTGATTCCGGTCGTGATTTTTGTATCATATTAGCAGAAATGCATGCAATGATGCGAGATTGATCGGAAAAATATGTTGTTTGGAAAAAAAAATTTTCGACAAATGTCTCACAAAATCATCATATTTCCCGACCATCTCGAATTTCGTGATTCCGGTCGTGATTTTTGTATCATATTAGCAGAAATGCATGCAATGATGCGAGATTGATCGAAAAAATATGTTGTTTGGAAAAATTTTTTTCGAACATCTCGGTCGACGAAATATGGAATGACTTCGAAAACGCTGTTTTTCGACGTTTCACTAAACTGAAACGCGTAAAAACGGGCGTTTCGCCCGCATCACGTTATAAGGAAGCGATCGCAGATAATTGTGCCGGGTTTTTCGAGAATATTTTCAAATTTCATACACTCCAATCGTGTTGGGTGAGAAATGTTGGGCATCGAAAAAAAAAAAAATTTTCGATCAGGAAGAGTGAAATGAACTCGCGATAAATGTCTCACAAAATCATCATATTCCTCGACTATCTCGGATTTCGTGATTCCGGTCGTGATTTTCGTATCATATTAGCAGAAATACATGCAATGATGCGAGATTGATCGGAAAAATATGTTGTTTGGAAAAAAAATTTTCGATAAATGTCTCACAAAATCATCATATTTCTCGACTATCTCGAATTTCGTGATTCCGGTCGTGATTTTTGTATCATATTAGCAGAAATGCATGAAATGATGCGAGATTGATCGAAAAAATATGTTGTTTGGGAAAATTTTTTTCGAACATCTCGGTCGACGAAATATGGAATGACTTCGAAAACGCTGTTTTTCGACGTTTCACTAAACTGAAACGCGTAAAAACGGGCGTTCCGCCCGCATCACGTTATAAGGAAGCAATCGCAGATAATTGTGCCGGGTTTTTCGAGAATATTTTCAAATTTCATACACTCCAATCGTGTTGGGTGAGAAATGTTGGGCATCGAAAAAAAAAAAAATTTTCGATCAGGAAGAGTGAAATGAACTCGCGATAAATGTCTCACAAAATCATCATATTTCTCGACTATCTCGAATTTCGTGATTCCGGTCGTGATTTTCGTATCATATTAGCAGAAATACATGCAATGATGCGAGATTGATCGGAAAAATATGTTGTTTGGAAAAAAAATTTTCGATAAATGTCTCACAAAATCATCATATTTCTCGACTATCTCGAATTTCGTGATTCCGGTCGTGATTTTTGTATCATATTAGCAGAAATGCATGAAATGATGCGAGATTGATCGAAAAAATATGTTGTTTGGGAAAATTTTTTTCGAACATCTCGGTCGACGAAATATGGAATGACTTCGAAAACGCTGTTTTTCGACGTTTCACTAAACTGAAACGCGTAAAAACGGGCGTTTCGCCCGCATCACGTTATAAGGAAGCAATCGCAGATAATTGTGCCGGGTTTTTCGAGAAAATTTTCAAATTTCATACACTCCAATCGTGTTGGGTGAGAAATGTTGGGCATCGAAAAAAAAAAAAATTTTCGATCAGGAAGAGTGAAATGAACTCGCGATAAATGTCTCACAAAATCATCATATTTCTCGACTATCTCGAATTTCGTGATTCCGGTCGTGATTTTTGTATCATATTAGCAGAAATGCATGCAATGATGCGAGATTGATCGGAAAAATATGTTGTTTGGAAAAAAAAATTTTCGATAAATGTCTCACAAAATCATCATATTTCCCGACCATCTCGAATTTCGTGATTCCGGTCGTGATTTTTGTATCATATTAGCAGAAATGCATGCAATGATGCGAGATTGATCGGAAAAATATGTTGTTTGGAAAAAAAAATTTTCGATAAATGTCTCACAAAATCATCATATTTCCCGACCATCTCGAATTTCGTGATTCCGGTCGTGATTTTTGTATCATATAAGCAGAAATGCATGCAATGATGCGAGATTGATCGGAAAAATATGTTGTTTGGAAAAAAAATTTTCGATAAATGTCTCACAAAAACATCATATTTCCCGACCATCTCGAATTTCGTGATTCCGGTCGTGATTTTTGTATCATATTAGCAGAAATGCATGCAATGATGCGAGATTGATCGAAAAAATATGTTGTTTGGAAAAATTTTTTTCGAACATCTCGGTCGACGAAATATGGAATGACTTCGAAAACGCTGTTTTTCGACGTTTCACTAAACCGAAACGCGTAAAAACGGGCGTTTCGCCCGCATCACGTTATAAGGAAGCAATCGCAGATAATTGTGCCGGGTTTTTCGAGAAAATTTTCAAATTTCATACACTCCAATCGTGTTGGGTGAGAAATGATAAGCATCGAAAAAAAAAAAAAATTTTCGATCAGGAAGAGTGAAATGAACTCGCGATAAATGTCTCACAAAATCATCATATTTCTCGACTATCTCGAATTTCGTGATTCCGGTCGTGATTTTTGTATCATATAAGCAGAAATGCATGCAATGATGCGAGATTGATCGGAAAAATATGTTGTTTGGAAAAAAAAATTTTCGATAAATGTCTCACAAAATCGTCATATTTCCCGACCATCTCGAATTCCGTGATTCCGGTCGTGATTTTTGTATCATATTAGCAGAAATACATGCAATGATGCGAGATTGATCGGAAAAATATGTTGTTTGGAAAAAAAATTTCCGATAAATGTCTCACGAAATCGTCATATTTCCCGACCATCTCGAATTCCGTGATTCCGGTCGTGATTTTTGTATCATATCAGCAGAAATGCATGCAATGATGCGAGATTGATCGAAAAAATATGTTGTTTGGAAAAATTTTTTTCGAACATCTCGGTCGACAAAATATGGAATGACTTCGAAAACGCTGTTTTTCGACGTTTCACTAAACCGAAACGCGTAAAAACGGGCGTTTCGCCCGCATCACGTTATAAGGAAGCAATCGCAGATAATTGTGCCGGGTTTTTCGAGAAAATTTTCAAATTTCATACACTGCAATCGTGTTGGGTGAGAAATGATAAGCATCGAAAAAAAAAAAAAATTTTCGATCAGGAAGAGTGAAATGAACTCGCGATAAATGTCTCACAAAATCATCATATTTCTCGACTATCTCGAATTTCGTGATTCCGGTCGTGATTTTTGTATCATATAAGCAGAAATGCATGCAATGATGCGAGATTGATCGGAAAAATATGTTGTTTGGAAAAAAAAATTTTCGATAAATGTTTCACAAAATCGTCATATTTCCCGACCATCTCGAATTCCGTGATTCCGGTCGTGATTTTTGTATCATATTAGCAGAAATACATGCAATGATGCGAGATTGATCGGAAAAATATGTTGTTTGGAAAAAAAATTTTCGATAAATGTCTCACAAAAACATCATATTTCTCGACTATCCCGAATTTCGTGATTCCGGTCGTGATTTTTGTATCATATTAGCAGAAATGCATGCAATGATGCGAGATTGATCGGAAAAATATGTTGTTTGGAAAAAAAAATTTTCGATAAATGTCTCACAAAATTATCATATTTCCCGACCATCTCGAATTTCGTGATTCCGGTCGTGATTTTTGTATCATATTAGCAGAAATACATGCAATGATGCGAGATTGATCGGAAAAATATGTTGTTTGGAAAAAAAATATTTCGATAAATGTCTCACAAAATCATCATATTTCCCGACCATCTCGAATTTCGTGATTCCAGTCGTGATTTTTGTATCATATTAGCAGAAATACATGCAATGATGCGAGATTGATCGGAAAAATATGTTGTTTGGAAAAAAAATTTTCGATAAATGTCTCACAAAATCATCATATTTCCCGACCATCTCGAATTTCGTGATTCCGGTCGTGATTTTTGTATCATATAAGCAGAAATGCATGCAATGATGCGAGATTGATCGAAAAAATATGTTGTTTGGAAAAATTTTTTTCGAACATCTCGGTCGACGAAATATGGAATGACTTCGAAAACGCTGTTTTTCGACGTTTCACTAAACCGAAACGCGTAAAAACGGGCGTTTCGGCCGCATCACGTTATAAGGAAGCAATCGCAGATAATTGTGCCGGGTTTTTCGAGAAAATTTTCAAATTTCATACACTCCAATCGTGTTGGGTGAGAAATGTTGGGCATCGAAAAAAAAAAAAATTTTCGATCGAGAAGAGTGAAATGAACTCGCGATAAATGTCTCACAAAATCATCATATTCCTCGACTATCTCGAATTTCGTGATTCCGGTCGTGATTTTTGTATCATATTAGCAGAAATACATGCAATGATGCGAGATTGATCGGAAAAATATGTTGTTTGGAAAAAAAATTTTCGATAAATGTCTCACAAAAACATCATATTTCTCGACTATATCGAATTTCGTGATTCCGGTCGTGATTTTTGTATCATATTAGCAGAAATGCATGCAATGATGCGAGATTGATCAAAAAATATGTTGTTTGGAAAAAAAAATTTTCGATAAATGTCTCACAAAATCATCATATTTTCCGACCATCTCGAATTTCGTGATTCCGGTCGTGATTTTTGTATCATATCAGCAGAAATGCATGCAATGATGCGAGATTGATCGAAAAAATATGTTGTTTGGAAAAATTTTTTTCGAACATCTCGGTCGACGAAATATGGAATGACTTCGAAAACGCTGTTTTTCGACGTTTCACTAAACCGAAACGCGTAAAAACGGGCGTTTCGCCCGCATCACGTTATAAGGAAGCAATCGCAGATAATTGTGCCGGGTTTTTCGAGAAAATTTTCAAATTTCATACACTCCAACCGTGTTGGGTGAGAAATGTTAAGCATCGAAAAAAAAAAAAAATTTTCGATCAGGAAGAGTGAAATGAACTCGCGATAAATGTCTCACAAAATCATCATATTTCTCGACCATTTCGAACTTCGTGATTCCGGTCGTGATTTTTGTATCATATTAGCAGAAATGCATGCAATGATGCGAGATTGATCGGAAAAATATGTTGTTTGGAAAAAAAAATTTTCGATAAATGTCCCACAAAATCATCATATTTCCCGACCATCTCGAATTTCGTGATTCCGGTCGTGATTTTTGTATCATATTAGCAGAAATGCATGCAATGATGCGAGATTGATCGAAAAAATATGTTGTTTGGAAAAATTTTTTTCGAACATCTCGGTCGACGAAATATGGAATGACTTCGAAAACGCTGTTTTTCGACGTTTCACTAAACCGAAACGCGTAAAAACGGGCGTTTCGCCCGCATCACGTTATAAGAAAGCAATCGCAGATAATTGTGCCGGGTTTTTCGAGAAAATTTTCAAATTTCATACACTCCAATCGTGTTGGGTGAGAAATGTTAAGCATCGGAAAAAAAAAAAAATTTTCGATCAGGAAGAGTGAAATGAACTCGCGATAAATGTCTCACAAAATCATCATATTTCTCGACTATCTCGAATTTCGTGATTCCGGTCGTGATTTTTGTATCATATTAGCAGAAATATATGCAATGATGCGAGATTGATCGGAAAAATATGTTGTTTGGAAAAAAAAATTTTCGATAAATGTTTCACAAAATCGTCATATTTCCCGACCATCTCGAATTCCGTGATTCCGGTCGTGATTTTTGTATCATATTAGCAGAAATACATGCAATGATGCGAGATTGATCGGAAAAATATGTTGTTTGGAAAAAAAATTTTCGATAAATGTCTCACAAAAACATCATATTTCTCGACTATCCCGAATTTCGTGATTCCGGTCGTGATTTTTGTATCATATTAGCAGAAATGCATGCAATGATGCGAGATTGATCGGAAAAATATGTTGTTTGGAAAAAAAAATTTTCGATAAATGTCTCACAAAATTATCATATTTCCCGACCATCTCGAATTTCGTGATTCCGGTCGTGATTTTTGTATCATATTAGCAGAAATACATGCAATGATGCGAGATTGATCGGAAAAATATGTTGTTTGGAAAAAAAATATTTCGATAAATGTCTCACAAAATCATCATATTTCCCGACCATCTCGAATTTCGTGATTCCAGTCGTGATTTTTGTATCATATTAGCAGAAATACATGCAATGATGCGAGATTGATCGGAAAAATATGTTGTTTGGAAAAAAAATTTTCGATAAATGTCTCACAAAATCATCATATTTCCCGACCATCTCGAATTTCGTGATTCCGGTCGTGATTTTTGTATCATATAAGCAGAAATGCATGCAATGATGCGAGATTGATCGAAAAAATATGTTGTTTGGAAAAATTTTTTTCGAACATCTCGGTCGACGAAATATGGAATGACTTCGAAAACGCTGTTTTTCGACGTTTCACTAAACCGAAACGCGTAAAAACGGGCGTTTCGGCCGCATCACGTTATAAGGAAGCAATCGCAGATAATTGTGCCGGGTTTTTCGAGAAAATTTTCAAATTTCATACACTCCAATCGTGTTGGGTGAGAAATGTTGAGCATCGAAAAAAAAAAAAAATTTTCGATCAGGAAGAGTGAAACGAACTCGCGATAAATGTCTCACAAAATCATCATATTTCTCGACTATCTCGAATTTCGTGATTCCGGTCGTGATTTTCGTATCATATTAGCAGAAATACATGCAATGATGCGAGATTGATCGGAAAAATATGTTGTTTGGAAAAAAAATTTTCGATAAATGTCTCACAAAATCATCATATTTCTCGACTATCTCGAATTTCGTGATTCCGGTCGTGATTTTTGTATCATATTAGCAGAAATGCATGCAATGATGCGAGATTGATCGGAAAAATATGTTGTTTGGAAAAAGAAATTTTCGATAAATGTCTCACAAAATCATCATATTTCCCGACCATCTCGAATTTCGTGATTCTGGTCGTGATTTTTGTATCATATTAGCAGAAACGCATGCAATGATGCGAGATTGATCGAAAAAATATGTTGTTTGGAAAAATTTTTTTCGAACATCTCGGTCGACGAAATATGGAATGACTTCGAAAACGCTGTTTTTCGACGTTTCACTAAACCGAAACGCGTAAAAACGGGCGTTTCGCCCGCATCACGTTATAAGGAAGCAATCGCAGATAATTGTGCCGGGTTTTTCGAGAAAATTTCAAAATTTCATACACTCCAATCGTGTTGGGTGAGAAATGTTGGGCATCGAAAAAAAAAAAAAATTTTCGATCAGGAAGAGTGAAATGAACTCGCGATAAATGTCTCACAAAATCATCATATTTCTCGACTATCTCGAATTTCGTGATTCCGGTCGTGATTTTTGTATCATATTAGCAGAAATGCATGCAATGATGCGAGATTGATCGGAAAAATATGTTGTTTGGAAAAAAAATTTTCGATAAATGTCTCACAAAATCATCATATTTCCCGACCATCTCGAATTTCGTGATTCCGGTCGTGATTTTTGTATCATATTAGAAGAAATACATGCAATGATGCGAGATTGATCGGAAAAATATGTTGTTTGGAAAAAAAATTTTCGATAAATGTCTCACAAAAACATCATATTTCTCGACTATCCCGAATTTCGTGATTCCGGTCGTGATTTTTGTATCATATTAGCAGAAATGCATGCAATGATGCGAGATTGATCGGAAAAATATGTTGTTTGGAAAAAAAAATTTTCGATAAATGTCTCACAAAAACATCATATTTCTCGACTATCTCGAATTTCGTGATTCCGGTCGTGATGTTCGTATCATATTAGCAGAAATGCATGCAATGATGCGAGATTGATCGGAAAAATATGTTGTTTGGAAAAAAAAATTTTCGATAAATGTCTCACAAAATCATCATATTTCCCGACCATCTCGAATTTCGTGATTCCGGTCGTGATTTTTGTATCATATTAGCAGAAATACATGCAATGATGCGAGATTGATCGGAAAAATATGTTGTTTGGAAAAAAAATTTTCGATAAATGTCTCACAAAATCATCATATTTCCCGACCATCTCGAATTTCGTGATTCCGGTCGTGATTTTTGTATCATATAAGCAGAAATGCATGCAATGATGCGAGATTGATCGAAAAAATATGTTGTTTGGAAAAATTTTTTTCGAACATCTCGGTCGACGAAATATGGAATGACTTCGAAAACGCTGTTTTTCGACGTTTCACCAAACTGAAACGCGTAAAAACGGGCGTTTCGCCCGCATCACGTTATAAGGAAGCAATCGCAGATAATTGTGCCGGGTTTTTCGAGAAAATTCTCAAATTTCATACACTCCAATCGTGTTGGGTGAGAAATGTTGGGCATCGAAAAAAAAAAAAAATTTTCGATCAGGAAGAGTGAAATGAACTCGCGATAAATGTCTCACAAAATCATCATATTTCTCGACTATCTCGAATTTCGTGATTCCGGTCGTGATTTTTGTATCATATTAGCAGAAATGCATGCAATGATGCGAGATTGATCGGAAAAATATGTTGTTCGGAAAAAAAAATTTTCGATAAATGTCTCACAAAATCATCATATTTCCCGACCATCTCGAATTTCGTGATTCCGGTCGTGATTTTTGTATCATATTAGCAGAAATGCATGCAATGATGCGAGATTGATCGAAAAAATATGTTGTTTGGAAAAATTTTTTCGAACATCTCGGTCGACGAAAAATGGAATGACTTCGAAAACGCTGTTTTTCGACGTTTCACTAAACCGAAACGCGTAAAAACGGGCGTTTCGCCCGCATCACGTTATAAGGAAGCAATCGCAGATAATTGTGCCGGGTTTTTCGAGAAAATTTTCAAATTTCATACACTCCAATCGTGTTGGGTGAGAAATGTTGGGCATCGAAAAAAAAAAAAAATTTTCGATCAGGAAGAGTGAAATGAACTCGCGATAAATGTCTCACAAAATCATCATATTTCTCGACTATCTCGAATTTCGTGATTCCGGTCGTGATTTTTGTATCATATTAGCAGAAATGCATGCAATGATGCGAGATTGATCGTAAAAATATGTTGTTTGGAAAAAAAAATTTTCGATAAATGTCTCACAAAATCATCATATATCCCGACCATCTCGAATTTCGTGATTCCGGTCGTGATTTTTGTATCATATTAGCAGAAATACATGCAATGATGCGAGATTGATCGAAAAAATATGTTGTTTGGAAAAAAAAATTTTCGATAAATGTCTCACAAAATCATCATATTTCCCGACCATCTCGAATTTCGTGATTCCGGTCGTGATTTTTGTATCATATTAGCAGAAATGCATGCAATGATGCGAGATTGATCGAAAAAATTAGTTGTTTGGAAAAATTTTTTTCGAACATCTCGGTCGACGAAATATGGAATGACTTCGAAAACGCTGTTTTTCGACGTTTCACTAAACCGAAACGCGTGAAAACGGACGTTTCGCCCGCATCACGTTATAAGGAAGCAATCGCAGATAATTGTGCCGGGTTTTTCGAGAAAATTTTCAAATTTCATACACTCCAATCGTGTTGGGTGAGAAATGTTAAGCATCGAAAAAAAAAAAAAATTTTCGATCAGGAAGAGTGAAATGAACTCGCGATAAATGTCTCATAAAATCATCATATTTCTCGACTATCTCGAATTTCGTGATTCCGGTCGTGATTTTTGTATCATATTAGCAGAAATGCATGCAATGATGCGAGATTGATCGGAAAAATATGTTGTTTGGAAAAAAAAATTTTCGATAAATGTCTCACAAAATCATCATATTTCCCGACCATCTCGAATTTCGTGATTCCGGTCGTGATTTTTGTATCATATCAGCAGAAATGCATGCAATGATGCGAGATTGATCGCAAAAATATGTTGTTTGGAAAAAAAAATTTTCGATAAATGTCTCACAAAATCATCATATTTCCCGACCATCTCGAATTTCGTGATTCCGGTCGTGATTTTCGTATCATATTAGCAGAAATACATGCAATGATGCGAGATTGATCGGAAAAATATGTTGTTTGGAAAAAAAAATTTTCGATAAATGTCTCACAAAATCATCATATTTCTCGACCATCTCGAATTCCGTGATTCCGGTCGTGATTTTTGTATCATATTAGCAGAAATGCATGCAATGATGCGAGATTGATCGAAAAAATATGTTGTTTGGAAAAATTTTTTTCGAACATCTCGGTCGACGAAATATGGAATGACTTCGAAAACGCTGTTTTTCGACGTTTCACTGAACTGAAACGCGTAAAAACGGGCGTTTCGCCCGCATCACGTTATAAGAAAGCAATCGCAGATAATTGTGCCGGGTTTTTCGAGAAAATTTTCAAATTTCATACACTCCAATCGTGTTGGGTGAGAAATGTTGGGCATCGAAAAAAAAAAAAATTTTCGATCAAGAAGAGTGAAATGAACTCGCGATAAATGTCTCACAAAATCATCATATTCCTCGACTATCTCGAATTTCGTGATTCCGGTCGTGATTTTCGTATCATATTAGCAGAAATACATGCAATGATGCGAGATTGATCGGAAAAATATGTTGTTTGGAAAAAAAATTTTCGATAAATGTCTCACAAAAACATCATATTTCTCGACTATATCGAATTTCGTGATTCCGGTCGTGATTTTTGTATCATATTAGCAGAAATGCATGCAATGATGCGAGATTGATCAAAAAATATGTTGTTTGGAAAAAAAAATTTTCGATAAATGTCTCACAAAATCATCATATTTCCCGACCATCTCGAATTTCGTGATTCCGGTCGTGATTTTTGTATCATATCAGCAGAAATGCATGCAATGATGCGAGATTGATCGAAAAAATATGTTGTTTGGAAAAATTTTTTTCGAACATCTCGGTCGACGAAATATGGAATGACTTCGAAAACGCTGTTTTTCGACGTTTCACGAAACTGAAACGCGTAAAAACGGGCGTTTCGCCCGCATCACGTTATAAGGAAGCAATCGCAGATAATTGTGCCGGGTTTTTCGAGAAAATTTTCAAATTTCATACACTCCAATCGTGTTGGGTGAGAAATGTTAAGCATCGAAAAAAAAAAAAAATTTTCGATCAGGAAGAGTGAAATGAACTCGCGATAAATGTCTCACAAAATCATCATATTTCTCGACTATCTCGAATTTCGTGATTCCGGTCGTGATTTTTGTATCATATCAGCAGATATGCATGCAGTGATGCGAGATTGATCGGAAAAATATGTTGTTTGGAAAAAAAAATTTTCGATAAATATCTCACAAAATCATCATATTTCCCGACCATCTCGAATTTCGTGATTCCGGTCGTGATTTTTGTATCATATTAGCAGAAATGCATGCAATGATGCGAGATTGATCGAAAAAATATGTTGTTTGAAAAAATTTTTTTCGAACATCTCGGTCGACGAAATATGGAATGACTTCGAAAACGCTGTTTTTCGACGTTTCACTAAACCGAAACGCGTGAAAACGGACGTTTCGCCCGCATCACGTTATAAGGAAGCAATCGCAGATAATTGTGCCGGGTTTTTCGAGAAAATTTTCAAATTTCATACACTCCAATCGTGTTGGGTGAGAAATGTTAAGCATCGAAAAAAAAAAAAAATTTTCGATCAGGAAGAGTGAAATGAACTCGCGATAAATGTCTCATAAAATCATCATATTTCTCGACTATCTCGAATTTCGTGATTCCGGTCGTGATTTTTGTATCATATTAGCAGAAATGCATGCAATGATGCGAGATTGATCGGAAAAATATGTTGTTTGGAAAAAAAAATTTTCGATAAATGTCTCACAAAATCATCATATTTCCCGACCATCTCGAATTTCGTGATTCCGGTCGTGATTTTTGTATCATATCAGCAGAAATGCATGCAATGATGCGAGATTGATCGCAAAAATATGTTGTTTGGAAAAAAAAATTTTCGATAAATGTCTCACAAAATCATCATATTTCCCGACCATCTCGAATTTCGTGATTCCGGTCGTGATTTTCGTATCATATTAGCAGAAATACATGCAATGATGCGAGATTGATCGGAAAAATATGTTGTTTGGAAAAAAAAATTTTCGATAAATGTCTCACAAAATCATCATATTTCTCGACCATCTCGAATTCCGTGATTCCGGTCGTGATTTTTGTATCATATTAGCAGAAATGCATGCAATGATGCGAGATTGATCGAAAAAATATGTTGTTTGGAAAAATTTTTTTCGAACATCTCGGTCGACGAAATATGGAATGACTTCGAAAACGCTGTTTTTCGACGTTTCACTGAACTGAAACGCGTAAAAACGGGCGTTTCGCCCGCATCACGTTATAAGAAAGCAATCGCAGATAATTGTGCCGGGTTTTTCGAGAAAATTTTCAAATTTCATACACTCCAATCGTGTTGGGTGAGAAATGTTGGGCATCGAAAAAAAAAAAAATTTTCGATCAAGAAGAGTGAAATGAACTCGCGATAAATGTCTCACAAAATCATCATATTCCTCGACTATCTCGAATTTCGTGATTCCGGTCGTGATTTTCGTATCATATTAGCAGAAATACATGCAATGATGCGAGATTGATCGGAAAAATATGTTGTTTGGAAAAAAAATTTTCGATAAATGTCTCACAAAAACATCATATTTCTCGACTATATCGAATTTCGTGATTCCGGTCGTGATTTTTGTATCATATTAGCAGAAATGCATGCAATGATGCGAGATTGATCAAAAAATATGTTGTTTGGAAAAAAAAATTTTCGATAAATGTCTCACAAAATCATCATATTTCCCGACCATCTCGAATTTCGTGATTCCGGTCGTGATTTTTGTATCATATCAGCAGAAATGCATGCAATGATGCGAGATTGATCGAAAAAATATGTTGTTTGGAAAAATTTTTTTCGAACATCTCGGTCGACGAAATATGGAATGACTTCGAAAACGCTGTTTTTCGACGTTTCACGAAACTGAAACGCGTAAAAACGGGCGTTTCGCCCGCATCACGTTATAAGGAAGCAATCGCAGATAATTGTGCCGGGTTTTTCGAGAAAATTTTCAAATTTCATACACTCCAATCGTGTTGGGTGAGAAATGTTAAGCATCGAAAAAAAAAAAAAATTTTCGATCAGGAAGAGTGAAATGAACTCGCGATAAATGTCTCACAAAATCATCATATTTCTCGACTATCTCGAATTTCGTGATTCCGGTCGTGATTTTTGTATCATATCAGCAGATATGCATGCAGTGATGCGAGATTGATCGGAAAAATATGTTGTTTGGAAAAAAAAATTTTCGATAAATGTCTCACAAAATCATCATATTTCCCGACCATCTCGAATTTCGTGATTCCGGTCGTGATTTTTGTATCATATTAGCAGAAATGCATGCAATGATGCGAGATTGATCGAAAAAATATGTTGTTTGAAAAAATTTTTTTCGAACATCTCGGTCGACGAAATATGGAATGACTTCGAAAACGCTGTTTTTCGACGTTTCACTAAACCGAAACGCGTAAAAACGGGCGTTTCGCCCGCATCACGTTATAAGGAAGCAATCGCAGATAATTGTGCCGGGTTTTTCGAGAAAATTTTCAAATTTCATACATTCCAATCGTGTTGGGTGAGAAATGTTAAGCATCGAAAAAAAAAAAAAATTTTCGGTCAGGAAGAGTGAAATGAACTCGCGATAAATGTCTCACAAAATCATCATATTTCTCGACTATCTCGAATTTCGTGATTCCGGTCGTGATTTTTGTATCATATTAGCAGAAATGCATGCAATGATGCGAGATTGATCGGAAAAATATGTTGTTTGGAAAAAAAAATTTTCGATAAATGTCTCACAAAATCGTCATATTTCCCGACCATCTCGAATTCCGTGATTCCGGTCGTGATTTTTGTATCATATTAGCAGAAATACATGCAATGATGCGAGATTGATCGGAAAAATATGTTGTTTGGAAAAAAAAATTTTCGATAAATGTCTCACAAAATCATCATATTTCCCGACCATCTCGAATTTCGTGATTCTGGTCGTGATTTTTGTATCATATTAGCAGAAATGCATGCAATGATGCGAGATTGATCGAAAAAATATGTTGTTTGGAAAAATTTTTTTCGAACATCTCGGTCGACGAAATATGGAATGACTTCGAAAACGCTGTTTTTCGACGTTTCACTAAACTGAAACGCGTAAAAACGGGCGTTTCGCCCGCATCACGTTATAAGGAAGCAATCGCAGATAATTGTGCCGGGTTTTTCGAGAAAATTTTCAAATTTCATACACTCCAATCGTGTTGGGTGAGAAATGTTAAGCATCGAAAAAAAAAAAAAATTTTCGATCAGGAAGAGTGAAATGAACTCGCGATAAATGTCTCACAAAATCATCATATTTCTCGACTATCTCGAATTTCGTGATTCCGGTCGTGATTTTTGTATCATATCAGCAGATATGCATGCAGTGATGCGAGATTGATCGGAAAAATATGTTGTTTGGAAAAAAAAATTTTCGATAAATGTCTCACAAAATCATCATATTTCCCGACCATCTCGAATTTCGTGATTCCGGTCGTGATTTTTGTATCATATTAGCAGAAATGCATGCAATGATGCGAGATTGATCGAAAAAATATGTTGTTTGAAAAAATTTTTTTCGAACATCTCGGTCGACGAAATATGGAATGACTTCGAAAACGCTGTTTTTCGACGTTTCACTAAACCGAAACGCGTAAAAACGGGCGTTTCGCCCGCATCACGTTATAAGGAAGCAATCGCAGATAATTGTGCCGGGTTTTTCGAGAAAATTTTCAAATTTCATACACTCCAATCGTGTTGGGTGAGAAATGTTAAGCATCGAAAAAAAAAAAAAATTTTCGGTCAGGAAGAGTGAAATGAACTCGCGATAAATGTCTCACAAAATCATCATATTTCTCGACTATCTCGAATTTCGTGATTCCGGTCGTGATTTTTGTATCATATTAGCAGAAATGCATGCAATGATGCGAGATTGATCGGAAAAATATGTTGTTTGGAAAAAAAAATTTTCGATAAATGTCTCACAAAATCGTCATATTTCCCGACCATCTCGAATTCCGTGATTCCGGTCGTGATTTTTGTATCATATTAGCAGAAATACATGCAATGATGCGAGATTGATCGGAAAAATATGTTGTTTGGAAAAAAAAATTTTCGATAAATGTCTCACAAAATCATCATATTTCCCGACCATCTCGAATTTCGTGATTCTGGTCGTGATTTTTGTATCATATTAGCAGAAATGCATGCAATGATGCGAGATTGATCGAAAAAATATGTTGTTTGGAAAAATTTTTTTCGAACATCTCGGTCGACGAAATATGGAATGACTTCGAAAACGCTGTTTTTCGACGTTTCACTAAACTGAAACGCGTAAAAACGGGCGTTTCGCCCGCATCACGTTATAAGGAAGCAATCGCAGATAATTGTGCCGGGTTTTTCGAGAAAATTCCCAAATTTCATACACTCCAATCGTGTTGGGTGAGAAATGTTGGGCATCGAAAAAAAAAAAAAATTTTCGATCAGGAAGAGTGAAATGAACTCGCGATAAATGTCTCACGATATCATCATATTTCTCGACTATCTCGAATTTCGTGATTCCGGTCGTAATTTTTGTATCATATTAGCAGAAATGCATGCAATGATGCGAGATTGATCGGAAAAATATGTTGTTTGGAAAAAAAAATTTTCGATAAATGTCTCACAAAATCGTCATATTTCCCGACCATCTCGAATTTCGTGATTCCGGTCGTGATTTTTGTATCATATTAGCAGAAATACATGCAATGATGCGAGATTGATCGGAAAAATATGTTGTTTGGAAAGAAAAATTTTCGATAAATGTCTCACAAAATCATCATATTTCCCGACCATCTCGAATTTCGTGATTCCGGTCGTGATTTTTGTATCATATTAGCAGAAATGCATGCAATGATGCGAGATTGATCGAAAAAATATGTTGTTTGAAAAAATTTTTTTCGAACATCTCGGTCGACGAAATATGGAATGACTTCGAAAACGCTGTTTTTCGACGTTTCACTAAACTGAAACGCGTAAAAACGGGCGTTTCGCCCGCATCACGTTATAAGGAAGCAATCGCAGATAATTGTGCCGGGTTTTTCGAGAAAATTTTCAAATTTCATACACTCCAATCGTGTTGGGTGAGAAATGTTAAGCATCAAAAAAAAAAAAATTTTCGATCAGGAAGAGTGAAATGAACTCGCGATAAATGTCTCACAAAATCATCATATTTCTCGACTATCTCGAATTTCGTGATTCCGGTCGTGATTTTTGTATCATATCAGCAGAAATGCATGCAATGATGCGAGATTGATCGGAAAGATATGTTGTTTGGGAAAAAGAATTTTCGAAAAATGTCTCACAAAATCATCATATTTCCCGACCATCTCGAATTTCGTGATTCTGGTCGTGATTTTTGTATCATATTAGCAGAAATGCATGCAATGATGCGAGATTGATCGAAAAAATATGTTGTTTGGAAAAATTTTTTTCGAACATCTCGGTCGACGAAATATGGAATGACTTCGAAAACGCTGTTTTTCGACGTTTCACTGAACTGAAACGCGTAAAAACGGGCGTTTCGCCCGCATCACGTTATAAGGAAGCAATCGCAGATAATTGTGCCGGGTTTTTCGAGAAAATTTTCAAATTTCATACACTCCAATCGTGTTGGGTGAGAAATGTTAAGCATCGAAAAAAAAAAAAATTTTCGATCAGGAAGAGTGAAATGAACTCGCGATAAATGTCTCACAAAATCATCATATTTCTCGACCATTTCAAACTTCGTGATTCCGGTCGTGATTTTTGTATCATATTAGCAGAAATGCATGCAATGATGCGAGATTGATCGAAAAAATATGTTGTTTGGAAAAAAAAATTTTCGATAAATGTCTCACAAAATCATCATATTTCCCGACCATCTCGAATTTCGTGATTCCGGTCGTGATTTTTGTATCATATTAGCAGAAATGCATGCAATGATGCGAGATTGATCGAAAAAATATGTTGTTTGGAAAAATTTTTTCGAACATCTCGGTCGACGAAATATGGAATGACTTCGAAAACGCTGTTTTTCGACGTTTCACGAAACCGAAACGCGTAAAAACGGGCGCTTCGCCCGCATCACGTTATAAGGAAGCAATCGCAGATAATTGTGCCGGGTTTTTCGAGAAAATTTTCAAATTTCATACACTCCAATCGTGTTGGGTGAGAAATGTTGGGCATCGAAAAAAAAAAAAAATTTTCGATCAGGAAGAGTGAAATGAACTCGCGATAAATGTCTCACAAAATCATCATATTTCCCGACCATCTCGAATTTCGTGATTCCGGTCGTGATTTTTGTATCATATTAGCAGAAATGCATGCAATGATGCGAGATTGATCGGAAAAATATGTTGTTTGGGAAGAAAAATTTTCGATAAATGTCTCACAAAATCATCATATTTCCCGACCATCTCGAATTTCGTGATTCCGGTCGTGATTTTTGTATCATATTAGCAGAAATGCATGCAATGATGCGAGATTGATCGGAAAAAAATGTTGTTTGGGAAGAAAAATTTTCGATAAATGTCTCACAAAATCATCATATTTCCCGACCATCTCGAATTTCTAGATTCCGGTCGTGATTTTTGTATCATATTAGCAGAAATGCATGCAATGATGCGAGATTGATCGAAAAAATATGTTGTTTGGAAAAATTTTTTTCGAACATCTCGGTCGACGAAATATGGAATGACTTCGAAAACGCTGTTTTTCGACGTTTCACTAAACTGAAACGCGTAAAAACGGGCGTTTCGCCCGCATCACGTTATAAGGAAGCAATCGCAGATAATTGTGACGGGTTTTTCGAGAAAATTCTCAAATTTCATACACTCCAATCGTGTTGGGTGAGAAATGTTGGGCATCGAAAAAAAAAAAAAATTTTCGATCAGGAAGAGTGAAATGAACTCGCGATAAATGTCTCACATAATCATCATATTTCTCGACTATCTCGAATTTCGTGATTCCGGTCGTGATTTTTGTATCATATTAGCAGAAATGCATGCAATGATGCGAGATTGATCGGAAAAATATGTTGTTTGGAAAAAAAAATTTTCGATAAATGTCTCACAAAATCATCATATTTCCCGACCATCTCGAATTTCGTGATTCCGGTCGTGATTTTTGTATCATATTAGCAGAAATGCATGCAATGATGCGAGATTGATCGAAAAAATATGTTGTTTGGAAAAATTTTTTTCGAACATCTCGGTCGACGAAATATGGAATGACTTCGAAAACGCTGTTTTTCGACGTTTCACTAAACTGAAACGCGTAAAAACGAGCGTTTCGCCCGCATCACGTTATAAGGAAGCAATCGCAGATAATTGTGCCGGGTTTTTCGAGAAAATTCTCAAATTTCATACACTCCAATCGTGTTGGGTGAGAAATGTTGGGCATCGAAAAAAAAAAAAAATTTTCGATCAGGAAGAGTGAAATGAACTCGCGATAAATGTCTCACAAAATCATCATATTTCTCGACTATCTCGAATTTCGTGATTCCGGTCGTGATTTTTGTATCATATTAGCAGAAATGCATGCAATGATGCGAGATTGATCGGAAAAATATGTTGTTCGGAAAAAAAAATTTTCGATAAATGTCTCACAAAATCATCATATTTCCCGACCATCTCGAATTTCGTGATTCCGGTCGTGATTTTTGTATCATATTAGCAGAAATGCATGCAATGATGCGAGATTGATCGAAAAAATATGTTGTTTGGAAAAATTTTTTTCGAACATCTCGGTCGACGAAATATGGAATGACTTCGAAAACGCTGTTTTTCGACGTTTCACGAAACCGAAACGCGTAAAAACGGGCGTTTCGCCCGCATCACGTTATAAGGGAGCAATCGCAGATAATTGTGCCGGGTTTTTCGAGAAAATTTTCAAATTTCATACACTCCAATCGTGTTGGGTGAGAAATGTTGGGCATCGAAAAAAAAAAAAAATTTTCGATCAGGAAGAGTGAAATGAACTCGCGATGAATGTCTCACAAAATCATCATATTTCTCGACTATCTCGAATTTCGTGATTCCGGTCGTGATTTTTGTATCATATCAGCAGGAATGCATGCAATGATGCGAGATTGATCGGAAAAATATGTTGTTTGGAAAAAAAAATTTTCGATGAATGTCTCACAAAATCATCATATTTCCCGACCATCTCGAATTTCGTGATTCCGGTCGTGATTTTTGTATCATATCAGCAGAAATGCATGCAATGATGCGAGATAGATCGAAAAAATATGTTGTTTGGAAAAATTTTTTTCGAACATCTCGGTCGACGAAATATGGAATGACTTCGAAAACGCTGTTTTTCGACGTTTCACGAAACTGAAACGCGTAAAAACGGGCGTTTCGCCCGCATCACGTTATAAGGAAGCAATCGCAGATAATTGTGCCGGGTTTTTCGAGAAAATTTTCAAATTTCATACACTCCAATCGTGTTGGGTGAGAAATGTTAAGCATCGAAAAAAAAAAAAAATTTTCGATCAGGAAGAGTGAAATGAACTCGCGATAAATGTCTCACAAAATCATCATATTTCTCGACTATCTCGAATTTCGTGATTCCGGTCGTGATTTTTGTATCATATTAGCAGATATGCATGCAGTGATGCGAGATTGATCGGAAAAATATGTTGTTTGGAAAAAAAAATTTTCGATAAATGTCTCACAAAATCATCATATTTCCCGACCATCTCGAATTTCGTGATTCCGGTCGTGATTTTTGTATCATATTAGCAGAAATGCATGCAATGATGCGAGATTGATCGAAAAAATATGTTGTTTGGAAAAATTTTTTCGAACATCTCGGTCGACGAAATATGGAATGACTTCGAAAACGCTGTTTTTCGACGTTTCACGAAACCGAAACGCGTAAAAACGGGCGCTTCGCCCGCATCACGTTATAAGGAAGCAATCGCAGATAATTGTGCCGGGTTTTTCGAGAAAATTTTCAAATTTCATACACTCCAATCGTGTTGGGTGAGAAATGTTGGGCATCGAAAAAAAAAAAAAATTTTCGATCAGGAAGAGTGAAATGAACTCGCGATAAATGTCTCACAAAATCATCATATTTCCCGACCATCTCGAATTTCGTGATTCCGGTCGTGATTTTTGTATCATATTAGCAGAAATGCATGCAATGATGCGAGATTGATCGGAAAAATATGTTGTTTGGGAAGAAAAATTTTCGATAAATGTCTCACAAAATCATCATATTTCCCGACCATCTCGAATTTCGTGATTCCGGTCGTGATTTTTGTATCATATTAGCAGAAATGCATGCAATGATGCGAGATTGATCGGAAAAAAATGTTGTTTGGGAAGAAAAATTTTCGATAAATGTCTCACAAAATCATCATATTTCCCGACCATCTCGAATTTCTAGATTCCGGTCGTGATTTTTGTATCATATTAGCAGAAATGCATGCAATGATGCGAGATTGATCGAAAAAATATGTTGTTTGGAAAAAAAAATTTTCGATAAATGTCTCACAAAATCATCATATTTCCCGACCATCTCGAATTTCGTGATTCCGGTCGTGATTTTTGTATCATATTCGCAGAAATGCATGCAATGATGCGAGATTGATCGAAAAAATATGTTGTTTGGAAAAATTTTTTCGAACATCTCGGTCGACGAAATATGGAATGACTTCGAAAACGCTGTTTTTCGACGTTTCACGAAACCGAAACGCGTAAAAACGGGCGCTTCGCCCGCATCACGTTATAAGGAAGCAATCGCAGATAATTGTGCCGGGTTTTTCGAGAAAATTTTCAAATTTCATACACTCCAATCGTGTTGGGTGAGAAATGTTGGGCATCGAAAAAAAAAAAAAATTTTCGATCAGGAAGAGTGAAATGAACTCGCGATAAATGTCTCACAAAATCATCATATTTCCCGACCATCTCGAATTTCGTGATTCCGGTCGTGATTTTTGTATCATATTAGCAGAAATGCATGCAATGATGCGAGATTGATCGGAAAAATATGTTGTTTGGGAAGAAAAATTTTCGATAAATGTCTCACAAAATCATCATATTTCCCGACCATCTCGAATTTCGTGATTCCGGTCGTGATTTTTGTATCATATTAGCAGAAATGCATGCAATGATGCGAGATTGATCGGAAAAAAATGTTGTTTGGGAAGAAAAATTTTCGATAAATGTCTCACAAAATCATCATATTTCCCGACCATCTCGAATTTCTAGATTCCGGTCGTGATTTTTGTATCATATTAGCAGAAATGCATGCAATGATGCGAGATTGATCGAAAAAATATGTTGTTTGGAAAAATTTTTTTCGAACATCTCGGTCGACGAAATATGGAATGACTTCGAAAACGCTGTTTTTCGACGTTTCACTAAACTGAAACGCGTAAAAACGGGCGTTTCGCCCGCATCACGTTATAAGGAAGCAATCGCAGATAATTGTGACGGGTTTTTCGAGAAAATTCTCAAATTTCATACACTCCAATCGTGTTGGGTGAGAAATGTTGGGCATCGAAAAAAAAAAAAAATTTTCGATCAGGAAGAGTGAAATGAACTCGCGATAAATGTCTCACATAATCATCATATTTCTCGACTATCTCGAATTTCGTGATTCCGGTCGTGATTTTTGTATCATATTAGCAGAAATGCATGCAATGATGCGAGATTGATCGGAAAAATATGTTGTTTGGAAAAAAAAATTTTCGATAAATGTCTCACAAAATCATCATATTTCCCGACCATCTCGAATTTCGTGATTCCGGTCGTGATTTTTGTATCATATTAGCAGAAATGCATGCAATGATGCGAGATTGATCGAAAAAATATGTTGTTTGGAAAAATTTTTTTCGAACATCTCGGTCGACGAAATATGGAATGACTTCGAAAACGCTGTTTTTCGACGTTTCACTAAACTGAAACGCGTAAAAACGAGCGTTTCGCCCGCATCACGTTATAAGGAAGCAATCGCAGATAATTGTGCCGGGTTTTTCGAGAAAATTCTCAAATTTCATACACTCCAATCGTGTTGGGTGAGAAATGTTGGGCATCGAAAAAAAAAAAAAATTTTCGATCAGGAAGAGTGAAATGAACTCGCGATAAATGTCTCACAAAATCATCATATTTCTCGACTATCTCGAATTTCGTGATTCCGGTCGTGATTTTTGTATCATATTAGCAGAAATGCATGCAATGATGCGAGATTGATCGGAAAAATATGTTGTTCGGAAAAAAAAATTTTCGATAAATGTCTCACAAAATCATCATATTTCCCGACCATCTCGAATTTCGTGATTCCGGTCGTGATTTTTGTATCATATTAGCAGAAATGCATGCAATGATGCGAGATTGATCGAAAAAATATGTTGTTTGGAAAAATTTTTTTCGAACATCTCGGTCGACGAAATATGGAATGACTTCGAAAACGCTGTTTTTCGACGTTTCACGAAACTGAAACGCGTAAAAACGGGCGTTTCGCCCGCATCACGTTATAAGGAAGCAATCGCAGATAATTGTGCCGGGTTTTTCGAGAAAATTTTCAAATTTCATACACTCCAATCGTGTTGGGTGAGAAATGTTAAGCATCGAAAAAAAAAAAAAATTTTCGATCAGGAAGAGTGAAATGAACTCGCGATAAATGTCTCACAAAATCATCATATTTCTCGACTATCTCGAATTTCGTGATTCCGGTCGTGATTTTTGTATCATATTAGCAGATATGCATGCAGTGATGCGAGATTGATCGGAAAAATATGTTGTTTGGAAAAAAAAATTTTCGATAAATGTCTCACAAAATCATCATATTTCCCGACCATCTCGAATTTCGTGATTCCGGTCGTGATTTTTGTATCATATTAGCAGAAATGCATGCAATGATGCGAGATTGATCGAAAAAATATGTTGTTTGAAAAAATTTTTTTCGAACATCTCGGTCGACGAAATATGGAATGACTTCGAAAACGCTGTTTTTCGACGTTTCACTAAACCGAAACGCGTAAAAACGGGCGTTTCGCCCGCATCACGTTATAAGGAAGCAATCGCAGATAATTGTGCCGGGTTTTTCGAGAAAATTTTCAAATTTCATACACTCCAATCGTGTTGGGTGAGAAATGTTAAGCATCGAAAAAAAAAAAAATTTTTCGGTCAGGAAGAGTGAAATGAACTCGCGATAAATGTCTCACAAAATCATCATATTTCTCGACTATCTCGAATTTCGTGATTCCGGTCGTGATTTTTGTATCATATTAGCAGAAATGCATGCAATGATGCGAGATTGATCGGAAAAATATGTTGTTTGGAAAAAAAAATTTTCGATAAATGTCTCACAAAATCGTCATATTTCCCGACCATCTCGAATTCCGTGATTCCGGTCGTGATTTTTGTATCATATTAGCAGAAATACATGCAATGATGCGAGATTGATCGGAAAAATATGTTGTTTGGAAAAAAAAATTTTCGATAAATGTCTCACAAAATCATCATATTTCCCGACCATCTCGAATTTCGTGATTCTGGTCGTGATTTTTGTATCATATTAGCAGAAATGCATGCAATGATGCGAGATTGATCGAAAAAATATGTTGTTTGGAAAAATTTTTTTCGAACATCTCGGTCGACGAAATATGGAATGACTTCGAAAACGCTGTTTTTCGACGTTTCACTAAACTGAAACGCGTAAAAACGGGCGTTTCGCCCGCATCACGTTATAAGGAAGCAATCGCAGATAATTGTGCCGGGTTTTTCGAGAAAATTCTCAAATTTCATACACTCCAATCGTGTTGGGTGAGAAATGTTGGGCATCGAAAAAAAAAAAAAATTTTCGATCAGGAAGAGTGAAATGAACTCGCGATAAATGTCTCACAAAATCATCATATTTCTCGACTATCTCGAATTTCGTGATTCCGGTCGTAATTTTTGTATCATATTAGCAGAAATGCATGCAATGATGCGAGATTGATCGGAAAAATATGTTGTTTGGAAAAAAAAATTTTCGATAAATGTCTCACAAAATCGTCATATTTCCCGACCATCTCGAATTTCGTGATTCCGGTCGTGATTTTTGTATCATATTAGCAGAAATACATGCAATGATGCGAGATTGATCGGAAAAATATGTTGTTTGGAAAAAAAAATTTTCGATAAATGTCTCACAAAATCATCATATTTCCCGACCATCTCGAATTTCGTGATTCCGGTCGTGATTTTTGTATCATATTAGCAGAAATGCATGCAATGATGCGAGATTGATCGAAAAAATATGTTGTTTGAAAAAATTTTTTTCGAACATCTCGGTCGACGAAATATGGAATGACTTCGAAAACGCTGTTTTTCGACGTTTCACTAAACTGAAACGCGTAAAAACGGGCGTTTCGCCCGCATCACGTTATAAGGAAGCAATCGCAGATAATTGTGCCGGGTTTTTCGAGAAAATTTTCAAATTTCATACACTCCAATCGTGTTGGGTGAGAAATGTTAAGCATCAAAAAAAAAAAAATTTTCGATCAGGAAGAGTGAAATGAACTCGCGATAAATGTCTCACAAAATCATCATATTTCTCGACTATCTCGAATTTCGTGATTCCGGTCGTGATTTTTGTATCATATCAGCAGAAATGCATGCAATGATGCGAGATTGATCGGAAAGATATGTTGTTTGGGAAAAAGAATTTTCGAAAAATGTCTCACAAAATCATCATATTTCCCGACCATCTCGAATTTCGTGATTCTGGTCGTGATTTTTGTATCATATTAGCAGAAATGCATGCAATGATGCGAGATTGATCGAAAAAATATGTTGTTTGGAAAAATTTTTTTCGAACATCTCGGTCGACGAAATATGGAATGACTTTGAAAACGCTGTTTTTCGACGTTTCACTGAACTGAAACGCGTAAAAACGGGCGTTTCGCCCGCATCACGTTATAAGGAAGCAATCGCAGATAATTGTGCCGGGTTTTTCGAGAAAATTTTCAAATTTCATACACTCCAATCGTGTTGGGTGAGAAATGTTAAGCATCGAAAAAGAAAAAAATTTTCGATCAGGAAGAGTGAAATGAACTCGCGATAAATGTCTCACAAAATCATCATATTTCTCGACCATTTCAAACTTCGTGATTCCGGTCGTGATTTTTGTATCATATTAGCAGAAATGCATGCAATGATGCGAGATTGATCGGAAAAATATGTTGTTTGGAAAAAAGAATTTTCGAAAAATGTCTCACAAAATCATCATATTTCTCGACCATCTCGAATTTCGTGATTCCGGTCGTGATTTTTGTATCATATTAGCAGAAATGCATGCAATGATGCGAGATTGATCGAAAAAATATGTTGTTTGGAAAAATTTTTTTCGAACATCTCGGTCGACGAAATATGGAATGACTTCGAAAACGCTGTTTTTCGACGTTTCACTAAACTGAAACGCGTAAAAACGGGCGTTTCGCCCGCATCACGTTATAAGGAAGCAATCGCAGATAATTGTGCCGGGTTTTTCGAGAAAATTTTCAAATTCCATACACTCCAATCGTGTTGGGTGAGAAATGTTGGGCATCGAAAAAAAAAAAAAATTTTCGATCAGGAAGAGTGAAATGAACTCGCGATAAATTTCTCACAAAATCATCATATTTCTCGACTATCTCGAATTTCGTGATTCCGGTCGTGATTTTTGTATCATATTAGCAGAAATGCATGCAATGATGCGAGATTGATCGGAAAAATATGTTGTTTGGAAAAAAAAATTTTCGATAAATGTCTCACAAAATCATCATATTTCCCGACCATCTCGAATTTCGTGATTCCGGTCGTGATTTTTGTATCATATCAGCAGAAATGCATGCAATGATGCGAGATTGATCGAAAAAATATGTTGTTTGGAAAAATTTTTTTCGAACATCTCGGTCGACGAAATATGGAATGACTTCGAAAACGCTGTTTTTCGACGTTTCACTGAACCGAAACGCGTAAAAACGGGCGTTTCGCCCGCATCACGTTATAAGGAAGCAATCGCAGATAATTGTGCCGGGTTTTTCGAGAAAATTCTCAAATTTCATACACTCCAATCGTGTTGGGTGAGAAATGTTGGGCATCGAAAAAAAAAAAAAATTTTCGATCAGGAAGAGTGAAATGAACTCGCGATAAATGTCTCACAAAATCATCATATTTCTCGACTATCTCGAATTTCGTGATTCCGGTCGTAATTTTTGTATCATATCAGCAGAAATGCATGCAATGATGCGAGATTGATCGGAAAAATATGTTGTTTGGAAAAAAAAATTTTCGATAAATGTCTCACAAAATCATCATATTTCCCGACCATCTCGAATTTCGTGATTCCGGTCGTGATTTTTGTATCATATTAGCAGAAATGCATGCAATGATGCGAGATTGATCGAAAAAATATGTTGTTTGAAAAAATTTTTTTCGAACATCTCGGTCGACGAAATATGGAATGACTTCGAAAACGCTGTTTTTCGACGTTTCACTAAACTGAAACGCGTAAAAACGGGCGTTTCGCCCGCATCACGTTATAAGGAAGCAATCGCAGATAATTGTGCCGGGTTTTTCGAGAAAATTTTCAAATTTCATACACTCCAATCGTGTTGGGTGAGAAATGTTAAGCATCGAAAAAAAAAAAAAATTTTCGATCAGGAAGAGTTAAATGAACTCGCGATAAATGTCTCACAAAATCATCATATTTCTCGACTATCTCGAATTTCGTGATTCCGGTCGTGATTTTTGTATCATATTAGCAGAAATGCATGCAGTGATGCGAGATTGATCGGAAAAATATGTTGTTTGGAAAAAAAAATTTTCGATAAATGTCTCACAAAATCATCATATTTCCCGACCATCTCGAATTTCGTGATTCCGGTCGTGATTTTTGTATCATATTAGCAGAAATGCATGCAATGATGCGAGATTGATCGAAAAAATATGTTGTTTGAAAAAATTTTTTTCGAACATCTCGGTCGACGAAATATGGAATGACTTCGAAAACGCTGTTTTTCGACGTTTCACTAAACCGAAACGCGTAGAAACGGGCGTTTCGCCCGCATCACGTTATAAGGAAGCAATCGCAGATAATTGTGCCGGGTTTTTCGAGAAAATTTTCAAATTTCATACACTCCAATCGTGTTGGGTGAGAAATGTTAAGCATCGAAAAAAAAAAAAAATTTTCGATCAGGAAGAGTGAAATGAACTCGCGATAAATGTCTCACAAAATCATCATATTTCTCGACTATCCCGAATTTCGTGATTCCGGTCGTGATTTTTGTATCATATTAGCAGAAATGCATGCAATGATGCGAGATTGATCGGAAAAATATGTTGTTTGGAAAAAAAAATTTTCGATAAATGTCTCACAAAATCATCATATTTTTCGACCATCTCGAATTTCGTGATTCCGGTCGTGATTTTTGTATCATATCAGCAGAAATGCATGCAATGATGCGAGATTGATCGAAAAAATATGTTGTTTGGAAAAATTTTTTTCGAACATCTCGGTCGACGAAATATGGAATGACTTCGAAAACGCTGTTTTTCGACGTTTCACGAAACTGAAACGCGTAAAAACGGGTGTTTCGCCCGCATCACGTTATAAGGAAGCAATCGCAGATAATTGTGCCGGGTTTTCCGAGAAAATTCTCAAATTTCATACACTCCAATCGTGTTGGGTGAGAAATGTTAAGCATCAAAAAAAAAAAAATTTTCGATCAGGAAGAGTGAAATGAACTCGCGATAAATGTCTCACAAAATCATCATATTTCTCGACTATCTCGAATTTCGTGATTCCGGTCGTGATTTTTGTATCATATCAGCAGAAATGCATGCAATGATGCGAGATTGATCGGAAAGATATGTTGTTTGGAAAAAAGAATTTTCGAAAAATGTCTCACAAAATCATCATATTTCCCGACCATCTCGAATTTCGTGATTCCGGTCGTGATTTTTGTATCATATTAGCAGAAATGCATGCAATGATGCGAGATTGATCGGAAAAATATGTTGTTTGGAAAAAAAAATTTTCGATAAATGTCTCACAAAATCATCATATTTCCCGACCATCTCGAATTTCGTGATTCTGGTCGTGATTTTTGTATCATATTAGCAGAAATGCATGCAATGATGCGAGATTGATCGAAAAAATATGTTGTTTGGAAAAATTTTTTTCGAACATCTCGGTCGACGAAATATGGAATGACTTCGAAAACGCTGTTTTTCGACGTTTCACTGAACTGAAACGCGTAAAAACGGGCGTTTCGCCCGCATCACGTTATAAGGAAGCAATCGCAGATAATTGTGCCGGGTTTTTCGAGAAAATTTTCAAATTTCATACACTCCAATCGTGTTGGGTGAGAAATGTTAAGCATCGAAAAAAAAAAAAATTTTCGATCAGGAAGAGTGAAATGAACTCGCGATAAATGTCTCACAAAATCATCATATTTCTCGACTATCTCGAATTTCGTGATTCCGGTCGTGATTTTTGTATCATATCAGCAGAAATGCATGCAATGATGCGAGATTGATCGGAAAGATATGTTGTTTGGAAAAAAGAATTTTCGAAAAATGTCTCACAAAATCATCATATTTCCCGACCATCTCGAATTTCGTGATTCCGGTCGTGATTTTTGTATCATATTAGCAGAAATGCATGCAATGATGCGAGATTGATCGGAAAAATATGTTGTTTGGAAAAAAAAATTTTCGATAAATGTCTCACAAAATCATCATATTTCCCGACCATCTCGAATTTCGTGATTCTGGTCGTGATTTTTGTATCATATTAGCAGAAATGCATGCAATGATGCGAGATTGATCGAAAAAATATGTTGTTTGGAAAAATTTTTTTCGAACATCTCGGTCGACGAAATATGGAATGACTTCGAAAACGCTGTTTTTCGACGTTTCACTAAACCGAAACGCGTAAAAACGGGCGTTTCGCCCGCATCACGTTATAAGGAAGCAATCGCAGATAATTGTGCCGGGTTTTTCGGGAAAATTCTCAAATTTCATACACTCCAATCGTGTTGGGTGAGAAATGTTGGGCATCGAAAAAAAAAAAAAATTTTCGATCAGGAAGAGTGGAATGAACTCGCGATAAATGTCTCACAAAATCATCATATTTCTCGACTATCTCGAATTTCGTGATTCCGGTCGTGATTTTTGTATCATATTAGCAGAAATGCATGCAATGATGCGAGATTGATCGGAAAAATATGTTGTTTGGAAAAAAAAATTTTCGATATATGTCTCACAAAATCATCATATTTCCCGACCATCTCGAATTTCGTGATTCCGGTCGTGATTTTTATATCATATTAGCAGAAATGCATGCAATGATGCGAGATTGATCGGAAAAATATGTTGTTTGGAAAAAAAAATTTTCGATATATGTCTCACAAAATCATCATATTTCCCGACCATCTCGAATTTCGTGATTCCGGTCGTGATTTTTGTATCATATTAGCAGAAATGCATGCAATGATGCGAGATTGATCGAAAAAATATGTTGTTTGAAAAAATTTTTTTCGAACATCTCGGTCGACGAAATATGGAATGACTTCGAAAACGCTGTTTTTCGACGTTTCACTAAACCGAAACGCGTAAAAACGGGCGTTTCGCCCGCATCACGTTATAAGGAAGCAATCGCAGATAATTGTGCCGGGTTTTTCGAGAAAATTTTCAAATTTCATACACTCCAATCGTGTTGGGTGAGAAATGTTAAGCATCGAAAAAAAAAAAAAATTTTCGGTCAGGAAGAGTGAAATGAACTCGCGATAAATGTCTCACAAAATCATCATATTTCTCGACTATCTCGAATTTCGTGATTCCGGTCGTGATTTTTGTATCATATTAGCAGAAATGCATGCAATGATGCGAGATTGATCGGAAAAATATGTTGTTTGGAAAAAAAAATTTTCGATAAATGTCTCACAAAATCGTCATATTTCCCGACCATCTCGAATTCCGTGATTCCGGTCGTGATTTTTGTATCATATTAGCAGAAATACATGCAATGATGCGAGATTGATCGGAAAAATATGTTGTTTGGAAAAAAAAATTTTCGATAAATGTCTCATAAAATCATCATATTTCCCGACCATCTCGAATTTCGTGATTCCGGTCGTGATTTTTGTATCATATTAGCAGAAATGCATGCAATGATGCGAGATTGATCGGAAAAATATGTTGTTTGAAGAAAAGAATTTTCGATAAATGTCTCATAAAATCATCATATTTCCCGACCATCTCGAATTTCGTGATTCCGGTCGTGATTTTTGTATCATATTAGCAGAAATGCATGCAATGATGCGAGATTGATCGGAAAAATATGTTGTTTGAAGAAAAGAATTTTCAAAAAATGTCTCACAAAATCATCATATTTCTCGACCATCTCGAATTTCGTGATTCCGGTCGTGATTTTTGTAGCTTATTAGCAGAAATACATGCAATGATGCGAGATTGATCGGAAAAATATGTTGTTTGGAAAAAAAAATTTTCGATAAATGTCTCACAAAATCATCATATTTCCCGACCATCTCGAATTTCGTGATTCCGGTCGTGATTTTTGTATCATATTAGCAGAAATGCATGCAATGATGCGAGATTGATCGGAAAAATATGTTGTTTGGAAAAAAGAATTTTCGAAAAATGTCTCACAAAATCATCATATTTCTCGACCATCTCGAATTTCGTGATTCCGGTTGTGATTTTTGTATCATATCAGCAGAAATACATGCAATGATGCGAGATCGATCGAAAAAATATGTTGTTTGGAAAGAAAAATTTTCGATAAATGTCTCACAAAATCATCATATTTCCCGACCATCTCGAATTTCGTGATTCCGGTCGTGATTTTTGTATCATATTAGCAGGAATGCATGCAATGATGCGAGATTGATCGGAAAAATATGTTGTTTGGAAAAATTTTTTTCGAACATCTCGGTCGACGAAATATGGAATGACTTCGAAAACGCTGTTTTTCGAGGTTTCACTAAACCGAAACGCGTAAAAACGGGCGTTTGGCCCGCATCACGTTATAAGGAAGCAATCGCAGATAATTGTGCCGGGTTTTTCGAGAAAATTTTCAAATTTCATACACTCCAATCGTGTTGGGTGAGAAATGTTAAGCATCGAAAAAAAAAAAAAATTTTCGATCAGGAAGAGTGAAATGAACTCGCGATAAATGTCTCACAAAATCATCATATTTCTCGACCATTTCGAACTTCGTGATTCCGGTCGTGATTTTTGTATCATATTAGCAGAAATGCATGCAATGATGCGAGATTGATCGGAAAGATATGTTGTTTGGAAAAAAGAATTTTCGAAAAATGTCTCACAAAATCATCATATTTCTCGACCATCTCGAATTTCGTGATTCCGGTCGTGATTTTTGTATCATATTAGCAGAAATACATGCAATGATGCGAAATTGATCGGAAAAATATGTTGTTTGGAAAAAAAAATTTTCGGTAAATGTCTCACAGAATCATCATATTTCCCGACCATCTCGAATTTCGTGATTCCGGTCGTGATTTTTGTATCATATTAGCAGAAATGCATGCAATGATGCGAGATTGATCGAAAAAATATGTTGTTTGGAAAAATTTTTTTCGAACATCTCGGTCGACGAAATATGGAATGACTTCGAAAACGCTGTTTTTCGACGTTTCACTAAACTGAAACGCGCAAAAACGGGCGTTTCGCCCGCATCACGTTATAAGGAAGCAATCGCAGATAATTGTGCCGGGTTTTTCGAGAAAATTTTCAAATTCCATACACTCCAATCGTGTTGGGTGAGAAATGTTGGGCATCGAAAAAAAAAAAAAATTTTCGATCAGGAAGAGTGAAATGAACTCGCGATAAATTTCTCACAAAATCATCATATTTCTCGACTATCTCGAATTTCGTGATTCCGGTCGTGATTTTTGTATCATATTAGCAGAAATGCATGCAATGATGCGAGATTGATCGGAAAAATATGTTGTTTGGAAAAAAAAATTTTCGATAAATGTCTCACAAAATCATCATATTTCCCGACCATCTCGAATTTCGTGATTCCGGTCGTGATTTTTGTATCATATCAGCAGAAATGCATGCAATGATGCGAGATTGATCGAAAAAATATGTTGTTTGGAAAAATTTTTTTCGAACATCTCGGTCGACGAAATATGGAATGACTTCGAAAACGCTGTTTTTCGACGTTTCACTAAACCGAAACGCGTAAAAACGGGCGTTTCGCCCGCATCACGTTATAAGGAAGCAATCGCAGATAATTGTGCCGGGTTTTTCGGGAAAATTCTCAAATTTCATACACTCCAATCGTGTTGGGTGAGAAATGTTGGGCATCGAAAAAAAAAAAAAATTTTCGATCAGGAAGAGTGAAATGAACTCGCGATAAATGTCTCACAAAATCATCATATTTCTCGACTATCTCGAATTTCGTGATTCCGGTCGTGATTTTTGTATCATATTAGCAGAAATGCATGCAATGATGCGAGATTGATCGGAAAAATATGTTGTTTGGAAAAAAAAATTTTCGATATATGTCTCACAAAATCATCATATTTCCCGACCATCTCGAATTTCGTGATTCCGGTCGTGATTTTTATATCATATTAGCAGAAATGCATGCAATGATGCGAGATTGATCGGAAAAATATGTTGTTTGGAAAAAAAAATTTTCGATAAATGTCTCACAAAATCATCATATTTCCCGACCATCTCGAATTTCGTGATTCCGGTCGTGATTTTTGTATCATATTAGCAGAAATGCATGCAATGATGCGAGATTGATCGGAAAAATATGTTGTTTGGAAAAAAAAATTTTCGATAAATGTCTCACAAAATCATCATATTTCCCGACCATCTCGAATTTCGTGATTCCGGTCGTGATTTTTGTATCATATCAGCAGAAATGCATGCAATGATGCGAGATTGATCGAAAAAATATATTGTTTGGAAAAATTTTTTTCGAACATCTCGGGCGACGAAATATGGAATGACTTCGAAAACGCTGTTTTTCGACGTTTCACTAAACCGAAACGCGTAAAAACGGGCGTTTCGCCCGCATCATGTTATAAGGAAGCAATCGCAGATAATTGTGCCGGGTTTTTCGAGAAAATTTTCAAATTTCATACACTCCAATCGTGTTGGGTGAGAAATGTTGGGCATCGAAAAAAAAAAAAAATTTTCGATCAGGAAGAGTGAAATGAACTCGCGATAAATGTCTCACAAAATCATCATATTTCTCGACCATTTCGAACTTCGTGATTCCGGTCGTGATTTTTGTATCATATTAGCAGAAATGCATGCAATGATGCGAGATTGATCGGAAAAATATGTTGTTTGGAAAAAAGAATTTTCGAAAAATGTCTCACAAAATCATCATATTTCTCGACCATCTCGAATTTCGTGATTCCGGTCGTGATTTTTGTATCATATCAGCAGAAATACATGCAATGATGCGAGATTGATCGGAAAAATATGTTGTTTGGAAAAAAAAATTTTCGATAAATGTCTCACAAAATCATCATATTTCCCGACCATCTCGAATTTCGTGATTCCGGTCGTGATTTTTGTATCATATCAGCAGAAATGCATGCAATGATGCGAGATTGATCGAAAAAATATGTTGTTTGGAAAAATTTTTTTCGAACATCCCGGTCGACGAAATATAAAATGACTTCGATAACGCTGTTTTTCGACGTTTCACTGAACTGAAACGCGTAAAAACGGGCGTTTCGCCCGCATCACGTTATAAGGAAGCAATCGCAGATAATTGTGCCGGGTTTTTCGAGAAAATTTTCAAATTTCATACACTCCAATCGTGTTGGGTGAGGAATGTTGGGCATCGAAAAAAAAAAAAAATTTTCGATCAGGAAGAGTGAAATGAACTCGCGATAAATGTCTCACAAAATCATCATATTTCTCGACTATCTCGAATTTCGTGATTCCGGTCGTGATTTTTGTATCATATTAGCAGAAATGCATGCAATGATGCGAGATTGATCGGAAAAATATGTTGTTTGGAAAAAAAAATTTTCGATAAATGTCTCACAAAATCATCATGTTTCCCGACCATCTCGAATTTCGTGATTCCGGTCGTGATTTTTGTATCATACTAGCAGAAATGCATGCAATGATGCGAGATTGATCGAAAAAATATGTTGTTTGGAAAAATTTTTTTCGAACATCTCGGTCGACGAAATATGGAATGACTTCGAAAACGCTGTTTTTCGACGTTTCACGAAACCGAAACGCGTAAAAACAGGCGTTTCGCCCGCATCACGTTATAAGGAAGCTATCGCAGATAATTGTGCCGGGTTTTTCGGGAAAATTTTCAAATTTCATACACTCCAATCGTGTTGGGTGAGAAATGTTAAGCATCGAAAAAAAAAAAAAATTTTCGATCAGGAAGAGTGAAATGAACTCGCGATAAATGTCTCACAAAATCATCATATTTCTCGACCATTTCGAACTTCGTGATTCCGGTCGTGATTTTTGTATCATATTAGCAGAAATGCATGCAATGATGCGAGATTGATCGGAAAAATATGTTGTTTGGAAAAAAGAATATTCGAAAAATGTCACACAAAATCATCATATTTCTCGACCATCTCGAATTTCGTGATTCCGGTTGATATTTTTGTATCATATTAGCAGAAATACATGCAATGATGCGAGATTGATCGGAAAAATATGTTGTTTGGAAAAAAAAATTTTCGATAAATGTCTCACAAAATCATCATGTTTCCCGACCATCTCGAATTTCGTGATTCCGGTCGTGATTTTTGTATCATATTAGCAGGAATGCATGCAATGATGCGAGATTGATCGAAAAAATATGTTGTTTGGAAAAATTTTTTTCGAACATCTCGGTCGACGAAATATGGAATGACTTCGAAAACGCTGTTTTTCGACGTTTCACTAAACCGAAACGCGTAAAAACGGGCGTTTCGCCCGCATCACGTTATAAGGAAGCAATCGCAGATAATTGTGCCGGGTTTCTCGAGAAAATTTTCAAATTTCATACACTCCAATCGTGTTGGGTGAGAAATGTTGGGCATCGAAAAAAAAAAAAATTTTCGATCAGGAAGAGTGAAATGAACTCGCGATAAATGTCTCACAAAATCATCATATTTCTCGACCATCTCGAATTTCGTGATTTCGGTCGTGATTTTTATATCATATTAGCAGAAATGCATGCAATGATGCGAGATTGATCAAAAAAATATGTTGTTTGGAAAAGAGAATTTTCTATAAATGTCTCACAAATTCATCATATTTCTCGACCATCTCAAATCCTGTGATTCCGTTCGTGATTTTTGTATCATATTAGAAGAAATCCATGCAATGATGCGAGATTGATCAGAAAAATATGTTGTTTGGAAAAAAAAATTTTCGATAAATGTCTCACAAAATCATCATATTTCCCGACCATCTCGAATTTCGTGATTCCGGTCGTGATTTTTGTATCATATTAGCAGAAATGCATGCAATGATGCGAGATTGATCGGAAAAATATGTTGTTTGGAAAAAAGAATTTTCGAAAAATGTCTCACAAAATCATCATATTTCTCGACCATCTCGAATTTCGTGATTCCGGTTGTGATTTTTGTATCATATCAGCAGAAATACATGCAATGATGCGAGATCGATCGAAAAAATATGTTGTTTGGAAAAAAAAATTTTCGATAAATGTCTCACAAAATCATCATATTTCCCGACCATCTCGAATTTCGTGATTCCGGTCGTGATTTTTGTATCATATCAGCAGAAATGCATGCAATGATGCGAGATTGATCGAAAAAATATGTTGTTTGGAAAAATTTTTTTCGAACATCCCGGTCGACGAAATATAAAATGACTTCGATAACGCTGTTTTTCGACGTTTCACTGAACTGAAACGCGTAAAAACGGGCGTTTCGACCGCATCACGTTATAAGGAAGCAATCGCAGATAATTGTGCCGGGTTTTTCGAGAAAATTTTCAAATTTCATACACTCCAATCGTGTTGGGTGAGGAATGTTGGGCATCGAAAAAAAAAAAAAATTTTCGATCAGGAAGAGTGAAATGAACTCGCGATAAATGTCTCACAAAATCATCATATTTCTCGACTATCTCGAATTTCGTGATTCCGGTCGTGATTTTTGTATCATATTAGCAGAAATGCATGCAATGATGCGAGATTGATCGGAAAAATATGTTGTTTGGAAAAAAAAATTTTCGATAAATGTCTCACAAAATCATCATGTTTCCCGACCATCTCGAATTTCGTGATTCCGGTCGTGATTTTTGTATCATACTAGCAGAAATGCATGCAATGATGCGAGATTGATCGAAAAAATATGTTGTTTGGAAAAATTTTTTTCGAACATCTCGGTCGACGAAATATGGAATGACTTCGAAAACGCTGTTTTTCGACGTTTCACGAAACCGAAACGCGTAAAAACAGGCGTTTCGCCCGCATCACGTTATAAGGAAGCTATCGCAGATAATTGTGCCGGGTTTTTCGGGAAAATTTTCAAATTTCATACACTCCAATCGTGTTGGGTGAGAAATGTTAAGCATCGAAAAGAAAAAAAAATTTTCGATCAGGAAGAGTGAAATGAACTCGCGATAAATGTCTCACAAAATCATCATATTTCTCGACCATTTCGAACTTCGTGATTCCGGTCGTGATTTTTGTATCATATTAGCAGAAATGCATGCAATGATGCGAGATTGATCGGAAAAATATGTTGTTTGGAAAAAAGAATATTCGAAAAATGTCACACAAAATCATCATATTTCTCGACCATCTCGAATTTCGTGATTCCGGTTGATATTTTTGTATCATATTAGCAGAAATACATGCAATGATGCGAGATTGATCGGAAAAATATGTTGTTTGGAAAAAAAAATTTTCGATAAATGTCTCACAAAATCATCATGTTTCCCGACCATCTCGAATTTCGTGATTCCGGTCGTGATTTTTGTATCATATTAGCAGGAATGCATGCAATGATGCGAGATTGATCGAAAAAATATGTTGTTTGGAAAAATTTTTTTCGAACATCTCGGTCGACGAAATATGGAATGACTTCGAAAACGCTGTTTTTCGACGTTTCACTAAACCGAAACGCGTAAAAACGGGCGTTTCGCCCGCATCACGTTATAAGGAAGCAATCGCAGATAATTGTGCCGGGTTTTTCGAGAAAATTTTCAAATTTCATACACTCCAATCGTGTTGGGTGAGAAATGTTGGGCATCGAAAAAAAAAAAAAATTTTCGATCAGGAAGAGTGAAATGAACTCGCGATAAATGTCTCACAAATTCATCATATTTCTCGACCATCTCAAATCCTGTGATTCCGTTCGTGATTTTTGTATCATATTAGAAGAAATCCATGCAATGATGCGAGATTGATCGGAAAAATATGTTGTTTGGAAAAAAAATTTTCGATAAATGTCTCACAAAAACATCATATTTCCCGACCATCTCGAATTTCGTGATTCCGGTCGTGATTTTTGTATCATATTAGCAGAAATGCATGCAATGATGCGAGATTGATCGGAAAAATATGTTGTTTGGAAAAAAGAATTTTCGAAAAATGTCTCACAAAATCATCATATTTCTCGACCATCTCGAATTTCGTGATTCCGGTTGTGATTTTTGTATCATATCAGCAGAAATACATGCAATGATGCGAGATCGATCGAAAAAATATGTTGTTTGGAAAAAAAAATTTTCGATAAATGTCTCACAAAATCATCATATTTCCCGACCATCTCGAATTTCGTGATTCCGGTCGTGATTTTTGTATCATATTAGCAGGAATGCATGCAATGATGCGAGATTGATCGGAAAAATATGTTGTTTGGAAAAATTTTTTTCGAACATCTCGGTCGACGAAATATGGAATGACTTCGAAAACGCTGTTTTTCGAGGTTTCACTAAACCGAAACGCGTAAAAACGGGCGTTTGGCCCGCATCACGTTATAAGGAAGCAATCGCAGATAATTGTGCCGGGTTTTTCGAGAAAATTTTCAAATTTCATACACTCCAATCGTGTTGGGTGAGAAATGTTAAGCATCGAAAAAAAAAAAAAATTTTCGATCAGGAAGAGTGAAATGAACTCGCGATAAATGTCTCACAAAATCATCATATTTCTCGACCATTTCGAACTTCGTGATTCCGGTCGTGATTTTTGTATCATATTAGCAGAAATGCATGCAATGATGCGAGATTGATCGGAAAAATATGTTGTTTGGAAAAAAGAATTTTCGAAAAATGTCTCACAAAATCATCATATTTCTCGACCATCTCGAATTTCGTGATTCCGGTCGTGATTTTTGTATCATATTAGCAGAAATACATGCAATGATGCGAGATTGATCGGAAAAATATGTTGTTTGGAAAAAAAAATTTCCGATAAATGTCTCACAAAATCATCATATTTCTCGACCATCTCGAATTTCGTGATTCCGGTCGTGATTTTTGTATCATATTAGCAGAAATGCATGCAATGATGCGAGATTGATCGAAAAAATATGTTGTTTGGAAAAATTTTTTTTGAACATCTCGGTCGACGAAATATGGAATGACTTCGAAAACGCTGTTTTTCGACGTTCCACTAAACCGAAACGCGTAAAAACGGGCGTTTCGCCCGCATCACGTTATAAGGAAGCAATCGCCGATAATTGTGCCGGGTTTTTCGAGAATATTTTCAAATTTCATACACTCCAATCGTGTTGGGTGAGAAATGTTGGGCATCGAAAAAAAAAAAAAATTTTCGATCAGGAAGAGTGAAATGAACTCGCGATAAATGTCTCACAAAATCATCATATTTCTCGACTATCTCGAATTTCGTGATTCCGGTCGTGATTTTTGTATCATATTAGCAGGAATGCATGCAATGATGCGAGATTGATCGGAAAAATATGTTGTTTGGAAAAAAAAATTTTCGATAAATGTCTCACAAAATCATCATATTTCCCGACCATCTCAAATTTCGTGATTCCGGTCGTGATTTTTGTATCATATCAGCAGAAATGCATGCAATGATGCGAGATTGATCGAAGAAATATGTTGTTTGGAAAAATTTTTTTCGAACATCTCGGTCGACGAAATATGGAATGACTTCGAAAACGCTGTTTTTCGACGTTTCACTAAACCGAAACGCGTAAAAACGGGCGTTTCGCCCGCATCACGTTATAAGGAAGCAATCGCAGATAATTGTGCCGGGTTTTTCGAGAAAATTTTCAAATTTCATACACTCCAATCGTGTTGGGTGAGAAATGTTGGGCATCGAAAAAAAAAAAAAATTTTCGATCAGGAAGAGTGAAATGAACTCGCGATAAATGTCTCACAAAATCATCATATTTCTCGACTATCTCGAATTTCGTGATTCCGGTCGTGATTTTTGTATCATATCAGCAGAAATGCATGCAATGATGCGAGATTGATCGAAAAAATATGTTGTTTGGAAAAATTTTTTTCGAACATCCCGGTCGACGAAATATAAAATGACTTCGAAAACGCTGTTTTTCGACGTTTCACTGAACTGAAACGCGTAAAAACAGGCGTTTCGCCCGCATCACGTTATAAGGAAGCAATCGCAGATAATTGTGCCGGGTTTTTCGAGAAAATTTTCAAATTTCATACACTCCAATCGTGTTGGGTGAGAAATGTTGAGCATCGAAAAAAAAAAAAAATTTTCGATCAGGAAGAGTGAAATGAACTCGCGATAAATGTCTCACAAAATCATCATATTTCTCGACTATCTCGAATTTCGTGATTCCGGTCGTGATTTTTGTATCATATTAGCAGAAATGCATGCAATGATGCGAGATTGATCGAAAAAATATGTTGTTTGGAAAAATTTTTTTCGAACATCTCGGTCGACGAAATATGGAATGACTTCGAAAACGCTGTTTTTCGACGTTTCACTAAACCGAAACGCGTAAAAACGGGCGTTTCGCCCGCATCACGTTATAAGGAAGCAACGCAGATAATTGTGCCGGGTTTTTCGAGAAAATTTTCAAATTTCATACACTCCAATCGTGTTGGGTGAGAAATGTTGGGTATCGAAAAAAAAAAAAAATTTTCGATCAGGAAGAGTGAAATGAACTCGCGATAAATGTCTCACAAAATCATCATATTTCTCGACCATCTCGAATACTGTGATTCCGGTCGTGATTTTTGTATCATATTAGACGAAATGCATGCAATGATGCGAGATTGATCGGAAAAATATGTTGTTTGGAAAAAAAAATTTTCGATAAATGTCTCACAAAATCATCATACATCTCGACCATCTCGAATTTCGTGATTCCGGTCGTGATTTTTGTATCATATTAGCAGAAATGCATCCAATGATGCGAGATTGATCGGAAAAATATGATGTTTGCAAAAAAGGAATTTTCGATAAATGTCTCACAAAATCATCATATTTCTCGACCATCTCGAATTTCGTGATTTCGGTCGTGATTTTGGTATCATATCAGCAGAAATGCATGCAATGATGCAAGATTGATCGGAAAAATATGTTGTTTGGAAAAATTTTTTTCGAACATCTCGGTCGACGAAATATGGAATGACTCCGGAAACGCTGTTTTTCAACGTTTCACTAAACCGAAACGCGTAAAAACAGGCGTTTCGCCCGCATCACATTATAAGGAAGCAATCGCAGATGATTGTGCCGGGTTTTTCGAGAAAGTTTTCAAATTTCATACACTCCAATCATGTTGGGTGAGAAATGTTGGGCATCGAAAAAAAAAAAAATTTTCGATCAGGAAGAGTGAAATGAACTCGCGATTAATGTCTCACAAAATCATCATATTTCTCGACCATTTCGAACTTCGTGATTCCGGTCGTGATTTTTGTATCATATTAGCAGAAACGCATGCAATGATGCGAGATTGATCGGAAAAATATGTTGTTTGGAAAGAAGAATTCTCGATAAATGTCTCACAAAATCATCATATTTCTCGACCATCTCGAATTTCGTGATTCCGGTCGTGATTTTTGTATCATATTAGACGAAATGCATGCAATGATGCGAGATTGATCGGAAAAATATGTTGTTTGGAAAAAAGAATTTTCGAAAAATGTCTCACAAAATCATCATATTTCTCGACCATCTCGAATTTCGTGATTCCGGTCGTGATTTTTGTATCATATTAGCAGAAATACATGCAATGATGCGAGATTGATCGGAAAAATATGTTGTTTGGAAAAAAGAATTTTCGAAAAATGTCTCACAAAATCATCATATTTCCCGACCATCTCGAATTTCGTGATTCCGGTCGTGATTTTTGTATCATATCAGCAGAAATGCAGGCAATGATGCGAGATTGATCGAAAAAATATGTTGTTTGGAAAAATTTTTTTCGAACATCCCGGTCGACGAAATATAAAATGACTTCGAAAACGCTGTTTTTCGACGTTTCACTGAACTGAAACGCGTAAAAACGGGCGTTTCGCCCGCATCACGTTATAAGGAAGCAATCGCAGATAATTGTGCCGGGTTTTTCGAGAAAATTTTCAAATCTCATACACTCCAATCGTGTTGGGTGAGAAATGTTGGGCATCGAAAAAAAAAAAAAATTTTCGATCAGGAAGAGTGAAATGAACTCGCGATAAATGTCTCACAAAATCATCATATTTCTCGACCATTTCGAACTTCGTGATTCCGGTCGTGATTTTTGTATCATATTAGCAGAAATGCATGCAATGATGCGAGATTGATCGGAAAAATATGTTGTTTGGAAAAAAGAATATTCGAAAAATGTCACACAAAATCATCATATTTCTCGACCATCTCGAATTTCGTGATTCCGGTTGTGATTTTTGTATCATATTAGCAGAAATACATGCAATGATGCGAGATTGATCGGAAAAATATGTTGTTTGGAAAAAAAAATTTTCGATAAATGTCTCACAAAATCATCATGTTTCCCGACCATCTCGAATTTCGTGATTCCGGTCGTGATTTTTGTATCATATTAGCAGAAATGCATGCAATGATGTGAGATTAATCGAAAAAATATGTTGTTTGGAAAAATTTTTTTCGAACATCTCGGTCGACGAAATATGGAATGACTTCGAAAACGCTGTTTTCCGACGTTTCACTAAACCGAAACGCGTAAAAACGGGCGTTTCGCCCGCATCACGTTATAAGGAAGCAATCGCAGATAATTGTGCCGGGTTTTTCGAGAAAATTTTCAAATTTCATACACTCCAATCGTGTTGGGTGCGAAATGTTAAGCATCGAAAAAAAAAAAAAATTTTCGATCAGGAAGAGTGAAATGAACTCGCGATAAATGTCTCACAAAATCATCATATTTCTCGACCATTTCGAACTTCGTGATTCCGGTCGTGATTTTTGTATCATATTAGCAGAAATGCATGCAATGATGCGAGATTGATCGGAAAAATATGTTGTTTGGAAAAAAGAATTTTCGAAAAATGTCTCACAAAATCATCATATTTCTCGACCATCTCGAATTTCGTGATTCCGGTCGTGATTTTCGTATCTTATCAGCAGAAATGCATGCAATGTTGCGAGATTGATCATAAAAATATGTTGTTTGGAAAAAAGAATTTTCGATAAATGTCTCACAAAATCATCATATTTCTCGACCATCTCGAATTCTGTGATTCCGGTCGTGATTTTTGTATCATATTAGACGAAATGCATGCAATGATGCGAGATTGATCGGAAAAATATGTTGTTTGGAAAAAAAAATTTTCGATAAATGTCTCACAAAATCATCATACATCTCGACCATCTCGAATTTCGTGATTCCGGTCGTGATTTTTGTATCATATTAGCAGGAATGCATGCAATGATGCGAGATTGATCGGAAAAATATGTTGTTTGGAAAAAAGAATATTCGAAAAATGTCACACAAAATCATCATATTTCTCGACTATCTCGAATTTCGTGATTCCGGTCGTGATTTTTGTATCATATTAGCAGAAATGCATGCAATGATGCGAGATTGATCGGAAAAATATGTTGTTCGGAAAAAAAAATTTTCGATAAATGTCTCACAAAATCATCATATTTCCCGACCATCTCGAATTTCGTGATTCCGGTCGTGATTTTTGTATCATATTAGCAGAAATGCATGCAATGATGCGAGATTGATCGAAAAAATATGTTGTTTGGAAAAATTTTTTTCGAACATCTCGGTCGACGAAATATGGAATGACTTCGAAAACGCTGTTTTTCGACGTTTCACGAAACTGAAACGCGTAAAAACGGGCGTTTCGCCCGCATCACGTTATAAGGAAGCAATCGCAGATAATTGTGCCGGGTTTTTCGAGAAAATTTTCAAATTTCATACACTCCAATCGTGTTGGGTGAGAAATGTTAAGCATCGAAAAAAAAAAAAAATTTTCGATCAGGAAGAGTGAAATGAACTCGCGATAAATGTCTCACAAAATCATCATATTTCTCGACTATCTCGAATTTCGTGATTCCGGTCGTGATTTTTGTATCATATTAGCAGATATGCATGCAGTGATGCGAGATTGATCGGAAAAATATGTTGTTTGGAAAAAAAAATTTTCGATAAATGTCTCACAAAATCATCATATTTCCCGACCATCTCGAATTTCGTGATTCCGGTCGTGATTTTTGTATCATATTAGCAGAAATGCATGCAATGATGCGAGATTGATCGAAAAAATATGTTGTTTGAAAAAATTTTTTTCGAACATCTCGGTCGACGAAATATGGAATGACTTCGAAAACGCTGTTTTTCGACGTTTCACTAAACCGAAACGCGTAAAAACGGGCGTTTCGCCCGCATCACGTTATAAGGAAGCAATCGCAGATAATTGTGCCGGGTTTTTCGAGAAAATTTTCAAATTTCATACACTCCAATCGTGTTGGGTGAGAAATGTTAAGCATCGAAAAAAAAAAAAATTTTTCGGTCAGGAAGAGTGAAATGAACTCGCGATAAATGTCTCACAAAATCATCATATTTCTCGACTATCTCGAATTTCGTGATTCCGGTCGTGATTTTTGTATCATATTAGCAGAAATGCATGCAATGATGCGAGATTGATCGGAAAAATATGTTGTTTGGAAAAAAAAATTTTCGATAAATGTCTCACAAAATCGTCATATTTCCCGACCATCTCGAATTCCGTGATTCCGGTCGTGATTTTTGTATCATATTAGCAGAAATACATGCAATGATGCGAGATTGATCGGAAAAATATGTTGTTTGGAAAAAAAAATTTTCGATAAATGTCTCACAAAATCATCATATTTCCCGACCATCTCGAATTTCGTGATTCTGGTCGTGATTTTTGTATCATATTAGCAGAAATGCATGCAATGATGCGAGATTGATCGAAAAAATATGTTGTTTGGAAAAATTTTTTTCGAACATCTCGGTCGACGAAATATGGAATGACTTCGAAAACGCTGTTTTTCGACGTTTCACTAAACTGAAACGCGTAAAAACGGGCGTTTCGCCCGCATCACGTTATAAGGAAGCAATCGCAGATAATTGTGCCGGGTTTTTCGAGAAAATTCTCAAATTTCATACACTCCAATCGTGTTGGGTGAGAAATGTTGGGCATCGAAAAAAAAAAAAAATTTTCGATCAGGAAGAGTGAAATGAACTCGCGATAAATGTCTCACAAAATCATCATATTTCTCGACTATCTCGAATTTCGTGATTCCGGTCGTAATTTTTGTATCATATTAGCAGAAATGCATGCAATGATGCGAGATTGATCGGAAAAATATGTTGTTTGGAAAAAAAAATTTTCGATAAATGTCTCACAAAATCGTCATATTTCCCGACCATCTCGAATTTCGTGATTCCGGTCGTGATTTTTGTATCATATTAGCAGAAATACATGCAATGATGCGAGATTGATCGGAAAAATATGTTGTTTGGAAAAAAAAATTTTCGATAAATGTCTCACAAAATCATCATATTTCCCGACCATCTCGAATTTCGTGATTCCGGTCGTGATTTTTGTATCATATTAGCAGAAATGCATGCAATGATGCGAGATTGATCGAAAAAATATGTTGTTTGAAAAAATTTTTTTCGAACATCTCGGTCGACGAAATATGGAATGACTTCGAAAACGCTGTTTTTCGACGTTTCACTAAACTGAAACGCGTAAAAACGGGCGTTTCGCCCGCATCACGTTATAAGGAAGCAATCGCAGATAATTGTGCCGGGTTTTTCGAGAAAATTTTCAAATTTCATACACTCCAATCGTGTTGGGTGAGAAATGTTAAGCATCAAAAAAAAAAAAATTTTCGATCAGGAAGAGTGAAATGAACTCGCGATAAATGTCTCACAAAATCATCATATTTCTCGACTATCTCGAATTTCGTGATTCCGGTCGTGATTTTTGTATCATATCAGCAGAAATGCATGCAATGATGCGAGATTGATCGGAAAGATATGTTGTTTGGGAAAAAGAATTTTCGAAAAATGTCTCACAAAATCATCATATTTCCCGACCATCTCGAATTTCGTGATTCTGGTCGTGATTTTTGTATCATATTAGCAGAAATGCATGCAATGATGCGAGATTGATCGAAAAAATATGTTGTTTGGAAAAATTTTTTTCGAACATCTCGGTCGACGAAATATGGAATGACTTTGAAAACGCTGTTTTTCGACGTTTCACTGAACTGAAACGCGTAAAAACGGGCGTTTCGCCCGCATCACGTTATAAGGAAGCAATCGCAGATAATTGTGCCGGGTTTTTCGAGAAAATTTTCAAATTTCATACACTCCAATCGTGTTGGGTGAGAAATGTTAAGCATCGAAAAAGAAAAAAATTTTCGATCAGGAAGAGTGAAATGAACTCGCGATAAATGTCTCACAAAATCATCATATTTCTCGACCATTTCAAACTTCGTGATTCCGGTCGTGATTTTTGTATCATATTAGCAGAAATGCATGCAATGATGCGAGATTGATCGGAAAAATATGTTGTTTGGAAAAAAGAATTTTCGAAAAATGTCTCACAAAATCATCATATTTCTCGACCATCTCGAATTTCGTGATTCCGGTCGTGATTTTTGTATCATATTAGCAGAAATGCATGCAATGATGCGAGATTGATCGAAAAAATATGTTGTTTGGAAAAATTTTTTTCGAACATCTCGGTCGACGAAATATGGAATGACTTCGAAAACGCTGTTTTTCGACGTTTCACTAAACTGAAACGCGTAAAAACGGGCGTTTCGCCCGCATCACGTTATAAGGAAGCAATCGCAGATAATTGTGCCGGGTTTTTCGAGAAAATTTTCAAATTCCATACACTCCAATCGTGTTGGGTGAGAAATGTTGGGCATCGAAAAAAAAAAAAAATTTTCGATCAGGAAGAGTGAAATGAACTCGCGATAAATTTCTCACAAAATCATCATATTTCTCGACTATCTCGAATTTCGTGATTCCGGTCGTGATTTTTGTATCATATTAGCAGAAATGCATGCAATGATGCGAGATTGATCGGAAAAATATGTTGTTTGGAAAAAAAAATTTTCGATAAATGTCTCACAAAATCATCATATTTCCCGACCATCTCGAATTTCGTGATTCCGGTCGTGATTTTTGTATCATATCAGCAGAAATGCATGCAATGATGCGAGATTGATCGAAAAAATATGTTGTTTGGAAAAATTTTTTTCGAACATCTCGGTCGACGAAATATGGAATGACTTCGAAAACGCTGTTTTTCGACGTTTCACTGAACCGAAACGCGTAAAAACGGGCGTTTCGCCCGCATCACGTTATAAGGAAGCAATCGCAGATAATTGTGCCGGGTTTTTCGAGAAAATTCTCAAATTTCATACACTCCAATCGTGTTGGGTGAGAAATGTTGGGCATCGAAAAAAAAAAAAAATTTTCGATCAGGAAGAGTGAAATGAACTCGCGATAAATGTCTCACAAAATCATCATATTTCTCGACTATCTCGAATTTCGTGATTCCGGTCGTAATTTTTGTATCATATCAGCAGAAATGCATGCAATGATGCGAGATTGATCGGAAAAATATGTTGTTTGGAAAAAAAAATTTTCGATAAATGTCTCACAAAATCATCATATTTCCCGACCATCTCGAATTTCGTGATTCCGGTCGTGATTTTTGTATCATATTAGCAGAAATGCATGCAATGATGCGAGATTGATCGAAAAAATATGTTGTTTGAAAAAATTTTTTTCGAACATCTCGGTCGACGAAATATGGAATGACTTCGAAAACGCTGTTTTTCGACGTTTCACTAAACTGAAACGCGTAAAAACGGGCGTTTCGCCCGCATCACGTTATAAGGAAGCAATCGCAGATAATTGTGCCGGGTTTTTCGAGAAAATTTTCAAATTTCATACACTCCAATCGTGTTGGGTGAGAAATGTTAAGCATCGAAAAAAAAAAAAAATTTTCGATCAGGAAGAGTTAAATGAACTCGCGATAAATGTCTCACAAAATCATCATATTTCTCGACTATCTCGAATTTCGTGATTCCGGTCGTGATTTTTGTATCATATTAGCAGAAATGCATGCAGTGATGCGAGATTGATCGGAAAAATATGTTGTTTGGAAAAAAAAATTTTCGATAAATGTCTCACAAAATCATCATATTTCCCGACCATCTCGAATTTCGTGATTCCGGTCGTGATTTTTGTATCATATTAGCAGAAATGCATGCAATGATGCGAGATTGATCGAAAAAATATGTTGTTTGAAAAAATTTTTTTCGAACATCTCGGTCGACGAAATATGGAATGACTTCGAAAACGCTGTTTTTCGACGTTTCACTAAACCGAAACGCGTAGAAACGGGCGTTTCGCCCGCATCACGTTATAAGGAAGCAATCGCAGATAATTGTGCCGGGTTTTTCGAGAAAATTTTCAAATTTCATACACTCCAATCGTGTTGGGTGAGAAATGTTAAGCATCGAAAAAAAAAAAAAATTTTCGATCAGGAAGAGTGAAATGAACTCGCGATAAATGTCTCACAAAATCATCATATTTCTCGACTATCCCGAATTTCGTGATTCCGGTCGTGATTTTTGTATCATATTAGCAGAAATGCATGCAATGATGCGAGATTGATCGGAAAAATATGTTGTTTGGAAAAAAAAATTTTCGATAAATGTCTCACAAAATCATCATATTTTTCGACCATCTCGAATTTCGTGATTCCGGTCGTGATTTTTGTATCATATCAGCAGAAATGCATGCAATGATGCGAGATTGATCGAAAAAATATGTTGTTTGGAAAAATTTTTTTCGAACATCTCGGTCGACGAAATATGGAATGACTTCGAAAACGCTGTTTTTCGACGTTTCACGAAACTGAAACGCGTAAAAACGGGTGTTTCGCCCGCATCACGTTATAAGGAAGCAATCGCAGATAATTGTGCCGGGTTTTCCGAGAAAATTCTCAAATTTCATACACTCCAATCGTGTTGGGTGAGAAATGTTAAGCATCAAAAAAAAAAAAATTTTCGATCAGGAAGAGTGAAATGAACTCGCGATAAATGTCTCACAAAATCATCATATTTCTCGACTATCTCGAATTTCGTGATTCCGGTCGTGATTTTTGTATCATATCAGCAGAAATGCATGCAATGATGCGAGATTGATCGGAAAGATATGTTGTTTGGAAAAAAGAATTTTCGAAAAATGTCTCACAAAATCATCATATTTCCCGACCATCTCGAATTTCGTGATTCCGGTCGTGATTTTTGTATCATATTAGCAGAAATGCATGCAATGATGCGAGATTGATCGGAAAAATATGTTGTTTGGAAAAAAAAATTTTCGATAAATGTCTCACAAAATCATCATATTTCCCGACCATCTCGAATTTCGTGATTCTGGTCGTGATTTTTGTATCATATTAGCAGAAATGCATGCAATGATGCGAGATTGATCGAAAAAATATGTTGTTTGGAAAAATTTTTTTCGAACATCTCGGTCGACGAAATATGGAATGACTTCGGAAACGCTGTTTTTCGACGTTTCACTGAACTGAAACGCGTAAAAACGGGCGTTTCGCCCGCATCACGTTATAAGGAAGCAATCGCAGATAATTGTGCCGGGTTTTTCGAGAAAATTTTCAAATTTCATACACTCCAATCGTGTTGGGTGAGAAATGTTAAGCATCGAAAAAAAAAAAAATTTTCGATCAGGAAGAGTGAAATGAACTCGCGATAAATGTCTCACAAAATCATCATATTTCTCGACTATCTCGAATTTCGTGATTCCGGTCGTGATTTTTGTATCATATCAGCAGAAATGCATGCAATGATGCGAGATTGATCGGAAAGATATGTTGTTTGGAAAAAAGAATTTTCGAAAAATGTCTCACAAAATCATCATATTTCCCGACCATCTCGAATTTCGTGATTCCGGTCGTGATTTTTGTATCATATTAGCAGAAATGCATGCAATGATGCGAGATTGATCGGAAAAATATGTTGTTTGGAAAAAAAAATTTTCGATAAATGTCTCACAAAATCATCATATTTCCCGACCATCTCGAATTTCGTGATTCTGGTCGTGATTTTTGTATCATATTAGCAGAAATGCATGCAATGATGCGAGATTGATCGAAAAAATATGTTGTTTGGAAAAATTTTTTTCGAACATCTCGGTCGACGAAATATGGAATGACTTCGAAAACGCTGTTTTTCGACGTTTCACTAAACCGAAACGCGTAAAAACGGGCGTTTCGCCCGCATCACGTTATAAGGAAGCAATCGCAGATAATTGTGCCGGGTTTTTCGGGAAAATTCTCAAATTTCATACACTCCAATCGTGTTGGGTGAGAAATGTTGGGCATCGAAAAAAAAAAAAAATTTTCGATCAGGAAGAGTGGAATGAACTCGCGATAAATGTCTCACAAAATCATCATATTTCTCGACTATCTCGAATTTCGTGATTCCGGTCGTGATTTTTGTATCATATTAGCAGAAATGCATGCAATGATGCGAGATTGATCGGAAAAATATGTTGTTTGGAAAAAAAAATTTTCGATATATGTCTCACAAAATCATCATATTTCCCGACCATCTCGAATTTCGTGATTCCGGTCGTGATTTTTATATCATATTAGCAGAAATGCATGCAATGATGCGAGATTGATCGGAAAAATATGTTGTTTGGAAAAAAAAATTTTCGATATATGTCTCACAAAATCATCATATTTCCCGACCATCTCGAATTTCGTGATTCCGGTCGTGATTTTTGTATCATATTAGCAGAAATGCATGCAATGATGCGAGATTGATCGAAAAAATATGTTGTTTGAAAAAATTTTTTTCGAACATCTCGGTCGACGAAATATGGAATGACTTCGAAAACGCTGTTTTTCGACGTTTCACTAAACCGAAACGCGTAAAAACGGGCGTTTCGCCCGCATCACGTTATAAGGAAGCAATCGCAGATAATTGTGCCGGGTTTTTCGAGAAAATTTTCAAATTTCATACACTCCAATCGTGTTGGGTGAGAAATGTTAAGCATCGAAAAAAAAAAAAAATTTTCGGTCAGGAAGAGTGAAATGAACTCGCGATAAATGTCTCACAAAATCATCATATTTCTCGACTATCTCGAATTTCGTGATTCCGGTCGTGATTTTTGTATCATATTAGCAGAAATGCATGCAATGATGCGAGATTGATCGGAAAAATATGTTGTTTGGAAAAAAAAATTTTCGATAAATGTCTCACAAAATCGTCATATTTCCCGACCATCTCGAATTCCGTGATTCCGGTCGTGATTTTTGTATCATATTAGCAGAAATACATGCAATGATGCGAGATTGATCGGAAAAATATGTTGTTTGGAAAAAAAAATTTTCGATAAATGTCTCATAAAATCATCATATTTCCCGACCATCTCGAATTTCGTGATTCCGGTCGTGATTTTTGTATCATATTAGCAGAAATGCATGCAATGATGCGAGATTGATCGGAAAAATATGTTGTTTGAAGAAAAGAATTTTCGATAAATGTCTCATAAAATCATCATATTTCCCGACCATCTCGAATTTCGTGATTCCGGTCGTGATTTTTGTATCATATTAGCAGAAATGCATGCAATGATGCGAGATTGATCGGAAAAATATGTTGTTTGAAGAAAAGAATTTTCAAAAAATGTCTCACAAAATCATCATATTTCTCGACCATCTCGAATTTCGTGATTCCGGTCGTGATTTTTGTAGCTTATTAGCAGAAATACATGCAATGATGCGAGATTGATCGGAAAAATATGTTGTTTGGAAAAAAAAATTTTCGATAAATGTCTCACAAAATCATCATATTTCCCGACCATCTCGAATTTCGTGATTCCGGTCGTGATTTTTGTATCATATTAGCAGAAATGCATGCAATGATGCGAGATTGATCGGAAAAATATGTTGTTTGGAAAAAAGAATTTTCGAAAAATGTCTCACAAAATCATCATATTTCTCGACCATCTCGAATTTCGTGATTCCGGTTGTGATTTTTGTATCATATCAGCAGAAATACATGCAATGATGCGAGATCGATCGAAAAAATATGTTGTTTGGAAAGAAAAATTTTCGATAAATGTCTCACAAAATCATCATATTTCCCGACCATCTCGAATTTCGTGATTCCGGTCGTGATTTTTGTATCATATTAGCAGGAATGCATGCAATGATGCGAGATTGATCGGAAAAATATGTTGTTTGGAAAAATTTTTTTCGAACATCTCGGTCGACGAAATATGGAATGACTTCGAAAACGCTGTTTTTCGAGGTTTCACTAAACCGAAACGCGTAAAAACGGGCGTTTGGCCCGCATCACGTTATAAGGAAGCAATCGCAGATAATTGTGCCGGGTTTTTCGAGAAAATTTTCAAATTTCATACACTCCAATCGTGTTGGGTGAGAAATGTTAAGCATCGAAAAAAAAAAAAAATTTTCGATCAGGAAGAGTGAAATGAACTCGCGATAAATGTCTCACAAAATCATCATATTTCTCGACCATTTCGAACTTCGTGATTCCGGTCGTGATTTTTGTATCATATTAGCAGAAATGCATGCAATGATGCGAGATTGATCGGAAAGATATGTTGTTTGGAAAAAAGAATTTTCGAAAAATGTCTCACAAAATCATCATATTTCTCGACCATCTCGAATTTCGTGATTCCGGTCGTGATTTTTGTATCATATTAGCAGAAATACATGCAATGATGCGAAATTGATCGGAAAAATATGTTGTTTGGAAAAAAAAATTTTCGGTAAATGTCTCACAGAATCATCATATTTCCCGACCATCTCGAATTTCGTGATTCCGGTCGTGATTTTTGTATCATATTAGCAGAAATGCATGCAATGATGCGAGATTGATCGAAAAAATATGTTGTTTGGAAAAATTTTTTTCGAACATCTCGGTCGACGAAATATGGAATGACTTCGAAAACGCTGTTTTTCGACGTTTCACTAAACTGAAACGCGCAAAAACGGGCGTTTCGCCCGCATCACGTTATAAGGAAGCAATCGCAGATAATTGTGCCGGGTTTTTCGAGAAAATTTTCAAATTCCATACACTCCAATCGTGTTGGGTGAGAAATGTTGGGCATCGAAAAAAAAAAAAAATTTTCGATCAGGAAGAGTGAAATGAACTCGCGATAAATTTCTCACAAAATCATCATATTTCTCGACTATCTCGAATTTCGTGATTCCGGTCGTGATTTTTGTATCATATTAGCAGAAATGCATGCAATGATGCGAGATTGATCGGAAAAATATGTTGTTTGGAAAAAAAAATTTTCGATAAATGTCTCACAAAATCATCATATTTCCCGACCATCTCGAATTTCGTGATTCCGGTCGTGATTTTTGTATCATATCAGCAGAAATGCATGCAATGATGCGAGATTGATCGAAAAAATATGTTGTTTGGAAAAATTTTTTTCGAACATCTCGGTCGACGAAATATGGAATGACTTCGAAAACGCTGTTTTTCGACGTTTCACTAAACCGAAACGCGTAAAAACGGGCGTTTCGCCCGCATCACGTTATAAGGAAGCAATCGCAGATAATTGTGCCGGGTTTTTCGGGAAAATTCTCAAATTTCATACACTCCAATCGTGTTGGGTGAGAAATGTTGGGCATCGAAAAAAAAAAAAAATTTTCGATCAGGAAGAGTGAAATGAACTCGCGATAAATGTCTCACAAAATCATCATATTTCTCGACTATCTCGAATTTCGTGATTCCGGTCGTGATTTTTGTATCATATTAGCAGAAATGCATGCAATGATGCGAGATTGATCGGAAAAATATGTTGTTTGGAAAAAAAAATTTTCGATATATGTCTCACAAAATCATCATATTTCCCGACCATCTCGAATTTCGTGATTCCGGTCGTGATTTTTATATCATATTAGCAGAAATGCATGCAATGATGCGAGATTGATCGGAAAAATATGTTGTTTGGAAAAAAAAATTTTCGATAAATGTCTCACAAAATCATCATATTTCCCGACCATCTCGAATTTCGTGATTCCGGTCGTGATTTTTGTATCATATTAGCAGAAATGCATGCAATGATGCGAGATTGATCGGAAAAATATGTTGTTTGGAAAAAAAAATTTTCGATAAATGTCTCACAAAATCATCATATTTCCCGACCATCTCGAATTTCGTGATTCCGGTCGTGATTTTTGTATCATATCAGCAGAAATGCATGCAATGATGCGAGATTGATCGAAAAAATATATTGTTTGGAAAAATTTTTTTCGAACATCTCGGGCGACGAAATATGGAATGACTTCGAAAACGCTGTTTTTCGACGTTTCACTAAACCGAAACGCGTAAAAACGGGCGTTTCGCCCGCATCATGTTATAAGGAAGCAATCGCAGATAATTGTGCCGGGTTTTTCGAGAAAATTTTCAAATTTCATACACTCCAATCGTGTTGGGTGAGAAATGTTGGGCATCGAAAAAAAAAAAAAATTTTCGATCAGGAAGAGTGAAATGAACTCGCGATAAATGTCTCACAAAATCATCATATTTCTCGACCATTTCGAACTTCGTGATTCCGGTCGTGATTTTTGTATCATATTAGCAGAAATGCATGCAATGATGCGAGATTGATCGGAAAAATATGTTGTTTGGAAAAAAGAATTTTCGAAAAATGTCTCACAAAATCATCATATTTCTCGACCATCTCGAATTTCGTGATTCCGGTCGTGATTTTTGTATCATATCAGCAGAAATACATGCAATGATGCGAGATTGATCGGAAAAATATGTTGTTTGGAAAAAAAAATTTTCGATAAATGTCTCACAAAATCATCATATTTCCCGACCATCTCGAATTTCGTGATTCCGGTCGTGATTTTTGTATCATATCAGCAGAAATGCATGCAATGATGCGAGATTGATCGAAAAAATATGTTGTTTGGAAAAATTTTTTTCGAACATCCCGGTCGACGAAATATAAAATGACTTCGATAACGCTGTTTTTCGACGTTTCACTGAACTGAAACGCGTAAAAACGGGCGTTTCGCCCGCATCACGTTATAAGGAAGCAATCGCAGATAATTGTGCCGGGTTTTTCGAGAAAATTTTCAAATTTCATACACTCCAATCGTGTTGGGTGAGGAATGTTGGGCATCGAAAAAAAAAAAAAATTTTCGATCAGGAAGAGTGAAATGAACTCGCGATAAATGTCTCACAAAATCATCATATTTCTCGACTATCTCGAATTTCGTGATTCCGGTCGTGATTTTTGTATCATATTAGCAGAAATGCATGCAATGATGCGAGATTGATCGGAAAAATATGTTGTTTGGAAAAAAAAATTTTCGATAAATGTCTCACAAAATCATCATGTTTCCCGACCATCTCGAATTTCGTGATTCCGGTCGTGATTTTTGTATCATACTAGCAGAAATGCATGCAATGATGCGAGATTGATCGAAAAAATATGTTGTTTGGAAAAATTTTTTTCGAACATCTCGGTCGACGAAATATGGAATGACTTCGAAAACGCTGTTTTTCGACGTTTCACGAAACCGAAACGCGTAAAAACAGGCGTTTCGCCCGCATCACGTTATAAGGAAGCTATCGCAGATAATTGTGCCGGGTTTTTCGGGAAAATTTTCAAATTTCATACACTCCAATCGTGTTGGGTGAGAAATGTTAAGCATCGAAAAAAAAAAAAAATTTTCGATCAGGAAGAGTGAAATGAACTCGCGATAAATGTCTCACAAAATCATCATATTTCTCGACCATTTCGAACTTCGTGATTCCGGTCGTGATTTTTGTATCATATTAGCAGAAATGCATGCAATGATGCGAGATTGATCGGAAAAATATGTTGTTTGGAAAAAAGAATATTCGAAAAATGTCACACAAAATCATCATATTTCTCGACCATCTCGAATTTCGTGATTCCGGTTGATATTTTTGTATCATATTAGCAGAAATACATGCAATGATGCGAGATTGATCGGAAAAATATGTTGTTTGGAAAAAAAAATTTTCGATAAATGTCTCACAAAATCATCATGTTTCCCGACCATCTCGAATTTCGTGATTCCGGTCGTGATTTTTGTATCATATTAGCAGGAATGCATGCAATGATGCGAGATTGATCGAAAAAATATGTTGTTTGGAAAAATTTTTTTCGAACATCTCGGTCGACGAAATATGGAATGACTTCGAAAACGCTGTTTTTCGACGTTTCACTAAACCGAAACGCGTAAAAACGGGCGTTTCGCCCGCATCACGTTATAAGGAAGCAATCGCAGATAATTGTGCCGGGTTTCTCGAGAAAATTTTCAAATTTCATACACTCCAATCGTGTTGGGTGAGAAATGTTGGGCATCGAAAAAAAAAAAAATTTTCGATCAGGAAGAGTGAAATGAACTCGCGATAAATGTCTCACAAAATCATCATATTTCTCGACCATCTCGAATTTCGTGATTTCGGTCGTGATTTTTATATCATATTAGCAGAAATGCATGCAATGATGCGAGATTGATCAAAAAAATATGTTGTTTGGAAAAGAGAATTTTCTATAAATGTCTCACAAATTCATCATATTTCTCGACCATCTCAAATCCTGTGATTCCGTTCGTGATTTTTGTATCATATTAGAAGAAATCCATGCAATGATGCGAGATTGATCAGAAAAATATGTTGTTTGGAAAAAAAAATTTTCGATAAATGTCTCACAAAATCATCATATTTCCCGACCATCTCGAATTTCGTGATTCCGGTCGTGATTTTTGTATCATATTAGCAGAAATGCATGCAATGATGCGAGATTGATCGGAAAAATATGTTGTTTGGAAAAAAGAATTTTCGAAAAATGTCTCACAAAATCATCATATTTCTCGACCATCTCGAATTTCGTGATTCCGGTTGTGATTTTTGTATCATATCAGCAGAAATACATGCAATGATGCGAGATCGATCGAAAAAATATGTTGTTTGGAAAAAAAAATTTTCGATAAATGTCTCACAAAATCATCATATTTCCCGACCATCTCGAATTTCGTGATTCCGGTCGTGATTTTTGTATCATATCAGCAGAAATGCATGCAATGATGCGAGATTGATCGAAAAAATATGTTGTTTGGAAAAATTTTTTTCGAACATCCCGGTCGACGAAATATAAAATGACTTCGATAACGCTGTTTTTCGACGTTTCACTGAACTGAAACGCGTAAAAACGGGCGTTTCGACCGCATCACGTTATAAGGAAGCAATCGCAGATAATTGTGCCGGGTTTTTCGAGAAAATTTTCAAATTTCATACACTCCAATCGTGTTGGGTGAGGAATGTTGGGCATCGAAAAAAAAAAAAAATTTTCGATCAGGAAGAGTGAAATGAACTCGCGATAAATGTCTCACAAATTCATCATATTTCTCGACCATCTCAAATCCTGTGATTCCGTTCGTGATTTTTGTATCATATTAGAAGAAATCCATGCAATGATGCGAGATTGATCGGAAAAATATGTTGTTTGGAAAAAAAATTTTCGATAAATGTCTCACAAAAACATCATATTTCCCGACCATCTCGAATTTCGTGATTCCGGTCGTGATTTTTGTATCATATTAGCAGAAATGCATGCAATGATGCGAGATTGATCGGAAAAATATGTTGTTTGGAAAAAAGAATTTTCGAAAAATGTCTCACAAAATCATCATATTTCTCGACCATCTCGAATTTCGTGATTCCGGTTGTGATTTTTGTATCATATCAGCAGAAATACATGCAATGATGCGAGATCGATCGAAAAAATATGTTGTTTGGAAAAAAAAATTTTCGATAAATGTCTCACAAAATCATCATATTTCCCGACCATCTCGAATTTCGTGATTCCGGTCGTGATTTTTGTATCATATTAGCAGGAATGCATGCAATGATGCGAGATTGATCGGAAAAATATGTTGTTTGGAAAAATTTTTTTCGAACATCTCGGTCGACGAAATATGGAATGACTTCGAAAACGCTGTTTTTCGAGGTTTCACTAAACCGAAACGCGTAAAAACGGGCGTTTGGCCCGCATCACGTTATAAGGAAGCAATCGCAGATAATTGTGCCGGGTTTTTCGAGAAAATTTTCAAATTTCATACACTCCAATCGTGTTGGGTGAGAAATGTTAAGCATCGAAAAAAAAAAAAAATTTTCGATCAGGAAGAGTGAAATGAACTCGCGATAAATGTCTCACAAAATCATCATATTTCTCGACCATTTCGAACTTCGTGATTCCGGTCGTGATTTTTGTATCATATTAGCAGAAATGCATGCAATGATGCGAGATTGATCGGAAAAATATGTTGTTTGGAAAAAAGAATTTTCGAAAAATGTCTCACAAAATCATCATATTTCTCGACCATCTCGAATTTCGTGATTCCGGTCGTGATTTTTGTATCATATTAGCAGAAATACATGCAATGATGCGAGATTGATCGGAAAAATATGTTGTTTGGAAAAAAAAATTTTCGATAAATGTCTCACAAAATCATCATATTTCCCGACCATCTCGAATTTCGTGATTCCGGTCGTGATTTTTGTATCATATCAGCAGAAATGCATGCAATGATGCGAGATTGATCGAAAAAATATGTTGTTTGGAAAAATTTTTTTCGAACATCCCGGTCGACGAAATATAAAATGACTTCGAAAACGCTGTTTTTCGACGTTTCACTGAACTGAAACGCGTAAAAACGGGCGTTTCGCCCGCATCACGTTATAAGGAAGCAATCGCAGATAATTGTGCCGGGTTTTTCGAGAAAATTTTCAAATTTCATACACTCCAATCGTGTTGGGTGAGGAATGTTGGGCATCGAAAAAAAAAAAAAATTTTCGATCAGGAAGAGTGAAATGAACTCGCGATAAATGTCTCACAAAATCATCATATTTCTCGACTATCTCGAATTTCGTGATTCCGGTCGTGATTTTTGTATCATATTAGCAGAAATGCATGCAATGATGCGAGATTGATCGGAAAAATATGTTGTTTGGAAAAAAAAATTTTCGATAAATGTCTCACAAAATCATCATGTTTCCCGACCATCTCGAATTTCGTGATTCCGGTTGATATTTTTGTATCATATTAGCAGAAATACATGCAATGATGCGAGATTGATCGGAAAAATATGTTGTTTGGAAAAAAAAATTTTCGATAAATGTCTCACAAAATCATCATGTTTCCCGACCATCTCGAATTTCGTGATTCCGGTCGTGATTTTTGTATCATATTAGCAGAAATGCATGCAATGATGCGAGATTGATCGAAAAAATATGTTGTTTGGAAAAATTTTTTTCGAACATCTCGGTCGACGAAATATGGAATGACTTCGAAAACGCTGTTTTTCGACGTTTCACTAAACCGAAACGCGTAAAAACGGGCGTTTCGCCCGCATCACGTTATAAGGAAGCAATCGCAGATAATTGTGCCGGGTTTTTCGAGAAAATTTTCAAATTTCATACACTCCAATCGTGTTGGGTGAGAAATGTTGGGCATCGAAAAAAAAAAAAAATTTTCGATCAGGAAGAGTGAAATGAACTCGCGATAAATGTCTCACAAAATCATCATATTTCTCGACCATCTCGAATTTCGTGATTTCGGTCGTGATTTTTATATCATATTAGCAGAAATGCATGCAATGATGCGAGATTGATCAAAAAAATATGTTGTTTGGAAAAGAGAATTTTCTATAAATGTCTCACAAATTCATCATATTTCTCGACCATCTCAAATCCTGTGATTCCGTTCGTGATTTTTGTATCATATTAGAAGAAATCCATGCAATGATGCGAGATTGATCGGAAAAATATGTTGTTTGGAAGAAAGAATTTTCGATAAATGTCTCACAAAATCATCATATTTCTCGACCATCTCAAATTTCGTGATTCCGATCGTGATTTTTGTATCATATTAGCAGAAATACATGCAATGATGCGAGATTGATCGGAAAAATATGTTGTTTGGAAAAAAAAATTTTCGATAAATGTCTCACAAAATCATCATATTTCTCGACCATCTCGAATTCTGTGATTCCGGTCGTGATTTTTGTATCATATTAGACGAAATGCATGCAATGATGCGAGATTGATCGGAAAAATATGTTGTTTGGAAAAAAAAATTTTCGATAAATGTCTCACAAAATCATCATACATCTCGACCATCTCGAATTTCGTGATTCCGGTCGTGATTTTTGTATCATATTAGCAGAAATGCATCCAATGATGCGAGATTGATCGGAAAAATATGATGTTTGCAAAAAAGGAATTTTCGATAAATGTCTCACAAAATCATCATATTTCTCGACCATCTCGAATTTCGTGATTTCGGTCGTGATTTTTGTATCATATCAGCAGAAATGCATGCAATGATGCAAGATTGATCGGAAAAATATGTTGTTTGGAAAAATTTTTTTCGAACATCTCGGTCGACGAAATATGGAATGACTCCGGAAACGCTGTTTTTCAACGTTTCACTAAACCGAAACGCGTAAAAACAGGCGTTTCGCCCGCATCACATTATAAGGAAGCAATCGCAGATGATTGTGCCGGGTTTTTCGAGAAAGTTTTCAAATTTCATACACTCCAATCGTGTTGGGTGAGAAATGTTGGGCATCGAAAAAAAAAAAAAATTTTCGATCAGGAAGAGTGAAATGAACTCGCGATTAATGTCTCACAAAATCATCATATTTCTCGACCATTTCGAACTTCGTGATTCCGGTCGTGATTTTTGTATCATATTAGCAGAAACGCATGCAATGATGCGAGATTGATCGGAAAAATATGTTGTTTGGAAAGAAGAATTCTCGATAAATGTCTCACAAAATCATCATATTTCTCGACCATCTCGAATTTCGTGATTCCGGTCGTGATTTTTGTATCATATTAGACGAAATGCATGCAATGATGCGAGATTGATCGGAAAAATATGTTGTTTGGAAAAAAAAATTTTCGATAAATGTCTCACAAAATCATCATATTTCTCGACTATCTCGAATTTCGTGATTCCGGTCGTGATTTTTGTATCATATTAGCAGAAATGCATGCAATGATGCGAGATTGATCGGAAAAATATGTTGTTTGGAAAAAAAAATTTCCGATAAATGTCTCACAAAATCATCATATTTCTCGACCATCTCGAATTTCGTGATTCCGGTCGTGATTTTTGTATCATATTAGCAGAAATGCATGCAATGATGCGAGATTGATCGAAAAAATATGTTGTTTGGAAAAATTTTTTTTGAACATCTCGGTCGACGAAATATGGAATGACTTCGAAAACGCTGTTTTTCGACGTTCCACTAAACCGAAACGCGTAAAAACGGGCGTTTCGCCCGCATCACGTTATAAGGAAGCAATCGCCGATAATTGTGCCGGGTTTTTCGAGAATATTTTCAAATTTCATACACTCCAATCGTGTTGGGTGAGAAATGTTGGGCATCGAAAAAAAAAAAAAATTTTCGATCAGGAAGAGTGAAATGAACTCGCGATAAATGTCTCACAAAATCATCATATTTCTCGACTATCTCGAATTTCGTGATTCCGGTCGTGATTTTTGTATCATATTAGCAGGAATGCATGCAATGATGCGAGATTGATCGGAAAAATATGTTGTTTGGAAAAAAAAATTTTCGATAAATGTCTCACAAAATCATCATATTTCCCGACCATCTCAAATTTCGTGATTCCGGTCGTGATTTTTGTATCATATCAGCAGAAATGCATGCAATGATGCGAGATTGATCGAAGAAATATGTTGTTTGGAAAAATTTTTTTCGAACATCTCGGTCGACGAAATATGGAATGACTTCGAAAACGCTGTTTTTCGACGTTTCACTAAACCGAAACGCGTAAAAACGGGCGTTTCGCCCGCATCACGTTATAAGGAAGCAATCGCAGATAATTGTGCCGGGTTTTTCGAGAAAATTTTCAAATTTCATACACTCCAATCGTGTTGGGTGAGAAATGTTGGGCATCGAAAAAAAAAAAAAATTTTCGATCAGGAAGAGTGAAATGAACTCGCGATAAATGTCTCACAAAATCATCATATTTCTCGACTATCTCGAATTTCGTGATTCCGGTCGTGATTTTTGTATCATATCAGCAGAAATGCATGCAATGATGCGAGATTGATCGAAAAAATATGTTGTTTGGAAAAATTTTTTTCGAACATCCCGGTCGACGAAATATAAAATGACTTCGAAAACGCTGTTTTTCGACGTTTCACTGAACTGAAACGCGTAAAAACAGGCGTTTCGCCCGCATCACGTTATAAGGAAGCAATCGCAGATAATTGTGCCGGGTTTTTCGAGAAAATTTTCAAATTTCATACACTCCAATCGTGTTGGGTGAGAAATGTTGAGCATCGAAAAAAAAAAAAAATTTTCGATCAGGAAGAGTGAAATGAACTCGCGATAAATGTCTCACAAAATCATCATATTTCTCGACTATCTCGAATTTCGTGATTCCGGTCGTGATTTTTGTATCATATTAGCAGAAATGCATGCAATGATGCGAGATTGATCGGAAAAATATGTTGTTTGGAAAAAAAAATTTTCGATAAATGTCTCACAAAATCATCATGTTTCCCGACCATCTCGAATTTCGTGATTCCGGTCGTGATTTTTGTATCATATTAGCAGAAATGCATGCAATGATGCGAGATTGATCGAAAAAATATGTTGTTTGGAAAAATTTTTTTCGAACATCTCGGTCGACGAAATATGGAATGACTTCGAAAACGCTGTTTTTCGACGTTTCACTAAACCGAAACGCGTAAAAACGGGCGTTTCGCCCGCATCACGTTATAAGGAAGCAACGCAGATAATTGTGCCGGGTTTTTCGAGAAAATTTTCAAATTTCATACACTCCAATCGTGTTGGGTGAGAAATGTTGGGTATCGAAAAAAAAAAAAAATTTTCGATCAGGAAGAGTGAAATGAACTCGCGATAAATGTCTCACAAAATCATCATATTTCTCGACCATCTCGAATACTGTGATTCCGGTCGTGATTTTTGTATCATATTAGACGAAATGCATGCAATGATGCGAGATTGATCGGAAAAATATGTTGTTTGGAAAAAAAAATTTTCGATAAATGTCTCACAAAATCATCATACATCTCGACCATCTCGAATTTCGTGATTCCGGTCGTGATTTTTGTATCATATTAGCAGAAATGCATCCAATGATGCGAGATTGATCGGAAAAATATGATGTTTGCAAAAAAGGAATTTTCGATAAATGTCTCACAAAATCATCATATTTCTCGACCATCTCGAATTTCGTGATTTCGGTCGTGATTTTGGTATCATATCAGCAGAAATGCATGCAATGATGCAAGATTGATCGGAAAAATATGTTGTTTGGAAAAATTTTTTTCGAACATCTCGGTCGACGAAATATGGAATGACTCCGGAAACGCTGTTTTTCAACGTTTCACTAAACCGAAACGCGTAAAAACAGGCGTTTCGCCCGCATCACATTATAAGGAAGCAATCGCAGATGATTGTGCCGGGTTTTTCGAGAAAGTTTTCAAATTTCATACACTCCAATCATGTTGGGTGAGAAATGTTGGGCATCGAAAAAAAAAAAAATTTTCGATCAGGAAGAGTGAAATGAACTCGCGATTAATGTCTCACAAAATCATCATATTTCTCGACCATTTCGAACTTCGTGATTCCGGTCGTGATTTTTGTATCATATTAGCAGAAACGCATGCAATGATGCGAGATTGATCGGAAAAATATGTTGTTTGGAAAGAAGAATTCTCGATAAATGTCTCACAAAATCATCATATTTCTCGACCATCTCGAATTTCGTGATTCCGGTCGTGATTTTTGTATCATATTAGACGAAATGCATGCAATGATGCGAGATTGATCGGAAAAATATGTTGTTTGGAAAAAAGAATTTTCGAAAAATGTCTCACAAAATCATCATATTTCTCGACCATCTCGAATTTCGTGATTCCGGTCGTGATTTTTGTATCATATTAGCAGAAATACATGCAATGATGCGAGATTGATCGGAAAAATATGTTGTTTGGAAAAAAGAATTTTCGAAAAATGTCTCACAAAATCATCATATTTCCCGACCATCTCGAATTTCGTGATTCCGGTCGTGATTTTTGTATCATATCAGCAGAAATGCAGGCAATGATGCGAGATTGATCGAAAAAATATGTTGTTTGGAAAAATTTTTTTCGAACATCCCGGTCGACGAAATATAAAATGACTTCGAAAACGCTGTTTTTCGACGTTTCACTGAACTGAAACGCGTAAAAACGGGCGTTTCGCCCGCATCACGTTATAAGGAAGCAATCGCAGATAATTGTGCCGGGTTTTTCGAGAAAATTTTCAAATCTCATACACTCCAATCGTGTTGGGTGAGAAATGTTGGGCATCGAAAAAAAAAAAAAATTTTCGATCAGGAAGAGTGAAATGAACTCGCGATAAATGTCTCACAAAATCATCATATTTCTCGACCATTTCGAACTTCGTGATTCCGGTCGTGATTTTTGTATCATATTAGCAGAAATGCATGCAATGATGCGAGATTGATCGGAAAAATATGTTGTTTGGAAAAAAGAATATTCGAAAAATGTCACACAAAATCATCATATTTCTCGACCATCTCGAATTTCGTGATTCCGGTTGTGATTTTTGTATCATATTAGCAGAAATACATGCAATGATGCGAGATTGATCGGAAAAATATGTTGTTTGGAAAAAAAAATTTTCGATAAATGTCTCACAAAATCATCATGTTTCCCGACCATCTCGAATTTCGTGATTCCGGTCGTGATTTTTGTATCATATTAGCAGAAATGCATGCAATGATGTGAGATTAATCGAAAAAATATGTTGTTTGGAAAAATTTTTTTCGAACATCTCGGTCGACGAAATATGGAATGACTTCGAAAACGCTGTTTTCCGACGTTTCACTAAACCGAAACGCGTAAAAACGGGCGTTTCGCCCGCATCACGTTATAAGGAAGCAATCGCAGATAATTGTGCCGGGTTTTTCGAGAAAATTTTCAAATTTCATACACTCCAATCGTGTTGGGTGCGAAATGTTAAGCATCGAAAAAAAAAAAAAATTTTCGATCAGGAAGAGTGAAATGAACTCGCGATAAATGTCTCACAAAATCATCATATTTCTCGACCATTTCGAACTTCGTGATTCCGGTCGTGATTTTTGTATCATATTAGCAGAAATGCATGCAATGATGCGAGATTGATCGGAAAAATATGTTGTTTGGAAAAAAGAATTTTCGAAAAATGTCTCACAAAATCATCATATTTCTCGACCATCTCGAATTTCGTGATTCCGGTCGTGATTTTCGTATCTTATCAGCAGAAATGCATGCAATGTTGCGAGATTGATCATAAAAATATGTTGTTTGGAAAAAAGAATTTTCGATAAATGTCTCACAAAATCATCATATTTCTCGACCATCTCGAATTCTGTGATTCCGGTCGTGATTTTTGTATCATATTAGACGAAATGCATGCAATGATGCGAGATTGATCGGAAAAATATGTTGTTTGGAAAAAAAAATTTTCGATAAATGTCTCACAAAATCATCATACATCTCGACCATCTCGAATTTCGTGATTCCGGTCGTGATTTTTGTATCATATTAGCAGGAATGCATGCAATGATGCGAGATTGATCGGAAAAATATGTTGTTTGGAAAAAAGAATATTCGAAAAATGTCACACAAAATCATCATATTCCTCGACCATCTCGAATTTCGTGATTCCGGTTGTGATTTTTGTATCATATTAGCAGAAATACATGCAATGATGCGAGATTGATCGGAAAAATATGTTGTTTGGAAAAAAAAATTTTCGATAAATGTCTCACAAAATCATCATGTTTCCCGACCATCTCGAATTTCGTGATTCCGGTCGTGATTTTTGTATCATATTAGCAGAAATGCATGCAATGATGCGAGATTGATCGAAAAAATATGTTGTTTGGAAAAATTTTTTTCGAACATCTCGGTCGACGAAATATGGAATGACTTCGAAAACGCTGTTTTTCGACGTTTCACTAAACCGAAACGCGTAAAAACGGGCGTTTCGCCCGCATCACGTTATAAGGAAGCAATCGCAGATAATTGTGCCGGGTTTTTCGAGAAAATTTTCAAATTTCATACACTCCAATCGTGTTGGGTGAGAAATGTTGGGCATCCAAAAAAAAAAAAAATTTTCGATCAGGAAGAGTGAAATGAACTCGCGATAAATGTCTCACAAAATCATCATATTTCTCGACTATCTCGAATTTCGTGATTCCGGTCGTGATTTTTGTATCATATCAGCAGAAATGCATGCAATGATGCGAGATTGATCGGAAAAATATGTTGTTTGGAAAAAAGAATTTTCGAAAAATGTCTCACAAAATCATCATATTTCTCAACTTTCTCGAACTTCGTGATTCCGGTCGTGATTTTTGTATCATATTAGACGAAATGCATGCAATGATGCGAGATTAATCGGAAAAACATGTTGTTTGGAAAAAATTTTTTCGAACATCTCGGTCGACGAAATATGGAATGACTCCGAAAACGCTGTTTTTCGACGTTTCACTATACCGAAACGCGTAAAAACGGGCGTTTCGTCCGCATCACGTTATTAGGAAGCAATCGCAGATAATTGTGCTGGGTTTTTCGAGAAAATTTTCGAATTTCATACACTCCAATCGTGTTGGGTGAGAAATGTTGGGCATCGAAAAAAAAAAAAATTCTCGATCAGGAAGAGTGAAATGAACTCGCGATAAATGTCTCACAAAATCATCATATTTCTCGACCATTTCGAACTTCGTGATTCCGGTCGTGATTTTTGTATCATATTAGCAGAAATGCATGCAATGATGCGAGATTGATCGAAAAAATATGTTGTTTGGAGAAAAGAATTTTCGATAAATGTCTCACAAACTCATCATATCTCTCGACCATCTCGAATTTCGTGATTCCGGTCGTGATTTTTGTATCATATTTGCAGAAATGCATCCGATGATGCGAGATTGATCGGGAAAATATGTTGTTTGGAAAAAAGAATTTTCGATAAATGTCTCACAAAATCATCATATTTCTCGACCATCTCGAATTTCGTGATTCCGGTCGTGATTTTTGTATCATATTAGAAGAAATGCATGCAATGATGCGATTTTGATCGGAAAAATATGTTGTTTGGAAAAATTTTTTTCGAACATCTCGGTCGACGAAATATGGAATGACTTCGAAAACGCTGTTTTTCGACGTTTCACTGAACCGAAACGCGTAAAAGCGGGCGTTTCGCCCGCATCACGTTATAAGGAAGCAATCGCAGATAATTGTGCCGGGTTTTTCGGGAAAATTTTCAAATTTCATACACTCCAATCGTGTTGGGTGAGAAATGTTGGGCATCGAAGAAAAAAAAAATTTTCGATCAGGAAGAGTGAAATGAACTCGCGATAAATGTCTCACAAAATCATCATATTTCTCGACTATCTCGAATTTCGTGATTCCGGTCGTGATTTTTGTATCATATCAGCAGAAATGCATGCAATGATGCGAGATTGATCGGAAAAATATGTTGTTTGGAAAGAAGAATTTTCGAAAAATGTCTCACAAAATCATCATATTTCTCAACTTTCTCGAATTTCGTGATTCCGGTCGTGATTTTTGTATCATATTAGCAGAAATACATGCGATGATGCGAGATTGATCGGAAAAATATGTTGTTTGGAAAAAAAAATTTTCGATAAATGTCTCACAAAATCATCATATTTCCCGACCATCTCGAATTTCGTGATTCCGGTCGTGATTTTTGTATCATATTAGCAGAAATGCATGCAATGATGCGAGATTGATCGGAAAAATATGTTGTTTGGAAAAATTTTTTTCGAACATCTCGGTCGACGAAATATGGAATGACTTTGAAAACGCTGTTTTTCGACGTTTCACTAAACCGAAACGCGTAAAAACGGGCGTTTTGCCCGCATCACGTTATAAGGAAGCAATCGCAGATAATTGTGCCGGGTTTTTCGAGAAAATTTCCAAATTTCATACACTCCAATCGTGTTGGGTGAGAAATGTTGGGCATCGAAAAAAAAAAAATTTTTCAATCAGGAAGAGTGAAATGTACTCGCGATAAATGTCTCACAAAATCATCATATTTCCCGTCCATCTCGAATTTCGTGATTCCGGTCGTGATTTTTGTATCATATCAGCAGAAATGCATGCAATGATGCGAGATTGATCGAAAAAATATGTTGTTTGGGAAAATTTTTTTCGAACATTTCGGTCGACGAAATATGGAATGACTTCGAAAACGCTGTTTTTCGACGTTTCACTGAACCGAAACGCGTAAAAACGGGCGTTTGGCCCGCATCACGTTATAAGGAAGCAATCGCAGATAATTGTGCCGGGTTTTTCGGGAAAATTTTCAAATTTCATACACTCCAATCGTGTTGGGTGAGAAATGTTAAGCATCGAAAAAAAAAAAAAATTTTCGATCAGGAAGAGTGAAATGAACTCGCGATAAATGTCTCACAAAATCATCATATTTCTCGACCATTTCGAACTTCGTGATTCCGGTCGTGATTTTTGTATCATATTAGCAGAAATGCATGCAATGATGCGAGATTGATCGGAAAAATATGTTGTTTGGAAAAAAGAATTTTCGAAAAATGTCTCACAAAATCATCATATTTCTCGACCATCTCGAATTTCGTGATTCCGGTCGTGATTTTCGTATCTTATCAGCAGAAATGCATGCAATGTTGCGAGATTGATCATAAAAATATGTTGTTTGGAAAAAAGAATTTTCGATAAATGTCTCACAAAATCATCATATTTCTCGACCATCTCAAATTTCGTGATTCCGATGGTGATTTTCGTATCATATTAGCAGAAATACATGCAATGATGCGAGATTGATCGGAAAAATATGTTGTTTGGAAAAAAAATTTTCGATAAATGTCTCACAAAGTCATCATATTTCTCGACCATCTCGAATTCTGTGATTCCGGTCGTGATTTTTGTATCATATTAGACGAAATGCATGCAATGATGCGAGATTGATCGGAAAAATATGTTGTTTGGAAAAAAAAATTTTCGATAAATGTCTCACAAAATCATCATACATCTCGACCATCTCGAATTTCGTGATTCCGGTCGTGATTTTTGTATCATATTAGCAGAAATGCATGCAATGATGCGAGATTGATCGGAAAAATATGTTGTTTGGAAAAAAGAATATTCGAAAAATGTCACACAAAATCATCATATTTCTCGACCATCTCGAATTTCGTGATTCCGGTTGTGATTTTTGTATCATATTAGCAGAAATACATGCAATGATGCGAGATTGATCGGAAAAATATGTTGTTTGGAAAAAAAAATTTTCGATAAATGTCTCACAAAATCATCATGTTTCCCGACCATCTCGAATTTCGTGATTCCGGTCGTGATTTTTGTATCATATTAGCAGAAATGCATGCAATGATGCGAGATTGATCGAAAAAATATGTTGTTTGGAAAAATTTTTTTCGAACATCTCGGTCGACGAAATATGGAATGACTTCGAAAACGCTGTTTTTCGACGTTTCACTAAACCGAAACGCGTAAAAACGGGCGTTTCGCCCGCATCACGTTATAAGGAAGCAATCGCAGATAATTGTGCCGGGTTTTTCGAGAAAATTTTCAAATTTCATACACTCCAATCGTGTTGGGTGAGAAATGTTGGGCATCCAAAAAAAAAAAAAATTTTCGATCAGGAAGAGTGAAATGAACTCGCGATAAATGTCTCACAAAATCATCATATTTCTCGACTATCTCGAATTTCGTGATTCCGGTCGTGATTTTTGTATCATATCAGCAGAAATGCATGCAATGATGCGAGATTGATCGGAAAAATATGTTGTTTGGAAAAAAGAATTTTCGAAAAATGTCTCACAAAATCATCATATTTCTCAACTTTCTCGAATTTCGTGATTCCGGTCGTGATTTTTGTATCATATCAGCAGAAATGCATGCAATGATGCGAGATTGATCGGAAAAATATGTTGTTTGGAAAAAAGAATTTTCGAAAGATGTCTCACAAAATCATCATATTTCTCGACCATCTCGAATTTCGTGATTCCGGTTGTGATTTTTGTATCATATTAGCAGAAATACATGCGATGATGCGAGATTGATCGGAAAAATATGTTGTTTGGAAAAAAAAATTTTCGATAAATGTCTCACAAAATCATCATATTTCCCGACCATCTCGAATTTCGTGATTCCGGTCGTGATTTTTGTATCATATTAGCAGAAATGCATGCATTGATGCGAGATTGATCGGAAAAATATGTTGTTTGGAAAAAAGAATTTTCGATAAATGTCTCACAAAATCATCATATTTCTCGACCATCTCGAAATTCGTGATTCCGGTCGTGATTTTTGTATCATATTAGAAGAAATGCATGGAATGATGCGATATTGATCGGAAAAATATGTTGTTTGGAAAAATTTTTTTCGAACATCTCGGTCGACGAAATATGGAATGACTTCGAAAACGCTGTTTTTCGACGTTTCACTAAACCGAAACGAGTAAAAACGGGCGTTTCGCCCGCATCACGTTATAAGGAAGCAATCGCAGATAATTGTGCCGGGTTTTTCGAGAAAATTTTCAAATTTCATACACTCCAATCGGGTTGGGTGAGAAATGTTGGGCATCGAAAAAAAAAAGAAATTTTCGATCAGGAAGAGTGGAATGAACTCGCGATAAATGTCTCACAAAGTCATCATATTTCTCGACCATCTCGAATTCTGTGATTCCGGTCGTGATTTTTGTATCATATTAGACGAAATGCATGCAATGATGCGAGATTGATCGGAAAAATATGTTGTTTGGAAAAAAAAATTTTCGATAAATGTCTCACAAAATCATCATACATCTCGACCATCTCGAATTTCGTGATTCCGGTCGTGATTTTTGTATCATATTAGCAGAAATGCATGCAATGATGCGAGATTGATCGGAAAAATATGTTGTTTGGAAAAAAGAATATTCGAAAAATGTCACACAAAATCATCATATTTCTCGACCATCTCGAATTTCGTGATTCCGGTTGTGATTTTTGTATCATATTAGCAGAAATACATGCAATGATGCGAGATTGATCGGAAAAATATGTTGTTTGGAAAAAAAAATTTTCGATAAATGTCTCACAAAATCATCATGTTTCCCGACCATCTCGAATTTCGTGATTCCGGTCGTGATTTTTGTATCATATTAGCAGAAATGCATGCAATGATGCGAGATTGATCGAAAAAATATGTTGTTTGGAAAAATTTTTTTCGAACATCTCGGTCGACGAAATATGGAATGACTTCGAAAACGCTGTTTTTCGACGTTTCACTAAACCGAAACGCGTAAAAACGGGCGTTTCGCCCGCATCACGTTATAAGGAAGCAATCGCAGATAATTGTGCCGGGTTTTTCGAGAAAATTTTCAAATTTCATACACTCCAATCGTGTTGGGTGAGAAATGTTGGGCATCCAAAAAAAAAAAAAATTTTCGATCAGGAAGAGTGAAATGAACTCGCGATAAATGTCTCACAAAATCATCATATTTCTCGACTATCTCGAATTTCGTGATTCCGGTCGTGATTTTTGTATCATATCAGCAGAAATGCATGCAATGATGCGAGATTGATCGGAAAAATATGTTGTTTGGAAAAAAGAATTTTCGAAAAATGTCTCACAAAATCATCATATTTCTCAACTTTCTCGAATTTCGTGATTCCGGTCGTGATTTTTGTATCATATCAGCAGAAATGCATGCAATGATGCGAGATCGATCGGAAAAATATGTTGTTTGGAAAAAAGAATTTTCGAAAGATGTCTCACAAAATCATCATATTTCTCGACCATCTCGAATTTCGTGATTCCGGTTGTGATTTTTGTATCATATTAGCAGAAATACATGCGATGATGCGAGATTGATCGGAAAAATATGTTGTTTGGAAAAAAAAATTTTCGATAAATGTCTCACAAAATCATCATATTTCCCGACCATCTCGAATTTCGTGATTCCGGTCGTGATTTTTGTATCATATTAGCAGAAATGCATGCATTGATGCGAGATTGATCGGAAAAATATGTTGTTTGGAAAAAAGAATTTTCGATAAATGTCTCACAAAATCATCATATTTCTCGACCATCTCGAAATTCGTGATTCCGGTCGTGATTTTTGTATCATATTAGAAGAAATGCATGGAATGATGCGATATTGATCGGAAAAATATGTTGTTTGGAAAAATTTTTTTCGAACATCTCGGTCGACGAAATATGGAATGACTTCGAAAACGCTGTTTTTCGACGTTTCACTAAACCGAAACGAGTAAAAACGGGCGTTTCGCCCGCATCACGTTATAAGGAAGCAATCGCAGATAATTGTGCCGGGTTTTTCGAGAAAATTTTCAAATTTCATACACTCCAATCGGGTTGGGTGAGAAATGTTGGGCATCGAAAAAAAAAAGAAATTTTCGATCAGGAAGAGTGAAATGAACTCGCGATAAATGTCTTTCAAAATCATCATACATCTCGACCATCTCGAATTTCGTGATTCCGGTCGTGATTTCTGTATCATATTAGCAGAAATGCATCCAATGATGCGAGATTGATCGGAAAAATATGTTGTTTGCAAAAAAGAATTTTCGATAAATGTCTCACAAAATCATCATATTTCTCGACCATCTCGAATTTCGTGATTCCGGTCGTGATTTTTGTATCATATCAGCAGAAATGCATGCAATGATGCGAGATTAATAGGAAAAACATGTTGTTTGGAAAAAAGAATTTTCGATAAATGTCTCACAAAATCATCATATTTCTCGACCATCTCGAATTTCGTGATTCCGGTCGTGATTTTTGTATCATATTAGAAGAAATGCATGCAATGATGCGATATTGATCGGAAAAATATGTTGTTCGGAAAAATTTTTTTCGAACATCTCGGTCGACGAAATATGGAATGACTTCGAAAACGCTGTTTTTCGACGTTTCACTAAACCGAAACGAGTAAAAACGGGCGTTTCGCCCGCATCACGTTATAAGGAAGCAATCGCAGATAATTGTGCCGGGTTTTTCGAGAAAATTTTCAAATTTCATACACTCCAATCGTGTTGGGTGAGAAATGTTGGGCATCGAAAAAAAAAAAAATTTTCGATCAGGAAGAGTGAAATGAACTCGCGATAAATGTCTCACAAAATCATCATATTTCTCGACCATTTTGAACTTCGTGATTCCGGTCGTGATTTTTGTATCATATTAGCAGAAATGCATGCAATGATGCAGGATTGATCGGAAAAATATGTTGTTTGGAGAAAAGAATTTTCGAAAAATGTCTCACAAAATCATCATATTTCTCGACCATTTCGAACTTCGTGATTCCGGTCGTGATTTTTGTATCATATTAGACGAAATGCATGCAATGATGCGAGATTAATCGGAAAAACATGTTGTTTGGAAAAAATTTTTTCGAACATCTCGGTCGACGAAATATGGAATGACTCCGAAAACGCTGTTTTTCGACGTTTCACTATACCGAAACGCGTAAAAACGGGCGTTTCGTCCGCATCACGTTATTAGGAAGCAATCGCAGATAATTGTGCTGGGTTTTTCGAGAAAATTTTCGAATTTCATACACTCCAATCGTGTTGGGTGAGAAATGTTGGGCATCGAAAAAAAAAAAAATTTTCGATCAGGAAGAGTGAAATGAACTCGCGATAAATGTCTCACAAAATCATCATATTTCTCGACTATCTCGAATTTCGTGATTCCGGTCGTGATTTTTGTATCATATCAGCAGAAATGCATGCAATGATGCGAGATTGATCGGAAAAATATGTTGTTTGGAAAGAAGAATTTTCGAAAAATGTCTCACAAAATCATCATATTTCTCAACTTTCTCGAATTTCGTGATTCCGGTCGTGATTTTTGTATCATATCAGCAGAAATGCATGCAATGATGCGAGATTGATCGGAAAAATATGTTGTTTGGAAAGAAGAATTTTCGAAAGATGTCTCACAAAATCATCATATTTCTCGACCATCTCGAATTTCGTGATTCCGGTTGTGATTTTTGTATCATATTAGCAGAAATACATGCGATGATGCGAGATTGATCGGAAAAATATGTTGTTTGGAAAAATTTTTTTCGAACATCTCGGTCGACGAAATATGGAATGACTTCGAAAACGCTGTTTTTCGACGTTTCACTAAACCGAAACGCGTAAAAACGGGCGTTTTGCCCGCATCACGTTATAAGGAAGCAATCGCAGATAATTGTGCCGGGTTTTTCGAGAAAATTTCCAAATTTCATACACTCCAATCGTGTTGGGTGAGAAATGTTGGGCATCGAAAAAAAAAAAAAATTTTCAATCAGGAAGAGTGAAATGAACTCGCGATAAATGTCTCACAAAATCATCATATTTCTCGACCATTTCGAACTTCGTGATTCCGGTCGTGATTTTTGTATCATATTAGCAGAAATGCATGCAATGATGCGAGATTGATCGGAAAAATATGTTGTTTGGAAAAAAGAATTTTCGAAAAATGTCTCACAAAATCATCATATTTCTCGACCATCTCGAATTTCGTGATTCCGGTCGTGATTTTCGTATCTTATCAGCAGAAATGCATGCAATGTTGCGAGATTGATCATAAAAATATGTTGTTTGGAAAAAAGAATTTTCGATAAATGTCTCACAAAATCATCATATTTCTCGACCATCTCAAATTTCGTGATTCCGATGGTGATTTTCGTATCATATTAGCAGAAATACATGCAATGATGCGAGATTGATCGGAAAAATATGTTGTTTGGAAAAAAAATTTTCGATAAATGTCTCACAAAGTCATCATATTTCTCGACCATCTCGAATTCTGTGATTCCGGTCGTGATTTTTGTATCATATTAGACGAAATGCATGCAATGATGCGAGATTGATCGGAAAAATATGTTGTTTGGAAAAAAAAATTTTCGATAAATGTCTCACAAAATCATCATACATCTCGACCATCTCGAATTTCGTGATTCCGGTCGTGATTTTTGTATCATATTAGCAGAAATGCATGCAATGATGCGAGATTGATCGGAAAAATATGTTGTTTGGAAAAAAGAATATTCGAAAAATGTCACACAAAATCATCATATTTCTCGACCATCTCGAATTTCGTGATTCCGGTTGTGATTTTTGTATCATATTAGCAGAAATACATGCAATGATGCGAGATTGATCGGAAAAATATGTTGTTTGGAAAAAAAAATTTTCGATAAATGTCTCACAAAATCATCATGTTTCCCGACCATCTCGAATTTCGTGATTCCGGTCGTGATTTTTGTATCATATTAGCAGAAATGCATGCAATGATGCGAGATTGATCGAAAAAATATGTTGTTTGGAAAAATTTTTTTCGAACATCTCGGTCGACGAAATATGGAATGACTTCGAAAACGCTGTTTTTCGACGTTTCACTAAACCGAAACGCGTAAAAACGGGCGTTTCGCCCGCATCACGTTATAAGGAAGCAATCGCAGATAATTGTGCCGGGTTTTTCGAGAAAATTTTCAAATTTCATACACTCCAATCGTGTTGGGTGAGAAATGTTGGGCATCCAAAAAAAAAAAAAATTTTCGATCAGGAAGAGTGAAATGAACTCGCGATAAATGTCTCACAAAATCATCATATTTCTCGACTATCTCGAATTTCGTGATTCCGGTCGTGATTTTTGTATCATATCAGCAGAAATGCATGCAATGATGCGAGATTGATCGGAAAAATATGTTGTTTGGAAAAAAGAATTTTCGAAAAATGTCTCACAAAATCATCATATTTCTCAACTTTCTCGAATTTCGTGATTCCGGTCGTGATTTTTGTATCATATCAGCAGAAATGCATGCAATGATGCGAGATTGATCGGAAAAATATGTTGTTTGGAAAAAAGAATTTTCGAAAGATGTCTCACAAAATCATCATATTTCTCGACCATCTCGAATTTCGTGATTCCGGTTGTGATTTTTGTATCATATTAGCAGAAATACATGCGATGATGCGAGATTGATCGGAAAAATATGTTGTTTGGAAAAAAAAATTTTCGATAAATGTCTCACAAAATCATCATATTTCCCGACCATCTCGAATTTCGTGATTCCGGTCGTGATTTTTGTATCATATTAGCAGAAATGCATGCAATGATGCGAGATTGATCGGAAAAATATGTTGTTTGGAAAAAAGAATTTTCGATAAATGTCTCACAAAATCATCATATTTCTCGACCATCTCGAATTTCGTGATTCCGGTCGTGATTTTTGTATCATATTAGAAGAAATGCATGGAATGATGCGATATTGATCGGAAAAATATGTTGTTTGGAAAAATTTTTTTCGAACATCTCGGTCGACGAAATATGGAATGACTTCGAAAACGCTGTTTTTCGACGTTTCACTAAACCGAAACGAGTAAAAACGGGCGTTTCGCCCGCATCACGTTATAAGGAAGCAATCGCAGATAATTGTGCCGGGTTTTTCGAGAAAATTTTCAAATTTCATACACTCCAATCGGGTTGGGTGAGAAATGTTGGGCATCGAAAAAAAAAAGAAATTTTCGATCAGGAAGAGTGAAATGAACTCGCGATAAATGTCTTTCAAAATCATCATACATCTCGACCATCTCGAATTTCGTGATTCCGGTCGTGATTTCTGTATCATATTAGCAGAAATGCATCCAATGATGCGAGATTGATCGGAAAAATATGTTGTTTGGAAAAAAGAATATTCGAAAAATGTCACACAAAATCATCATATTTCTCGACCATCTCGAATTTCGTGATTCCGGTTGTGATTTTTGTATCATATTAGCAGAAATACATGCAATGATGCGAGATTGATCGGAAAAATATGTTGTTTGGAAAAAAAAATTTTCGATAAATGTCTCACAAAATCATCATGTTTCCCGACCATCTCGAATTTCGTGATTCCGGTCGTGATTTTTGTATCATATTAGCAGAAATGCATGCAATGATGCGAGATTGATCGAAAAAATATGTTGTTTGGAAAAATTTTTTTCGAACATCTCGGTCGACGAAATATGGAATGACTTCGAAAACGCTGTTTTTCGACGTTTCACTAAACCGAAACGCGTAAAAACGGGCGTTTCGCCCGCATCACGTTATAAGGAAGCAATCGCAGATAATTGTGCCGGGTTTTTCGAGAAAATTTTCAAATTTCATACACTCCAATCGTGTTGGGTGAGAAATGTTGGGCATCCAAAAAAAAAAAAAATTTTCGATCAGGAAGAGTGAAATGAACTCGCGATAAATGTCTCACAAAATCATCATATTTCTCGACTATCTCGAATTTCGTGATTCCGGTCGTGATTTTTGTATCATATCAGCAGAAATGCATGCAATGATGCGAGATTGATCGGAAAAATATGTTGTTTGGAAAAAAGAATTTTCGAAAAATGTCTCACAAAATCATCATATTTCTCAACTTTCTCGAATTTCGTGATTCCGGTCGTGATTTTTGTATCATATCAGCAGAAATGCATGCAATGATGCGAGATTGATCGGAAAAATATGTTGTTTGGAAAAAAGAATTTTCGAAAGATGTCTCACAAAATCATCATATTTCTCGACCATCTCGAATTTCGTGATTCCGGTTGTGATTTTTGTATCATATTAGCAGAAATACATGCGATGATGCGAGATTGATCGGAAAAATATGTTGTTTGGAAAAAAAAATTTTCGATAAATGTCTCACAAAATCATCATATTTCCCGACCATCTCGAATTTCGTGATTCCGGTCGTGATTTTTGTATCATATTAGCAGAAATGCATGCAATGATGCGAGATTGATCGGAAAAATATGTTGTTTGGAAAAAAGAATTTTCGATAAATGTCTCACAAAATCATCATATTTCTCGACCATCTCGAATTTCGTGATTCCGGTCGTGATTTTTGTATCATATTAGAAGAAATGCATGGAATGATGCGATATTGATCGGAAAAATATGTTGTTTGGAAAAATTTTTTTCGAACATCTCGGTCGACGAAATATGGAATGACTTCGAAAACGCTGTTTTTCGACGTTTCACTAAACCGAAACGAGTAAAAACGGGCGTTTCGCCCGCATCACGTTATAAGGAAGCAATCGCAGATAATTGTGCCGGGTTTTTCGAGAAAATTTTCAAATTTCATACACTCCAATCGGGTTGGGTGAGAAATGTTGGGCATCGAAAAAAAAAAGAAATTTTCGATCAGGAAGAGTGAAATGAACTCGCGATAAATGTCTCACAAAATCATCATATTTCTCGACCATTTTGAACTTCGTGATTCCGGTCGTGATTTTTGTATCATATTAGCAGAAATGCATGCAATGATGCAGGATTGATCGGAAAAATATGTTGTTTGGAGAAAAGAATTTTCGATAAATGTCTCACAAAATCATCATATTTCTCGACCATTTCGAACTTCGTGATTCCGGTCGTGATTTTTGTATCATATTAGACGAAATGCATGCAATGATGCGAGATTAATCGGAAAAACATGTTGTTTGGAAAAAATTTTTTCGAACATCTCGGTCGACGAAATATGGAATGACTCCGAAAACGCTGTTTTTCGACGTTTCACTATACCGAAACGCGTAAAAACGGGCGTTTCGTCCGCATCACGTTATTAGGAAGCAATCGCAGATAATTGTGCTGGGTTTTTCGAGAAAATTTTCGAATTTCATACACTCCAATCGTGTTGGGTGAGAAATGTTGGGCATCGAAAAAAAAAAAAATTTTCGATCAGGAAGAGTGAAATGAACTCGCGATAAATGTCTCACAAAATCATCATATTTCTCGACTATCTCGAATTTCGTGATTCCGGTCGTGATTTTTGTATCATATCAGCAGAAATGCATGCAATGATGCGAGATTGATCGGAAAAATATGTTGTTTGGAAAGAAGAATTTTCGAAAAATGTCTCACAAAATCATCATATTTCTCAACTTTCTCGAATTTCGTGATTCCGGTCGTGATTTTTGTATCATATCAGCAGAAATGCATGCAATGATGCGAGATTGATCGGAAAAATATGTTGTTTGGAAAGAAGAATTTTCGAAAGATGTCTCACAAAATCATCATATTTCTCGACCATCTCGAATTTCGTGATTCCGGTTGTGATTTTTGTATCATATTAGCAGAAATACATGCGATGATGCGAGATTGATCGGAAAAATATGTTGTTTGGAAAAATTTTTTTCGAACATCTCGGTCGACGAAATATGGAATGACTTCGAAAACGCTGTTTTTCGACGTTTCACTAAACCGAAACGCGTAAAAACGGGCGTTTTGCCCGCATCACGTTATAAGGAAGCAATCGCAGATAATTGTGCCGGGTTTTTCGAGAAAATTTCCAAATTTCATACACTCCAATCGTGTTGGGTGAGAAATGTTGGGCATCGAAAAAAAAAAAAAATTTTCAATCAGGAAGAGTGAAATGAACTCGCGATAAATGTCTCACAAAATCATCATATTTCTCGACCATTTCGAACTTCGTGATTCCGGTCGTGATTTTTGTATCATATTAGCAGAAATGCATGCAATGATGCGAGATTGATCGGAAAAATATGTTGTTTGGAAAAAAGAATTTTCGAAAAATGTCTCACAAAATCATCATATTTCTCGACCATCTCGAATTTCGTGATTCCGGTCGTGATTTTCGTATCTTATCGGCAGAAATGCATGCAATGTTGCGAGATTGATCATAAAAATATGTTGTTTGGAAAAAAGAATTTTCGATAAATGTCTCACAAAATCATCATATTTCTCGACCATCTCAAATTTCGTGATTCCGATGGTGATTTTCGTATCATATTAGCAGAAATACATGCAATGATGCGAGATTGATCGGAAAAATATGTTGTTTGGAAAAAAAATTTTCGATAAATGTCTCACAAAGTCATCATATTTCTCGACCATCTCGAATTCTGTGATTCCGGTCGTGATTTTTGTATCATATTAGACGAAATGCATGCAATGATGCGAGATTGATCGGAAAAATATGTTGTTTGGAAAAAAAAATTTTCGATAAATGTCTCACAAAATCATCATACATCTCGACCATCTCGAATTTCGTGATTCCGGTCGTGATTTTTGTATCATATTAGCAGAAATGCATGCAATGATGCGAGATTGATCGGAAAAATATGTTGTTTGGAAAAAAGAATATTCGAAAAATGTCACACAAAATCATCATATTTCTCGACCATCTCGAATTTCGTGATTCCGGTTGTGATTTTTGTATCATATTAGCAGAAATACATGCAATGATGCGAGATTGATCGGAAAAATATGTTGTTTGGAGAAAAAAATTTTCGATAAATGTCTCACAAAATCATCATGTTTCCCGACCATCTCGAATTTCGTGATTCCGGTCGTGATTTTTGTATCATATTAGCAGAAATGCATGCAATGATGCGAGATTGATCGAAAAAATATGTTGTTTGGAAAAATTTTTTTCGAACATCTCGGTCGACGAAATATGGAATGACTTCGAAAACGCTGTTTTTCGACGTTTCACTAAACCGAAACGCGTAAAAACGGGCGTTTCGCCCGCATCACGTTATAAGGAAGCAATCGCAGATAATTGTGCCGGGTTTTTCGAGAAAATTTTCAAATTTCATACACTCCAATCGTGTTGGGTGAGAAATGTTGGGCATCCAAAAAAAAAAAAAATTTTCGATCAGGAAGAGTGAAATGAACTCGCGATAAATGTCTCACAAAATCATCATATTTCTCGACTATCTCGAATTTCGTGATTCCGGTCGTGATTTTTGTATCATATCAGCAGAAATGCATGCAATGATGCGAGATTGATCGGAAAAATATGTTGTTTGGAAAAAAGAATTTTCGAAAAATGTCTCACAAAATCATCATATTTCTCAACTTTCTCGAATTTCGTGATTCCGGTCGTGATTTTTGTATCATATCAGCAGAAATGCATGCAATGATGCGAGATTGATCGGAAAAATATGTTGTTTGGAAAAAAGAATTTTCGAAAGATGTCTCACAAAATCATCATATTTCTCGACCATCTCGAATTTCGTGATTCCGGTTGTGATTTTTGTATCATATTAGCAGAAATACATGCGATGATGCGAGATTGATCGGAAAAATATGTTGTTTGGAAAAAAAAATTTTCGATAAATGTCTCACAAAATCATCATATTTCCCGACCATCTCGAATTTCGTGATTCCGGTCGTGATTTTTGTATCATATTAGCAGAAATGCATGCAATGATGCGAGATTGATCGGAAAAATATGTTGTTTGGAAAAAAGAATTTTCGATAAATGTCTCACAAAATCATCATATTTCTCGACCATCTCGAATTTCGTGATTCCGGTCGTGATTTTTGTATCATATTAGAAGAAATGCATGGAATGATGCGATATTGATCGGAAAAATATGTTGTTTGGAAAAATTTTTTTCGAACATCTCGGTCGACGAAATATGGAATGACTTCGAAAACGCTGTTTTTCGACGTTTCACTAAACCGAAACGAGTAAAAACGGGCGTTTCGCCCGCATCACGTTATAAGGAAGCAATCGCAGATAATTGTGCCGGGTTTTTCGAGAAAATTTTCAAATTTCATACACTCCAATCGGGTTGGGTGAGAAATGTTGGGCATCGAAAAAAAAAAGAAATTTTCGATCAGGAAGAGTGAAATGAACTCGCGATAAATGTCTTCCAAAATCATCATACATCTCGACCATCTCGAATTTCGTGATTCCGGTCGTGATTTCTGTATCATATTAGCAGAAATGCATCCAATGATGCGAGATTGATCGGAAAAATATGTTGTTTGCAAAAAAGAATTTTCGATAAATGTCTCACAAAATCATCATATTTCTCGACCATCTCGAATTTCGTGATTCCGGTCGTGATTTTTGTATCATATTAGCAGAAATGCATGCAATGATGCGAGATTGATCGAAAAAATATGTTGTTTGGAAAAATTTTTTTCGAACATCTCGGTCGACGAAATATGGAATGACTTCGAAAACGCTGTTTTTCGACGTTTCACTAAACCGAAACGCGTAAAAACGGGCGTTTCGCCCGCATCACGTTATAAGGAAGCAATCGCAGATAATTGTGCCGGGTTTTTCGAGAAAATTTTCAAATTTCATACACTCCAATCGTGTTGGGTGAGAAATGTTGGGCATCCAAAAAAAAAAAAAATTTTCGATCAGGAAGAGTGAAATGAACTCGCGATAAATGTCTCACAAAATCATCATATTTCTCGACTATCTCGAATTTCGTGATTCCGGTCGTGATTTTTGTATCATATCAGCAGAAATGCATGCAATGATGCGAGATTGATCGGAAAAATATGTTGTTTGGAAAAAAGAATTTTCGAAAAATGTCTCACAAAATCATCATATTTCTCAACTTTCTCGAATTTCGTGATTCCGGTTGTGATTTTTGTATCATATTAGCAGAAATACATGCGATGATGCGAGATTGATCGGAAAAATATGTTGTTTGGAAAAAAAAATTTTCGATAAATGTCTCACAAAATCATCATATTTCCCGACCATCTCGAATTTCGTGATTCCGGTCGTGATTTTTGTATCATATTAGCAGAAATGCATGCAATGATGCGAGATTGATCGGAAAAATATGTTGTTTGGAAAAAAGAATTTTCGATAAATGTCTCACAAAATCATCATATTTCTCGACCATCTCGAATTTCGTGATTCCGGTCGTGATTTTTGTATCATATTAGAAGAAATGCATGGAATGATGCGATATTGATCGGAAAAATATGTTGTTTGGAAAAATTTTTTTCGAACATCTCGGTCGACGAAATATGGAATGACTTCGAAAACGCTGTTTTTCGACGTTTCACTAAACCGAAACGAGTAAAAACGGGCGTTTCGCCCGCATCACGTTATAAGGAAGCAATCGCAGATAATTGTGCCGGGTTTTTCGAGAAAATTTTCAAATTTCATACACTCCAATCGTGTTGGGTGAGAAATGTTGGGCATCGAAAAAAAAAAAAATTTTCGATCAGGAAGAGTGAAATGAACTCGCGATAAATGTCTCACAAAATCATCATATTTCTCGACCATTTCGAACTTCGTGATTCCGGTCGTGATTTTTGTATCATATTAGCAGAAATGCATGCAATGATGCAGGATTGATCGGAAAAATATGTTGTTTGGAGAAAAGAATTTTCGATAAATGTCTCACAAAATCATCATATTTCTCGACCATTTCGAACTTCGTGATTCCGGTCGTGATTTTTGTATCATATTAGACGAAATGCATGCAATGATGCGAGATTAATCGGAAAAACATGTTGTTTGGAAAAAATTTTTTCGAACATCTCGGTCGACGAAATATGGAATGACTCCGAAAACGCTGTTTTTCGACGTTTCACTATACCGAAACGCGTAAAAACGGGCGTTTCGTCCGCATCACGTTATTAGGAAGCAATCGCAGATAATTGTGCTGGGTTTTTCGAGAAAATTTTCGAATTTCATACACTCCAATCGTGTTGGGTGAGAAATGTTGGGCATCGAAAAAAAAAAAAATTTTCGATCAGGAAGAGTGAAATGAACTCGCGATAAATGTCTCACAAAATCATCATATTTCTCGACCATTTCGAACTTCGTGATTCCGGTCGTGATTTTTGTATCATATTAGCAGAAATGCATGCAATGATGCGAGATTGATCGGAAAAATATGTTGTTTGGAAAAAAAGATTTTCGATAAATGTCTCACAAACTCATCATATCTCTCGACCATCTCGAATTTCGTGATTCCGGTCGTGATTTTTGTATCATATTTGCAGAAATGCATCCGATGATGCGAGATTGATCGGGAAAATATGTTGTTTGGAAAAAAGAATTTTCGATAAATGTCTCACAAAATCATCATATTTCTCGACCATCTCGAATTTCGTGATTCCGGTCGTGATTTTTGTATCATATTAGAAGAAATGCATGCAATGATGCGATATTGATCGGAAAAATATGTTGTTTGGAAAAATTTTTTTCGAACATCTCGGTCGACGAAATATGGAATGACTTCGAAAACGCTGTTTTTCGACGTTTCACTGAACCGAAACGCGTAAAAGCGGGCGTTTCGCCCGCATCACGTTATAAGGAAGCAATCGCAGATAATTGTGCCGGGTTTTTCGGGAAAAATTTCAAATTTCATACACTCCAATCGTGTTGGGTGAGAAATGTTGGGCATCGAAAAAAAAAAAAAATTTTCGATCAGGAAGAGTGAAATAAACTCGCGATAAATGTGGCACAAAATCATCATATTTCTCGACTATCTCGAATTTCGTGATTTCGGTCGTGATTTTTGTATCATATTAGCAGGAATGCATGCAATGATGCGAGATTGATCGAAAAAATATGTTGTTTGGAAAAATTTTTTTCGAACATCTCGGTCGACGAAATATGGAATGACTTCGAAAACGCTGTTTTTCGACGTTTCACTGAACCGAAACGCGTAAAAACGGGCGTTTCGCCCGCATCACGTTATAAGGAAGCAATCGCAGATAATTGTGCCGGGTTTTTCGGGAAAATTTTCAAATTTCATACATTCCAATCGTGTTGGGTGAGAAATGTTGGGCATCGAAAAAAAAAAAAATTTTCGATCAGGAAGAGTGAAATGAACTCGCGATAAATGTCTCACAAAATCATCATATTTCTCGACCATTTCGAACTTCGTGATTCCGGTCGTGATTTTTGTATCATATTAGCAGAAATGCATGCAATGATGCGAGATTGATCGAAAAAATATGTTGTTTGGAAAAAAAGATTTTCGATAAATGTCTCACAAACTCATCATATCTCTCGACCATCTCGAATTTCGTGATTCCGGTCGTGATTTTTGTATCATATTTGCAGAAATGCATCCGATGATGCGAGATTGATCGGGAAAATATGTTGTTTGGAAAAAAGAATTTTCGATAAATGTCTCACAAAATCATCATATTTCTCGACCATTTCGAACTTCGTGATTCCGGTCGTGATTTTTGTATCATATTAGCAGAAATGCATGCAATGATGCGAGATTGATCGAAAAAATATGTTGTTTGGAAAAAAAGATTTTCGATAAATGTGGCACAAAATCATCATATTTCTCGACTATCTCGAATTTCGTGATTTCGGTCGTGATTTTTGTATCATATTAGCAGGAATGCATGCAATGATGCGAGATTGATCGAAAAAATATGTTGTTTGGAAAAATTTTTTTCGAACATCTCGGTCGACGAAATATGGAATGACTTCGAAAACGCTGTTTTTCGACGTTTCACTGAACCGAAACGCGTAAAAACGGGCGTTTCGCCCGCATCACGTTATAAGGAAGCAATCGCAGATAATTGTGCCGGGTTTTTCGGGAAAATTTTCAAATTTCATACATTCCAATCGTGTTGGGTGAGAAATGTTGGGCATCGAAGAAAAAAAAAATTTTCGATCAGGAAGAGTGAAATGAACTCGCGATAAATGTCTCACAAAATCATCATATTTCTCGACTATCTCGAATTTCGTGATTCCGGTCGTGATTTTTGTATCATATCAGCAGAAATGCATGCAATGATGCGAGATTGATCGGAAAAATATGTTGTTTGGAAAAAAGAATTTTCGAAAAATGTCACACAAAATCATCATATTTCTCGACCATCTGGAATTTCGTGATTCCGGTCGTGATTTTCGTATCATATTAGCAGAAATGCATGCAATGATGCGAGATTGATCGGAAAAATATGTTGTTTGGAAGAAAGAATTTTCGATAAATGTCTCACAAATTCATCATATTCCTCGACTATCTCGAATTTCGTGATTCCGGTCGTGATTTTTGTATCATATTAGCAGGAATGCATGCAATGATGCGAGATTGATCGAAAGAATATGTTATTTGGAGAAAAGAATTTTCGATAAATATCTCACAAAATCATCATATTTCTCGACCATCTCGAATTTCGTGATTCCGGTCGTGATTTTTGTATCATATTAGAGGAAATGCATGCAATGATGCGATATTGATCGGAAAAATATGTTGTTCGGAAAAACTTTTTTCGAACATCTCGGTCGACGAAATATGGAATGACTTCGAAAACGCTGTTTTTCGACGTTTCACCAAACCGAAACGAGTAAAAACGGGCGTTTCGCCCGCATCACGTTATAATGAAGCAATCGCAGATAATTGTGCCGGGTTTTTCGAGAAAATTTTCAAATTTCATACACTCCAATCGTGTTGGGTGAGAAATGTTGGGCATCGAAAAAAAAAAAAATTTTCGATCAGGAAGAGTGAAATGAACTCGCGATAAATGTCTCACAAAATCATCATATTTCTCGACCATTTCGAACTTCGCGATTCCGGTCGTGATTTTTGTATCATATTAGCAGAAATGCATGCAATGATGCGAGATTGATCGAAAAAATATGTTGTTTGGAGAAAAGAATTTTCGATAAATGTCTCACAAAATCATAATATTTCTCGACCATCTGGAATTTCGTGATTCCGGTCGTGATTTTCGTATCATATTAGCAGAAATGCATGCAATGATGCGAGATTGATCGGAAAAATATGTTGTTTGGAAAAAAGAATTTTCGATAAATGTCTCACAAACTCATCATATCTCTCGACCATCTCGAATTTCGTGATTCCGGTCGTGATTTTTGTATCATATTGGCAGAAATGCATCCGATGATGCGAGATTGATCGGGAAAATATGTTGTTTGGAAAAAAGAATTTTCGATAGATGTCTCACAAAATCATCATATTTCTCGACCATCTCGAATTTCGTGATTCCGGTCGTGATTTTTGTATCATATTGGCAGAAATGCATCCGATGATGCGAGATTGATCGGGAAAATATGTTGTTTGGAAAAAAGAATTTTCGATAAATGTCTCACGAAATCATCATATTTCTCGAACATCTCGAATTTCGTGATTCCGGTCGTGATTTTTGTATCATATCAGCAGAAATGCATGCAATGATGCGAGATTGATCGGAAAAATATGTTGTTTGGAAAAATTTTTTTCGAAAATCTCGGTCGACGAAATATGGAATGACTTCGAAAACGCTCTTTTTCGACGTTTCACCAAACCGAAACGCGTAAAAACGGGAGTTTCGCCCGCATCACGTTATAAGGGAGCAATCGCAGATAATTGTGCCGGGTTTTTCGGGAAAATTTTCAAATTTCATACACTCCAATCGTGTTGGGTGAGAAATGTTGGGCATCGAAAAAAAAAAAAAATTTTCGATCAGGAAGAGTGAAATGAACTCGCGATAAATGTCTCACAAAATCATCATATTTCTCGACCTTCTCGAATTTCGTGATTCCGGTCGTGATTTTTGTATCAGAACAGCAGAAATGCATGCAATGATGCGAGATTGATCGGAAAAATATGTTGTTTGCAAAAAAGAATTTTCGATAAATGTCTCACAAAATCATCATATTTCTCGACCATCTCGAATTTCGTGATTCCGGTCGTGATTTTTGTATCATATCAGCAGAAATGCATGCAATGATGCGAGATTAATCGGAAAAACATGTTGTTTGGAAAAAAGAATTTTCGATGAATGTCTCACAAAATCATCATATTTCTCGACCATCTCGAATTTCGTGATTCCGGTCGTGATTTTTGTATCATATTAGAAGAAATGCATGCAATGATGCGATATTGATCGGAAAAATATGTTGTTCGGAAAAATTTTTTTCGAACATCTCGGTCGACGAAATATGGAATGACTTCGAAAACGCTGTTTTTCGACGTTTCACTAAACCGAAACGAGTAAAAACGGGCGTTTCGCCCGCATCACGTTATAAGGAAGCAATCGCAGATAATTGTGCCGGGTTTTTCGAGAAAATTTTCAAATTTCATACACTCCAATCGTGTTGGGTGAGAAATGTTGGGCATCGAAAAAAAAAAAAATTTTCGATCAGGAAGAGTGAAATGAACTCGCGATAAATGTCTCACAAAATCACCATATTTCTCGACCATTTCGAACTTCGTGATTCCGGTCGTGATTTTTGTATCATATTAGCAGAAATGCATGCAATGATGCAGGATTGATCGGAAAAATATGTTGTTTGGAGAAAAGAATTTTCGATAAATGTCTCACAAAATCATCATATTTCTCGACCATTTCGAACTTCGTGATTCCGGTCGTGATTTTTGTATCATATTAGACGAAATGCATGCAATGATGCGAGATTAATCGGAAAAACATGTTGTTTGGAAAAAATTTTTTCGAACATCTCGGTCGACGAAATATGGAATGACTCCGAAAACGCTGTTTTTCGACGTTTCACTATACCGAAACGCGTAAAAACGGGCGTTTCGTCCGCATCACGTTATTAGGAAGCAATCGCAGATAATTGTGCTGGGTTTTTCGAGAAAATTTTCGAATTTCATACACTCCAATCGTGTTGGGTGAGAAATGTTGGGCATCGAAAAAAAAAAAAATTTTCGATCAGGAAGAGTGAAATGAACTCGCGATAAATGTCTCACAAAATCATCATATTTCTCGACCATTTCGAACTTCGTGATTCCGGTCGTGATTTTTGTATCATATAAGCAGAAATGCATGCAATGATGCGAGATTGATCGAAAAAATATGTTGTTTGGAAAAAAAGATTTTCGATAAATGTCTCACAAACTCATCATATCTCTCGACCATCTCGAATTTCGTGATTCCGGTCGTGATTTTTGTATCATATTTGCAGAAATGCATCCGATGATGCGAGATTGATCGGGAAAATATGTTGTTTGGAAAAAAGAATTTTCGATAAATGTCTCACAAAATCATCATATTTCTCGACCATCTCGAATTTCGTGATTCCGGTCGTGATTTTTGTATCATATTAGAAGAAATGCATGCAATGATGCGATATTGATCGGAAAAATATGTTGTTTGGAAAAATTTTTTTCGAACATCTCGGTCGACGAAATATGGAATGACTTCGAAAACGCTGTTTTTCGACGTTTCACTGAACCGAAACGCGTAAAAGCGGGCGTTTCGCCCGCATCACGTTATAAGGAAGCAATCGCAGATAATTGTGCCGGGTTTTTCGGGAAAAATTTCAAATTTCATACACTCCAATCGTGTTGGGTGAGAAATGTTGGGCATCGAAGAAAAAAAAAATTTTCGATCAGGAAGAGTGAAATGAACTCGCGATAAATGTCTCACAAAATCATCATATTTCTCGACTATCTCGAATTTCGTGATTCCGGTCGTGATTTTTGTATCATATCAGCAGAAATGCATGCAATGATGCGAGATTGATCGGAAAAATATGTTGTTTGGAAAGAAGAATTTTCGAAAAATGTCTCACAAAATCATCATATTTCTCAACTTTCTCGAATTTCGTGATTCCGGTCGTGATTTTTGTATCATATCAGCAGAAATGCATGCAATGATGCGAGATTGATCGGAAAAATATGTATTTTGGAAAGAAGAATTTTCGAAAGATGTCTCACAAAATCATCATATTTCTCGACCATCTCGAATTTCGTGATTCCGGTTGTGATTTTTGTATCATATTAGCAGAAATACATGCGATGATGCGAGATTGATCGGAAAAATATGTTGTTTGGAAAAATTTTTTTCGAACATCTCGGTCGACGAAATATGGAATGACTTCGAAAACGCTGTTTTTCGACGTTTCACTAAACCGAAACGCGTAAAAACGGGCGTTTTGCCCGCATCACGTTATAAGGAAGCAATCGCAGATAATTGTGCCGGGTTTTTCGAGAAAATTTCCAAATTTCATACACTCCAATCGTGTTGGGTGAGAAATGTTGGGCATCGAAAAAAAAAAAAAATTTTCAATCAGGAAGAGTGAAATGTACTCGCGATAAATGTCTCACAAAATCATCATATTTCCCGTCCATCTCGAATTTCGTGATTCCGGTCGTGATTTTTGTATCATATCAGCAGAAATGCATGCAATGATGCGAGATTGATCGAAAAAATATGTTGTTTGGGAAAATTTTTTTCGAACATTTCGGTCGACGAAATATGGAATGACTTCGAAAACGCTGTTTTTCGACGTATTACTAAACCGAAACGCGTAAAAACGGGCGTTTCGCCCGCATCACGTTATAAGGAAGCAATCGCAGATAATTGTGCCGGGTTTTTCGGGAAAATTTTCAAATTTCATACACTCCAATCGTGTTGGGTGAGAAATGTTGGGCATCGAAAAAAAAAAAAAATTTTCGATCAGGAAGAGTGAAATAAACTCGCGATAAATGTGGCACAAAATCATCATATTTCTCGACTATCTCGAATTTCGTGATTTCGGTCGTGATTTTTGTATCATATTAGCAGGAATGCATGCAATGATGCGAGATTGATCGAAAAAATATGTTGTTTGGAAAAATTTTTTTCGAACATCTCGGTCGACGAAATATGGAATGACTTCGAAAACGCTGTTTTTCGACGTTTCACTGAACCGAAACGCGTAAAAACGGGCGTTTCGCCCGCATCACGTTATAAGGAAGCAATCGCAGATAATTGTGCCGGGTTTTTCGGGAAAATTTTCAAATTTCATACACTCCAATCGTGTTGGGTGAGAAATGTTGGGCATCGAAGAAAAAAAAAATTTTCGATCAGGAAGAGTGAAATGAACTCGCGATAAATGTCTCACAAAATCATCATATTTCTCGACTATCTCGAATTTCGTGATTACGGTCGTGATTTTTGTATCATATCAGCAGAAATGCATGCAATGATGCGAGATTGATCGGAAAAATATGTTGTTTGGAAAAAAGAATTTTCGAAAAATGTCACACAAAATCATCATATTTCTCGACCATCTCGAATTTCGTGATTCCGGTTGTGATTTTTGTATCATATTAGCAGAAATACATGCAATGATGCGAGATTGATCGGAAAAATATGTTGTTTGGAAAAAAAAATTTTCGATAAATGTCTCACAAAATCATCATATTTCTCGACCATCTCGTATTTCGTGATTCCGGTCGTGATTTTTGTATCATATCAGCAGAAATGCATGCAATGATGCAAGATTGATCGGAATAATATGTTGTCTGGAAAAATTTTTTTCGAACATCTCGGTCGACGAACTATGGAACGACTGCGAAAGCGCTGTTTTTCGACGTTTCACTATACCGAAACGCGTAAAAACGGGCGTTTCGTCCGCATCACGTTATTAGGAAGCAATCGCAGATAATTGTGCTGGGTTTTTCGAGAAAATTTTCGAATTTCATACACTCCAATTGTGTTGGGTGAGAAATGTTGGGCATCGAAAAAAAAAAAAATTTACGATCAGGAAGAGTGAAATAAACTCGCGATAAATGTGGCACAAAATCATCATATTTCTCGACTATCTCGAATTTCGTGATTTCGGTCGTGATTTTTATATCATATTGGCAGAAATGCATGCAATGATGCGAGATTGATCAAAAAAATATGTTGTTTGGAAAAGAGAATTTTCTATAAATGTCTCACAAATTCATCATATTTCTCGACCATCTCAAATCCTGTGATTCCGTTCGTGATTTTTGTATCATATTAGAAGAAATCCATGCAATGATGCGAGATTGATCGGAAAAATATGTTGTTTGGAAGAAAGAATTTTCGATAAATGTCTCACAAATTCATCATATTTCTCGACTATCTCGAATTTCGTGATTCCGGTCGTGATTTTTGTATCATATTAGCAGGAATGCATGCAATGATGCGAGATTGATCGAAAGAATATGTTATTTGGAGAAAAGAATTTTCGATAAATATCTCACAAAATCATCATATTTCTCGACCATCTCGAATTTCGTGATTCCGGTCGTGATTTTTGTATCATATTAGAAGAAATGCATGCAATGATGCGATATTGATCGGAAAAATATGTTGTTCGGAAAAACTTTTTTCGAACATCTCGGTCGACGAAATATGGAATGACTTCGAAAACGCTGTTTTTCGACGTTTCACCAAACCGAAACGAGTAAAAACGGGCGTTTCGCCCGCATCACGTTATAAGGAAGCAATCGCAGATAATTGTGCCGGGTTTTTCGAGAAAATTTTCAAATTTCATACACTCCAATCGTGTTGGGTGAGAAATGTTGGGCATCGAAAAAAAAAAAAATTTTCGATCAGGAAGAGTGAAATGAACTCGCGATAAATGTCTCACAAAATCATCATATTTCTCGACCATTTCGAACTTCGCGATTCCGGTCGTGATTTTTGTATCATATTAGCAGAAATGCATGCAATGATGCGAGATTGATCGGAAAAATATGTTGTTTGGAGAAAAGAATTTTCGATAAATGTCTCACAAAATCATAATATTTCTCGACCATCTGGAATTTCGTGATTCCGGTCGTGATTTTCGTATCATATTAGCAGAAATGCATGCAATGATGCGAGATTGATCGGAAAAATATGTTGTTTGGAAAAAAGAATTTTCGATAAATGTCTCACAAACTCATCATATCTCTCGACCATCTCGAATTTCGTGATTCCGGTCGTGATTTTTGTATCATATTGGCAGAAATGCATCCGATGATGCGAGATTGATCGGGAAAATATGTTGTTTGGAAAAAAGAATTTTCGATAGATGTCTCACAAAATCATCATATTTCTCGACCATCTCGAATTTCGTGATTCCGGTCGTGATTTTTGTATCATATTGGCAGAAATGCATCCGATGATGCGAGATTGATCGGGAAAATATGTTGTTTGGAAAAAAGAATTTTCGATAAATGTCTCACGAAATCATCATATTTCTCGAACATCTCGAATTTCGTGATTCCGGTCGTGATTTTTGTATCATATCAGCAGAAATGCATGCAATGATGCGAGATTGATCGGAAAAATATGTTGTTTGGAAAAATTTTTTTCGAAAATCTCGGTCGACGAAATATGGAATGACTTCGAAAACGCTCTTTTTCGACGTTTCACCAAACCGAAACGCGTAAAAACGGGAGTTTCGCCCGCATCACGTTATAAGGGAGCAATCGCAGATAATTGTGCCGGGTTTTTCGGAAAAATTCTCAAATTTCATACACTCCAATCGTGTTGGGTGAGAAATGTTGGGCATCGAAAAAAAAAAAAAATTTTCGATCAGGAAGAGTGAAATGAACTCGCGATAAATGTCTCACAAAATCATCATATTTCTCGACCTTCTCGAATTTCGTGATTCCGGTCGTGATTTTTGTATCAGAACAGCAGAAATGCATGCAATGATGCGAGATTGATCGGAAAAATATGTTGTTTGCAAAAAAGAATTTTCGATAAATGTCTCACAAAATCATCATATTTCTCGACCATCTCGAATTTCGTGATTCCGGTCGTGATTTTTGTATCATATCAGCAGAAATGCATGCAATGATGCGAGATTAATCGGAAAAACATGTTGTTTGGAAAAAAGAATTTTCGATAAATGTCTCACAAAATCATCATATTTCTCGACCATCTCGAATTTCGTGATTCCGGTCGTGATTTTTGTATCATATTAGAAGAAATGCATGCAATGATGCGATATTGATCGGAAAAATATGTTGTTCGGAAAAATTTTTTTCGAACATCTCGGTCGACGAAATATGGAATGACTTCGAAAACGCTGTTTTTCGACGTTTCACTAAACCGAAACGAGTAAAAACGGGCGTTTCGCCCGCATCACGTTATAAGGAAGCAATCGCAGATAATTGTGCCGGGTTTTTCGAGAAAATTTTCAAATTTCATACACTCCAATCGTGTTGGGTGAGAAATGTTGGGCATCGAAAAAAAAAAAAATTTTCGATCAGGAAGAGTGAAATGAACTCGCGATAAATGTCTCACAAAATCATCATATTTCTCGACCATTTCGAACTTCGTGATTCCGGTCGTGATTTTTGTATCATATTAGCAGAAATGCATGCAATGATGCAGGATTGATCGGAAAAATATGTTGTTTGGAGAAAAGAATTTTCGATAAATGTCTCACAAAATCATCATATTTCTCGACCATTTCGAACTTCGTGATTCCGGTCGTGATTTTTGTATCATATTAGACGAAATGCATGCAATGATGCGAGATTAATCGGAAAAACATGTTGTTTGGAAAAAATTTTTTCGAACATCTCGGTCGACGAAATATGGAATGACTCCGAAAACGCTGTTTTTCGACGTTTCACTATACCGAAACGCGTAAAAACGGGCGTTTCGTCCGCATCACGTTATTAGGAAGCAATCGCAGATAATTGTGCTGGGTTTTTCGAGAAAATTTTCGAATTTCATACACTCCAATCGTGTTGGGTGAGAAATGTTGGGCATCGAAAAAAAAAAAAAATTTTCGATCAGGAAGAGTGAAATGAACTCGCGATAAATGTCTCACAAAATCATCATATTTCTCGACCATTTCGAACTTCGTGATTCCGGTCGTGATTTTTGTATCATATTAGCAGAAATGCATGCAATGATGCGAGATTGATCGAAAAAATATGTTGTTTGGAAAAAAAGATTTTCGATAAATGTCTCACAAACTCATCATATCTCTCGACCATCTCGAATTTCGTGATTCCGGTCGTGATTTTTGTATCATATTTGCAGAAATGCATCCGATGATGCGAGATTGATCGGGAAAATATGTTGTTTGGAAAAAAGAATTTTCGATAAATGTCTCACAAAATCATCATATTTCTCGACCATCTCGAATTTCGTGATTCCGGTCGTGATTTTTGTATCATATTAGAAGAAATGCATGCAATGATGCGATATTGATCGGAAAAATATGTTGTTTGGAAAAATTTTTTTCGAACATCTCGGTCGACGAAATATGGAATGACTTCGAAAACGCTGTTTTTCGACGTTTCACTGAACCGAAACGCGTAAAAACGGGCGTTTCGCCCGCATCACGTTATAAGGAAGCAATCGCAGATAATTGTGCCGGAATTTTCGGGAAAATTTTCAAATTTCATACACTCCAATCGTGTTGGGTGAGAAATGTTGGGCATCGAAGAAAAAAAAAATTTTCGATCAGGAAGAGTGAAATGAACTCGCGATAAATGTCTCACAAAATCATCATATTTCTCGACTATCTCGAATTTCGTGATTCCGGTCGTGATTTTTGTATCATATCAGCAGAAATGCATGCAATGATGCGAGATTGATCGGAAAAATATGTTGTTTGGAAAAAAGAATTTTCGAAGAATGTCACACAAAATCATCATATTTCTCGACCATCTCGAATTTCGTGATTCCGGTTGTGATTTTTGTATCATATTAGCAGAAATACATGCAATGATGCGAGATTGATCGGAAAAATATGTTGTTTGGAAAAAAAAATTTTCGATAAATGTCTCACAAAATCATCATATTTCTCGACCATCTCGTATTTCGTGATTCCGGTCGTGATTTTTGTATCATATCAGCAGAAATGCATGCAATGATGCAAGATTGATCGGAAAAATATGTTGTCTGGAAAAATTTTTTTCGAACATCTCGGTCGACGAACTATGGAACGACTGCGAAAGCGCTGTTTTTCGACGTTTCACTGAACCGAAACGCGTAAAAACGGGCGTTTCGCCCGCATCACCATATTAGAAAGCAATCGCAGATAATTGTGCCGGGTTTTTCGAGAAAATTTTCAAATTTCATACACTCCAATCGTGTTGGGTGAGAAATGGTGGACATCGAAAAAAAAAAAAAAATTTTCGATCGTGAAGAGTGAAATGAACTCGCGATAAATGTTTCACAAAATCATCATATTTCTCGACCATCTCGAATTTCGTGATTTCGGTCGTGATTTTTATATCATATTAGCAGAAATGCATGCAATGATGCGAGATTGATCAAAAAAATATGTTGTTTGGAAAAGAGAATTTTCTATAAATGTCTCACAAATTCATCATATTTCTCGACCATCTCAAATCCTGTGATTCCGTTCGTGATTTTTGTATCATATTAGAAGAAATCCATGCAATGATGCGAGATTGATCGGAAAAATATGTTGTTTGGAAGAAAGAGTTTTCGATAAATGTCTCACAAATTCATCATATTCCTCGACTATCTCGAATTTCGTGATTCCGGTCGTGATTTTTGTATCATATTAGCAGGAATGCATGCAATGATGCGAGATTGATCGAAAGAATATGTTATTTGGAGAAAAGAATTTTCGATAAATATCTCACAAAATCATCATATTTCTCGACCATCTCGAATTTCGCGATTCCGGTCGTGATTTTCGTATCTTATCAGCAGAAATGCATGCAATGTTGCGAGATTGATCATAAAAATATGTTGTTTGGAAAAAAGAATTTTCGATAAATGTCTCACAAAATCATCATATTTCTCGACCATCTCGAATTCTGTGATTCCGGTCGTGATTTTTGTATCATATTAGACGAAATGCATGCAATGATGCGAGATTGATCGGAAAAATATGTTGTTTGGAAAAAAAAATTTTCGATAAATGTCTCACAAAATCATCATACATCTCGACCATCTCGAATTTCGTGATTCCGGTCGTGATTTTTGTATCATATTAGCAGAAATGCATCCAATGATGCGAGATTGATCGGAAAAATATGATGTTTGCAAAAAAGGAATTTTCGATAAATGTCTCACAAAATCATCATATTTCTCGACCATCTCGAATTTCGTGATTTCGGTCGTGATTTTTGTATCATATCAGCAGAAATGCATGCAATGATGCAAGATTGATCGGAAAAATATGTGTTTGGAAAAATTTTTTTCGAACATCTCGGTCGACGAAATATGGAATGACTCCGGAAACGCTGTTTTTCAACGTTTCACTAAACCGAAACGCGTAAAAACAGGCGTTTCGCCCGCATCACATTATAAGGAAGCAATCGCAGATGATTGTGCCGGGTTTTTCGAGAAAGTTTTCAAATTTCATACACTCCAATCGTGTTGGGTGAGAAATGTTGGGCATCGAAAAAAAAGAAAATTTTCGATCAGGAAGAGTGAAATGAACTCGCGATAAATGTCTCACAAAATCATCATATTTCTCGACCATTTCGAACTTCGTGATTCCGGTCGTGATTTTTGTATCATATTAGCAGAAATGCATGCAATGATGCGAGATTGATCGGAAAAATATGTTGTTTGGAGAAAAGAATTTTCGATAAATGTCTCACAAAATCATCATATTTCTCGACCATTTCGAACTTCGTGATTCCGGTCGTGATTTTTGTATCATATTAGACAAAATGCATGCAATGATGCGAGATTAATCGGAAAAACATGTTGTTTGGAAAAAATTTTTTCGAACATCTCGGTCGACGAAATATGGAATGACTTCGGAAACGCTGTTTTTCGACGTTTCACTATACCGAAACGCGTAAAAACGGGCGTTTCGTCCGCATCACGTTATTAGGAAGCAATCGCAGATAATTGTGCTGGGTTTTTCGAGAAAATTCTCGAATTTCATACACTCCAATCGTGTTGGGTGAGAAATGTTGGGCATCGAAAAAAAAAAAAATTTTCGATCAGGAAGAGTGAAATGAACTCGCGACAAATGTCTCACAAAATCATCATATTTCTCGACCATCTCGAATTTCGTGATTCCGGTCGTGATTCTTGTATCATATTGGCAGAAATGCATCCGGTGATGCGAGATTGATCGGGAAAATATGTTGTTTGGAAAAAAGAATTTTCGATAAATGTCTCACAAAATCATCATATCTCTCGACCATCTCGAATTTCGTGATTCCGGTCGTGATTTTTGTATCATATTGGCAGAAATGCATCCGGTGATGCGAGATTGATCGGGAAAATATGTTGTTTGGAAAAAAGAATTTTCGATAAATGTCTCACAAAATCATCATATTTCTCGACCATCTCGAATTCCGTGATTCCGGTCGTGATTTTTGTATCATATTGGCAGAAATACATGCAATGATGCGAGATTGATCGGAAAAATATGTTGTGTGGAAAAAAAATTTTCGATAAATGTCTCACAAAAACATCATATTTCTCGATCATCTCGAATTGCGTGATTCCGGTCGTGATTTTTGTATCATATTAGCAGAAATGCATGAAATGATGCGAGATTGATCGGAAAAATATGTTGTTTGGAAAAAAGAATTTTCGATGAATGTCTCACAAAATCATCATATTTCTCGACCATCTCAAATCCTGTGATTCCGTTCGTGATTTTTGTATCATATTAGAAGAAATCCATGCAATGATGCGAGATTGATCGGAAAAATATGTTGTTCGGAAAAACTTTTTTCGAACATCTCGGTCGACGAAATATGGAATGACTTCGAAAACGCTGTTTTTCGACGTTTCACCAAACCGAAACGAGTAAAAACGGGCGTTTCGCCCGCATCACGTTATAAGGAAGCAATCGCAGATAATTGTGCCGGGTTTTTCGAGAAAATTTTCAAATTTCATACACTCCAATCGTGTTGGGTGAGAAATGTTGGGCATCGAAAAAAAAAAAAATTTTCGATCAGGAAGAGTGAAATGAACTCGCGATAAATGTCTCACAAAATCATCATATTTCTCGACCATTTCGAACTTCGCGATTCCGGTCGTGATTTTTGTATCATATTAGCAGAAATGCATGCAATGATGCGAGATTGATCGGAAAAATATGTTGTTTGGAAAAAAGAATTTTCGATAAATGTCTCACAAACTCATCATATCTCTCGACCATCTCGAATTTCGTGATTCCGGTCGTGATTTTTGTATCATATTGGCAGAAATGCATCCGATGATGCGAGATTGATCGGGAAAATATGTTGTTTGGAAAAAAGAATTTTCGATAGATGTCTCACAAAATCATCATATTTCTCGACCATCTCGAATTTCGTGATTCCGGTCGTGATTTTTGTATCATATTGGCAGAAATGCATCCGATGATGCGAGATTGATCGGGAAAATATGTTGTTTGGAAAAAAGAATTTTCGATAAATGTCTCACGAAATCATCATATTTCTCGACCATCTCGAATTTCGTGATTCCGGTCGTGATTTTTGTATCATATCAGCAGAAATGCATGCAATGATGCAAGATTGATCGGAAAAATATGTTGTCTGGAAAAATTTTTTTCGAACATCTCGGTCGACGAACTATGGAACGACTGCGAAAGCGCTGTTTTTCGACGTTTCACTGAACCGAAACGCGTAAAAACGGGCGTTTCGCCCGCATCACCATATTAGAAAGCAATCGCAGATAATTGTGCCGGGTTTTTCGAGAAAATTTTCAAATTTCATACACTCCAATCGTGTTGGGTGAGAAATGGTGGACATCGAAAAAAAAAAAAAAATTTTCGATCGTGAAGAGTGAAATGAACTCGCGATAAATGTCTCACAAAATCATCATATTTCTCGACTATCTCGAATTTCGTGATTCCGGTCGTGATTTTTGTATCATATCAGCAGAAATGCATGCAATGATGCGAGATTGATCGGAAAAATATGTTGTTTGGAAAGAAGAATTTTCGATAAATATCTCACAAAATCATCATATTTCTCGACCATCTCGAATTTCGTGATTCCGGTCGTGATTTTCGTATCTTATCAGCAGAAATGCATGCAATGTTGCGAGATTGATCATAAAAATATGTTGTTTGGAAAAAAGAATTTTCGATAAATGTCTCACAAAATCATCATATTTCTCGACCATCTCGAATTCTGTGATTCCGGTCGTGATTTTTGTATCATATTAGACGAAATGCATGCAATGATGCGAGATTGATCGGAAAAATATGTTGTTTGGAAAAAAAAATTTTCGATAAATGTCTCACAAAATCATCATACATCTCGACCATCTCGAATTTCGTGATTCCGGTCGTGATTTTTGTATCATATTAGCAGAAATGCATCCAATGATGCGAGATTGATCGGAAAAATATGATGTTTGCAAAAAAGGAATTTTCGATAAATGTCTCACAAAATCATCATATTTCTCGACCATCTCGAATTTCGTGATTTCGGTCGTGATTTTTGTATCATATTAGCAGGAATGCATGCAATGATGCGAGATCGATCGAAAGAATATGTTATTTGGAGAAAAGAATTTTCGATAAATATCTCACAAAATCATCATATTTCTCGACCATCTCGAATTTCGTGATTCCGGTCGTGATTTTTGTATCATATTAGAAGGAATGCATGCAATGATGCGATATTGATCGGAAAAATATGTTGTTCGGAAAAACTTTTTTCGAACATCTCGGTCGACGAAATATGGAATGACTTCGAAAACGCTGTTTTTCGACGTTTCACCAAACCGAAACGAGTAAAAACGGGCGTTTCGCCCGCATCACGTTATAAGGAAGCAATCGCAGATAATTGTGCCGGGTTTTTCGAGAAAATTTTCAAATTTCATACACTCCAATCGTGTTGGGTGAGAAATGTTGGGCATCGAAAAAAAAAAAAATTTTCGATCAGGAAGAGTGAAATGAACTCGCGATAAATGTCTCACAAAATCATCATATTTCTCGACCATTTCGAACTTCGCGATTCCGGTCGTGATTTTTGTATCATATTAGCAGAAATGCATGCAATGATGCGAGATTGATCGGAAAAATATGTTGTTTGGAGAAAAGAATTTTCGATAAATGTCTCACAAAATCATCATATTTCTCGACCATTTCGGACTTCGTGATTCCGGTCGTGATTTTTGTATCATATTAGACGAAATGCATGCAATGATGCGAGATTAATCGGAAAAACATGTTGTTTGGAAAAAATTTTTTCGAACATCTCGGTCGACGAAATATGGAATGACTCCGAAAACGCTGTTTTTCGACGTTTCACTATACCGAAACGCGTAAAAACGGGCGTTTCGTCCGCATCACGTTATTAGGAAGCAATCGCAGATAATTGTGCTGGGTTTTCCGAGAAAATTTTCGAATTTCATACACTCCAATCGTGTTGGGTGAGAAATGTTGGGCATCGAAAAAAAAAAAAATTTTCGATCAGGAAGAGTGAAATGAACTCGCGATAAATGTCTCACAAAATCATCATATTTCTCGACCATTTCGAACTTCGTGATTCCGGTCGTGATTTTTGTATCATATTAGCAGAAATGCATGCAATGATGCGAGATTGATCGGGAAAATATGTTGTTTGGAAAAAAGAATTTTCGATAGATGTCTCACAAAATCATCATATTTCTCGACCATCTCGAATTTCGTGATTCCGGTCGTGATTTTTGTATCATATTGGCAGAAATGCATTCGATGATGCGAGATTGATCGGGAAAATATGTTGTTTGGAAAAAAGAATTTTCGATAAATGTCTCACGAAATCATCATATTTCTCGAACATCTCGAATTTCGTGATTCCGGTCGTGATTTTTGTATCATATCAGCAGAAATGCATGCAATGATGCGAGATTGATCGGAAAAATATGTTGTTTGGAAAAATTTTTTTCGAAAATCTCGGTCGACGAAATATGGAATGACTTCGAAAACGCTCTTTTTCGACGTTTCACCAATCCGAAACGCGTAAAAACGGGAGTTTCGCCCGCATCACGTTATAAGGGAGCAATCGCAGATAATTGTGCCGGGTTTTTCGGGAAAATTTTCAAATTTCATACACTCCAATCGTGTTGGGTGAGAAATGTTGGGCATCGAAAAAAAAAAAAAATTTTCGATCAGGAAGAGTGAAATGAACTCGCGATAAATGTCTCACAAAATCATCATATTTCTCGACCTTCTCGAATTTCGTGATTCCGGTCGTGATTTTTGTATCAGAACAGCAGAAATGCATGCAATGATGCGAGATTGATCGAAAAAATATGTTGTTTGGAAAAAAGAATTTTCGATAAATGTCTCACAAACTCATCATATCTCTCGACCATCTCGAATTTCGTGATTCCGGTCGTGATTTTTGTATCATATTGGCAGAAATGCATCCGATGATGCGAGATTGATCGGGAAAATATGTTGATTGGAAAAAAGAATTTTCGATAAATGTCTCACAAAATCATCATATTTCTCGACCATCTCGAATTTCGTGATTCCGGTCGTGATTTTTGTATCATATTGGCAGAAATGCATCCAATGATGCGAGATGGATCGGGAAAATATGTTGTTTGGAAAAATTTTCTTCGAAAATCTCGGTCGACGAAATATGGAATGACTTCGAAAACGCTCTTTTTCGACGTTTCACTCAACCGAAACGCATAAAAACGGGCGTTTCGCCCGCATCACGTTATAAGGAAGCAATCGCAGACAATTGTGCCGGGTTTTTCGAGGGAATTTTCAAATTTCATACACTCCAATCGTGTTGGGCGAGAAATGTTGGGCATCGAAAAAAAAAAAAAATTTTCGATCAGGAAGAGTGAAATGAACTCGCGATAAATGTCTCACAAAATCATCATATTTCTCGACCATCTCGAATTTCGTGATTCCGGTCGTGATTTTTGTTGAATATCAGTAGAAATGAACGCAACGATGCGGGATTGATCGGGAAAATATTTTGTTTGGAGAAATGAATTTTCGATAAATGTCTCACGAAATCGTCGTATTTTTTGACCATCTCAAATTTCGTGATTCCGGTCGTGATTTTTATATGATACTAGTGGAAATGAATGCAACGATGCGGGATTGATCGGGAAAATATTTCGTTTGGGAAATGGAATTTTCGATGAATGTCTCACAAAATCGTCGTATTGCTCGACCATCTTCAATTTCGTGATTCCGGTCGTGATTATTGTTCAATATCAGTAGAAATATATGCAACGATGCGGGATTGATTGGATAAATATGTCGTTTGGAAAAAATTTTCCCGAACACATCGTTCGACGGGATATGGAATGACTTCGAAAACGCTTTTTTTCGACGTTTCACTAAACTGAAACGCGTGAAAACAGGCATTTCGCCCGCGGTACGTTACTAGGAAGCAATCGCAGTTGATTGATCTGGTTTTTTCGAGAATATCTTCGAATTCATCACACTCGAATCTTGTTGGGTAAGATTTAAGGGGCAACTGAAAAGAAAAATAATTTTCGATCGGAAAGTTTGGAATAAATTTTCACTAAATTTCTCACAAAATCATCGTATTTCTCGACCATCTCGAATTTCGTGATTCTGGTCGTGATTTTTGTTCAATATCAGTAGGTATGAATGCAACGATGCGGGATTGATCGGAGAAATATGTTGTTTGGGGAAATTTTTTCGTACATATCGGTCGACGAGATATGGAATGACTCCGAAAACGCTGTTTTTCGACGTTTCACCTAACTGAAACGCGTAAAAACGGGCATTTCGCTCGCAATACGTTATTAGGAAGCAATCGCAGTTGATTGATCCTGCTTTTTCGAGAATATCTTCGAATTTCTCACAATCGAATCTTGTTGGGTAGGAATTGTCGGGCAACGAAAACAAAAAAAATATTTTTGTATGGGAAAGTTTGGAATGGACTTTCGATGAAAGTCTCACAGAATCGTCGTATATCTCGACCATCTCAAATTTCGTGATTCCGGTCGTGATTTTTGTATCATATTAGCAGGAATGCATGCAATGATGCGAGATTGATCGAAAGAATATGTTATTTGGAGAAAAGAATTTTCGATAAATATCTCACAAAATCATCATATTTCCCGACCGTCTCGAATTTCGTGATTCCGGTCGTGATTTTTGTATCATATTAGAAGAAATGCATGCAACATGCGAGATTGATCGGAAAAATATGTTGTTTGAAAGAATTTTTTTCGAACATCTCGGTCGACCAAATATGAAATGACTTCGAAAACGCTGTTTTTCGACGTTTCACTAAACCGAAACGCGTAAAAACGGGCGTTTCGCCCGCATCACGTTATTAGGAAGCAATCGCAGATAATTGTGCCGGGTTTTTCGAGAAAATTTTCAAATTTCATACACTCCAATCGTGTTGGGTGAGAAATGTTGGGCATCGAAAAAAAAAAAAATTTTCGATCAGGAAGAGTGAAATGAACTCGCGATAAATGTCTCGCAAAATCATCATATTTCTCGACCATCTCGAATTTCGTGATTCCGGTCATGATTTTTGTATCATATTAGCAGAAATGCATGCAATGATGCAAGATTGATCAGAAAAATGTGTTGTTTGGAAAAAAGAATTTTCGATAAATGTCTCACAAAATCATCATATTTCTCGACCATCTCAAATTCTGTGACTCCGGTCGTGATTTTTGTATCATATTAGAAGAAATGCATGCAATAATGCGAGATTGATCGGAAAAATATGTTGTTTGGAAAAATTTTTTTCGAACATCTCGGTTGACGAAATATGGAATGACTTCGAAAACGCTGTTTTTCGACGTTTCACTAAACCGAAACGCGTAAAAACGGGCGTTACGCCCGCATCACGTCAATAGGAAGCAATCGCAGATAATCGTGCCGGGTTTTTCGAGAAAATTTTCAAATTCCATACACTCCAATCGTGTTGGGTGAGAAATGTTGGGCATCGAAAAAAAAAAAAATTTTCGATCAGGAAGAGTGAAATGAACTCGCGATAAATGTCTCACAAAATCATCATATTTCTCGACCATCTCGAATTCCGTGATTCCGGTCGTGATTTTCGTATCATATTGGCAGGAATGCATGCAATAATGCGAGATTGATCGGAAGAATATGTTATTTGGAGAAAAGAATTTTCGATAAATGTCTCACAAAATCATCATATTTCTCGACCATCTCGAATTCTGTGACTCCGGTCGTGATTTTTGTATCATATTAGAAGAAATGCATGCAATAATGCGAGATTGATCGGAAAAATATGTTGTTTGGAAAAATTTTTTTCGAACATCTCGGTCGACGTAATATGGAACGACTTCGAAAACGCTGTTTTTCGACGTTCCACTGAACCGAAACGCGTGAAAACGGGCATTTCGCCCGCGGTACATTATTAGAAAGCAATCGCAGTTGAGTGATTTGGTTTTTTCGAGAATATCTTTGAATTTCTCACACTCGAATCTTGTTGGGTAAGATTTAAGGGGCAACTGAAAAGAAAAATAATTTTCGATCGGAAAGTTTGGAATAAATTTTCACTAAATTTCTCACAAAATCGTCGTATTTCTCGACCATCTCAAATTTCGTGATTCCGGTCGTGATTTTTATATGATACTAGTGGAAATGAATGCAACGATGCGGGATTGATCGGGAAAATATTTCGTTTGGGAAATGGAATTTTCGATGAATGTCTCACAAAATCGTCGTATTGCTCGACCATCTTCAATTTCGTGATTCCGGTCGTGATTATTGTTTAATATCAGTAGAAATATATGCAACGATGCGGGATTGATTGGATAAATATGTCGTTTGGAAAAAATTTTCCCGAACACATCGTTCGACGGGATATGGAATGACTTCGAAAACGCTTTTTTTCGACGTTTCACTAAACTGAAACGCGTGAAAACAGGCATTTCGCCCGCGGTACGTTACTAGGAAGCAATCGCAGTTGATTGATCTGGTTTTTTCGAGAATATCTTCGAATTCATCACACTCGAATCTTGTTGGGTAAGATTTAAGGGGCAACTGAAAAGAAAAATAATTTTCGATCGGAAAGTTTGGAATAAATTTTCACTAAATTTCTCACAAAATCATCGTATTTCTCGACCATCTCGAATTTCGTGATTCTGGTCGTGATTTTTGTTCAATATCAGTAGGTATGAATGCAACGATGCGGGATTGATCGGAGAAATATGTTGTTTGGAGATATGAATTTTCGGATGAATGTCTCACAAAATCGTCGTATTTCCCGACCATCTCAAATTTCGTGATTTCGGTCGTGGTTTTTGTTCAATATCAGTAGAAATGAATGCAACGATGCGGGATTGATCGGAAAAATATTTTGTTTGGAGAAATGAATTTTCGATGAATGTCTTACAAAATCGTCGTATTTCTCGACCATCTCAAATTTCGTGATTCCGGTAGTGATTTTTGTATGATACTAGTAGGAATGAATGCAACGATGCGGGATTAATCGGAAAAATATGTTGTTTGGAGATATGAATTTTCGGATGAATGTCTCACAAAATCGTCGTATTTCCCGACCATCTCAAATTTCGTGATTTCGGTCGTGGTTTCTGTTCAATATCAGTAGAAATGAATGCAACGATGCGGGATTGATCGGAAAAATATTTTGTTTGGAGAAATGAATTTTCGATAAATGTCTCACGAAATCGTCGTATTTCTCGACCATCTTGAATTTCGTGATTCCGGTCGTGATTTTTGTTCAATGTCAGTAGGAATGAATGCAACGATGCGGGATTGATCGGGAAAAATTGTTGTTTGGAAAAAATTCCTCCAACATTTCGATCGAGGAAATATGGAATGTCTCGGAAAACGCCGTTTTTGGACGTTTTACTCGCACTGAAACGCGTAAAAATGTGTGTTTTGCTTGATGATGGTGTTTCGAAGGGACCCGCAGGCGATCGATCACTTTTCCATGGGGATTTCTCCCACCTTCCTACATCCGATTCGTACTGAAAAAAAATATGTCGGGCATCGAGAGAAAAAAAAATTCTTGATCGGAGACAGTCGGATAATCTTACTTTGAAAGTCTGAATAAATCGACGTATTTCTTCACCATCTCGAATTTCGTGATACCAGTCATGTTATTTGCATCCTATTTGTAAAATTGCATACAACGATACTGAATTGATCAGAAAAATATGTTGTTTGCAAAAAAGAATTTTCGATAAATGTCTCACAAAATCATCATATTTCTCGACCATCTCGAATTTCGTGATTCCGGTCGTGATTTTTGTATCATATCAGCAGAAATGCATGCAATGATGCAAGATTGATCGGAAAAATATGTTGTTTGGAAAAATTTTTTTGAACATCTCGGTCGACGAAATATGGAATGACTCCGGAAACGACGTTTTTCAACGTTTCACTAAACCGAAACGCGTAAAAACAGGCGTTTCGCCCGCATCACATTATAAGTAAGCAATCGCAGATAATTGTGCCGGGTTTTTCGAGAAAATTCTCAAATTTCATACACTCCAATCGTGTTGGGTGAGAAATGGTGGGCATCGAAAAAAAAAAAAAAATTTTCGATCGTGAAGAGTGAAATGAACTCGCGATAAATGTCTCACAAAATCATCATATTTCTCGACCATCTCGAATTTCGTGATTCCGGTCGTGATTTCCGTATCATATTAGCAGAAATGCATGCAATGATGCGAGATTGATCGAAAAAATATGTTGTTTGGAAAAGAGAATTTTCGATAAATGTCTCACAAATTCATCATATTTCTCGACCATCTCAAATCCTGTGATTCCGTTCGTGATTTTTGTATCATATTAGAAGAAATCCATGCAATGATGCGAGATTGATCGGAAAAATATGTTGTTTGGAAGGAAGAATTTTCGATAAATGTCTCACAAATTCATCATATTCCTTGACCATCTCGAATTTCGTGATTCCGGTCGTGATTTTTGTATCATATTAGCAGGAATGCATGCAATGATGCGAGATTGATCGAAAGAATATGTTATTTGGAGAAAAGAATTTTCGATAAATATCTCACAAAATCATCATATTTCTCGACCATCTCGAATTTCGTGATTCCGGTCGTGATTTTTGTATCTTATCAGCAGAAATGCATGCAATGTTGCGAGATTGATCGGAAAAATATGTTGTTTGGAAAAAAGAATTTTCGATAAATGTCTCACAAAGTCATCATATTTCTCGACCATCTCGAATTTCGTGATTCCGGTCGTGATTTTTGTATCATATTAGAAGAAATGCATGCAACATGCGAGATTGATCGGAAAAATATGTTGTTTGGAAGAATTTTTTTCGAACATCTCGGTCGACGAAATATGAAATGACTTCGAAAACGCTGTTTTTCGACGTTTCACTAAACCGAAACGCGTAAAAACGGGCGTTTCGCCCGCATCACGTTATTAGGAAGCAATCGCAGATAATTGTGCCGGGTTTTTCGAGAAAATTTTCAAATTTCATACACTCCAATCGTGTTGGGTGAGAAATGTTGGGCATCGAAAAAAAAAAAAATTTTCGATCAGGAAGAGTGAAATGAACTCGCGATAAATGTCTCACAAAATCATCATATTTCTCGACCATCTCGAATTTCGTGATTCCGGTCGTGATTTTTGTATCATATTAGCAGAAATGCATGCAATGATGCAAGATTGATCAGAAAAATGTGTTGTTTGGAAAAAAGAATTTTCGATAAATGTCTCACAAAATCATCATATTTCTCGACCATCTCAAATTCTGTGACTCCGGTCGTGATTTTTGTATCATATTAGAAGAAATGCATGCAATAATGCGAGATTGATCGGAAAAATATGTTGTTTGGAAAAATTTTTTTCGAACATCTCGGTTGACGAAATATGGAATGACTTTGAAAACGCTGTTTTTCGACGTTTCACTAAACCGAAACGCGTAAAAACGGGCGTTACGCCCGCATCACGTCAATAGGAAGCAATCGCAGATAATCGTGCCGGGTTTTTCGAGAAAATTTTCAAATTCCATACACTCCAATCGTGTTGGGTGAGAAATGTTGGGCATCGAAAAAAAAAAAATTTTTCGATCAGGAAGACTGAAATGAACTCGCGATAAATGTCTCACAAAATCATCATATTTCTCGACCATCTCGAATTCCGTGATTCCGGTCGTGATTTTCGTATCATATTGGCAGGAATGCATGCAATAATGCGAGATTGATCGGAAGAATATGTTATTTGGAGAAAAGAATTTTCGATAAATGTCTCACAAAATCATCATATTTCTCGACCATCTCCAAATTCTGTGATTCCGGTCGTATTTTTGTATCATATCGAAAGAAATGCATGCAATTTCGCGAAATTGATCGGAAAAATATGTTGTTTGGAAAAATTTTTTTCGAACATCTCGGTCGACGTAATATGGAACGACTTCGAAAACGCTGTTTTTCGACGTTCCACTGAACCGAAACGCGTAAAAACGGGCATTTCGCCCGCGGTACATCATTAGAAAGCAATCGCAGTTGAGTGATTTGGTTTTTTCGAGAATATCTTTGAATTTCTCACACTCGAATCTTGTTGGGTGAGAATTAACGGACAACTAGAAGAAAAAAAATTTTCGATCGGAATGTTTGGAATAAATTTTCAATAAATTTCTCACAAAATCGTCGTATTTCTCGACCATCTCGAATTTCGTGATTCCGGTCGTGATTTTTGTTGAATATCAGTAGAAATGAACGCAACGATGCGGGATTGATCGGGAAAATATTTTGTTTGGAGAAATGAATTTTCGATAAATGTCTCACGAAATCGTCGTATTTCTTGACCATCTCAAATTTCGTGATTACGGTCGTGATTTTTATATGATACTAGTGGAAATGAATGCAACGATGCGGGATTGATCGGGAAAATATTTCGTTTGGGAAATGGAATCTTCGATGAATGTCTCACAAAATCGTCGTATTGCTCGACCATCTTCAATTTCGTGATTCCGGTCTTGATTATTGTTTAATATCAGTAGAAATATATGCAACGATGCGGGATTGATTGGATAAATATGTCGTTTGGAAAAAATTTTCCCGAACACATCGTTCGACGGGATATGGAATGACTTCGAAAACGCTTTTTTTCGACGTTTCACTAAACTGAAACGCGTGAAAACAGGCATTTCGCCCGCGGTACGTTACTAGGAAGCAATCGCAGTTGATTGATCTGGTTTTTTCGAGAATATCTTCGAATTCATCACACTCGAATCTTGTTGGGTAAGATTTAAGGGGCAACTGAAAAGAAAAATAATTTTCGATCGGAAAGTTTGGAATAAATTTTCACTAAATTTCTCACAAAATCATCGTATTTCTCGACCATCTCGAATTTCGTGATTCTGGTCGTGATTTTTGTTCAATATCAGTAGGTATGAATGCAACGATGCGGGATTGATCGGAGAAATATGTTGTTTGGGGAAATTTTTTCGTACATATCGGTCGACGAGATATGGAATGACTCCGAAAACGCTGTTTTTCGACGTTTCACCTAACTGAAACGCGTAAAAACGGGCATTTCGCCCGCAATACGTTATTAGGAAGCAATCGCAGTTGATTGATCCTGCTTTTTCGAGAATATCTTCGAATTTCTCACAATCGAATCTTGTTGGGTAGGAATTGTCGGGCAACGAAAACAAAAAAAATATTTTTGTATGGGAAAGTTTGGAATGGACTTTCGATGAAAGTCTCACAGAATCGTCGTATATCTCGACCATCTCAAATTTCGTGATTCCGTTCGTGATTTTTATATGATACTAGTGGGAATGAATGCACTGATGCTGAATCAATCGGAAAAATATGTTGTTTGGAAAAATAAATTTTCGATGAATGTCTTACAAAATCGTCGTATTTCTCGACCATCTCAAATTTCGTGATTCCGGTAGTGATTTTTGTATGATACTAGTAGGAATGAATGCAACGATGCGGGATTAATCGGAAAAATATGTTGTTTGGAGATATGAATTTTCGGATGAATGTCTCACAAAATCGTCGTATTTCCCGACCATCTCAAATTTCGTGATTCCGGTCGTGGTTTTTGTTCAATATCAGTAGAAATGAATGCAACGATGCGGGATTGATCGGAAAAATATTTTGTTTGGAGAAATGAATTTTCGATAAATGTCTCACGAAATCGTCGTATTTCTCGACCATCTCAAATTTCATGATTCCGGTCGTGATTTTCCTATGATACTAGTGGAAATAAACGCAACGATGCGGGATTGATCAGAAAAATATGTTGTTTGGGGAAAATTTTCTCGTACATATTGGTCGACGAGATATGGAATGACTTCGAAAACGCTGTTTTTCGACGTTTCACCTAACTGAAACGCGTAATAACGGACATTTCGCCCGCGATACGTTATCAGGAAGCAATTGCAGTTGATTGATCCGATTCATTCGAGAATGTCTTTGAATTGCTCACACTCGAATCTTGTTGGATAAGAATTGTCGGGCAACGAAAAAAAAAAAAATTTTCTATCGGAAAGTTTGGAATGAACTTTCGAAGAAAGTCTCACAAAATCGTCGTATATCTCGACCATCTTGAATTTCGTGATTCCGGTCGTGATTTTTGTTCAATGTCAGTAGGAATGAATGCAACGATGCGGGATTGATCGGGAAAAATTGTTGTTTGAAAAAAATTCCTCCAACATTTCGATCGAGGAAATATGGAATGGCTCGGAAAACGCCGTTTTTGGACGTTTTACTCGCACTGAAACGCGTAAAAATGTGTGTTTCGCTTGATGATGGTGTTTCGAAGGGACCCGCAGGCGATCGATCACTTTTCCATGGGGATTTCTCCCACCTCCCTACATCCGATTCGTACTGAAAAAAAATATGTCGGGCATCGAGAGAAAAAGAAATTCTTGATCGGAGACAGTCGGATAATCTTACTTTGAAAGTCTGAATAAATCGACGTATTTCTTCACCATCTCGAATTTCGTGATACCAGTCATGTTATTTGCATCCTATTTGTAAAATTGCATACAACGATACTGAATTGCTCGGGAAAATATGTGGTTTGGAGAAAAATTATTCCAACATTTCGATCGACGAAATATGGAATGACTCGGAAAACGCCGTTTTTGGACGTTTTATACGCACTGAGACGCGTAAAAATGTGTGTTTCGCTTGATGATGGTGTTTCGAAGGGACCCGCAGGCGATTGATCACGTTTTCATGGAGATTTCTCTCACCTCCCTACATCCGATTCGTACTGAAAAAAAAATATGTCGGGCATCGAGAGAAAAAAAAATTCTTGATCGGAGACAGTCGGATAATCTTACTTTGAAAGTCTGAATAAATCGACGTATTTCTTCACCATCTCGAATTTCGTGATACCAGTCATGTTATTTGCATCCTATTTGTAAAATTGCATACAACGATACTGAATTGCTCGGGAAAATATGTGGTTTGGAGAAAAATTATTCCAACATTTCGATCGACGAAATATGGAATGACTCGGAAAACGCCGTTTTTGGACGTTTTATACGCACTGAGACGCGTAAAAATGTGTGTTTCGCTTGATGATGGTGTTTCGAAGGGACCCGCAGGCGATTGATCACGTTTCCATGGAGATTTCTCCCACCTTCCTACATCTGATTCGTACTGGAAAAAAATATGTCAGGCATCGAGAGAAAAAAAAATTCTCGATCGGAGACAGTCGGATAATCTTACTTTGAAAGTCTGAATAAATCGTCGTATTTCTTCACCATCTCGAATTTCGTGATTCTGGTCGTGTAATTCGCATTATATTGGTAGAATTGCATACAACGATACTGGATTGCTCGAAAAATCATGTGGTTTGAGAAAAAATCATTCCAACATTTCGATCGACGAAATACGGAATGACTTGAAAAACGCCGTTTTTCGACGTTTAACTAGCACTGAAACGCGTAAAAATGTGTGTTTCGCTCGGGGATGGGGTTCCGAAGGAAACCGCAGAAGATTGATCACGTTGTTACGGTAATTTTCTCTACTTCTCCACATTCGATTCGTATTGAAAGAAAAGAAGTTGAGCATCAAGAGAGAAAAAAATTCTCGATTGGAGACAGTTGGATAAACTTACGTTGAAAGTCCGAATGAATCATCGTATTTTTTCATCATCTCGAATTTCGTGATTCCGGTCATATTATTCGCATCATATTGGTAGAATTGCATACAACGATACTGGATTGATCGGAAAAACATGTGGTTTGAGAAAAAATTATTCCAACATTTCGATCGACGAAATATGGAATGATTCGAAAAACGCCGTTTTTCGACGTGTCACTAGCACTGAAACGCGTAAAAATGTGTGCTTCGTTTGCGGATGATGTTTCGAGAGGACTTGCAGGCGATTGATCACGTTTTCATGGGGATTTTTCCCACTCTCCTACATCCGATTCGTACTGAAAAAAAATATGTCGGGCATCGAGAGAAAAAAAAATTCTCGATCGGAGACAGTCGGATAAACTTACGTTGAAAGTCTGAATAAATCGTCGTATTTGCTCACTATACTGAATTCGTGATAACGGTCGTGTTATTTGTATCATTTCAGTAGAATTGAATGGAACGATGCGGAAATGATCGAGAAAATATGTGGTTGGTAAATGAATTTCCCCCACATGTCGATCGAAGAAATATGGAATGACTCGAAAAACGACGTTTCTTGACGTTCTACTTGCACTAAAAAGCGTAAAAATGAGTATTTCGCTTGGGGATGGTGTTTCGAAAGGACTCGTAGCCGATTTATCACGTTTTTATGAGAATTTCATCCACTTCCCCACATTCGATACGTACTGAAAAAAAAATGATTACTGAAAATTAAAAGATTGCTTATACATAACGATTTTCACAGATGCTGTATGAAAAAATGTACTAGAATGAATACATTCAAACAGAAACAAAAGGAGACTTGCAAGGCTGGGATGAAATATGAACCATGCGCACGAATTGCATACACTCAACAGACAAGCCCATGAAATTCATTTCCAATGATAATTCGAAATCTATATGCGTTTGGGATGTTCTCAAACCAAATGGCTGCCTCGGATAAATTGATCAAAAGACAAATAATACTCAAAGAGTTCTGAAACATTCATTGAATATATAATAATGTTGAATAAGGGTTGGCAAAAATAATCGATGAGTTGTCATGGATGAGTATGAGTTGAACAATTCAGTGTGATACAATTTCTGATGATTATAATGCTGAATAGACTTATATCAATGAATATGAGTAAATGACAGTATTTAGTGTGGATAATGAGTACAAGCTGTATCAGTGTGCATGAGTTGAATAAAAGTAGGATGAGTTAGCAATTGGTGTATGTGATGCATGTGTGAGACAAATATTGTTCCATTGTTACCACTTAGACTTCGATGTACGATCAATAGTGTATATGAGTATGATGGAGTGGCTGAGTAAATTGCAAAAGAAATGAGTGTGAGAAACCAAAGGCGTATGAATGATTGAATAATTAATCGCAAGAGTAAGACTCTAATCAACTCGAGTTCACACTGGTCACCCACACATACAATGCATTACTTACTGTATAAATTCACACACCATACAATGATATACTACACATTGGCTGACGTCACGTGGTGAATCGCACCAAAAGCTAATCCTACTTTATTAGCTTTCCTGATCATACAACTCATGACGAGTGAATTGCATTTACACTGGTTGAATTGAACAAGTTGAGCATGAGCTAGACACAATTGAAAAAGAATTAGAATTCAATTTTATGAGCATCAAAATGAACAGGGTCGAGAACACGTGCGCAGAGAGTTTTGTAACAAGATGAGAAAAGCAATATGTATAATAAAGAGCGTCGTAGTTGAGAGATGAAGAAAAAGAAGAGAAAATTGGGCGCACACTTATGAAATGCGCGAACGCATAATCATTAGAGCCATTCAATGCCCGATGGATCGCTCAATTGGTTTTCAAATGAAGTACGACGACAGGAGTATTAGTATATCCAGGAGGTGCTGCCAGCTCCTACTGATAATGACCAAACATTCTGCCCGCCATCAGAAACAGAGTTGCTGATTAAGGTTCATGGTGGAGTGGCATAGGCAGGATGGCGAGTTCTACAATTGGTCTCTTGAGTGTTGTCGTTGCAGTTTTTCTAGTCACCACTCTGATGAGTCCGTCAGGTCCAGGATGAGCATCGATAACACGAGCATGTTGCCATTTTGATGGAGGAAACTGCTCATTTGTGAGCAGTCCTAATGAGCCTATGTTGATTAAATCCAATGGATGATGCCATTTGGTTCTGGCAAGTTGTGTCTGAAGATATTGAGTTGACCACTTGCGCCAAAAGTATAGGAGACGTTGTTGAATTAGCTGCCACCGGCTGAGTCTTGATTGTTCGATGTATTCTAATGTTGGTTTCGGTATGGTAGTAAGTGCATCTCCAATCAGGAAATGAGCGGGTGTAAGTGCTGATACGTCGTCTGGATCATTTCTGAGTGGTTGCAGAGGACTCGAATTGAGTACCGCTTCGATTTGGATAAACAAAGTGTTGAGCTCTCCTAGTGTGAGTAGTATGTCACCAACATTTCGAGTCAAATGGTATTTTACTGATTTCACTGTCGCCCCTCACTCTTCACCCATGTGTGGAACTGCAAGAGGGTCGAATTTCCATGTTGTGCCACTGTTAGTGAATGAGCAAAACAAATGATGATTTTCTTTGATGCTCTGGTTAAACATCTGTCTGAGCTTTGGATCTGCACCTTCAAAGTTCTTGCCGCAACTACTATGAAGAATATGACAAATCCCTCGTCGCCCAGTGAATCTCTTGAATGCAGCTATGAATGAGTCAGTAGTATATTGAGTCACCACTTCTAGATGCACTGCAGAAGTGGTGAAGCACACAAACACACAGAGCCATCCTTTCTTTTGTTCGGCGCCTCTGCCACGCCATGTCTTGATAATGAGCGGACCAGCGTAGTTCACCCCCGAGATAGCAAAAGGTCTTGATGGAATGACCCTTGAGGATGAGAGTTAACCCATGAGTTGTTGAGCTCGTTTGCCATGTTGACGAGCACACTTTACGCAGCGAAGTATGAATGATCGTTCTGGAATTCTACCACTAAGAATCCAGTACGATTGACGGAGATCAGGTTAAGTCAATTGAGTGCCATCATGTAGAGTTGACCAGTGTGCATCTTGGATGAGTAATCGTGTGTGATGTGAATACTTCGGAAGTATAATTGCATGAGTAGCTTCAGGATCCAAATTTGCATTGTTGAGTCGTCCGATAACACGAATGAGACCTCGAGTGTCTATGTAGGCAGTCAATCGGTTGAACGGATGAGTAGATGGTAGTGGTGAGCCTGAGCGGAGCAACTTGAGTTCTGTTGCAAAATACGCTGCTTGAGTAGATTGTATCCAAAATGAACGTGAGTCATTCATATCATGTGGCGTAAGTGAATACATTAATGATGAGTGTGACAACTTTTTAATGATTCGCCCTACTCGAAAGCAGATTGACGTCACTCTGAGCAATCGAGTAAGGGTCGAATACCTGTATATCATTTCCCAATGATTTTGTGGCTGAATTGATGTCACGATGAGTGATAGTCCAGGTTGCTCTTCGAGTTGCGCTTTGTGATCAGTGGCATAATTATATGCTGGCCACGAGTCGGCAGTTTTCATGAGCCATGATGGGCCTGTCCACCATAGATGATGCTTCTGGAGTTGGGAGATGCTAAGACCCCGTGAAGCACAGTCGGCTGGATTTTCTTTGCCCGGAACAAATTTCTATACGCTGTTTGGAACAAGATCTTGAATCAATGAAATCCGGTTCCTGCGTATTTTTTCCACCGTGAAGGATGAGGATTGATCCAAGTGAGTGCGACTGATGAATCAGTCCACAATGTAATAGTAGTATGAGTCAATTCCAAGGTTGAGTGTACATACCTCACAAGTTTCGATAACATTAATGCGGCTGTGAGTTCGAGTCGAGGTATGGTAAGTCTTTTGAGTGGGGCAACTTTGGTTTTTACACAAATGAGTGATATATGATTACTATCGTTTGGATCAATGACTTTGAGGTAGACGACAGCAGCCATTGCGAGTTGTGATGCGTCTGAGAAACCATGTATTCCAAGTTTTGATGAGTGACTTGTGTGATACCATCTTGGGATTGTGATTGATGAGACATCAAGATCTGTTTTGAGTTCAATCCATTTGGTTGCAGTGTGAGACGGCACTGGTTCATCCCAGGTGATTTTTTCAAGCATAACTCCTGCATGAGCATTTTTGATCTTACTGTGAACGTTGACAATAATCCAAGTGGGTCAAACAACTGAGCGATTTCTGACAAAATGGTTTTCTTGGTGAGTTTGGATCCTGAATGTGGTGGCTGCAATTTGAATTTAGATACATCTACGTGTGGATGCCAATACAGGCCGAGTATTCTCACGCTGCTATCGTCCATGATGACTGACTCAGAAGTCACTGAGGTGTGCGAAAATTGAGATAAAATCGTGGGTGACTGCTTTGCCACTTCGCCAATGAAAAGCCGCCTGTCATGCATAATTCATTCACTTGATGAGTAATATTGATGAGTTCTGAGAGTCGAGTTGCACCGCCATATATGTCATCCACATATCTTCCTCTGAGAAGCGACGGTATTGCCAATGGAAATCAATGACCTTCATCAGTGACGAGTTGTAAGAGTGCTCGAATGGCTAAGAAAGGTGCTGATCGAGTGCCATATATAACTGTGGTGAGTTGAAATGATGTTGAGTTTCCCTTATCATCTACCCATAGAATTCGCTGGGGGTCCCAATCATCTTGGAGAACCTTGACTTGGCGATACATTTTTGTGATGTCACTTGAGGAAATGAATTTGTGTTGACGGAGCCAGATAAGCACATCACATGAATCCTTTTGCAATTTGGCTCCAGTATGTTGAATGTCGTTGAGTGATTTACCCGATGTTGTTGGGCTTGACTCATTGAATACGACCTGTAGCTTCGTTGTAACACTATCAGCTCTGAATACACCATGATGAGGCAAATAATATACCGGTTGACTGAGATTCTGTGATGACATGTCTCCAGATGAGACCCTCAACCCTTTTGATGTCGAACCATCATGTGCCAAGGTCATCTCACTGTCAATCATGCCACTTCCAGGTCTGAGTTCAACTGATGATTCCAATGATGAGTTATCTATCACTCGTATCATGTGATTGAGCTGTTCATATTCAGATAAGAATGATGAGTATAGTTGCTGATAGGCTGAATCTTTACTGAGTTTTGTGATGAGGCGAGATAGACATCAGTAAGCTGTTCTTCGTGAGTCGCCAAGTACAGATGGTGATGCGGTGAGAGGTAGACGTACCACGTATCGACCTGAATCATCTCGTGAATATGAAGATATGGAATGATCTTCACATGCTTGCTCCTCTGGTGTGAGTTGTGACTTACACGTGGTTGGGATCTCTTCTTGTTCGCAAAATTGTGTGTGCAAATGTTGCAGATCTTGAGTAGGCATACTGGCTGTTGAGTGATATGTGTAATAGGCAGTAGATGAGTGTTGATTGATGAGCCCAAGTGAAATCCACCCAAATATAGTGAGTTGAGCAATAGGTGAATTAGGTGATGATTCGACAATATTGTTTTGAATTACTTGCCCATATGAGTCTGCACTAAGAATCACATCAATTGATCGTGGTATCATGTAATCGGGATCAGCCAGTTGTTGCGAGTCGAAGTATGGCCAATGGTTGCTATGAGCAGTGACTGAAGGCAGAGTTGTTGTGAATAGTTTGAGAATGTGAGCGTTAATAGTAACATTCTCTGATAAGTAGATTGATTGGAGTGTGATTCTTGTTACTCCCTTGGTGTTATCTGAGTATCTGCCTCCAATCCCACAGATTGGTATTGATGAATGTTGTCTTGTGAGACGATAATGAGTGACCAAGCGATCAGATACGAATGACAACTCAGATCCCGGGTCTACAAGTAAACGTATTTTATTTGAGCCAAATTTGGTGATGAGTAGTGCAATGCCAGTGCCAAGCAAGACGGCTGGCCTTGAGTAATGATTCATTTGTTGATGTGAATTATGATGTGTTGAACTATGCATGGCTTGAGCATCTCATTGTGTAGATGAGGCTTCTCCTTGAGTCGACTGTTGACCTGTGTCCTTTTTCAAGTGTAACATGGTATGATGTTTCTGGCCACACAGCTAACATGTTTTTGATGAGTTTCACTGGTTTGCACTATGATGGCCAAAACAATTAAAACAGAGACGATTGGTCTCCGCTCCACGGTATCGCTGTGAGGAAGTGAGTGCTGCGAACTCAGGACACGCCACAATATAATGAGCTCCACTGCACATATCACATGGATATTGATGATTGAGTGACTGTCTTGTTGTCGTGACTGATGCTGTATGAGCTGTGCTCGATCGTTGAGAACGTTGACTGGACCAGTTTGATGAGTGATGAGCTTGTTGAGTGGAGGCTCTATTTTGCTGATTCGATGAGTTTGTATTTGGATGAGTGGTTTCGAGTCTTTCTTGAGCCCGTGCCTTGGCCACGAGAAATGAAGTGAGTTGTGCCAGTGTTGGCAATTCTGTAGATGAGCCGAGCTTATTTTCCCACGCTTCAATCAGAGATCGACTCAACCGTTGAGTGATGAAATGAACGAGTAATGGATCCCAATGAGTAACGTGTACGCCTCATGCTGTGAGTGCATTAATTGACTTAGTCAACGAGTTCAATAATTGATTGAGATCCTTCGATGTGCATTTGATAACTGAGTCGATCCAGATGATTCTGGATAAATGAGCAGAAACAAGTAGGCGTTTATTTTCAAATCGTGTTGTTAATATTTCCCAAGCTGACGCAAATGAGTCACCATCTAGAGGCATAGATGTTACGAGTTGAGCTGCATCGTTTTTCAATGTTGACCTCAAGTAATGCATCCTTTGTACATCCGTGATAGTGGTATTATCTATTACACATGATTCAAACTAATCACGAAATGCTGGCCAATCAATATAATTGCCTGAAAACGATGGTAATATAAGATCAGGCAGCTTGTTGTGTTGATGTTGAGCTGTTGCATGAGCATCCGCATTTATTGATTGCGGTGGGTTGGCTTCGTGAGTAGAGTGGGCATTGAGTCGTGCCAAGTGATGCTGTGCCACAGTACAGGCCGTCATGAATTGAGAGAATGCTTGAGCATATACATCTTCTGTCATGTATGGATGAGTAAAGATGGCACGACAAGTGGTTGTGCCTAGTTTTTCATGTTCAGCATTGAATCGCTGCCATTCTAAGTGCAGTACTTGAATGTAGTTCTCAATTTCACCAATGATAGCGTTGGGCGAGTCAAATTGATTTGATCGTTTGTTGGGGAGAGCCAGCATTTTGAGTCTTGACATCTGACTCGCATTTATGAAGTCAGCTGCTATGGTAGATGTTGTTGTTGGTGCGTGTGACCGTGATGAACTATTCAACGGTGCTTTCGGGAGATTGAGTGTGTCTTGTCCGCCACCAGCAGCACCGTCACCAATATCTACATCGACAGACTTGTCTTCGTCAGACATGGTCAATATGAGTGAGGTGACTGGGCGCACGTGCTCTGATTGTGCTATCGATACCGACCGCGTACGCGCACTTGAACACTAACAACAATCGAATTTCACTAAGATTGAGCGACACTGTTCACTTGAGCACTGAGTGGACAATTGAGTTGGATTAATGAACAGAGTAATTTTTTTATAATGAGCAATGCAATATTGACAAGAGTTGAACAGTGTGTGTTCAAGTTTAGATTGAGTATTGAATGTGATGATCAATAAATCCGGCTCGAAGGACCTAGAAATGTTTGGGATGTTCTCAAATCAAATAGCTGCCGTGGATAAATTGATCAAAAGACAAATAATACTCAAAAAGTTCTAAAACATTAATTGAATATATAATAATCTTGAATAAAGGTTGACGAAAATAATTGATGAGTAGTTATGGATGAGTATGAGTTAAACAATTCAGTGTGATACAATTTCTGATGATTATAACGCTGAATAGACTAATATTAATGAATATAAGTGAATAACAATATTTAGTGTGGATAATGAGTACAAGCTGTATCGGTGTGAATGAGTTGTATAAAAGTGGGATGAGTTAGCAATTGGTGTATGTGATGAATGTGTGAGACCAATATTGTTCCAATGTTACCACTCGGTGTCCGATGAACAATCAATAGTGTATATGAGTATGACCGAGTGGCTGAGTAAATTGCAAAAGAATTGAATGTGAGAAATCAAAAACTCATAAATTCACACACAATACAATGATATACTACACCATAGCTGACGCCACGTGGTGAATCACACCGAAAGCTAATTCTATCCAATTAGCTTTCTTGATCATACAACTCATGACGAGTGAACTGAATTTACACTGGTTGAATTAAACAAGTTGAGCATGCCCTAGACACAATTGAAAAGGAATTAGAATTTACTTTTATGAGCACTCAAACGAACAGGGTCGAGAACACGTGCGCAGAGAGTTTTGTAGCAAGATGACAGAAGCAATATGTATAATAAAGAGCGTCGTAGTTGAGAGATGAAGAAAAAGGAGAGAAAATTGGGCGCACACTTATGAAGTGCGCGAACGCATACTCATTAGAGCCAATCAATGCCCGATTGATCGCTCAATTGATTCAAATGAACTCCGACGACAGGAGTATGGGTGTACCCAGGAGGTGCTGCCACTTCCTACTGATAATGACCAAACAATATGTAATATTACTCCATTCAATCGGATGAAATATCAAATAATATTTCTCGAAGCATATGAATTCCTCATTTTCCAAACACAAGTGAATGTTTTCGATAAAAGTATATGTTCCAGGTATGCGCAGCAATAAATGAAATGATCGTGACGTCCGGTAAATATCTTCAATCTTCAAAATAATTGTATGCAAGTCTTATTCGGAAACAATAATGGAAAGGAAAGAGAGAAAGGAGCATGAAAATATATTCATAATTATATGTACAAATGTAATTTCTTCCTATATTCGTATGTGTATATGTTCATATACACTATAGTAATGGATGATGCACAATTATGTCAATACAAAGTTATACGTTATTATTGATTCGACATGTATATTATATATAAATATGATAAATATATATATAGATATAATATATATATATATACATACATGGATTGTACGCTCAAGCGTTGACAAAATGTGCCAAAATTTGTTCGCGTCCACGTGTACACGTATTTCTATATCTCTAGCGCACCATCGTATTGAATTCAGAAGCAATTCTCCACACCATTTCAAATAATATTCATCTACTATTTTACATCTTAAATACATTTTACATCTTGAATATGTATTTACATTTCGTCACATAATTATGTACTATTAATAGTCCTTCTCCCAAATGATTATCTCCATCATACTACAAAAAATATATTTAATTCATGTCAGACTTATGTAGTGTCTGTGAATTTATTTTCACATAACATTACAAATATTAGCAATTATATATTCAAAAAATTCTATTGAATCTATTGCCTCACGATCCCAATATGAATATTAATTGAAACCTCGAAAAAAAATATATATATATATATATATATATATATATATATATATATATATATATATATATATATATATATTGTGATGCTATTTCGCCGGAAAGTTCGTTTGGCTATCCCGACCTTGCCACTTGTCTCTCTAGTTCCTGTCGACCCCTTATATGCTAATTCATGCTCAGCTTCCAGGATTCGTTGGGCGAGTTGGGTCGTCACAAATAACTTTATCAAATCTTAATTCTTTATTTTCGATATGATTCTTCTTTCCCTCATTTTCTACATTTTACATCTCTGTATTTATTCTTTGGACTTGATTCAAGAAGTTTTCCTATTAAATATATTATTTAACACATATACTTTTGTATTTCTTCATAATAATTGCATCGTACATTTTCACCTTGTTATAATACTAGTCACATAATGTGAGTAAGAAATCACTGAATTTCTGATAGTCAAATGCCAGTAATCAAAATAAATCGTCACTCTATTCAAGGCAAATGAATGCTCGTTATAGTTAAATCAAAGAAAACTCAACTCAAATAATAATGTCAATTATTCAATGAATCTTCACTCTATAAAATGCAAATGAATGTTCGTGAGGAATGAAACAAATCATATAAATAATATTCAAATCAAATAATAATGATTAACTGAATTTTCACTTTATATGATGCAAATGCATGAAACAAATCATGTAAATAATACTCAAATCAAATAATGATGCACGTAATTAAATGAATCGTTACTCTATAAGATGCACATGTACGCTGGTAATAAATGAAACAAATCATATCAATAATATTCGACTCAAATAATGATGATGCACATAATTACATGAATATGTACTCTATATAATGCCAATAATAGTGATGCTAACTCCAAAGTAATAGAATAATGAATGTTGATTCTATACAATGCAATTACAGCTACAAGCTTGACTCGATACAATGCCAATTAATTGGTGATGCTAACTGAAATTAATAATATGCAAATCGAATAATAAATGTTGATTCTATACAATGCAATTGAAGTTACAAGCTTGACTCGATACAATGCGAATGGAATAACTGGAGTGACCGTTTTCATATTTTTCGCGAAGCTAAAATCTTATTTTTGATTTATCTTCAGCCAGGCACCAACCACTATTCGTAATGAATAGTGCGTGCACCGGATCCTACCAAAAACCCTCCGACTAGCCTCGCGCTAGTGGATGGGGAAGCTAAAAAGGTCTTCGACTCGGTCGATTCGGAACGGTACCAACCAGGGATATATTGAGACGCCGCGCACTGCTCCCTTGCAGGATAGTACCAACCATTCGTCTTTAGATGTCGCGCACTGGATCCGAATCTTGTTGAGATGACGAAGCTTCCCTCTATTCAGTCCAGTCCGGTACCAACAATCAATTCACACTGGATACGCCGCGCACCGCTCCCTTGCGGGATAGTATCAATCATCTGTACTAAATCGAACCCCACACACTGGCTGAACCTCTTGGGTGGGAGAGCTCGGTTATAATCGACTTGGATCGCTGCGGTATGCTCAACGTGCGTTGATCCGTTCGAGACCACTTCCGGTTGCTGACTGATATTTCCCTTCGATTTACCGCGGCTTAACAACGTCCCACCCAAGCTACTGCCGCGAGAGGCCCGGAGCCCCTAGTGGTATATTGCCCAAGCTCTGCAGAGAGAGCACACTGCAAACGCGCTCGTCTCCCCTCTCTGTCGCGCTCCCCACTCATACTCGGTGCTCGACGCTTACAGTAACGTTCGTAACGATATTGTGACGATGCGTTCAAAGTCGCCTCCGGAGGTTCATGCATTGCCATCTATGGCAATCAGAAACAGGGTTACGTATCGAAAAATTTATCGATACGTGTATTGACCCGATGCTTGTTGATGAAGACCGCGGGAGGCGCGGCGATTAACCGCGTGGTGCCGGCTCGCAGAACGTGGCGAGCACGGCCATTTTTTCCCACTAGCCCTTGGATCTCCGCCAAGTGCGGACGCACGTGTAGAGTGAAGAGCAATATAGAACAAAGCGAAGCGAAAGCAGTAAATCGAGTAGTGAGAACGAGTGATAATTAGAATTGTGACGATTGAAACTATTTAAATCATTGGGATTATTGGAAATTGAAGTGAAATTGGTGTGTGGAATAATAATTGAAGACTAATAAAAAATTATATTGAAGTCAGTGTGTGAAGTACGAGTCGCGGGACGTGCTGAAACATCTCCGATCAACGTTGCAGATAATCTTCTTCATCCTCAGCGAATTTACCGTCTCCCGTATAATAATTATCATTGCATGTAGTCTGGTTGTCTTAATATAATACAGGCAATTCAAAGCCACGTATGCAACACCTGGCGTGTGCGGGGCATTGTGTAAAATGGCCGCTTCGAGTTCCGTTGAATGACAAAGTTGGTATTCGACAGCTAACTGCCTTCCTTAGCCACAGCATCGGGAAGCGGAGCAGATAAGCAGTAATCTACCCGGTCCGACTCATAGTAGCGGCCGGTAAATTGGGCGCTCTGTTTCGCTCAAGCAATTTCACAAGAGTCAAGAAGAAAGAATTTTGATTTGAATGAATGAATCGCCAAATAAATAGTCAAATAATAAATGATAATCTTGAATGATTAAATAAATGGAGTATTGAATCATTGATAATGATAATAAATCAAATAAAAGGTTTTTCTGTAATCTTCCCTTATTTTCCGAACAATTGAAAGAAATACAGGTGGTATCCCGGGGATAACTTCCAACACTTCTTCCGGAACCATTGAAGGGACGATCATCGAAAGATAAGTGCAAATTCAAAATATGAAATAGATTTCAGTATTCGAGACCGCAGGAACGTGACCGTATATATATATATATATATATATAATCATGAATTGGGCAGGGGAGGGGGATATTTGTGTAGCTTTTGCCTTTGATGTAGTGACAAAAAAAATTTTCCGTTTAGAAATTACGTACATAACAAACAATAATATATCTATATGCGAATTGAATATCGATGAATAGACACATGCTATTTCATCTCGATGACAAGAATAAATATGTATATGAATCGATGAATAGAAAAGTTCAATTATCGTGACTGGAGACACGATGTTACTTTTTTATATTAAATGCTGAAAAGTTTGAATATTTTTGGCGGTCATTCATGAAAGGGTGTCGGTAAAACCATGTATGAATAATTTTACCGACAATTTCTCAACCTTCTAGCTAGCGTCGACGTCGTTGGGAGTCGTTCAGCTTCGTATCAGTTCGGTGAACGAAGATGGAAATAGAATGTCCGCTCTCTTCCACTGAACGAAGCCAGCTGAAGCACGGTGCTCACACGTACATGGCTCGCAGTTGGGTGAGTTACCCCCTCCACTCTTGCTGCTTGCTGATAGCGTAACCAATTTAAAATCACTGCTCAAAAAGAGCATTTAGTTGCATATGAGTTAAATGATTATTCAAACAACTAATACATGACAGAAGGAGCATCGAGTGCCATTTAAATTGGTACGATCATTTAATCGAGTTAAGAGATAATAATTGAAAGAGGCTTCAAGTTGCAGTAAGATTTGAGTGATCATTTGAAACAACAAATAACGTTTGATAAATGCATCAAGTAGCGAGAAACAAGATTTGACAATTGAAAAATAGTAGAAAACATTGAGAAGAATACGGTCATTTATCGTTTGGCATAAAAATTATATTTCTGATTGGATAAAATTATCCTATGCGAAGTGATTCACTTATCATATACCGGGTGAGTCATTCAACTTGAGACAACGCAATAACTTTTTAGAGTTACATTATTCTGAGAAAAGGTTCATACAAAAGCTGTAGGGTTCCAAAGGGAATATTTGGAGATGGCCTTGAAAGTGACTTCCACTCTGACCTTCAAGATCAACCTTAAAAACTCAAATAGGATCCCCCACTTTTGACACCGAAAATGGTAGGAGCGGAAAATTTTACACAAGATTCAGGTCTAATTATAAGTCACACCATGTTCAATCGAGGTCATTCGATCGGATCACATCATTTTCATAAAAGTTATCGTATCATGATTCGTGGAACTGGATTCATCAGAAACGAGTACTTTGCTGGAAAAATTAGCATCTAATTGAATTCAGTGACGGACCTATTGACACAAAATTACTCGATTCTGAAAATCATCACCATGCAGTTGTTGACGAAGAGAAATATGATGAGGATGGTTTTTATGACGCCGTAATATCCTGCTTACACGAGATTGTGTGATTCCGAATTGCTGATTTCTCGAGTACTAACTTAAGGGTTTGCATTTATTGCAGTTAGTACTGCAACCTCATTGTCAGGTCTGGTAACCATGTTTCCACGATTCCTTTTTTTTTTGTACACTTCTTTCAGTTACAAATTGGTCAACAACGCGGTTAAAAGAGGCGCGTGATCACACGTTGTCGGAAAAACGTTCTGCATACAGTATGAAAGCATTATCGATATTCCTAGCACAATCTCCATAAATGAGGATCATCTCTATTTTTTCTTCTAGAGAAATAGCCGATATCATAGAGGAAAAGTTGAGTTATTGAGTTATTGATATACACAGGAGAAGAGGATATCATCAGTGCGATGAGAAATAATTACACTGAGAAATGGCATTCACTGAGTAAGCCAAGCTTAGGATTCTGTTCGTTGTACCACTATTCAAAAATCCTGGTTGAGAGTAATTGATTTTGGAGATTTTGATTATAGTGAAGAAGACAGCGAGGTGGAAGAAGAAGAAAAAAGTTCATTCGAATTAATGCAAAACTTAAAGAGTCGCGAAAATGTGACAAGAGAAGATGATGTTGAATGTGTTACGGCAGATGTTTTAGAAGAAGAAATGAGTATTAAAGGAATAACGGATGCCTTTGAGGAAACCGAAAAATCAGATGACGATAATGAAGTGATGGTTGAACACCCTTCTACTAAGTTTTCTCATCAAGGAGGATTTACTCCTTTGGAAAAAGCTTTGAGGTGTACTGAACAACAACCAGAGGCAACCCCAACGGATTCGATTTTTCCTAATGGATGAAGACACATTGCAGCGAGAAAAAGAAGTTGCAATATGATACAGAAACGCATAGAGACATATTTCACTGCTTTGTAATGTAATTATTTACATGTTTGAAACGTTAATAAACTGTTCAAAGTATTGGTGTTTATTTTTTGAACGAATATAAAATAAATCCAGATTATTCGGGTTTTCAGTTATTCAAGGGGGTGCCCCCCTTACTTACACACACACACACACACACACACACACACACACACACACACACGTTACCTCGGATAAGCAGATAATTAGACTTGAATCTTGTGTAAAATTTCTCGACCTTTCCATTTCTGGTGTCGAAAGTAGGGAATCCTGTTTGAGTTCTCAAGGTTGACATACGAACGACATTGGAAGTCAAGGTCGAGATCATTTTCAAGGTGGTCACCAAATGTCCCCCTTGGAACCTTACATCTTTTGTATAGAATTTTTTCCGAATTAATGTGACCTCGAAAAGTTATTACGTTGTCTCAAGTCAATAGACTCACCCGGTATATTATTGGAATTATATTTTGTTGCCATTATTGACTATTTTTATCCTTCATATGATTATACATCTAGTATATAATTTCATATACTATTTTACATTTGTATGGATCCGAGTATTATATGCTTGAAAGCAAACTTTATATTATTATTTTTTTACTGACGATATTGTATCAAGTCCAAAGTATGGATGTGAGAAGCAAAGATAATGTATGAAAGAGGATTTATAAGAAAATATGAATTGGGAAGCAGTAAATTATTTGTGACGATCCACCCAAACCGACGAATCCTGGTGGCTGAGCCCATTAGCACATGAGGGGTCGACAATCAATTAAAAAAATTCAAGTAGTCACGAGGTCGGAATTATTCGAAAGATTATTCTGCGAAACAATATCACAATACATATCCTGAACCACTCAATAATTTTGATCATTTTATAGATATTTCATCACATAATTTTCATATCTCATTGATTTATATTTGGATATGTGTTGATGATATTTGTAAATATTACATATATTGAAAATTGTCGAATCTGTGTAAACTTAAACGCATGCCAGCAAAAAAGTTAAAAACCACATATGCCATAATACACTGTTGCGACACAATGAAACAGGAGACAAGTTGAAGCCCCAACATAACTATATTCGTGACTTGAATGATGCAAACAAATGTATTCGGTTGTACATACTTTTGAAACTTCTATCTGAAATTATTCGTTTTTTTGTCCAATATATTCACAAGTTTCATGGCCTGATGGCGTTTTTTGCACCACCAGTTCCATTATATCCTGCTATCCAACAAAAAAAATTAATGTGAAATGAGATAAGGGCGTTTTTACGTTTGAGGGCGGATGTGACTCCAGTTTCGCCTTAAACGTGTTAATAATAATAGGAGGAGAACATATCCAAATAATCACATTGTGACCATAGTCACGAGTAAATAATATGTATGTAATGTTAACGAATATTATACTATGAAATATGACCGCTGGAGAGCGCGAGAGGTTCTCGCTAGCGCGGCATGAATGAGAAAAGCATAGAAACGGGTCGGCAATCCGAAATCGTCACTCCATGGTTCGCCTAGAGTCCAAAGGAAACTTCATGTAGCAAGCTACAACCAATACCTGTTACGATAAGGTAAGGGAACTTTCCTATTAAGTACTGGTGCCTTTTTTTGTCAAAGATTAGTGGGGAATCACTAACGGCTAGGGAACTAGTGTCAGGGTGAGGTATTACCGCGTCACTAGCGAAGTGGGGATCCACACAGCAACAAACCATACTCCGAGTGAGATATCACTCCGAAACATAATCAGTGGGAAACCACTGATATACGAGTAGGAAACTACGCTCCTGGTGAGGAATTACCGGGTCACAACGGTTGGAGGGGAACCTCCAGAAGTGTAACAGGGTACTGAAGCACTTGGTAAGGAATTACCCCGTTTGACCATGAAGTAGGGAACCACTGGAGCGCGATAGGGTACTATCGCTCGTATTGTTGAGGTATCAACTCGTGCTTTCTCAGGTTAGGATACAACTGAAATATTAGTGGTTTTCACTATATGAGACATCACGAAACGGGTATTATACTACCTATTGAATCGTAGGGTATGACCAGACGACGACCTTGACGAAACGATACGAACTAGTGTCAGGAGTCAACAAATAGGGGGACGGGTATCATTTCGAATAGGAAACGATCATAAATAACGATTTCATACAGACAATAGTGCGATTGAACGAATAAATGTATATTACGCAAAAGTGTAGTAAATAACGTATAAGTAAATTCATTGATTGAAATATAATATCCGGAATCAATTTACACGTTCCCTCACCTTTATGTGACGCACCATTAATTAAAACGAACAATATTCAATTTGGTAAAACGAACTATTTTATGAATGGTAAAATACCGATATTGTGGAAGATAAAATATGATATACGAAAGTTAGTAAGTTACTACATTATCTCGTGAGTAAAATGGAATATTATTGGCGATCACTTGAGCCTTTTTCATTCTCTCTCATGAAACTATACACACAATTGTCAATAATATATAGTCGACATATCATTTCAATTCAAAAAATATTCATCAAGAATGATTTTTAAAATTCATTTAACAACTTCTAAAGCATCATTCATTCTTTCATAGTCCTAATAATGGACCTGCTATCAATGAATAATATTGGATATTGAAACAGCTGCCAATTCGATTGGTCAACTTATCGTGAAAAGTGTTTATTTATTCACATAATTTACGGCGAGGCAGGAAAGGCTCTTACTCGATAAAGGGGTCGTCCATTGGCTGATTCAGTGGCTGGTTCACCATCTACGAGACACCATGGCAGTCCTTCAATTTGTTCAAGCCCTGGGATAGCAACTCAGAGGAAAAAAATGAGAAAGGTCTAGAAAATCATTCGGATCTATTCCTGACCTCTGTGAGGACTGACAATATTGGGCACTTGTCAGAGTGGTGAAAAACTCACCAAATTTGTCAAGTTTGTTAAATGAAAACCCATACCAAATGTTCCAAATGAGGTATTCTTATGTTATAATGACGAGAGAAATGGTTTAATTAAATTTCATCAATAATTTTGTATAACATCCTTCTTTACTCGATTTCCGTCAAATATAATATCGTTGTGATATCACTTAGCATATGTGCTTAGTTTGCATACGAAACCATATATGGTTTCTGAAAAAACAGAGAAAAAATGAAACATAGGTACTTTTTGATGAACAAAGAAATTATAATTAATTTTGAAGCTGTTTAGTATGGAGCATATCTATATTTAGTGCCGTGCTATATGTATGTGTTAAAGCCTCTTAAATCTAGTAATAGTTGGTGGGGAGTTAAGCCGCTATCTTGGAATGTAGGTGTGCGCAGGACACCGAATAGTTAAGAAGCCGTCACATCAAATATACATCAAAGTACGAATGCACTTTTTCACTTAATGGAGAGTTTAACCGACATAACTGTAGATTTCGGAGCGATACAAATCCTCATGTATTTCGAGAAGCTCACACTCAACATCCGGAAGAGCTAAACGTTTGGATAGAAATTTTGGGAGACCACCCAATTGGACCCTTTTATTCCTGGTAATTTAAATGGCGAAATTTATCTTGAAATGCTGGAAAATGCGATTGATCTGTTAATAACAAACAATTGGAAAACGATCCTCTACTACTTGAACAACAATTGCATTTTCAACAAGACGGAGCTCCTCATCACTACGTCGCACCAGTTCGCCAATACCTCGATTCGAAATACCCAGGTCGTTGGATTGGAAGAAGAGGTCCAATGGAGTGGCCTGCCCGATCTCCTGACCTGAACCCTCCAGACTTCTTCTTGTGGGGACATCTTAAGTCCAAGATTTTTGTGACTCAGCTTAAGAATTTGGACGAACTACGCCCACGAATTGTAAATGAGTGTCGTCAAATAACTTCAATTATGCTGAATCATGTTAGAGACGGTTTTTAGTCAAGATTGTATCATTGTATGGGAGTCAATGGAGGACAATTTGATTTAAAAACGCAGATTCAATTTTTTTGATTGTAAACATGATAAAACAATTCAATTTTTTTTAGAATGTGATTTTTTCAAGATTTTTTAAGTTTGTAAAAAGGGTTTGATAAAATAGGCTTGTACATTGTAGAAATAACCAAAATATTCAAGGTGGCTCATTCGAGCTAAAAAATTGATTTTTGGCGGAAAGGGTTCATCAAAATTAAGTTTTTCACACACCGTTGTGAAGAGGCTTCCAAGACCATTCAAATGAGGTATCACTCAACCCCTCTCCCCTATTCATATTTTTAGGGGTTGAAGCACCCCCTCTCAGGGGGTTGCTCGTTCAAGCCTCAAATGTACGTCAAAAGATGTCCCCCAAACAAAATCATTCGATGTGTTTCGGCAAATTTTTCCAATCACTATTGGATAAGAAATATACGGGGTGGCTCGTTTGAGATGAAATACTCTGTAAATTCATCATATTCCATATAATAAAGGATTACTATGTTCATATAATTAAGAAATATATCATCAAAACCTACCACCTTTACAGAAGCCTAAATGAAACCATTTACTTAGAAGAATTTTTTTTTTCCACTTATTCAATATATCATGCTGTAAACGGTTAACAAATAAATTCATGTATTAATTTATGCGATTTGTATTATTTTTTCAAGTATTTCAGTATTACAAAGTGAGTCACGTTTACATCTACACATGTTTTGTACAGATGAAGTACATATAAATTGAAAAATATCATGTAATATGTTTCTTCATCGTCGAAGTATTCGAGAATAAGATATTTGATGGAAAATAATAGACAAAAAAATTGTTTAAAAACAATAGATAAGAGAAAAAAACCCATACCCAGGTTCGAAGATTTTTCTTTTGATTGTAAATCATGAACTTCAACCATGTATCTAAGAACGACATCTTTCAATGAGTTCAAAAAGAATTATATGAATAATATTTTTGTATGAATAAACAAAAAGTAAATAAATTGTATATATCATATACTTCAAGTTTTTTGTTTTTTCATTTTTTTTGCCTCTATTGAATAAATCCTATTGTAAAAAATAGGAATGAGGAAAAATAAAATAAATAAATTATATTATGTTGAGAAAATTTTGAGGACTGTATAGGATGGTGATATGGGATGAGAAGCCTGTTCAATTGCAGATCGTATTGCAATTATCGCGAATGAACAGTTGTGCACAGTTTCATGTTTGAATATCCACAATTTATTATGAAAAGCACTTTTCACTATGTACACTTTTTACAATGTTGAGAGATGAGAACAATGAAATAACACTTTGTTGAATTGATGAGAAAATGCGTTTGATCGTATTGATCACAGAACGTTGAGCCTAAAGATGAGATGTGGTCTGATGAATTATTTAAATTCTTGATAAATGAAACACCACCAAGGAGGATAATATTTATCCACTTGGAATTTTGAGATATTTTATGTAACTCTCAATAACATGAATTTATGAAATAACTTGAGATTTGATTTGAGAAATTCTTGATAAAAAATATGGAACGCAGTTGTATGTTGAGTTACACGTTGAATACTGAATGATTTATTCCAACGCAAAATCGACGCATTGTCTTGCGATCGATGTGCGCGTTGGTCATTTTGGTGCAATTGACCAAAATTGGTCATTTGCGCAACCCCTTTCCCGTATGTGGGAAGAGCGTTGAGCGTCCAGGACAAGCAGTATGCATGTCCAGGACGTGCTGCCATCAGCCCGTGAAAAAATGAAAAAATTAAATATTCGCTGAATATTCAACACATATTCTCATGCATGTACGACGGAGTAATATCTCTCATCATATTTTTCAAATGGTGTGAATTTTATACTTGCACAAATTAAAATGAGTAGTATTCGTGAAAGAATGCGGTACAGGTAAACAGGGCAATGAGTGAAGGAATCTTAACACTCTACCACTGATACTGATTGTTATGTCAGTGTGTAAATCTTATATGGGAATACTAATAGGAAAGAAAGAGGAAGATATATATGGATATATATGAAAATATATACATGGTATTTCTTTCATATCAGTGTTTATGTATTGTGATGCTTTTTCAAAAATAATCGTTTGAATATTCCGACCTCGCGACCACCTAAATGTTATACTTTCTAGTCGACCCCTTATATGCTATAGGAGCTCAGTATCCCAGGATTCGTCAGGACGGGGTGGGTCGTCATAAATAAGTTCTTGTTACGATTTCTCAATTTATTCTCCTTTTTGTTTTTGCCTTCCTCCTTCATACATTTTCTCTTTGGATTTGATACACTAACTATACTTTTAAACTCAAAACAAATAATATGATATCTTCAGTATCATGTAATGAAAATGATAGATGCTTGACTTCTTGTAACTGTATTCAATCAAATATAATTCTTTGTTTGAGATTTGACCAAACTGGTCACCACAGATTCAGGGCAACACTTGCTGGGCCTTCACATACATACTTGCACACAAAACTATGTCGTCCAAACTGGACGATCACATACACACCAACACAAGCTTGTCGTGCGCGCTAATATGTGCGCGGCAATGCAAATGTGCAGTTCACTGGACACCACATTTACATATCTATACGCAGATACATCAAACGAAGGGGTCCGTGGACTTGGACCCTATAGATTCCCGACAATGCAACGCATAATTATTTTCCATTCATTACCGCACGGACAACCACACAAAGCACATCGTGCTACTCCTCGTTTCTAAAATAATAACTTTTTCATCACGATGTGATCTTACAATTAGATGAGTGCAACACACATCTTATCATTACCGAGTATATGTTGAATAATTAATTCATATAATTAATTATTGGCCAATACTGCAACGCAGATTGGTTTCATATAGTTCCTCCTATATACATACCAGCGGCCACGTGCATTAATATAATCGCGTGGAACCAAAATCTCATGATACATCTCGACAATTATTCTTGTAATACAATTGAACATTTTTGCAATCAACGATCATCCACATTGTGCAATAATTACTGTGATACTTCAAGTGCATTTTTCCAATAAATCGACTATATATTTTAGACGGTGTACCTTGCAACTTTACTTCACCTCGTGTAAAACACCTTCCGGTATCCATCCATCCATTTCATTATTCATAATCATCCATACAATCATTCATTCAATTTCTCAAATATTCTTATATCAAAAAATCAAATAATTAGTGAATAACTTTGTGTAATTATAATTCTATTCGATATGATTTTCATATCAAATGATAAATGGATAACTTTGTGTGAATCTTCTCAAAATGATATTATGAATCGTATGGACATTGTGCATACCAAATAGTGAAAGAAATAATTAAACTTAAATGACAATATTCTACTCAATGTTTCCTTCTACTTTACAAGCTCTTTTTAATCATCAATTTTTGTTTCTTGCAACTTAATGTCTTTCTCATACGTTATTTCTTGTTTTAAATGATTATTTGAATCTTACTGCAACTTAATACTCTTCTCAATGATTATCTATTAACTCGATTAAATAATCGTCTCAATTTTACTGCAACCTATTGCTTCCTTCATTATATATCTGTTGTTCATATAATCATTTGAATCCTATTGCAACTAAATGCTTTCTCTGAATATATATTCCTTGACTCGATATTATTCCATCTGTCGATACTTCGATTAATTGTGACTCAATGCAATACAATATCTTCCGTACTTCGATTAATTGTGACTCGTTACAATCTTTCAACCAATTGTGACTCAAGACAATACAATCTTTACATCCTGCTTTCAATAGATAGAGTACCCATTTATTCACGAAGCTGAAAAGTGAACTTTTTGATTGTCGTTGCCCTGGCCAGGTGCCAACCTTTGTTCTTAAGAGCGCACTCTGGGTATAGAGGATAAAAATGCCAGCTGGTCTCGCCAATCAACAGGTGATATGGGCCAGTGGGTTATAGGTTGAGTGATACAGTCAGTTGACTTCGACTCAGTCTATCTGGAGTGGCAACAACCGTTGATCTTATCAAGACACCGCGCACTGTTTCCTTGCGAGACTGTACACATCCATCCATCCCAAAACAAAGCTCCGCGCACTGGATCTGAATCGCTCAGGTGAAAGATTATAATCAATAGATCGCTGCTACATGCTCGATTTAGCATTGATCCGCTCGAGATGACTCCCGGTCGCTCGCTGATTTTCTCGCTCGCGGCATCGCCGGTTAACAACAGCCTGTCCAAAGACTTGCCGCGAGATGCGCAGTGCCCCTGGCGGTCTACCGCGAAAACCGTGCGGAGAGAGAACGCTGCAGCGCGCTCATCTCCCTTCCCTTTCTCGCGCCCCACTCTCGCCGCTCGCGCTGTAGTAGGGACGTGCCTCAACGTTCGTTACAATATATACGTGTGTGTACGAATGATGTATATTTATCCATTGTAATGTTGTTCCTATGGTTTCCGAATTTAAATAATATGAACGAATTATTATCTCGTTCACAACATTTCTCTTCTCACCATGGGCATTACAGGGGAAATTGAATTGCTAAAAAACTGAGAAATATTACCAAAAGGGGGGATTTGGGATACCACTTGATTCATGTAAAATCAAGAAAATGATTGAAATCTAGAAATAAGCTGAAACAGAAAATCACAAAAAAGAAAAAACAATATGGGGAAATAAAGGAATCTATTATGTAGTGAATTATGATTGAATCTACACCAGAAATAAATATGTCACATCAAAACCACTCTTCTCTTTTATGATAGCATGAATTGAATTGAATTTCATTCATTATCTATTGAAGTTGAAATGAAATCAAAACTTGATATAATTATCTCACAATACTGTTCCCAAATATTTGGTATTATTGAATATGAATTTATGAACTTATTTCAAAATTTATTTCCGGATCTTCAAGCTTCATTTCATTTTGTGATTAATTTTTTTTGAATATTTGATGGAATATAATGGAATATTTTACTGGAATTCTAATTCATATTTCTTTTCATTTATTAATTGCTAAATCTACCTTGTTATTTCATTAATAATTATTTCTTTTTCTTTATCAATCAATCTCTTTTCTTATTTTTTATTATTTAATCAATCTTTTCCTATTCCTGGATAATATTCTTATTTCTCCACGTTATTATCAATTGCTTTTATTATTCAACAATTAATATTTTCATTCTATCAATCCTTTTCTTTTCAATAATCAATAATTTGTTATTCATCAAAATTTTGATTCATATTATAAATTATTTATTTTATTTTGCAACAATCGCTATTTTAGTATTAATTTATTCATACCGTGAAGAGATTGAGTTGAGGAAATGGTAAGAACAAAAAAGGGGAAATTATTGTTATGCGCAATATGAACAAGGGGTGATTGCGTCGCAATGCCAACGACGCCACTAACATGAAGTCTTTTATGAAAAATAAACAAGAAGTTATTTCTCATTAATTTTTAATTTTAATTGAATTATTGAATTTTATGTGAAAATTATTCAATGATTCCAATTGAATTTATGAATTGAACAGGGAAATCTACCGTAAGGGGAAATAACAACCGCAATACATGAAATATGAATTAATTCTAATCGCAAAAATATCTTATTCTAAACGACGCGATGCGGTGAAATTGGCGGCAAGACGGCGGCACAAAATGGATGCCGATACGTGATGAATGGCGTGGTGCAGCAGCGGCGTCGTTTTCTCGTACGAATTTATTGTTTTAGGACTTACTTTTTCTTTGTAGATTTGTTTACCAAAATAATTTGTGGAACGGGTTTTGGTTTATTTGGGAGAAGGATGCGTCTCTCGAAGTTGTGTTCGGGGCTGATAACGTCTCGGCGTCGATCTGGTGGTAGATTTCGTAGTTCGTAACTTCACTTCACTTTCTATTTCTCATTCAGTCACCTTTTTCTACGTTTTACTTCACTTCATTCACTCAATCGTTTTTCTTATCTTCCAAGTTTTCACTTTTAATCATCACGTCTCAATTTTTTCACTTATTTCAGTTCCTTATCCTTCTTAACTTTACCTATTCCACTCTTTACACTGTTTTATCTAAATTCTCATTAATTTTATTTCAATTTTGGTTCATTTTATTACAATTTTATGCGGTTTCCTTCACTCTTATTATTTTCTGCAGAGGGATGTCACAGGTCCTGTTTCGATCAGTGCTATCCGTGAAATGGCGCGATCTAATGCTGTTCTGATGCACATATGTATGCATGCGCCTTCATATATGAAATCTTCTTTCACATTCGCACTCGCGTGGTGCATTTGCGCGCCCCCAGCTTTCATCGATTGGTCCACGAGATCGCTATTGACTTGGCTCCTATATTTCGATATCTCAATTGCTTGTTACTAGGGAAGTTTGGCGGCAACATTCAAAATTGTCATTCTATATTCTAGAGTACAATCCCTTTGATGAACCACTCCATCACATCATAAATATATATATACATAATCCAAAATTATACGTAGATGATATGTACAATGCTTATGTATGAAATACATATACGTGTATTGGTAGAGCGCGACGATTTTTATTCGGGCCACGATTTTTAATGTGGCAGCGGTTCTTCACGCTGATTGAAATAACATAATTTCATATTCGAAATATTTATCTGTTTATGATGGAGTTAACCATTATTTGATAATGATTATAAAGATTTGATAGATCCCTTTCAAATAAAAATTCACAATCATATCACAAATAATATATTTTATTCATAATAGATTCACAAAGATCGTATATTCATATTCAAATTATGATTTATTCATGAATTTTTTTCTGTATTTAGATTGTTAAAAATTCAGTATATTCGTGGATATACATAAATTCACAAAAGAAAATATAAATTGCATATGATATGATAAATTGAAATCTAAATAATATAATAGTTACAATAAATTTCCTCAACATGAGTGAATTGTCAAGAGCATGCATGTGGATATAAGAAATATTTTCATGTTTAATTTCTATATTTTTCATATTCATCCATCAGAACGTGTCGCTAGGAACATATAATTTACAAAAGCGCGTCGGTAAAACCATATTTATATGATAACCGACGAATATTTGGCTGAAAAGCAACCAGTGGGCCGACATCGACAACGCTTAACATGCAGCTTCATATCAGTCCGAAAAATGAAGACAGAAATAGATTGGCTGCTCTCTTCCACTATCCGAAACTAGCCGAAGCATGCTGCTCACACGTACATGGTTTGCACTTGTGTCAGTTACCCCCTCTACTGTGGATGCTTGCTGCTCGCGTCCCAAAATGTACATCACTGGCTGCGATGCCTCGGTCGAAAAATTCAGTCAGCGACCGGAAGTCATCTCGAGCGGATCCATGCAAGTAGAGCATATAGCAAAGATCCATTGAGAATATTATCGAGGGCACTCATCTGAGAGATTCAGATCAAGTGCGCGGGACTCTATTTGAGACAGATGGATGGTACTATCCCGTAAGGAAGCAGTGCGCGGCGTTTCTTTCAGAGTTGATGGTTTGTACCGTTTTGAATCAATTCGGTCAAAGTTTGCAAACGTCACCTCAGGGAGGTTCAGATCCAATGTGCGGAATCTTCCCAGACAGTATGAAATATTGCAGCAATGTTGCGAAGCATGCACAACATTCCGAATGTTGCAGCAACATTCTTGCAACATTCCAGTGGCAACATTACAATGCGATATTGCAGCAACATTCCAGTAGCAACATTGCGGGGTAGGGCCATTTTCCGAATCTCCATTTATATCTTAATAATAATACCGACTTCTTGAACTATATTACGTTCAGTAATGGTTATATTTGCTCATTAATTCTACCATTTGAATTTGAGTGTAGTTCTGCTAACTGATTATGAATATTGCAAGAATATTTCAGGAATATTGCGAGTATTGCAGCAATAATGCAAATTTGTATTCATAATACAAGGCTGTACCAGAATAGAAGTATAATAAATAAATAAAACGTGAAATGATGTATCAAGAATGAAAATTATTATTATTTATATATACATTTACTGTTTTCATTACATGTAGCATCTACATAAAAAAATTTCATTCAAATAGTTTGGACATGTCCATTTGATGAATGACATAATCCCATTGCAAAGTACTTTCTGCGCGACTTTGGTATTACCCATATTTCATAAATAACATTCGACTTGAGACATGTCGTCAGGGCATGGTGCTCATCTTTTGTTATCACAAACATAGATAACATAGCAGAAGAACATGGTTTCTCATATATAGTATCACTTATTGCAAAACGTTTGATGATGAAGTAAATTTGGTTCGGTAACATTTTCACAATATTCTGCACTTGATAAATCATCTTATCGTCCAACATCACCAACTTTCATGAAAATTATCACAGTTCAAGTAAAGACCATTACTTCGTATAGATTTATACTGCACAAATCGCTGCCCAAAAAAATGATCTAATAAGGGTCCATCAAGATGCTTCCGCAGAAGTTTGCAATTGTGAAGTTGAATCCCTTGCTCCAAATGAATCATATATTTCTCGCTCAACCGGCGAGCTATCTGTTGCGATGGTCTTTCTCTTTTTCTTACTAACCGTTTCATACCACCCAAGTAATTTTCAAAATGACAAGCGCTGAAATTTTCTAGCACCCCATATCTCCTTACTTCTCCTGTGAGATGCAGCAGATTATAACCATAATGTGAAATATATTGTTTCCAGTATAAATATTCGAATTCTCTGACGTATATTATTAACTGCTCAGAGTATTTATTATTATTTTCATCCATTACTAGCTTAGGGTTCGTAAGAATGGATATCGCAACATAAAGAGATAGAAAGTGCTCATATTTCTCCTGGTTTAGTATTGATTTTAATGCGATGGGTCCTGTATACAACAATAATTGCCGAAACTCAGTTGCTTTCCAAAATTTTATTTCTGTAAGACTTCTCGGTTTCCTGCTTAATTCACTCGGACTAGTTTGTTTATACGAACACATCCTTTGCGATATTTGATCAATGGCAACTCTCCCCAATTTTGATGGAATTTGACCTGTTATCCATAGCAACAACAGTTTTTTCATAACACCAAAACATAATGACTGCATGTAATCGAGTGTTACATTTGAAACCAAACCTAGGTTTGGTATTTTTCTCAAAATTGTTTCGCCATGATGATAATTCCTATCACGCTGAAAGTAAAAATTTTCATCGGTTCTTGGTGGACTAGAAAGATCTTCATAAGGGAAACACGTCGTTCCGGAAATCGTTCGTCCGATAATTGTACACTTGGAGCAGCTAGAATAACTAGTATGGCTTTCAAAGTTCAATAAAAAGCTTTAGCTGGTACATCACAAATAATCTTATCAAGAGTCACTGTTATTGTTTTGTCGTTATATATAAATCCGTTTCGCACAAGTGCTGTCATTTTGTTCACAAACAAAGCCATAAATCCATTTGCAAATATTGGTTTTCCTCTACCATGAAAAATTCCAACCATTAGAATGGACTTCATTATACCATTTGATATTAGAATTGGCCATAAACATTTGTTGGATGATCTTGATAAAGGTAAACCATCGACACTTAATGATAACTTTGAATGATTCACGTCGAGCTTAGCTCGATTGTATCTATCCATAAAGGCTGTTTGAAACTGATCCCAATCCTATGTGCACATATTCTCCACCCTGAATAGGCCCTGTGTTAGTCATTTGAGTCGTTTCAAGTCGAGTTATTGCAGTTTTTGGTAATCCACAACCAGGGAAATTCCTTAATAACACTTACAACAGATCATCAATTGCTCTATAAGTGACTGACTTGTTGCCTCAAGCCCATTCACGTAATTCGTCTTCTAATCGGTAATCTACACTTTCTTCATCGGATGAAATATCTTTATTTAGATTATTTTCATCTAAAGAATCGTCTTCACATTCGGGGTTTATTTCTACAGTTTCTTCCATACAGTTATTTGCACTATTTGATTCAAAATTATTTATACTTTTATTGACGATGTTTTCATCACTTACATTTTCTCTTGTATCAAAAAGTGATGAGTCTCTTTGCAGTGGAAGCATTCGTGTTAAATATACTTTTCATATTTCGTCTAATTAGTCTCCTTTGATGTCTGCGCGAACAGTCACCAAAATATTTCTGTCTTTGCTCCATATCGTCCATTATGTAAAAAATTATTGTGATGAATAATAATATAAGGGAAAGTTTTATTTTTACTGAGAAAAATTTATTATCTTAGAAGTTTTGTTTTTCGAATTTTTAGTGACGACCATATTGTTTTGAAACAGTAGCGCCCTCCGACCCATGGTGGATATTACACTTCCCATATTATTTTTAATGCGCATGCGCCGACACCATGAGATTAGCTGGTTGAAATTTTAGTTTGCGTAAGAACTGGCAGCTGTATTCAAGATATTTATTCGAGTATTTCTGAATTTGAGATTAGTTGACGGTATGTATTATTCGTTTACATCATGAAATAAAATGAATTATTCCATGATTATTCAATAGGTAATGAGTGTACGAATAAATTAATGAATTGATGATAGATACAAATAATAATTATCAAGGTCCAGAAAAATTTAATTATTCCAAATATTAAATTAAATAAAATGTTTATCTTGTTACGCTAAAAAAGTATAACTTCTTACGTGCGGACATAAGCACACACATACACATTTTTTTTTTTCATTCTTCATGACTTTTCTTCAGGTGTATGATGAATACATATCCAACAAAAAAATATACAATCACTCAATTTAAGGACGGATTGCAAATTTTTCCAACTTGCTAGTTGAATGAGATGAAAGATAAAAGGATGTGGCCGAGCTATATTGAATCACGGAATACATTAGAAAAATTGATAAAAGCTGTGAATTGACCTGAAGATGTTGAAAATTGGGACTTTCGCAAAGTTGAACGTTGTTTTGGATCTACTGGTATGTATCAACACAACTTGAATTCATATTTATGTGTTTCTTGACTTTTACATTTTAATATTTTATTTTGTAGATGATTGGTTTAGGGCCAAAGAAAAACTCGTTGAGGCTGAGGAGACATCATGTCTCATTGAATCTGATGAACTATCAGATGATGAGTTGACGATGAAGTTGGAGGAGCAGTGAAGAAAACGAGCAAAGAAAATAATCTCGTCTGATGAAAACTCTAGCGACCGACGAACAACAGAAATGTCCCGAGAAAACACAAAATGAGTATCACTAAAAATAAATCTGCCAACAACCTAATGATACCAACACCACCTCTATTTTATTCATCGACACCAGCACGTACCAGTATACAAGATGGAAAAAATACACATCTCAGTCCTTCAAAATATACACAATGTAAGTATCAAGATAAAAACACATCCATAATGACTGTAATATAACCCATGTATTTCCAACGATTTTCAGTTCATGAAAAAAGTATTACTCATGGAAGTACTGAAGGAAATGTTGCTATCACAAGTATTGGACGCAACAGCGAGGGTAATCAGGATATTTCTGAATCAGGTAAATGAACAAAAAAATCAATATAAATTCAGCAAATTATACAAATACCAACTTTTTATTAATCAGGTTTTCACAGATTTGTCACGAAAACGCTAACAGGTCTATCTACGGAGATTAAAGACCTTCATAAAAAAATTGATAAGTTGACTGCGGCTAAGTCATCCTCTATTGAAGAACGGAATGATGGAGAAACGTCAGAAGATGAATTCGGAAAGTTTCCACGCATCCAGTCACGAAGCGACTTAATATCCTTCGAAAGAAAACTGAAAAATCAATCTTTCTACAACAAAATGGTATGTTCACTTTTTTTCGTAACATTGTATCAATTATATGTGTTCTATATCTTCAAAATGAAGTCCAAACAGAATAATTGCCTACAGAAATCATATAAATGTGGTACTGTTGTTAATCAATGCCGGAAACGCACCAGATTACATGCGGATGAAATAAGTAAAAATGATGTACATTAATAGTTATTTTTTCTATGATTATTAATTTTATTGATGAGCATGCTTAGATATTTGATTGTTTAGAATTATTTTACTCATTTCGCACTTTCTGATACCAAATAATTTATACTTCATGTTTTCATATTGAGTCAGCATGTGACTGACTGTTAAACTTTATTAATTAGTTTATATGAACTTGTTGGAAGTGACTGTTCAATGGGAATGATAGAAAGATAGGAGTTGAAATCAATCCAACTGAGGTATCAATGTTGTTACCAATTCTACATCCCTTTCTTATTATTCCTTGAGATTTTGAATAACTCTCTTCTCCTGTTCTCATTCTTTTTTTTTCTACCGCTGTGTAGTGACCCAAAACTTTTTCAGTAATTCCATATTGCTGAATGCTGCTTTTTATATAATATCAAACACGGGTTACCAATGCAATAGTTTTTTTTTTTTGAGAGTTTTAAATAGTTTTGGAATGTTATTTTTCAGCTCCATCGCCTAGTAAATGTCGGCTCCGGAAAATTGGGTATGTCTGTGTCTGCGGGTTGCTCAAGGTTGATCGCCGACACCATTACGATTGAATTCACTTGGCAAGGTCGGTCGAAGAAACAATGTTTCAACAAACTAACAGTGGCTAGGTTGCTTCAAAGTAAGTTTCTCTTTTCAGAAGCCAATATTGTGGCATCATCGCCAGATATGTCATATTTTCTTGATATTATTTTGCAGAAACTTTTGAAATGATCGGCAAGGAAAAATGGACCACAAAGGAAATTGTCGATGCTATCGCGAAGTGGCTCACTCAAGCCAAAACAAGAATAAGTCGTGCTAAAAATTCATTACACGACTCATCTGATAGCGAAGAAGTCGAGATCAATAGTAATGACAAATCTAGCGCCAGTTAGTATATTCAATTCTTTTTTCGTAAACTTATTTCAATTTCTATACATTTCCTTATCCTTTCGTAAATTTCTATTCTTTTATCCCAACGACTTAAATGTTTATACAATAAAAAAAAAATTCACTTTTCAAATTACATTTTCATTATTGATGAATGAAATATAAAAGCTCTGATTAAAACTCATTGATTTATATATCAATCTTCAATTATCTTTTTCGATTATATAAATTCTTCAAGACTTTAATGACATTAAATATTGTTATATGAAATAAATTGACAAAATATGGAACTGAGAATTGAGAAAATTGAAATGAATAATAATGTTATTACATTTGATATATTGAATCAATTAAAGACTTGAGACATTATCGAATATTCCGGCAATATCCCTGCAATATTGGGTGTTATATTGCTGCAATGATGAGTGTAATATTCCCACAATATTCCTGCAAGTTACAAAGAGGCAGACATAGCAATATTGCAGCAATGTTGTAGCAATATTACCTGTAATATTTGAGGGGGTATTCTGGTCTAGAAAGTTGGAAAAATCATTTTTTTTCCCTATATTTTTAAGGCTTAACCTTCTAAGAATATGCCTTTAGGAAGATTTTAGAAAATTCAAATTATTTTCGGAGATATGTTCGTTTTGCTGACGCGCCATTCAAACCGGCTCGGCCGGAACGAATCAAACAAAAGACTTTATCTGAAACTTTGAACGCGTTTTTCTCGAACTGTCTTTTTTAAAACGATACCCACAATATCTGAAGTTCTACTCAACCGATTTACTTCAGATTTCTCAGAGATCTTCATATGCTTTTCTATTGCATGAACTATTCTCATCCCCTAATTTCAATATTTACTATTTTTCAAAAATTCGAAAAACTAGAAAAAGTGGTACAGAAATGAATTTTTTTTTCGAGTAGTCGCTATTTTGTGAAAAAAAATTTTTTTCAACTTTTTTTAGTTGAAACGGTAGAGGCATTCCTGTAGATTAAAAATCTTTTTTTGTTTTTTTTTTTTTCAAATTGCTAGGAGGGTTGGATCGTGAGTATGGTCACGTGCCAAATTTTTGAGGTCCCCCACTTCATCAGCTGCTTACTTTTTGAATTTTAAATTTCCCACTCTTTTTTTCTACTGTATTCTTCGAATATTGATGAATATTCTATAAAAAAATGAATAGTATACATATTGATTGCTTTTTTTTTACAACACTTCAAAAATTGCGTTAAATTCGTGCCTCTAGACCAGAATCCCCCCTCAATATTACAAAGTAATATTATTGCAATATTGCGGCAATATTTCATGCTGTCTGGGTTATTGAGGCGGATGGATGGTACTATCCCGTAAGGGAGCAGTGCGCGGTATCTCAATAGAATTGATGGTTGATACCGAACTGGAGTGACCGGGTGAAGGCTTCGTCATCTCGACAAGATTCGGATCTAGTGCGCGGGATCTTATTAAGGCAGATGAATGATACTTTTCCGTAAGGGAACAGTGCGCGGTGTGTCAATAAGATCGATGGATGGTACCGATCCGAATTGATCGAGTCGAAGACCAAACCAACAAGTGTTGTACACTCAACTTTCAGTTCACAATCCGCTGGCGCGTATCATCTGTCAAATAACGGCAGGTACAGTTGGATTGTTCCCGGATTTGCGACCAGTGCGCGCTCCATTCATTAGGAACAGAGGTTGGTGCCTGGATAGGAATAATGGACGATTATTATTAGGATAGAATCGCGAGCAGGAAAAAAAGGGTCACTCTAGGTATTCACTGCAGTGCGACGAAACTTGTATTATATGGATTCAGTTGAAATAATCTTTTGATCTATGAATAATTATTTCTGCATTATATAGTATCATTAACTAAAAGGGTTATTCGAATAAAAGATTCATTTTTGCATTATATAAAATCATTAACGAAAAGAGTTATTTGAATAATAAGTTTCATGATGTGAAAAGATTCCACAAGATATGTGAATAATGTTGACGAAATGTAGGATATATTTGGTGTGAAATATGACCGCAAGGTAGCTAGGGGACGAAAGGTTCTCGCTAGCACGGCATGACTGAGAGTAGCATAAAAACAGGTCGGCAACCCGAAATAGGCACTCCATAGTTCGCCTAGTGTCCGAAAGGTTATTCACCTAGACAAACTACAACCAACACCAGCTACGAATATGGTAAGGGAACTTGCCCATCAGAGTACTTGAGAGTACTGGTGCTTTTTTGTCGACGAAAGTGGAGAACCACTAGCGGCCAGGGAACTAGTGTCAAGGTGAGGTATTACGTCAGCAGTAAAGTGGGGATCTATTCAGCAACGGACTTTACTCCGGGTGAGGTATCACTCCGGAACACGATCAGTGGGGAACTACTGGGAAACTACGCTTCTGGATGAGGACCAGATCACAATGGTTGGAGAGGAACCTCCGGAAGTGCAACAGTGTACTGGAGCTCTTGGTAAGAAATTACCCCGTTTGATCACGAAGTAGGGAACCACTGGAGCGCGATAGGGTACTATAGCTCCTATTGGTGAGGTATCAACTCGTGCTTCCTCAGATAAGGGTACGATTGTAGTACGATCGGAGCAGGTGGGTTTCCACTGGAAAGACATCACGAAAAGGGTAGGATACTACCTATTGAATCGTGGAGGAACACCAGACAACGACCCTGACAAAAAGACACGGATTAGTGTCGGGAGTCAACAATTAGGGAGACGAGTATCATTTTAAATGAGATACGATTATGAATGACGATTCGATACAGACGGTAGCACGATTAAATGGAGAATGTATTTTACGCAAGAGTTTTGGTGAACAATGATAATAAATGAATAAATTGATCGAGATATGATACCCAGAGTAAATTCACATGCTCCCCACCTTTCTGTGACGCACCAACAATAAAAACGAACAATATTTATTCCCGTAGAACAAAATATTGTATGAATGGTGAAATACTGTTATTGTAGAAGATGAACATAATATCAGAAGGTTGGTCCGTTACAACAGTCATGCATGCACACTCCAATACATTGATGCATGTATGCATTTACACATTCACTATCTGATACCCGTCCGCTTCGCTACACGTAAGATAAAATTGAACCATGGAATATTGTTTTAATATAGGTAGGCGAATTCCAAGTATATATGTATGATGATTTATCAGTCATAGTTATAAGAAAATGAGTCAGTAAGTGGGAGAATCAATCGTTACACAGATTCCCATATTATCCATGAAGTACTTCATCGTGGGATGCGTTTCCATTATTTTAAATGACAGGTCTGCGGTAGGCCTAAAACATGAATGACTCATGAAAAAAAAAAAAATTACAAACACATTCAATTAAATAAAATAATTTACAATAAATATTTAATATCCATAAAAATGAATGGAATAATATGATTACACACAAATGATTTCTTTATAAACAACATTTCTTGTTCGTTTTTCTCGTTAAAGAATAACCAGACCGTCAGGTGAACTTACTCTTGAGCATGCTACATGAAATTGACCATGGAGAAAACAGTCACTTCTCAAATTCACTCCGAACATTTTCAAACTCTGCCCTTGGGCTTTATTGATAATCATCACAAAGCAAACTTCGACCGAAAATTGTAGTCGTTTAAATTCGAAATGATAGTCTGATGGAATCGAGGGTGTTCTCGGAATGTATACATTTCCCTCAATATATTTTCTGGTGAAAATTGTAGCTTCAATTACATATTCTTACGAAGATTTGAATTCGAGTCTGGTACCATCACACACGTTAGAAGGGTTCGAATTTCGCAACAACATGATGGGTGTACCAATCTTGAGGGAATGAATGTGAGGTATATCTGATTGGTTAAGGGGTTACATGGGTTTCACGGTTTCAAAAAATCGAATTTTTTTTTATTGTCTGATCAAATTCTACATCATCGCTGTGATATTGTCCTGAATTTTCAAGTTGATCCGAGTAATAGTTTTGAAGATACAGTCTCGAGGAGTTGCATTTTCTCACCCGGTTTAATTGTCACTCAATACTTCAAACGCATTTTTCTCAAAACTGTGTTTTCAAAGACGGTTGTCGAGATGTCTCGAGAACTACTTAACCGATCTTGATGAAATTTTAGATAGGTCCCCGAGATACAATTATCAAGGAATTGGACGAAAGATTTCTTTTTTTTTCAATTACGGTTATTTAAAAAAAAAAAAGCCGCGAAATTTCAGCCAAATCCTTCATTTTTTCATAAAAACCTGTACCAAAAATACAATTTTAATTTTTTTTTTCCTCCGTCCAAGTTCTAGTTTAAAGTCTTAAGTGAACCACGTATTTTTTTTTTTCTTTTTCACTTCAGATGATCTTGCTAGGAGTTCTGCTGTCAACACGGACGCACCTTTTTTCCGAGGGCTCGCTGGAAATGACGTCACAATGGCAGAGTTTTTAATATTTTTTTTCAAAAATTTCAGTAATCCGTTATTAAATATGTATCTTTAAGACAATAAAAAGTTTGAGTTGAATATTTCATTTTTCATATTAAGAAAAAATTATTGAAAATAGACCGTTTTTTCCCGGAGGAAATCCATGTAACCCCTTAAGTGTATGAAGAAACTCTACAGGATAGTGAACAGTATCCTCTACTTCTATAACTGTGTCCACAGATTCATATTTTATATGTTTATTTGGCAGCTTCTCGAGCACAAGAGAATTGCTGCTATTGGCTAAGTCATTTGTTGGAATGAGAATAGCTCTTTCTCTCTTACCCATGGTATACTCTGTATTCCATCATGCTGAAGGTTAGGATATATTCTAGCAGTCAAAGTAACCGAATCGCCTACAACATCACGAAGGTTATTCGGGATATTTAATCTTTTTTCTTCTTACAGGATATCCCTATTGCCTATATCAATTGATAATTTGAAAGACTTCTCCGCTCTTGAATCATTCCGAAGATACACCCGCATGTTGACTTCCAAAGATAGAATTTTCACATGAGGCCATGAAATGGATGATTCAAAACACGCTTCAATTTCATCTGCACGCATTCCTCGCAGTACAACAGGCAAAGTTTGTTCAAAGTCACCAACTAAAAAAACAGTCATTACACCCACAACTCGATTACAATCTATAATATCTTGAAGAGTCTTACTCAATGTCTCAATACCTTCCTCGTGAGTCATAGTACAAAATTGTCCCACACGACAATTTTCGCTTCCCAAAGCACATATGTGAACATTACTTTGCTTGGAGATGATGCAAATTGCATTTTCTTAATGATTTGCGTCGAGAGGCAGTTTAAAAGCCGAGTGAACCTTCCACCTTCTTTCCACCTTCAATCAAAGTAGCTGCAATACCTGATGAAGCAACAGCAATAGCGATATTTTTTCCACTTCTGATTCTAACAAGAGGCAATTTGATTGAGAATGTTTTTCCAGTACCGCCAGGAGCATCAAGAAAGAACAACTGTCCGGAACAGAAAAAACACTGTTCAAGATTTCATCATATGCTTCTTTTTGTTCTCGATTTGATTTTGAAATATCCGCAGCCACTACTTCGGGTAATTGAGCTACATCGTAGGCTTATTCACTTAGGTGCTGACGGTTATTGATTACGGAACTTTGCTCTCTTGATGGTTTCGGGAGTCCAAAATTGTACCAATGTTTGACCTGACATTGATACAACAATATCTTCAAGAAGAATGAGACATTGTTTATAAATAATGTCAAGGTTCAGTTCAACACTTCCCTGGTCTTTTTTCATTTGTATTCTGATGTCTTCTGCCAAACTTTCACAGTATTTTTCCCACAACGTTATCGGATTTCCAACTCGACAAAAAACTAACATAACAGCAAATAACTTTCTAATTTTGTAAGCAGAATCAGGAATAGAGGCTCCTTCCAAAGTACGATCCCAGTGAACATCATCCTCCAGTAAACCAAGTGCTCTGAAAGCTTCCTGAAACGTTGGCTGCACTACTCCTGATACAGTTTTTAGGATATCAAATGATGTGGGGCCTCAAATTTCGTGTAAGAGAAGGCGCAAATAGTAGCACTCAGTATTACCAGGATGGATGGTATATAATATACCCAACCCATTCACTTTTTCTCCATTCCTGAATAACCTTGCACGATTCCTCCTATTCTTTCCCATAGAATTGGTTGATTCCCCATGTATAAAATGCTGGAACTTCACAATATATAAGAGTTTGTGCGAACTTATGTACTTGACACAATTCGAAAAAACCCATGAGTGTCGTTTTCAAAGGATCATTAATCTTGTTAATAACATTCTCTTCCGTAAAATTACCTCTTTGGACATTCTCAAGATGAACAGCAAGATGAACAATAGGCGGAACCCTCTCATGAATCAGAAAACAAAGGATACGCGAAGTTGCTTCGGAACCACTTATGTATCGTCCTGTTTCATATCTAGAAATCTCATCTAGAGCTTCAACGGTGAGTGCTGCCTGATCAGATAACTTATTTACGTACTGACTGATATTATATTTCATAGATTCAACTGAATTGCAGTACCCGACATCAATGTGAGCTCTAAAAGTACGGGACAGAACTGGATCATACGGGACCACTCACCTATTGTCAATATAAATATCATTGATTTTCACCGTCATTCCACCATCTGATTCCCATCGTCTACGATACTGAGGATAGCCATCCTCGCCTGTTTAAGTTTCTCCCAGGAAACGTTTCAGATTATATTTTGTACAAACACCAGACGACATGCAAGATGATGTGAGGTTAGAAAGTCCACATGGACTGTAAATAATTATTGTTTCATAATTTCATGAATATCTGGATCCTGGTCAGTGTCAGGTAATTCAGCCCTTATAATTATAATTTCATAAATAGAATCTGGTTTGATTTTTTCCTGCAACGAGAGCAAAATAAAAACATGAGGAAGTCCACGCTTCTGCTATTCCACAGTATACACATAACACTGAGTATTGCCTAAGATACAACCTTTCGTTAGCGGATTGATCATGTGTACAACTTTCAAGTGAAACACCCCCGCTCTAATGTCATGTCTATCACGAGAATTCTGAATTCGACCCAAAAGTTCGTGTGTTTCTGACCATTTAGGATTGCAAGTGAATGTCATAAACAAATCAGGCCTTTCGAAATAGCGTACATACGTCATCGCATCTTGAGTTCGTTCATGCATATAGCGAGGTTCTCCAGCGGAAGAAGAGGGCAACATAACTCTTTTGCCAATTTCTGAAAACTCAACGTCAGTTCACGTCATTGCATCCTTAAGATGAATATATTTCTCACTTCTCAGCTTTTTTTAATCATTTCGAATCCAATTAAATCTTTCCGTTTCTATTTTTGCATATATATCCACCAGAAATTGATTGAAAAGATTGCGAAACAGCACTAAATAGCATGGTTGAGCCTCACGTTCCATTATTCCATACCAATAAAATTCAGTAGCAGAGACGGTATTATCAAGAGGATCCTCAGTCTTTGCATCACGTACAGGTATATTGATATGATAACCATCTCCTCCATGGAAAAACATCAGAGTTTACTGTAGGGTGTCATAGCCACGATGTGTCTCACTTGTTCGTATCAATTTGTTGTCTCTACTATGGACAACGATATTTTGTTTTTCGAAATCCTGTCCGACAGTAAGAACTGCTAATTTTTTCATTTGAAGAACATCAAAACGACCTTTGTGTGCTTGAGCCGGTCTTTTATCTGCATTTATTTTAACCTAGAAATCTTTTTTTACCTCAGGAACTGAATCAATAGCAGCCTCGAAATCTCCAATATATTTGTTGTTCTCATGCAATGAATTCTGCAGTTGGCTAACCAATTCTGGCTCAATGCCAGGATATATATAATCGATATGCGGTTCATGATTGTAACCAGGCATATATTTCGTTGTCCAGGGCAATAATTTGAGTTGTAATCTCCTCGCATTTTATCTCATAGTAGCCACTTTATTGACGTCAGGATGATTTTCTCTTCAATGTCGTACGGCCGTTCTTTTTACTTGAGGATGATTCCTATTATATTTTTTCACTGTCATTCTATGGACTCCAGGATAAATTTCGACATAATGTGACGCAGATTTTCTGGATTGTTTATTTTTGATTGAGTTTGTGAATCTTTTTCTTCTTTTTTTTTCCTTTTTATGTTTATAGTGGTCCTTCAATAGTAGTGATAGTTTCATTTGAACCCATCAAATCATCATCAGAAATATGTTGAGGCTGTGATACTATAGCTGTGTCATTTATTTCAGTCTGTGATACTGAGATTGAAATATTTTCCACGATTTCCTAGGTAATTATAACTACATAGAAGAATATTATCACTATTCACTTTTTCCGTTGCTTCGATTGAAACGTCTAAATGAACACTATTAGAATGACTTGTGAAACGTGATATTTTCACTCCTAGTATTGCTCCTCCAACGGAAGCTATGAGGCAGCCACCTTGATACACATGAAACTGATAAGGAAATATCTCTCCAGCCACCATGGTTCCACAAATGGATTTATATGTATGAGGCTTCGACATTTACGTACAGTACAAATGTTTGGTATCGTGAGGAGCTCTAGATAATTGTTGAGTAAAACATTTGAAACGATGCCTGTTGTTGGATACGTGAATGACAATATTTTTCCTAATATTATTAGCCATTGATATGTTACCGTACATTTGAGAAGACAGTGACGAAAACGAACACGCACTTTCACCAGGAATGTTTATAATTTTGAAAAGAATTGATATTCCATCAGTAAGAATATATTCCGAATCCATAATAATCAAATTTGTTTTAAAGGAAATAATAATAATTTTAATGAGATGATAATTTGGAGTTGTTCGCTAACTCCGATAGGAATGAACAAAATTGGATCGAATAATATGATGATGAAAGATTTTCGATATCATGCAGTAATTACAAGGTATTGAAATTCTAATGTAAATAAATTATTATCATATTTCGTTATATCCAGGGTGTGGCGTAATAAATGACTTTCCTTGGAGGTGTAGCTTCATGAGACGGTCCTGAACGCGAATCCATTTGTAATTTATTAGTTAATCCACCTGATTTTGAATTATCAATTAATTAAGTACGGTCAATCAGGATGCGTTATTTAAGCGCCACGGCTGCAGGTGAGGAGATGCATGAGAAACAGATATCTGTGCAGGAGGATACCATTCGATTGCACTCCTCGGTAAATATCTTTGAGGTCGATATTACCCTGGGGTTTGCGGTCATTTTTGAGCACTAGATGGGTCTACGATCTTTTTCATAATGTAATTTCAGCTTTACTTTTCTCTTGAAAATGTTCTCAACCTACATGATTTTTCGTGAATTATGTGAATAAATAGATACTTTTCACGATATGTTGACCAATCGAATTAGCAACTGTTTTGATATTTGATATTATTCATTATAACAGGTCCATTATTGAAACTATGAAAAAATTATGCTCATCAGAAGTAAATTAATAAATTAAAAAATAATTCTCAATAAATATTCCTTAAATTGAAATAATATGTCGATTATATTATTGTAAAAAATATGAATGAGAATTTTAGTGAACTGTATGATGTTGGAATGGGATGAGAAGCCGGGTTGAATTGCTGTTGGAAGCGCAATAATCGTGGTGGACAGTTGTGCCAATTTCATGTTGAAATACTTACAGTTCATTGAGACGCAGTTAACACTATATTTACGCTTTGTACACTGTGATTTTTGTGAGATGGTGAGACAATTGTTGAGGTTGAGATGAGAGATGGATTGATATTATTGATCAATATATTTACATGAGAGATGAGATGTGGACTGATGAATTATTTATATTTGTGATAAATGAAGCACCACCAAGGAGGATAATATTTATTCACTTGGCATTATGAGATATTTTACGCAACTTTAAATTACATAAATTGAGATTTGACTTGAGATCTCTTGATGAAATCATGAAACGTAGTTGTATGCTGTGTTACACGTTGAGTACTAATTGATTATTTTTTGAGCGATATCGACGCATTGTCTCGAGATCAATGCGCGTGACGTTCCTTTCGGTGCAATTGACCAAAATTGGTCAATTGCGCACCCCCTCCCCGCGTGTGGGAGGAGCAGTTGAGTATCCAGGAAAAGCTGCCATCAAGCCGTGAGAAAATGAATGAATAAATATTGGTTGAATATTCAACAATTATTGACAATTGTGTGTATAGTCTAATGAGGGAAAATGGAAAAGACTCATATCATCGCCAATAATAATTCATTTTAATTACTGGATAATGTGATCATCTGGATATGTTTTTCTTTCATCATCATTACAACGTTTGAATACATTTTTTTTTGTCAATGCAAAATATGAATTCATTAAAAATTTCTTTCGTCCGTCATATCTTATAATTTTCAATTCATTTATTATTAGAAGTGTATATCATCGATTTCAATTGATAAAATAGTTTTGAATGGTAGATATTCAATGGTTACGAAATTTAATGTAATGATTTTTTATCTATTCACTTAGTTCACAACTGCTTCAATCTATTTATCTTCTTCTTTATTTCTAATGATTCTACAATGAGTAAATATATTCATCGATAATTTAATAATATGAAATGAAATCATTCAAAGCAAGCTCGGCTAAATACATGTTAATCAATGTTTTGGTAAATATAAATATTTGAAGACAGTGAGAATAGGTCGGGATTTTTTTTCTATTTGTGGATAAAGCACACTAAAATCCAGATGTGCGCCAGAGATACTGCCCCTGTGTGCGTATGTAACCACGGCTATTCAAATTTTGTTCATGTATTTTCATACATACATATTGTTCAATAATATAGGAATGTTATAATGTTTAATTTTATTTAGCATTCCGATTGGATTAGTTCGGATCGTTTTTATTTTATTTTGAATAACTATAATAACCATACATTATGGTATGATGAAAAAGGATGATCTGCATTTTTTCATCATTCTCAATAATAGATAAATGGTATTGATATTATTTTTTCTCATGAAAAGTAAATTCATTACATTTTCATTTTTTGAACATTAAAAAAAATTTCCACCATAATCTTGATAGAATAATTATCAACGGTAATTATTTATTCAATTTTTACATTTTGTTAGAGATACAATTGTGAAAATTTACGTTACCTTTATGATTGATTTGTATTGTTGGAATGATATAAATCATATGTAATGAATAAATACAAAATTATATCAGTATATTAGTGCTCAAGGAGACCTCAAATATTTCAATACATGAGTCACATTTATTTATTTCCTTTTATGATGGGAACAATGTATAAAACATTACACGTTGTAATAGGTATGAATATATATTGAAGGATGGCATCAGGGTAATAACGAAAATATTATTGATGCAATGCACAAACCTAAGTCCAAAAACTAATTGAGGCAAATATGATACTTAACATAACATGTTTTTTTGAATTATGGGTTCGATTTTTGGTTAAATATCGTGAGAATTTACTACTGGATGTGAATGTACATTTCTCAATGAAAATGCACTAAATTTTAGGTATTAAATATGGAAATTCTTTTTTCTTTTTCATTGGCAACAATGAGAATTTTTTTTTTTGTGAACATAATTTATCATAATCCATCGGGTAATTATTGCGACGATATTCCTTCCGTCCACTAGAAGTGAAGGAGAAACAAAAAAAATAAAATAAAAAAAAATCATAAAATGAGGAAAGAAAAGAAAATTGTTCCACCCTAGGACTGCATCACGGACGGGCAGGTTGATAGGGCGTGACATTGTCCAACCCATACAACTTGGAAAAGCATCTGGGGCATTCTTCGAATCACATCTTAGGCTCCCACATTTCCCACAAAACGTGCCGCGTTTATATGGGCACGACGTGTGTCGATGCGCGAATCCACAGTTAAAACAACCGGTCCTAGGCTCGCGTGGCAACTCTGGGTTTCGTCGGAGCATTTCCACCAGCTTTCTGGTGACCTCTCGTGACTGCTCCCTAGTCAAGCATTCTCGTACGCGGTCCCTCTCAGGATGACGTGGAAGTAGCGATGAGCGCCGCGTACGCCCGTCATTTTGAGTAACGATTACTTCAATATGCCCGTTTGCAATGACCCCTTCGTCTCACTCGTTCATGACTTGAGCGACATAACGCGACACGAGGCTATTCGCGTAACTCATACGGTTCGCTGCCTCCTGATCCTCATTTGTAAGTACCACGCGTGTCGGTGGCACCACCATACAGGTGGGGCACTTCCACCCGGCGATCACGCGTACAAATAATGAAGCGAGTACTATTGGCTCCCGTGGGATGGCCCCCCGCGCCCTCGCGTCTTCATTTTTGATTGCCAACATCGGCATTGCTCATCTTGTGCATAAACGATCAATTTTTCGGTCAATTTTATCAATTTTCAATAGCCCGATGTACTCCCGGACCTTTCGAGCCGCTGATTCAAATTCCGCAGCGAGACGGCGGAGATGTTCCATCCGCTCGCGGGGGTTCTTTTCTCGCTTTTTCATATGGTCACGTTCCAGCTGAGAAGGAAAAAGGTAATTACTCCACTGGCTTTCCAACGAAAGCAAACAGTGAATCACAAACACATCATGCAATCATTCACAATCATTCTTGGATTGGTTCATTCCCGCGTACCGCGATTAAATCTTTAATATGGTAGCGTCCACACGCTTCACCATTCGCGTTTTCAATTTCCTAAACAACGGGAGGAATAACCTTAGACACTGTGTATTTTTCGGATGAGTATTTGGGAGCCAATTTTGCCGTGAACTTCTTCGCAGCCGAAGACAATACACGCACTTTGCGTCTCACCAAATCACCAACATCAAATTTCACATCGCGATGGTGTTTGTTTTATTGTTTAGCCTATTTATCGTGAGCCCTACCAAGGTTTTCACTCACTTTATCGTATAATTCAATTGGTCTATCCATTCGTTCGCGCCATTTCGCCGTATTTGAAACAGAAATATCTTCCGCACCTTCAATAATTTTCCGTAAATATTTTGGAGCCCTTGGTTGCCCACCAAAATTTAATAGTGACGGTGATACTTCCAACGAACTATGCACGGCCGTGTTATACGCGGACCTAAATTCCGGGATATGCAAATCCCAATCACGATGATCCGCTTCAACAAACGAAATAATCATCGGTTTAATCACGCGATTAACGTGTTCTACCGAATTTGCCTGCGCGTGATACGGAGGAGTTGTTGAATGCTTAATTCCAAACACATTTGCCATCTCCTTCATTAAGGTATTCACAAATTCCGTCCCATTATCAGTTATCAATACTTCTGGTACACCCCATCTACTCACGATGTTATCTTCGAACAATTCGATTATAGTCGGCGCGTCCGCTTTCTTAATCGGAAGAAGCTCGATCCATTTCGTAAATATATCTTGGAACACCAGTAAATATGCTGCCTTACTCTTACTTAATGGAAACGGTCTCATAATATCTGCTGCAACAACAGACCATGGTACATCGACCACTCGTCGACCCATCAGTCCTGCCGGTGCTGATTGTGATACCTTTGATGTGGGGCGAACTTCACATTCGCGTACATACTTTTCAATCTGCGAGTACATCCCCGGCCAATAATAATCGGTAGCGACCCGATCATATGTCTTTTGGATACCGCGATGACCTGCCATTGCTTCGTCATGATTTCCGCTAATTATTTCCTCGCGAATGTCTTTCGTAGGCACTAACTTCCAGGCACCTAAATCCGTTACGGGAGTGTCTATTAATTTATTGGGGCGATAACGATACAAATGTTGATCCAGGATCTTCCAACTCCGCCATTTACGAGGATCTTTTGCGACTTCCATCACTCGTCGTTTATACCACTCATCCTCATCGACATCTACATCCGTCTCATTATCTATAGCAATTACTCCATCGAGTATTGCATTTTCATCGTCGTTTATCGGTTCATCTTCATACATCCGCGAAAGTGCATCCAGCACTACATTCATTTTTCCCGCGCGATGTACGATATCATAATCATATCCTTGTCATCTCAAAGCCCAACGACCTACACGACCCGATGGATTTTTCAGATTATGAAGCCAGCGCAAACTTCCATGATCGGTGATTGCTGTGAAATGATAACCCCCAATATAACGTCCAAATCGTTCTACACAGTGATGTTAAATTGGTTACGCTAGCAGCAAGCAGCAAGGGTGGAGGGAGTAACTCACACAACTGCGAGCCATGTACGTGTGAGCAGCGTGCTTCGGCTAGCTTCGTTCAGTGGGTGGGAGCGGACAATCTATTTCCATCTTCGTTCACCAAACTGATACGAAGCTGAACGACTCTGAACGACGTCGACGCTAGCTAGAAGGTTGAGAAATTGTCGGTAAAATTATTTATACATGGTTTTACCGACACGTTCACATGAAAGTGATGACTTTACCGACACCCTTTTATGAATGACCGCGAAAAATATTTAAACTTTTCAGCATTCAATATAAAAAAGTAACATCTTATCTTCAGTTACGATGATTAAACTTTTCTGTTATTCAATTCATATACATATTTATTCTCTTCATCGAAATGAAATAGCATGTGTTTATTAATCGATATTTAATCTAGATATAGATATATGATTGTTCATTATGTACGTAATCTCCATACGGAAAATTTTTTTCATGTTACTACATCAAAGGCAAAAGTTAAACAAATATCCGCCTCCCCTGCCCCTTTCATGATAAAATATATCTTTTTTCGAGGGTTCAATTAATATTTATATTGGGATCGTGAGGCAATATGTTCAATAGAATTTCTTCAAATACAAATTCGCTAATATTTGTAATGTTATATGAAAATAAAGTTACAGACTCTACATAAATCTGACATGAATTACATGTATTATTTGTCGTATGATGGGGATGATTATTTGAGGAAATGACTATTAATGGTTTATAATTTTATGAAGACGGAATGTAGATACATATATGAGATGTAAAATGATAGAATATGTATATTATTTGAGATGGTGCGGAGAATTTCTGCTGAATTCAATACGATGGTGCGCTACAGATATAGAAATACGTGTATTGGTAGACGCGAAAGAATTTTGGCACATTTCGTCAACGCTTGAACGTACAATCCATGTATGTATATATATTATTTTGTTTCAAATATAATATACATGTCGAATTAATAATGACGTATTACTTTGCATCGAAATAATTGTGCATCATCTATTACTAGAGGGTATATGAACATATACACATACAAATATAGAAAAATTACATTTGTACATATATATATATTTCCATGCTTCTTTCTCTTTTCTTTTTCCGATTATTGTTTCCGAATAAGAATAGCATATTATTTTGAAGATTCAAGATATTTACCGGACGGTAAGACCATTTTGTTCATTGCTCCGCATACCTGGAACATATAGTTTCATCAAAAATATTTATTTGTGTTTAGAAAATGAGAAATTCATATGTTTCGAATGATATTATTTGCTATTTCATTTCATTAAATGTACAAATATTACTTATAGATTCTGAATTATCATTGAAAATATATTTCATGGGCTTGTCCCTTGAGTGTATGCATTCCGTGCATATGGTTTATATTCCATTTCAGCCTCACAAGTTTTCTTTTGTTTTTGTTCAAATTCATTCATTCTGGAATTTTTTTTTTATACAGCATCCGTGAGAATCATTATATATGAGCAAATTTTCAATTCTCATTACACAAACCAAAATATGCTTCATATATGAACTTTGATATACAATAAACTATGTTAATTTTGGATTTATGCTTTGGGTATATAATTTCTGTGCAAAAAATTTGAGTTCAATTATAAAAATTATATATTCATACTTATTGATGATTATTTCATGATCAAGTAAGTAAATCAAGGAATCAACGTTTGAGATCTTTGTCCACCAATTTTTTTTTAAATCGCAATAGTATTGCAATATTCTCGTGAATGCACACATGTGCTATCAGTATATACATTATTCTTCAAATTTGAGTTATATCAACCCGCAAATAATGATGATAATGTAACTATGTCATCGAAAAACAATTGTGTATCATAAATTTATGCAGCATATACGAATACACAATATTGATACGAGTATGCACACATACAAGTAGGAAAAAAATGTCATTCATATATATTGTGACGTTACATTCGGCAACGTCTCCGGAGGTACAGGCGGTGCCATCTAGGGCAACTGCCCTTGGCAGGGCCATCGATAAATTTATCGATAGGCCAATGTAATTAATTAATTATGTAAGAAGACCGCGTGTGGCGCAATCGATCACCGCGTGGTGCCGGCAAGTGAAAACGTGGCTAAGCCGGCCATTACAACGAATTTAGCCCTCGAGCACAGACGTGTGTGCGTACATTGAAGGATATTGAATTGAATTGATTATAAAGAAATAGTGAAAAGTAATATTGAGTATTAATAAACCATAGAGAAACAAAGTTTGGTGTTATTGAGACGATTTTGGTGAAATAGTGAACGGTGGTAATTGTAAAAGTGAACTATTATAGTCATTAAACTATTGAAACTATTTGTTAGTCGTGTGGAAATCATCAATGGCTTTCAGCATCATCATCCAACGAGGAGAGGCCTCATCTGCAGATTTTCCACAGCAAAGTGTAATTATTCTACGATATCTCTTTCACGTTATATTACAATATAAGTTATCTGTAGGAAGCTATAGGTGCATAGATTTGCGGCGTAGTCGATCTACGCGAGAGTCAGTAGTGGGGCGCGGTGACGTAGACGCAGTGACGTCACTCCCTTGGCATACATACTATACCCGCACTGCCTTCCTTGCCCACATTGCCCGTCCGGGCAACGCTATAACATACAGGGCCGTACGAATAGTACGCGCCAGGCAATTAAATTAGATATAATATATCTGTGAACTGCTAATAAAGTTCAATTGCTTATTGATGATAATGATAATAAATAAATACATATTTTGAACTATTAATAAATAAAACTATTGATACAAGATTTTTCCTGTTATTTTCTTCTTGTTTAATTTAAATAAGAAACAGGTGGCATCCCGAAGGGAACTACATCCAACCGCTTCTCCGGAATAAAGGGACCAAAAGCTAAGTGCGAATTTTTATAATAATAAATTCCAGCTGGGACCGGAGAAACGTGACAATATATATATATATATATCCACCATTACACATGTATATATATTTTCTTTTTTTTTTTTCATCACTAGTTCTACATGAAGACGTATAAACTATCATAAAATGGGCGTTCGGACCCTTTCATCAATTGTATCGTATACCTGGATCTCACAAATTTTTTTGACAATATTTATTCATGATGGGAAAATATGAAATTTGGTTCTATCGATCATGCGTTTGGAGAAGATTTAATGAATGAAATAGTGATAGATGAATGGATAAATGATCGAAGCATCAAGTGAATATACATAAAATTTGTATCTTTTTATGTTACTGATATGAAAAATGCGATTTATGTATTATATGATTAAACTATCATAATAGTGTTGTTCAGGGTCATGTGGTAAAAGTGCACGCTTACCATGCGAAAGGTCTGGGTTTCGATTCCACATGGCGGGATTTTTTTCGTTTTTTTTTCATTCGATATCAATTTTTTTCTATGTTACACTTTACTGAAAACATTACTATCTTATACAATACTTTTGAATAGTAACGATTTAACAAAGTGTAACATCAATAACATTTGTTCGCTATAAACAATTCATCTTCTTTCCGTTAAAAATAGTACTGGTAATGGTAATGGTAATGGTAATAATGGTAGTGGTAGTAGTAGAAGTTGTGGTGGTGGTGGTAGTAATGATAATAATACGTCGAATGAATCATTTATATCGTTCGATCATAGCAAGAAATCAGCAGAGATACGGTTTGCAGCGCTGATCGCGAAATAAAATATTCCTCTTCAAGCCGCGAAAAACAATTTGAGTTTTTTCCAATCAATCGGGAAAGATGCAGATTTGCTTCAAAGCATGAGCATGAATAGAATTCAATGTCAAAATATTATAACGAATGTTTCATACCCGGTAGAATCAAATAAAATCATTGGTAATTTGCAAAATACCAAATTTTCTATTCTTATTAGCGAAATTTCCGATATTTCAAATGAGAAATGTATGACATTTCATGTGAGATATGTGCATCCTGAAACATTGGGAGATTCATCACAATTATTAAAATTGATGAATATAGATGTACGTAATAGTAGCGCGGAAAAATTATACAACACATTCACATCGGAAATGTGGAAATTTCAAATTCCATTCTCAAATATAATTGCACTGTCATGCGACAATGTATCTGTTATGACAGGGAAACATAAATCTTTCATGTAAAAATTGGGAACAGTTTGCCCAAATCTTCTGACATTCAAATCGCCCTGACATGCTTCTGCCTTAGTTGCACATTCCGCTTGTGCCGCGATTGTCCTAAACGTAATGCTACTTATAGAGAATTTTGTGAATGTTTCCAACATTCGAATGAAAAAGTTTGGAAATTAGCGGAAACGCGATGGCTTTCTCGTCACGCGTCTATCACAAAAGTAGTATAATCGTGGACTACTTTGGAAAATTTTTTAACGGAAATGGTCTTAAGTGACGAACTCGGCGACCATTTATTAATAACAACGAAAAATCCAGACACGAAAGCGTATTAATTGTTCTCAAAATATGTTCTTGATCTTTTCAATCAATTTAATACTTTTTTCCAGTCTATGGACACAAAAATTTATATTTTACAAGAGAAATCTTCTAAGTTTTATTGAAAATAAGTAACTATTTTTTGCGAAACGAACATTTGAAAAATTTTGATATCAACATGAATTTTGAATATGATATTAATTATAAATCCATGAATGAGGTCCATTTGGAATTTCAATGCAAAGAATATTTGGTGCAATCAGCGACAGATAGACATGTAGACACACAATCTCAAATACGAAGAAATTGTTTACAGTTCTATGTAACTGCTGCTCAAGAAATTCGAAAGCGATTGCCAGTTGACGGTAAATTTTGATCCAAATTAGAAGTGTTTGAACCGAAATTTTCACTATGTCATTCTGACAGAAAAACGTCATTTAATGATGTTTTATTTTGTAACGAACGTTACAAGGCGCACCTTCACTAGAGCGAGAACGGCGAGAGTGGGGCGCGAGAGCGAGAGTAGAGAGTAAGGGTAGGGGGCGAGAGTGAGTGGGAAGATGAGCGCGGTATAGCGTTCTCCCTCGGCACAGCCTCCGTGATGGGCCACTAGGCGCAACAGGCATCTCGCAGCAATCCTTTCGGCGAGCTGTCGTTAACCGTCGATGAGGCGAGCGGAAATTTCAGTGAGCGACCGGAAGTCATCTCGAGCGGATCGATGATAGTTGAGCATATTGCGGCGATCCAATTAATGAGAGACGAGATTTCCCACCTGAAAGAGCCAGTCCAGTGCGCGGCGTCTCAAGTAAAGTTGATGGATGGTACAGTCTGAATTAATTTGGTAAAAGTCTCTCATTGCACCTCGAGGAGGTCCAGATCCAGTGCGCAAGGTCTTGTTGTGGCGGTTGGATGGTACAGTCTCGTGAGGGTCCAGTGCGCGGTGTCTCATTGAAATCTACGGTTTATGCCGAATCAGATTGACCGAGTAGAAGTCAAACCGAGTGTTTAACTCAAACCTCTACCCACTGGCCCGTATCACATGTTAATTGGCGAGACCAGCTGGCTCTTTTTTATCTCGGCAAACCGGAGCGCGCTCTTGAGGAGAGAAGGTGGCACCCGGCCCGGGCAACGATTGATACGTTTTTCACTTTCCAGCTCACGAATCGATAATCAATCGATTCAATGAACAATTGTAAAGAATGTATGAAGTGGAATGTCAATTGTAACAATTGCAATTATGTGTGTGTGACAATTGCAAAACTTTGTAGTATGGCAATTCTTTGTACGGCGAGTATAAAGAGTATGAATGTGACAATTAATGGCGGAAGAATTGTATCGCGTGTAATGGCCATTAATTGAAATATTGAAATATTGGAATGGTATTCAATAATGGAAATCGAAAGAGAACATGATTGACCAAGTATAAATAGGGTTACATTGTATAGAAGCACGAAAAATCAAATTATTTTTATACAGAATCACGCCTTGGTCGAAATATGGGGAAATTGAATTATAACGACGAGTAACTAAATGATTATCGAAGGGGAAAGAATTGAGACAATTATTCATCTGAATAAAGAGACAATAATTGAACAGGGCATTTAGTTGCATTTTTGGGACAATTATTCATCCGAGACAAGGGGTAATAATTGGATGAGGGCATTAAATTGCATTGCGAAGTTGAATCAATTATTTATTCGAATTGGACGATAATAACTGAGGAAGATTCAAACAATCATTTAGATTCACGTAAAGTTACTCCAATAAAAGCATTAAGTTGCGAGGGAAGACAGATAGATGGAAACATTAGAGATACGGACATTTAGTATAGAAAAGATTTGTCATTTGGTTAGATTTATTATCGGATAGATTAGTCGTTTGATTTGAATTATCATTTGATTATCACGTGACTTGAAAAGAATTTGATTAGAACGAAATACGATTTGATTATTATCATTTAAATCGAAAAGGATCATTGTTAGACCTGAAAGAATTATTATTTGACTATTATTTGATTTGAAAGAATAACTGTTTGATTTACAGGATTATCATTTGATTATTATTAGACTCAAGAGAGTTATCATTCGATTTGAAAGAATACTATAAAATTTAGAAGAGTTATCATGTGATTATTATAAAAGATTTATTTGAAGAAGTTATATAATTTATTTTGGGACATATGAATTATCATAAGAATTACATCATACAAGAATTATATGTTGGTAGAGGATTTAATACCTAGTTTTGCATTCGAGAATATAGGATTAAGAATAAAAGTTTATTTTATGTAAATTTGTATCAAGTCCAAAGCATAAATGTATATGACGAATGAATGAAGAAGAATCACATTACACATAACGAATAGAATAATCAATAAACTTATTTGTGGCGACCCACCCCAACCAAAGAATCTTGGTGACTGAGCAAATATAGCTTATTCGGGATCGACAGAAATTTGTACAATTCAAGTGGTTGCGAGGTCAGGATAGTTGAGAATGAGAGTTATCTTGCGAGAAAGAGCATCTCAATTCATAGCTCAGAGCCTCAATGGTTTCAACGAGCAAAAATTGAAAGAAGGATGGCATAATTTGTATCATTATTTGACAGATGAAGGAAAAGAAAAATTTTCAGAATTAAATTTTGATATCGCTTGGGAAAAATTTTCACGTGTCTGGATGAACATGAATTTGATAACCTGTCTTCCTTTTTGAGCGCTATAACATCATTACCGAATTCAAATGCGGACTCCGAACGAATTTTTCCATTACTCCCGGATTTAAAAACGAAGAAACGGAATAAACTTTCATTTCCATCGTCAATGCCGTATGTGTGTTGAAATCTGCATGGAAAATGATGAAAATGACTCCTGTAGACATCGAAATAAGTAGAGAGCATATAGAATTAATGCACTATCATGAATTATATGCAGTAGAGAAAAAGAAATAACAGAAGCCAGCTTCGATTGCATGCCGCGGATGTTGATAGTTTCATTTGAAATACTAACCGCATGAGTGGTATCATAGGGCTCTCAGCGAAGGTCCACTTAAAAAAAACCTAACGCGCCATTTGTGGAACCTCAAGGGTGGTGTAGAATACCACAACATAATTTCCATGCTCGACAAAAGAAGGTAATTATTTATTGTTTTTATCATTTAATATTCTACAGAATATGATTGAATGGAATTATGAAGAAATTTTTTTTTTTCCATATCATACACTCCATATATATTTCATGAATCTGATTTTATTCATATGAATTTATCATTTATTTATAGAAATTATGAAAAAAAAAGAAGAAAATACGAAATATATGATGATCAATATGGATATGATACTTTTGATGGATGATTGAATAAGTACATTTATACATATATGCATATAATGTGAATATAGATTATAGACGAAAATTATTCATTTTTGAATTCCGTCATTTAATATTTTTCAGGATATGATGAAATAAAATTACAAATAATATAATATTTTTCTATACCATATATCTCATAAATCTACTCTCCTTTTCAATAAATTCATTATCTATTCACAGAAGGATAATTGAGTTAATACAATTATTGTATTACAGTTGTATTTATTCAATTATTCATCATAAATATATGATAATATTCGTATATATATTCATATATTTTGTATGTTCGATAAATTTTATGAACACATTCTAATTTCATATAAAAAGGAAAATGATTTGACATATATATGTATGGTGTAAGCGAAAATTATTTTCTTTCTTATTTTATTCCATTATATCCTGGGAAATATTAAATGATGAAATTTGAATAATGAATAATTTTTATTTATCATCTATATTTCTGTTATTCACCTTTGAGTATATAAATTGATTATGTAGTCATAAAAATTATGAAACATATGACATATATAAACTGATTGAGAAAATGTGTGTAATATGAATAAATGATAATGAATGATGAATGGATGCCAGCAGATGTTGTACACGAGAAGAAGTAAAATTATAGGATGCATGTTGTAAAATGTATATTTTATATATATATATAGTATGAGTTTGTGGATAAATGACACTTGAGTAGATGTTGAGTGTAGAATATTGTAATGATCGTTGATCGAAAATTATTTGATTCGAATAATTTTGTATGTTGTTGCAGTGTATATGAAAGCAGGTCACACGAGATTATATTGTGATACACGTGGCCGCCGGTGTGTATGTAAAGAAAAAATATATAAACCAATTGCGTGGCAAGATTGGCCAATAATCAATTATATTAATTAATTATTGTAAAGTTTACACCCGGTGAGTGAAGTGTGCGTTGCACTTCATTGATTGTAAATGATCACGTTGTGACGAGAAAGAATAATTATTCGAGACGAGAAGTGCAGCACGATGTGCTTTGGTTGAGAGTCCGTACGGAAGAGAGTGAAAATAAAAATGTGCTTTGCTTTGTGGAACATCTACGGGTTCCACATTCACGGACCTACACACTCCATGCGTCCGTGTGTAGATGTGAGAATGTGTTGCAGAGTGAAGGTGGAACATGTGTATATGGAATTAACGATTCCACATACACACAGTACAACAATTTGATGATCAACTATAAGTGGCAACAGTCACACACAACAAACATAAACTCTTGGCAACCACCATCGCTCGAATCCCATCATCAACAGCATTTTACAACGTGCGATTACTGATTGATGCTGGATCCGAATTGACCTACACCTCGGATCAATTAGTTATCAAACTCGGTATTCAACGAACGCCTTCACACATCTCAATAATCGGCATCGGTGGGAATCAGTCATTATATACTCGTGGCATCGCCACGGTAATGGTAAAATACAGTCATTCAAACCCCACAATTAACATACACGCCCACGTTTTACGAACGTTGACTTCGATATTACCTTCCTTTCAAATCCATCGACCACACTGGCCACATCTCGACAAGCTCAATGTGGGTGATCCCAACTATTTACAACCACGACCAATTGATATCATCATCGATGCGGACTTCTATGGGCAAATTATCAAGCCAAACATTACCAAGGGTTTACCAACCATGCCAATTGCACAATTATCCATATTTGGATGGCTCATTCTTGGTCCAACAAATACACACAATCAGCAATCAATCTCGTCATACAATGTCACAACAAATCATGAGAGCAAGCCTCAATTCGAGATTGATTGACGAAATTCTGGATTCAAGACGAGTTGCCATCTGATCAATCATTACATCTAACAGCAGATGAACAAGAGTGTGAAGAACGTTTTATTGCAACGCATTCTCGAGATCCAACGGGTCGATACATCGTGCGAATTTCCCTCAAGTCATTTTCAAATACATTGGACAATTCATACAACACCACTCAATTCTGTTTGCAACGCAACCTCAACAAGTTGAAGGAGAATCAAGAGTATGGTGAATTATATACCGAATTCATGCAAGAATATGAATCGCTCCATCACATGGTCAAGGCAAACTCAATCTCGCCCAATGATCACATCATCTACTATTCACCTCACCATGGTGTTCTCAAACCCGACAGTACATCAACGAAACTGCGGGTCGTCTTCAATGGCTCAAGTCCCACAACGACTGGACTTTCGGTCAATGATTTGATGCAAACTGGTGCGAACTTAATATTGAATATATCTGATGTGTTGTTGTGAATTCGTCATCACAAATTCATATTTGCCACAGACATCACAAAGATTGGTGGGACCAGTGAGCCAACCTTGATGTTGTTGCAAGGGTAGTGCCACTTCGAGATTGATCGAATGCGCTGCAGGTATTGGAATGAACATTGAGACCAAAATCGTTGATAAAAATGTTGGATGTATTGCCACCCGCTCTCAGTGTTCGATTTGTATGATGAACCGTTGGCTCTGGCAGTTTTGTGATTGATCTGCCTATGAGGGAGTGTAATGTGAGCGTCATGAAGTCTTTACAGTTGTCACTCAGTGGTTCTAATGGTCTCGAGTATAGTGTGGCTTCGATTTAGGTGAGTAGCGTGACATACTCCTCAAACGTCATCAATGTCTCTTTCACCGTTCGTTGAAAATGAAATTTGATGAATTTCATCACTGTCCCTATTCGCCACCCATGTGTGGTGCCGCTGGCGAATTTAATACCCACGTTGTGTTGTCGCTGACAAATAGAGATGATAATCGTTGATTTTCCATCGATTCTCCAATCGTTGAGTCTTGTCAGCTCCAATGAAATTTGTTCCACAGTCGGAATACAGTGTGTGTGGAACACCTCGTCGAGATGTGAAACGACGATATGTCGCGATGATACCCTCTGTTGAAAAGTCGGTGACTAACTCGATATGTACTGCAGAAGTGTACCGGGTGTAAACTTTACAATAATTAATTAATATAATTGATTATTGGCCAATCTTGCCACGCAATTGGTTTATATATTTTTTCTTTACATACACACCGGCGGCCACGTGTATCACAATATAATCTCGTGTGACCTGCTTTCATATACACTGCAACAACATACAAAATTATTCGAATCAAATAATTTTCGATCAACGATCATTACAATATTCTACACTCAACATCTACTCAAGTGTCATTTATCCACAAACTCATACTATATATATATATATAAAATATACATTTTACAACATGCATCCTATAATTTTACTTCTTCTCGTGTACAACATCTGCTGGCATCCATTCATCATTCATTATCATTTATTCATATTACACACATTTTCTCAATCAGTTTATATATGTCATATGTTTCATAATTTTTATGACTATATAATCAATTTATATACTCAAAGGTGAATAACAGAAATATAGATGATAAATAAAAATTATTCATTATTCAAATTTCATCATTTAATATTTCCCAGGATATAATGGAATAAAATAAGAAAGAAAATAATTTTCGCTTACACCATACATATATATGTCAAATCATTTTCCTTTTTATATGAAATTAGAATGTGTTCATAAAATTTATCGAACATACAAAA